>CP136866.1:3108854-4308854 GCA_033000465.1 Sciaenops ocellatus
TCAAACCCTGTCCATCCGTGTCGATTATTGGTTTTGGAACATTACAAAAACATTTGGGCGCAGCCCTCCTGAAAGATGGTTTCAGATGCTGTTAGACTATCCGACAAACGCTTAGTCTGAAGCATACTGAGGCCTGAAGTGTGCAGCTTTCCCCTCATGTTTAGCAGCAAGTCTTCTTTTTCCAACACGGCCTGTCAGTATACAGACTACAGTCTTTACAACTTCATTCCAGCTGTATTGAATCTATATGATGTTTACTCTGAGTGACACATTCAAACCTAAAAGTCCAAACTCTGATTTTCAGCACTCTCGGAACATTCAGCTCGCCTTGTGCGTTTTTAGATACATTTCCCAGAATTCAGCCTGCCATATTTGGTATCTTTGGTTATTCGGGGATCTCCATTAGAGTTCAAAATAAAGCTTGCAGGTCTAAAGAATCGACCCACCAGAGGGCTGCTGCTTCTGATTTTTTTTTTCATATATTTACTGGTTTTCTAGCTGCTAATCGATCACATTTTATTATGTCTTCTCTGATGACTCTGTCTTCAATGTTTGAAAATACTCTTTACTTTTAATTCCTGCTTGCCGTGCCTGAAGAACATTTTTATCCTCAACAGCACCATGAGGATCTCTGGATTCATTGCATGTGAAACTTTATTTTGTGATGTCCCTTCATGGACTAAATGCACAGACGGTGTATTGCTAGTTTTTCTCTGCATTGTACTGATACAGGATAAAACTCAAGCAGTAAATTTGCTGTCAAAATGTGCAGCACGAGCAGCTGCAGACAGGGGAAAGCCACAGAGTTCATCAAGAGGACATCAGCAGACGTGGGACATCACAGTGCTGGTAATGACATTTGATTGACAAGTGATGTCACAGAGAAAGCAACAAATGCACAGCAGCAAAGATGGAGAGAATTAATGATCACTTAGCATTAATATGTAATTAACTTTAATACAGTAACACATAAATCTTCTTATCAATTAATTGTCTCTAGCTATGTATTTACACCTCATAATATATACATATTATACATGCAAGACAAACAGGAGGGGGGTACTGCTTATGGTGTCTTATAGGAGAATGTTACAGGGTTGAGGGGACAGTGAGGCTGCATGGGCTGAACTGACAGCAAGTTATTAGCATAACACAGTTTCCATTTCATGAATCACTTCTGTGTTTTGTGTATTAGTGTATATAACAGAGTTAGAGTTTGCTCAGTCATAGGTGCCAGTCCCCTACATCCATTGGCGAACATCCATTGTTGGAAACAGAGCCTCCAACCAATGACAGTATAAAGAATGGACAGAGCCTGAGTGACGTCCCCTTTAGGTTTCTGAAGCTCCTCTCAATGTGTTAATGTGCATGAGCTTTGGGTCAAAATGTTGGCCATAGCCAGCAGTCAGAGTTGTCCTGTGGCTTCACCAACCTCACAGTAAAAGACAGAAGCAGCCTAAACAGTATTGTTAGAATCTGTTTAAACATCATTGGAGTGAAGCGAAGGGATCTCAATTCCATTTGTAACCAACAAATCCTCAGTAAAACATCAACATTTGGGCTCTTCTGAACTCTTACTTGCAAGTGAGTTTTCTTTGTTGCCATCAGGGCAGCTTGTAAAACCAACAGATACTCTAAATTGTTCATTCCCTCTGCAATCCGATTGCTAAATGCTCTGTAGTCGTGTTGTTTTAAAACCATTGTTGCGTTTGGTGTTTGTTTTTATCTGGTCTTATCTGTTTTTTTCTGGCTTTTTTTAAACTATTCTTATCTTGTCCTTTTGTAGTTTATTTATCAATTATTTATTGGCTCTTCCGCATTTAGCTCCCTTGTATCATTTATCTGTATGTTTGTATGTTTCTGTGTCTGTGTAAAGCTGCTCCAAACAAATTGCACCCAGTGGGATTAATAAAGTTGTTTTGAATTTGAATTTGAATTCACCCTGTGGAGAGTCCAGTGCATTCTATTGATTATTTCACAATCAATGAGCCAGGTGCAAATTTCTGTAAATGTTCCTTAAAGTCCATGTAACGGCAATTCCATGTTTTCTTTCAAAACAAAAGAACATTTATTTTTTATTTATTTTTTTTCCGTTCTTGAAAGAAGTATTTCCTAAATTGAGATCTTGGTATCAGTGTGTTTAGCCATGTTTGGATGTATACATGAACCTTTGGCTAGACAATGAACAAGCACATTATTATACAGTTTTCTGTATGAATATATAATGAATAGTTGTTATAATTGTAATTCCATGTAAACACTTGGAATTCAAGCTGGCCTCTTGTCTGTTTGAAGAAACTACAAACATTTTAAACAACAGAAGGCAAGTTTCATAGTGAAAGGTAAATTGTGGATTTGTCATATGCAGTAATTGTCTATGTCTGTAAGTTTAAGAGCAGCAGTTTATTAAATGTTTGAATGGAGGTGTTATATTTAATGTTATGGTGTAATATACATTACTGTTCAAATATATGGGATCACCTGCCACTAAAGCTTTATCCATCGGCCTCAGAGGACTGCTGTGTGTGTTTAAATGGTCTTTTATGCTTCCAGCTTGTAGAAAGTCCTCTTTACAAATGGATGTTTTAGACTGACAGCTGTAACACACAAAGATCCTCTGAGCAACAGCTCAAGAATAATCTATGGAATCAGCAGACATTGGTTAAAGAAGACTGCCTGAAAGAAGATCAGGTTCCTGTGTATGTGTCAAGTGCAAATTAATGCATGTAACAGGCAGGAATTAACAGGTGTATCGCTTAAGCAAAACTGTTCTTAAAATAGAAATGGAAGTTAGCATCACAACTAAATCACAGAATATCAGCTGAATGTGACCGAAAATCTCGGTTTAAACCTGTTTGTTCTAACACTGAGCAGACTGTAAAGGGTCCAGAGAAAAACAGTTCCCAAAATCTGGGATCTGGGAAAACAAATTTGGGGGTGAAACAGTATTCTCCCCTGTAATTCATCAAATGATCATTGGATTCTTCCTTTGGTCCCAAACTATATGTATATGTATCATATAAATGTATCATACTGTAAATTCATTTGGTGTCTAATTATAATATGTTTTTATCTTTGCCAAGATAAGCCACTTTTGAAAAAAAGCCATGCCATGTCTTCTGTCAGCCTGCTTATCTTCACCACAATCCATTGAAATAACGAAGCAAATGACTATTTTTCATCTAAAGTTTACATGTTTAGATATATTTGGTGACATGATTCATTAATGAATGTATTAGTCAAAATAAGATAGAAAAATATTTCGAATCGCTGTTTTTCTCTCTGTTTTATCATAATTGTAGACTGAATATCTCTGAGTTTTGGAGACATTTGGAGACATTACGTTGGGTTACGGAAAAGTGGAAAACAATTAATTAACTGACTGAGAGATTTATTAAATAAACTGATTAATCATCGTATATCACCTGAATCATGTTATAGTCGGTAAAACTCTTCATAGTACTTGCAGTCTGTGAAAATTTCACATACTGCAGCGCCTGAATTCTGAACAGCGGATGGTTAAAGGCTGGTTGGTGTGATTCTATAGTTTTTACAGTTTTTAACAAATCTTGTTAAGAACAAAATCAACAAGGTGTTAGTTCTTCTCTCACTACCTTCAGACAACCCGACCATGTTTGTGTTAGTTCGTTTAACACAGAACTGACACACTGAAGCTTTAAATTGATTTAAATTTACCTGCTGAGCAGCAGTTAAAGGCAGTAAACATAAGCAGCTTCAATAAATAAAAAATATTGCTATCATCTACATAAACTCTCATTAGTAAATCATATCAACATACCTCTGCTATAATTTGCCACAGAAAATAAGACGTGTGCTTGTAGAGTTGTGTTGTTTTAAGGTTAAACTGTGAAGGAGGACACTGAAGGTGAAGGTCAGATATATATTTCTATCCAGAATGTCTCACCACCATCATGTCACTTCAGGAGAAAAAAAGAGGCATTGCTATGGTTATGTCTCAGCATGGTGGAGGAACACACTATAGCAGGGCTGCTGCTAATGTTATATACCACGTGGATGTTTGAAAGGAGCTAAAAGAGCGGTGGTCAAGCCTAAATAGGGAAAGAGAAAAAGAAGTGAGCAGGGCTTTTATATGAGGATGTGAGGGAACAGACTACCATCCAGGTCCAGGTCATTTCATTGCATAATCTGGCAAATAGTCCAGAACTCCTCTGTCTGCTTCCTTTATTCTCCACAGCATAATACAAACTCTTTTATACAGCAGCACATCCCCTGAAGTAACACTAACATGCATTTGCTTTTGACTGCACACACACACACACACACACACAGAGAGAGCCTCAACACACGCACTTTACTTCAAATTCCAGCCATTTAGCCTGAGTACCACTCCAGCAGAGTAGGCCTGTGTTGTCATGGCAACAGCATCCCAGCAAGAGAGAGGATGTGGGGATGAGAGGGAGAGAGAAAGATGGAAAAGTTGAGTTGAGGAGTGAGAGCAAGAACAGCAGAAAGGAAGAGTGAGACAGACAGTACATTTACATGCAGCAAAAAATTCTAATTTCTGATCGTATCAGACATAGTTTGGACTTTTAAAATGCATGTAAACACCTTAATCCGACCTACTTTGGACCATAACGGACATCTCAAAATCGGATAAGAACACTTAGATATTTCGTTCATAGTCGGCATTTTAACACCATGTATACTCAGCAATCGGATCTAAATTGGATTTTGCATTCTGCGCATGCTCGAGAATTTCCACGGGGGCTTTCACCTGGAAGTGAAAGGAGACGTCGTATTAAATAGTGGTGTTGTTGCTTTTATATGCATTATTAGGAGGAAAATAATACACGAAATGTACACTACTGTAGCATCGTCCATCTCCTCGTACCCCATCTTTGTTTGAATGCCGTCAGATAGTTTGTTGTTGCTGATAAGTAGAGGTCAACCGGACGTGGCTCTTTGTTGAGAGGGCTACAGCGCCACATAGCGTAACGGAGTCAGCCATGCTCCGGACATTTATCCGATTCTCTGAACAGCATGTATACTCAGACAAGTGATCCGGTCCTATGCATGTCTTTATCTGATACGATCAGAAATTCGAATTTTTTGCTGCATGTAAGCGTACTGAGAGAGAGAGAGAAGGCAGACAAGACTGAACTCTGTGAAAGAGTGACAGTAAGAGGGAGGAAGATAAGGAAGATAATAAAGGGAGAGCAGACATTAGCGAAAGAATGACGAGGCAGAGAGAGGACATAAAAGCAGACTGAGCATTACAGAGACAAAAGCCTTTCAAAAAGGGTTCAATTTAGTAAAAGAACACAGGCACACAGGCTACTTTCCTCAAGTTTACTCTGTATTTTTCAGTTAATATCATCAATAAACCAGAGCTGTTTCCCTCCTTCAGACATGACTGCTGAAGCTGTGCTCTGTGTTAGGCTGAGCCTTTCTGTTTAAACCAGAGGGACTACAGAAGATTCAAGTCCTTATCTCAGCCACCTTCACAGAAACTCCATACTGTGTTAGGACCCTGCTTATCAACTTAAGATGTCCATGTTTACCACCACCATGTTGTGCTTAGTTGGCCAAAGAGTTAAACCTCATTATACTATTTATATTTACTGGCGTATTTTACAAGGGCTTCATTTCTACATCCTTTGGTCAACTGGCACCAAACTATAACACAAAGTGCAGCTCTACAGCTGCAAAGTGGGTTTTTTGCTGGGAAACATGTCCACAGACGCTTATAGTCACTCCATACAAAGGCTCTTGATTAGACCAGGGCCTCCTGCCCTCTTGGGTCCCTGTGTCTGCTAGGCATATTCAGTAATGTATCCATGGGTGTGCTGTGCACCTGGAGCCACTCCTTCAGTGTTTTGTGCACAGCACCCAATGCACCGATTTACAGAATTAACACCTTTAAGGCTTCGGATTCATTTTCATTTTCATTTTCTATATATATACGGACTATATTCAAATTTATTAGATCACCACCCATTGTAAAGTTTATGCCACAGCTGCCCTAAATTAACAGCATTGGTAATTACCAAAATATGTTTTTATGTTTCTGTCATGGTTAATACACCAGTATGTAGAAGCTCTTTAAACAAAATGATACTTTAATACTATGTTAAACATACACATGTTGTGTAAACGTGTTGTGTCAGGATTTTTTGGTAGACTGTCATGTTAAAATTTGCCTTGAAATAATGCCAAGGTCATCAATAATAAAGACAGATAATAAAATCGCTTCTATGTTACTACAGTTGCTGCCTTCACTCTTTAGTGCTTGTGACCTTCCATTACTCAACATAATAATGCTGCTGCATAATATTCTACACACGAAGAGCCACATGAAGGATTTCTACAAATCAGAGGATTCTTTGAAGCTGCTGTCACACTGGACTATTCACTGTATTCCACAATGGTTATATGTGTGAGACATACAGATTAATGTGGGCACTGCTCACTGAACAGTCTTATCTGATAAAGACTGAAAAAGACAGAAAGTAACCAGAGCTGAGTATCAAACAGTTACAAGAAAAACTGTTTTGGAGAAGTGTATGTGTGAAATATTCACTCTTACTGGTCTGGTCAGGGTTGTTCAGTTAGAATACCATGGTTAGTATCGGGAAAATACATGATCGAGGTATGCCAATGCTACTAATGTTACAGATGGGTAGATTTAATGCACACAAAAAGAACTGAGAACTGAAGATTCCATGCACATTCCATACAGAGCAAGTATAGACTGTACTTTATTATCATTTACAGAGACAAAACAATTCCCACCATGAGCAAGCACTTAGCGACAGTAGCAAGGAAAACCTTCCTTTAACAGGTGGAAACCTCGAGCAGAACCCAACTCATGGTGGACCGCCATCCACCATGACCTGTTTCATAGAAACAATAATAATAATGATAACTACAACTATATTTATAATAGGAAGATAACTAATAGTAGTAATAGCGATAATAATAATAGCAAGACTATTTAAAGTGGACGTCAAGCAGGACCACAGCAGCAGGCTCAACCAATCGCTGATCTCGGTGCAGCCACAATCCGTGAGAACCTGCACGGCGAGAAAGCAGAAAAACTCCGGGGATGAAGCTAAGTTAGTAACATACATTAATGAGACATGGATGTGTACAGATGGAGAGGGAGAGAAGAAGAAAAGAGCTGCCCTGGCAGTCTAGTCCTATAGCAGCATAACTAAGGGATGACCTGAGCCAGCCCTAACTATAAGCTCTATCAAAAAGGAAAGTCTTAAGTCTACTCTTAAAAGTGGAGAGGGGGTCTGCCTCCAATCTACTTTGGGGGACTATAGGAACCGTAAGGAACCCTGCATTCTGAAAGTGCAGTGTTCTGGTGAGCTCTTTAACATATGATAATGCCTGACCATGAAGAGCCTGGTAGGTGAGGAGAAGGATTTTAAATTTATTCTGGATTTTAGTATCGTGTGACTGCTTTTCTTTAAACAAGAAACACAATTCACTGAACAAATAACCCTCTTATTTCTGGGTGTTCTCTTTACTCTGCATGAATGATAGCCTCAACAGGCAGGGAGCTTTGGTAATGTAAAACAGCTGCATGAGCTGCACTGCCATCCTATGCCAAACCTCCACTCATGTCTAGTACATAATGGGATGCCTCCAACTGTATTCAACCCATAATTCATTAACCCATGGTGAGTTAATACAATTTGCACTACTATACTGATTTGTCCAATTTTGTTGGTCAGTGAAGAATGAGGCAACCCGTAATGCATTTTATATGAATATAACTGTTCTCTCATTGATATTAGACCCTGTATGGGAAGATTACACTATTAGTCTATGGTGATGAGATCTCTGTGGTGGCAGGAGGTTTAATAGCAAGGGGAGAGGTTATAGAGAGAGTGAATTAAATAAGGCAGAGGGAATTGGTACATAGAGTTGTCACTGATTCCCTCCAATAACCACTGTGGTGCAATATGGCCTTTCTGTTTGAGCTCTAATAAGGTTGTGTACGTTTGGACCTGATAAACTCTTGCTGTTATGTCATCCAGTCTGTCAGCTGGTGCTGTGACTGGCTGGACCACAGAGAAGTGGCAGTGCCGGGGAAATGAACCTCTCTGTGCGGCTCAGGAAATTTGATTTCTAACCCCCCAGACAGCGTATTATTTTTGATTATATTCATATTTGCGTTGATATCATCTGTCTTTATAGAGGGAGGAGAGAGATCTCCATAGATGTCTGTCTGTAAACCAAATATCCTTAGAAAGAGAGGAAGATGATAAAATTGGGTATTTTAAGGTGTAATGCAGGAATTCAACTTCTGCAAAGACATCTCTGAATCTAAAGAAGTTTGCTATGTTATGGGTGACTTAGGTTGCAGAGGCTTGCAGATGAGCTGACATGCACGCACACATACACACCCACATCTCAACAATTTATTGCAAGGCTACTCCCAGTGCCGGGGGACATTCTATTTTAAGGCTTAAAAGTGTTCACTCATTCATTAAATGGAATATTTACTCTTTATTTCAGTGACAGTGCTGTGAGGGGCTGCTGTACTTTTCTTGTATTAGCCTCCTTGGGTAAGATTTACAACGTGATTTCTGTGCTAAACCAATTTCTGTTGTTCTTGTTCACATAACAACTGTTGCTAATATGACCACTATTCAAGTCATAAAGCAAAGTAGGATGCTGTGTTAAAAAGCACAACAACAAAACACAACATAAAGTACATGGAGGCCGACACTCCCCACCTCCAATACGTGCAGCTTAATGGAATCTCTTGGTTTCCAGCCTCTCAAACCCCCTTACCCCAAACACCCATTGTGTGAAGGTGTGAAAGTAGACCTGTTTTCTCTCTCAAGCACTCTTTTTTTTATTCTTCACAATAATTCAAATATTCATGTGTACAACAGGGTGCGACACCTTGATGGCCTCTGTAAACAGATGGTTAATCTGGGAGGTGTTATCTCCATTTGTACTTCTTTTTTGCATAAAGATTACAAAAATATGCAAAGACACAGACATCAGGGAGGCAGTGGGATGCAGCCAAAGGTGGCTGTAATGGCTTTTTGTCCCGCTATTTAAAAACAGGTACTGTATCAACACCTTTATCTTCAAACATGCTGGGACAACTACATGTGTGATATCAGGAAATCATGCGAGGAATCATCTTTCCACACTTCAAGCTATGGGCTTGTATCCGAATTCAGTGGTTATGGACCATGGCAGCTACTGCACGAACAGCAGCTCATTTTTTTTGTTAGGTGTGTGTAAAGATGTGTGTCAGAAGAAGTGACTCTAAAACAACAATGGCAGCTGCTCAAGAGGTTAGCATAGATGCTGCTAGCATCAGTTATATCAGAACTGGAAAATGTTTCTTTATTGAAATAAGATTTCCTTGATGGGAAAGTTCACTGTCTTGTAATGTCTTCAAGGACACAAAAAAACCAAAAGTTTGTCATGGTCACAGGTTGTCAGTTTTAATTGGGTGTCAATTAGGTGGGTTTGATGAAAAGCACTGCAGGCCCACGTCTTATCTTAATCTGATTTGTTTCTTGTGGGTGTTGGATGTTTTGGATGCAGCAGTTTTGATGAAGGTCAAAACCGGTCTGCGTTTTCACCAATACGGCTGACTAAATAAAGGCTTTAAATGCAACTCCTCTCTTTGCTCTTCTTAGGAGTGCCTGAGGACATTTACATTTTCTTACCACAGCTGTTAATGTTTTGTACTTGTGATTCAACCAGGAGAGTTTCATGTCCATCCAAGTCATAGAAGAGCTCCAACTGCAGTATGAGTCACCCTACATTGTCTGTGCAGAAATGAATGTGACTTTTACTTCCGGAGCCCAAGCTAAAGCTTGTCAGAGACACTACTGCACATCAGGTACATTACATCTACTTTAGTTGTCACAGGGACCATAGGTTAGGTGAGATTATTAGGACTGTATTGAATCCTTGAAACTTGCAGGTTCACTGCATTTGAAGAATTTCTCATGAAGCCAGAGTTGATTCTGTTCTTTCTATATACTTGTTATTTATATAACCCACATGAGTTGATTCTAAAGTATAGCTATAATGTCATTTCATACACGTCTTATACTAATAGCCAATAGGTAGTGGATTAACGTTGCAATACACCGCTGAGAACAAAGCTTTTATGCCATGCATTTATATTTAACTACATCTGACAACAATCACACATCCATTTATTTTTGCTCTCCACACACACACACACACACACACACACACACACAGACACAAGCACATACAGAAGAGCAAAGCAGTCAAGGGTTTCTGTGAGGACGCTGCATGATGAAGATACAATTGCCACTGCTTCAATCATACAGACAGGACGAGAGAAAAAAATAGAGAATTGGAGAGCCAGAGTCATACTGAATGAATAACAGAGAGAGTGAGACGGAGGGAGGGAGGGAGGCAGGGGAGAGGGGGAGTGAGTGATAGACGGATAGGTATTCTCATTGGCAGTGTGTTTAGTGCTTATTGCTTGTGGCTTCATTAAGAGAGAGACAACAAGGTCAGACAGCAGTATGGTCATTCAGACCAATTCAGGTGTTGCAGTGAATTGAATTTAATATGATCACACAATAACTTTGTATCTCTAATTCACTGACTCACTTGGTATTGGTAGTCCCTTACTCTCATTCGCTGTCTATGTCACTCAATCACTCTCTCTCTCAAACAAATGGACACAGACCAAGGGGAGTCCATGAACTCCACCTAGTGCCCTGTTTATTCACATGGAGGAGTTTAAGTGGTCTGTCATCAGATTGGCCACAGCACCGACATGCTTTCTCCAAAAGTTGAATCTGGCTCAAGTTCTCCACCACAGATTGCTAAATGGCATAAACTCACCACCACGGCCACAACACAGTACCTCGCTTTCTGCTGGATTTGGTCTGAATTGCAGTTAACTCTTCACTTCCTGTTGCAGGGCATCTACTGAAAGCTGCCCATAAAGACAATTACAAGTATGAAGAGGCAGAAAAGCTTTTCAATTACAGGTCTCATTTAATAAGTGGAAATAAATAGTTAAATAAAGCAGATGAGTAATGACCTGAATGTAGACAGGTTGGTGCAGTTTCTGATTTGTTTGGGAAGAGGCAGCTATGGAGAAGGCTCTGTCACCGCCCGCTCCAGACTTTAGTCCTCAGTGGTGGAGACAGGAGGTTGGCATTAGTGGAGCAGAGGCTATGGGATGGAGTGTGGTGGGGCGGTGGAGCAGGTTGGTAGAGGCCTGGTTATGGAGCTCTTTGTGAGTTAGGAGAAGAATTTTAATTTGGATTTGTTGTGGGTCATGGAGCCAGTGGAGGGTTTGGAGGACAGCGGTGATGTGAGGACAGGAGTGGGAGCAGGTGAGCAGCAGAGTGGTTTAGTGTGAATTCAAATGCCAACTACTGTTAAATGCACGTGGTCCATCTGGTTATCATTATAACTGTTAAGGAACGTGATAAAATCTAATGATACAAGATCATTTGGTAACCATGGCAAAGTGTGCATGTCACCACATGAATGCAGTCATTTATTAGAAAGTAAAACAGGTGTGCTGTGCTGTGTCCTACCATAATGTGTGGCAGTTCTCATTAAAACACAGACTGACAGCATGACTTGCTGTCCAATGAGTTACCTGTCAGTCCATGTCACTTCATGTTTACACCTCTTGGTTTATTTGTAATAAAAATGGCCCAGGGCCTCTGTTTATCAAACATCCCAGAGTAGAAAATCTGTTCAAAATGGCCAGAAAATGAGTGACACACATTAGGTCCTATTTGGCAGAGAAGTTAAAGGAGTAAATGTATGTTTCTCTTTTTAAACTGAGGATATTACTCATATCTGTGTATTTAGAAGAGCTCAAGAGGTGTTGTAACCTGTTAGGAGCTGCCAGAATATGGATTCAGACAGAGACATTGTGCAGAGGAGGGTACAGATACAGTTGTTGTGACTGAGCTTGTACTGGATGCAGAGGAGAAAACATGGTGTCTCAGCAGAAACCGCTGTCATCACAATGCTACACATTTTTTTTTTTTTTTGCAGCAAGGAATTGCAGCGTTGCAGCAGTGATGATTCTGTCAGAACCAACATTTTTGCCGGTCTTCAGCGAGAATGGACTACAACTTTTTTGACCTCCAGTATATTCTACTGTGGCTTTATTTATTCAGAAACCATGGCAAAAATGAAATATAATGATCATAACCATATTTTCATCAGTGTATAATCACCTAATAATCATGCTTTTGTTATCTTAGAATGAGACTTTTATGTCTATAGATGCTGTGGGACCTCTTTGCCATGTTAAGTGGACAAACACTGGCTCTAGATAGGACTTTTTATGTATATGATACAACGCCCCATATCTTATCAGTTTGTTTATTTCCAATTAGGGCTGTTACTACATTTTCATATTGTTTTCACACATATTTCCCAAGACTGAATGACATTGTAAAAATTAATATTTGTTCTCAGTATACAGGTCACACGAGGAAAGGCTGAAAAGTGAATTGGGCAGTGGAAGTGCACAACATGGAGAGGTGTGCCACAGCCTGCAGAGGGTGGGATGCCTCATCATAATTAGCACTGTAAAATGATGCTGTTGGATAGAACTGAACTGAATTACTTGAACGTTATTCAGAAATGTTTCAAAGAAACTGTACAGTGTATCCTTCTTTGAACTGCAGGTTTGACACACCCTCGTCAGTCGATCAACAAAAGTATTATTCTTGACACATTCAGCATGGCACTTCAAAAAAAGTTGGTTATGATTGAAATCTTAACATCCAACCTCCTGCTCACTCACCTTTCTGCTCGTATGTCACTGTAGCTTCAGTGTAGCCTAAACCTCAGATAGGCTCTAATACATGTGGAAGATGAAACAGCATTTTTAAGTTTCCTTGGCTTGGGATCAAAATTGTGCAGACCAAATAGTGAAGTACATTCATGTGATGAGGAGTTGTTTAAAATGAAAGCTGCACTTGGTCTTGATCTGGGCAGTGGCACTGGCATAATGCTGAGGATGTAAAAGGCCAAAGACTGAAACGTGAGATGAACTGGACTGAGTGATAAGCAGAACCTTTGGTAATATTCTTGGTGTTTATCGACTTTCCGAGTGTTCCTCCTCAGTATGCTATCATTAATCCTTCCAGTACATTTGAATAAAGTTTGGAAAACAGTTGAAAAGATTTGAAAGATGCCAGAATTACATCATGTAGCTCCAGCACAAGAGTGATCTTCCAACCTCACTGACTGGGATTTGGAGTTAACCTTTCTTGCCCCAAAGATTCAGCAGAGTTTGTCTCAACACGGGGAGTCACAAATTGAAACTTCCGAAACTTCCATCTCCCAAACAGAGCCCTGGACAAAGAATGGTGGTCACCAACAATGGCTAAATCTCTTCATCCAAGAGCTTAGAGTTTACGGACCTTCTCCAAAGAAGTAATTACGTTGTTCAAAACAGTGGCATTTGTGGCTGTTAGCACACTGTAACAGATTTTTTTTTTTTTTTTTTTTTTTTTTAGCAATACTTCTAATTTTATTTTTAAGATAATTGAACATGACCATGAACATTTAACCATTTAATTTTTTTTGTCCCTGCCCTGTGCATGCCACTGTGTGACATGGCAGCCACAGCATTATAATCAACTGAAGTTAAACATGGGGTCTGTGCAGCATGTGGTAATAAAAACAGAAAAACAAAAACATGTTAAAATCATAAATCAGGAGAAATATTGGATAATTGCAACCCCGGTAAGTAACTTCAAATCAAATCAAATCAAACTTTATTTGTATAGCCCAAATTCACAAAACACATTTTGCCTCGGAGGGCTTTACAATCTGTACAGGGATGAACAATGAAAACACTCAGGGAGTTGGCAAGTATGCTTTGATAGCTTTAGCTTTGACATGACAGAAATTGACCTTTTTAATATGTAGCATAATTTCAGGAGTCTTGGGAAGCTTTCTTGTTGTGTCACATTTTTTCAAACATCACATCTTCCATCTGTGATGTATAAAACTGTAGCTCCAAAAGGGCCCCATGAGGGGTCCTTGGGGAATATAGCAAAGAACAACAAAACAAACAACAACAAAAAATGAAGTTCTTGGAGCGAACCCTTGTCAGATAGGTGAGGGTAAGATTTCAAAGTACTGTCACAATCATGCTTAAACTGATACAATGTTTTTGAAAAGGATTTTCATTACACACACAGTTTTTTTTTTTTTTTTTCATACCTGTGCCCTTTGGAACTTGTGTGACTAGCTGCTGAGATGTTGACTGTGCTGAACTGGGAGCAGAGGTGAGCCAGTCATCAACTGGCTCAGCACTGTTTTGCTGTCAAGGACCACTTGGATTTGCACCTGCCTCGCTCGCCTGCTCAGTCCAGGTCAATGATGCATGGCACTAAATCACTGATGTGCATGTCCTCTGCCCTTCTCATGGCTTTACCACAGGATGAAAAACATCCTCTTCAAACTGCTCAGCACATTTTTGTTGATGATTTAATCAAATATGAACCTTCCAGCAGAAGAAAAGTACTTCATATATTCCTTTGGTTCGACTGACTCTGTAGGCACACTGCAGTTTATAAACGGTTGCATTTCCTACCTATCCTAAACTGACATCACTGAAGCGTTTCTTACAGTTTATGAACTGTTTCTGGGCAAATGATCTCCTAAGAGCAGTGCAATGTTGTTTCTCTTCCCTTGATAATTGAATTTGAGGTGCTGTAGATTTGCTCCTGGTCCAACACAAGGACGTCAGTTTTCTCCATATGCTCCAGATTGTTGTCTCCATTATGAATCTTTCAGAGCACTGTGGTTCAAAGAAACAAATGATTTATGACACAGACTGATAGTTTTCCATATATTCTTTCTAAATTTGGCCTGCCATCTGATCCCTTTAATGCCCCTGGTCAGCTCACACACTCTTTATGCCCACATTTTGCTCTATTGACTGTGGTTCGCACCACATGCCAGTGATTCCTAATCTGTATATGGCTTCAGCACAAGCTCATCTTGCATCTTAAACTGTATTGGGAGCTGCAACAGCGGCCTTATTTCCATACTTTTGTTCATCATTTCTATCAGTGTTGATAACATATTCACAAAGGGAATTGTTGAAATTTGGAACATCTCTACAACAAAGTCGGAAGAAACGCGAGCAGTCAGACAGATTGTAAATAAGCCAGCAGTTTATCCCAATTATCTAAACCACTTAGGTAGATCCAAAATGTCTGTAATAGTCTGTGATTGATGTTTACAACAGACAGTTTGAGTAATTGTTTTGTCTTCTGAATAATTTTGACTAAACTTGGAGGTTTGTTTGAAACTAATCCTGGATTTTTGTGGCTGGTATTTGAGCGTCAACAATATGTTTCACATATTTAGTTTTTTAACATTTTTCATTTTGAAAATGTGAATAGGTATTGAAGCGAAGGTGTGTGACAGAAGTCACATAATTTACTAAAATGCCTGAATAACTCATAGATATCACCATGAAACATCCCCAGTTAATTACTTACATTAAGGTAACTATGTCTTGAATTGCAAGTTTTCTTAAATTTTATGTTTTGTGATGCAAATGATGTCTTATCTCATTAAATATGCATTCATTTTCATACATTTCAGAACAGAAATCTGAACATTGGATAAAGCCAGCTTCTTGTTTCATTTGACATATTAGAGTCAAAGGTTTTTACAGAGGGAATTTTGGATCTTTTTATCACTCCATGAATCAGAAGATAGTGTCAAAAACTATGAAAAAAAATCAATCTTCACCATGTTTGTGGGAATAAAATGTTTCAGAAACCATGCTATGAATGATATATGAACACACCCCTCTGTAGAAACCTTCGGAATGTACTGTAGATAGGAGTAAAAGTTGCATGTAAGAGCTACCGATTTTTGGTCACATTTTGTTTTAAGCAACATCACATAGAAATTGGTATGTTTGAAATTTAGCGTCTGCAGAGTCAGAGTGTAATCCCACTGTTGTAAATATGCTGTTACGTTGTACACATACATTTCTTATGATTACATTACTTATGATCAAAAACTACCAAGATGACCACTTTCCTAACAGCCAAACATCAAGCAAGGTCAACAACACAAGACAGACCAGCTAATATTACTCAAAAAAAGTAAAAAGTCAGTTCCACATTTACTTTTGTCTGGTGACTTAATGCTAAAAAATACAAACTCTTGGTGTGTAGGTTAGCATGACGTAGTGCACTGTTAACCATGCACAAAACAGGTTGCAAGATACAGCAGTGGCCAGAAAACAAAGAGGGATGTTGTGTTTATGTGCCTGAATTTCACTGAACACACTGCGCTTGGAAATAACATTTCAAAAACACAGTGTGGGAGTGTGAGTACCTACTGAAGAGGCACATGCTGTGTGTTTGTGTGTTCATAGTCAATTTTGCACTGTCCCTAAAAAAGCCACCTGAAAACATCCCTAGATCCAGGTAATGAGAGGAAGGAGGAGTGTGTCTGTGTGTGTTTTAAAGGATAGGTTGTGCTGGCTCTGTTTAATTGGAGAAATTCGCATACAGATGCAATGTCCATACATGAGTTGAATACACTTTCACACACACACAAACACAGCACATCTGTTAAATGCAGCACTGATTTGCCCCCCACACACACACACACACACACACACACACACACACACGCACACACAGTCATCCTGTTCTTCCTCTCTAATTACAGAATGAGCAGCGTGGGCAGCTCATCCCAATCTGGAACTCTGTCACTGGCATTTACTAAGAAATGGGACAGCACACATAAAAAAGAGCTACCAAAATGTTGTTTGTGTCTGTCTGTTCTGGTTAGAATGACAAACTCATGCCTCCACTCATGTATCCACCATCAGTCTGTTCCTTCATCCATCCACCTATCCATCCATACATTATGTCATATAACTACAACCACGAACAGCAAACCATGAATCCAAATCAAAGGTAATAATAATAATAATAATAACAGTATATAGTAATAATGGCGGCAACAGTATATGATAATAGTAATAATGATAATAATAATAATAATAATAATAATAATAATAATAATATAGATACACGTAGTGATGTGTCATATTTAGCCTGTGCAAGGTGTGCATACATAACAGCAATATATAATATGTAATATGTACACATGTATAAATTTGTGTGTATATACACAAGATATGATATAATATGATATATAGTATATAGCATATGTATAATATAATATATGCATAATAAATACTTGAATATACAAGATATAGACACTATAGATAATATACTATGAATATAAATATGTAAATAGCATGTGCAAAAAGCTAAGAATATTGTATAAAAATGATATATAATATCAATATGGTTTATATTAACACATATCACATATGATATGAAGTATAAGTTCCAGTGTTTAGAGTGGAGTGTTGTACAGGGTACACAGCGCAAAAGGTGACAGGTAGATTTAGTCCAGTTCTGTAATAATGGCTCTGACAGAGGTAGATGAGTTATAGAGTCTTATTGCGGTTGGGAGGAACGATTTCCTGTATCGTTCCTTAGAGCAGCGGGGTTGAATGAGTCTGTTGCTGAAGCTGCTCTTTAGTTTGTCCAGTGTTTTGTGGAGGGGGTGAGAGGGATTGTCCATGATTGCCAGCAGTTTTGCCAGCATCCTGTCCTCCACCACCTCCTCCAGGGTGACAAGCTTAGAGCCAACAACAGACTGCCTTTCTGATAAGTTTGTTCAGTCTGTTGGCGTCCTTTGCCTTGATGCCCGCTCCCCAGGACACCGCAGCAAAGAAGATGGTGCTCGCCACAACAGACTGATAGAACATCTGCAGCATCGTGTTGCAGACCTTAAAGGACCTGAGCCTTCTCAGGAAGTAAAGCCGGCTCAGGCCCTTCTTGTAGATGGCCTCTGTGTTCAGTCCAGTTTATTGTCCAGTGTGACACCCAGGTACCTGTATGCTGGTACCATCTCCACATCCGTCCCACTGATGCTGGCAGGAGAGGGCAGGGGCTTGTTCCTCCTGAAGTCCACCACCATCTCCATTGTCTTTGCCATGTTCAGCTGCAGGTGGTTCTCCCCACACCACTTCACAAAGCGGTCGACCAGGTCCCTGTACTCAGCCTCCCTCCCGCCCTCAACACACCCCACAATGGCCGTGTCATCAGAGAATTTCTGCAGATGACACAACTCAGTGCAGTACTTAAAGTCTGCAGTGTATGTGGTGAAGAGGAAGGGGGACAGTACAGTTCCCCGGGGGGCCCCGATGTTACTAATCAGACGACCAGACACACAGTTCTGTAATCTCACAAACTGTGGTCTGCCCGTCAGATAGTCATCGACCCAAGTGACGAGGGGAGCACCCACCTGCGTGTCCTCCAGTTTGGCCTTCAGCAGTCTGGGCTGGATGGTGTTGAAGGCGCTGGAGAAGTTGAAGAACATGATCCGGACTGAGGTGTTGGGTCTGTCCAGGGAGGAGTAAGCCTTCTGCAGCAGATAGATGATTGCATCATCAACCCCAACATGGGGCTGATATGCGAACTGCAGGGGGTCTTGTGATGGGCACAGCGGTCTGAGGTGTGCCAGAACCAGTCTCTCCGTGACCTTCATGACGTAAGAGGTCAGTGCCACCGGCCTGTAGTCCTCCAGTGCAGCAGGATGTCCTTTTTTGGGCACTGGGACCAGGTAGGATGTTTTCCAGAGCACTGGCACTCTCTGAAGGTGTAGGCTCAGGTTGAAGAGGTGCTGGAGAACTCCACAGAGCTGGCTGGAACATGCCTTCAACACACGAGGGCTGATGCGGTCCGGTCCAGCAGCTTTCCTCTGTTTGAGCCTCTCCAGCCCTCTCCTCACCTGGCTGGCTGTGAGGTAGAGTCCAGACTGGGGGGTGGGGGATGTGGCAAGGTCTGAGGTGGGTGTCAGCAGTGGGTTGGAGGGTGGAGGTGACGAGGGTGGTGCAGAGAGGTGTCTGCTGCAGGAAGTGGTGGGGGGCTGTGGGGGATGTGAGGAAGTCCTAGGAGTGGGAGGTGTGAAAAGGGCCGTGGTGAGAGTCAGCAGGGGAGTGGTGGGTGGGGGTGACGGGAGTGGTGTGGGGCAGGGGGTGATGGGGGGAGGTGGGGGATTGTTCGGAGAAGCAGTAGAGGGGCCGCCGGGGGTGGGGGGGTTGGAGTTGAACCTATTGAAAAACATGTTCAACTCATTGGCACGTCGTTCATTCCCCTCGTCTGCTCCTCCACCTCTCCTCTGGAAGCCGGTGATCTCTCTCATCCCGCTCCAGACGTCCCTGGTGTGTTCTCCAGTTTGTGCTCCAGTTTTCTTCTGTAGGTGTCCTTGCTCTCCCTGCTGCTGCGTTTGAGCTCCCTTTGTACCCGTTTGAGTTCTGCTCTGTCCCCTGATCTAAAGGCCCTCTTCTTCTCGTTGAGAAGGGCCTTCAGGTTGCTGGTTACCCACGGTTTGTTGTTAGGGTAGCAGCGGACCTCTTTAGTGGGGATGGTGTTGTCAATGCAGAACCCAATGTACCCAGAGAACAGTCAGTCAGGCCATCAATGTCCTCACCATGTGGCTCATACAGAGCATCCCAGTCTGTGGCCTCCAGTGCTCCATGCAGTGTTTCCATGGTCTCAGGAGACCATTTCCTCACTGTCCTCACTGTGACTGGGTGCTGCTGAACCACAGGCTTGTATGATGGTGAGAGCAGGACTAGGTTGTGGTCTGACCTGCCCAGTGGTGGCAGGGCAGTGGAGCTGTATGCATCCTTAACATTTACGTACAGCAGGTCCAAAGTCTTATTTTCTCGGGTGGCACATTTGACAAACTGGTGGAACTGGTTGGGAGTGTAGATGAGAGAGACACATGGTTGAAGTCACCTGTGATAATGACGAAGGCCCCAGGGTGTTTTGTTTGTAATCCAGCAGTCACAGTGTGGATGACGTCACACGCTGCGTCTGCGTTACCAGATGGGGGAATATAAACATTCAGTACGTTTACATGCAGCAAAAAATTCGAATTTCTGATCGAATCAGACATAGTTCGGACTTTTAAAATGCATGTAAACACCTTAATCCAATCTACTTCAGACCTACTTCGGACCTACTTCGGACCATAACGGACATCTCAAAATCGGATAAGAACACCTAGATAATTCGTTCATAGTCGGCATTTTAACGCCATGTATACTCAGCAATCGGATCTAAATCGGATTTTGCATTCTGCACATGTTCGAGAATTTCCACTGGGGCTTTCACCTGGAAGTGAAAGGAGACGTCGTATTAAATAGTGGTGTTGTTGCTTTTATATGCATTATTAGGAGGAAAATAATACACAAAATGTATGCTACTGTAGCATCGTCCATCTCCTCGTACGCCATCTTTGTTTGAATGCCGTCAGATAGTTTGTTGTTGCTGATAAGTAGAGGTCAACCGGACGTGGCTCTTTGTTGAGAGGGCTACAGCGCCACCTAGCGTAACGGAGTCAGCCATGCTCCGGCCATTTATCCGATTCTCTGAATGGCATGTATACTCAGACAAGTGATCCGGTCTTATGCATGTCATTGTCTGATACGATCAGAAATTTGAATTTTTTGCTGCATGTAAACGTACTGAGAGATGGCGATGACACTGGTTAACTCCCTCGGTAAATAATATGGACGAAGTCCGACAGCGATGAGCTCGATGTCCGGGCTGCAGACACACTCTTTAACAGAGACGTGCCCGGGGTGACACGACCTGTTGTTCACGAGCACGGCGAGTCCTCCTCCTCGTCCACTTTATTTACCAATGACCTCATGTTTCCAGTGATGACTGCAGGGATGTAGGGCTTAAACTTTCTCTTCATCATCCTCCGTTTAAGCCCCACGTCTCCTCTTTAGCTCCTCCGGTATGGTGGGTCTCTCTCCGGCCAAGAGGGTCAGGTGCCTCAGGGCCATCAGCTGGTCGCTGGTGTAAACAATGCTGGCGGTGTTTCAGGCATGGCTCCCAGTGATCCAAAGAGACCCAAGTGCATATATATATATATATCTATATATATATATCTATATATCTATAGATATATATATATATAAATTCATATCCTCGTTGCTATCATTTGTACTTTTCAATAGCTTAATTTGTTTGCTTGATTTCAGAATTTGTGTGAATTATTAATTCAAATTAACCGAGCAGCAGATTGTTTAACCCGTTTAAGGCATGTCAGGGATAACATTGTGTTTAAAGTAGAAAACAAATGTATGGCTTTGTATCCGAGTCAAGTGGCTCATTTCAATTGTCCATGACCTGACAACTTTCATCAATCCATCCATCTATTCATTCTCTATCAGCGGGCACTCACACAGGACAGGATGCCCATCAATCACAGATAATACACGCAGATAAACATATTCACACACACACACACAATCTCACCTACAGCAGTTCAGATGACAAACATGCCTTTGGACTGGAATTTAAAATAAATAAATAAATAAATTCATTTATTATAATTAAACTGACATCATGTAAATAAAGTTATTTAAAGAGACACTGAGTTAATTAAGGCCGCAGTTTGAAAAATGTCTCACACACATTTACGTGATGACAAGTACTCTTTCCTTTTCCTTCTAAACTTTTGCACTTTCAAACTATAAACTCTGAAGCTTAAATTATATTTCTGTGAACATACACAGAAATGTCTCTGCAGATTGTCGTGGTTAAACTAAAATCCTCCAGGTGACCTCAGAAACCTCAATTCAGGTTCTAAATGGAGAGACATGCCAGTGTTGTACCCACATGAAAAAGAGACCGCACGTTTATAAATGACACCTGTGCGTGCGAGTCAACATAACCGTGCCTGTGGTACTGAAAGCCCACGCACTGGCAGTTTCGTGAAGCGCGAGGTGACACATGTTGCATGTCACTGTTCTATTTTCAAACCTTGAAATGTGGTGACACTGGAAAAGCAGCAGTTGTCCCAATGAATCTGCTGCATGACGTGTGGATAAGAAAGTCAGGTCTGCTGTACAGTGAAACATGGTCAAATGTCAACTTAACTAGTTAACTACGGGCTTCTTTGTGATGCAGCAGCTGTGTGATGTCCACGAATCCATCCCAAAGTACATTTGCTTTTTGGTTTAATTTAATTTGTTTTTTGATGGTCTAAGCATGCTGACATTGGTTTGTCCATTCGTTCAACTTAAGTCCAGAGAAAAGAAAGATCTATCTATAACCACTTATCCTCGTCAGGGTCACGGTGGGGTTGGGGCCTTTCCCAGCTGTTGTTGGGTGAGAGGTGGTACACCCTGGATAAGTCCCCAGTTCATCGCAGGGCTGACACATAGAGACATACATGACTGTCTGTTGGCACTGGATGTAAAGTTAGTGTACAAAATGGCTCTCTTCACCTCAAAGCTCTTTCATGCCTCTCACCCACAATCATGCCTGTGATCATGTATACTTCTTCCATTGTATTTAAGGAGGCCATTGTTGAAAAACTGTGTTAAGATAAAAAACTGCAGGCTGATCTCACGACCACCTTTATGATTCAAGAGACTTCTGCTCTCAAAGGATCTACTTGATGCAAACCAGTCTGATTTCAAGAGAGGTCATTGCACTAAAACAGTGATAAAAACTTTGAGGTCAGGGTTGTTGGACCTGTTGCCATGGTGAACCATCAGATTTTCTAGGCTACCTTTCCTGAACTAGAGATCTTCCTCTGGTTGGAACACTACCTCACAGGGCGTCTTGTATTCCTTAAGACAAATGTCTGCCAGATGAATAAATGTAAATGTACTGCCTACTGGGATACAACACAAAACACCATTATCTTTCATAGTGGATGATACATTATGTTGATTATGCATGTATCCAGCAATAACATTTGTAATATACACTAATGGCAATTAATTTATTGAATTAGTGAGCTGTAATAGGCAGAAAACACAGCATTTGTAAAAGAAAACATTGCATGTATGAAGCATGTGTGTGTGTGTGTGTGTTACAAATTGTTACATGGAGCACATTTTCACAAGTGTGTGTGTGCATGCACTTTGACAAAACGTGTGGATGTTTATTTACCCCCCATTGTCTCGACAGGCTGCCTGACAATCTCATCAATCGTTGTGTGTGAGCAATGGGAGCCTCCCGCTCTGAATTATCTCTGCGTAAGGAGGGAGGCAGGTGCTGCAGATGGAGAAGACGCCCATTCATTACCAGCACCTCCATTACCGTCATTACCAGCCTGCCACAGCACACCGGCACAAGGAGGGACACGGAGACACCCAGCCCGTCGCACTCATCAACAACAAGGGACATTAAGACAATGACCTACTTTCCACTTGGTGTTGCGATAAAGCCAGAGGGACGGGACTAGACGGAGGTAGAGGAAACATGAGCATCAAGTCCATGGGATGTGATGTCACCAAAACAAGTCAGAAATACAAATTAATCAGACTTTTCAGTATCACAGAACAAAGGTTTGATCCATCAGTGCAAAAAAATGGGCATCTGGCATGACAATTTATTGTTGTTTTATCCAATTTGAACGGCTTGGTTGTTGGCATGTGTAGCAACCGATAATGTAAAAGTCCAATAATGTAATACCTGCCAATAATGTAATAATTTTGGCCATTTTAAATGTAATAAAGCCAAAAAAGTAATAACATGCCAATTGGCTGGTTATTACATTATTGGCATAGCATTAAAAAAATGGACTGCATTTCTTTTATTATTTATTATTCCTCTCACTATTTTGCAGTTTTTGTGCAGTTTGCTTATCAAAAATAGATATAGTGGATGGCATAGTCACCATATTCATTCATCAAGCGTACGTACTATGCAGCACTCTCTCTCCTTTATTATAGTTGTAAGAGCCAGTTTGAGAATTATTTTTTGTACAAAATCTTTATTTAGACCTTTGTTATTTTGCTTCGATATGTAAATTCATAATTTCATGTATGGAGGAATATGATTTAATTCATTACTGTGAAGTGCATGATAGGTAGATCACTTAGTAGAATGTGCTAGAATTCAGGAAGAGAACAGTGGTCATGTGACCTACATTATTGGCTTTATTACATTCAAAATGGCCAAAATTATTACGTTATCGGCAGGTATAACATTATTGGACTTTATTACATCATTGGTTGCTACAGCATGTGATGCCAAGTCCTGAAAACAAATATTCATACAAAGATTGCACATTGTTAAAGACCTAAATTATCAGTCTGGAACTGGCACCTCCTGCCCATAGACTGTAAAAAACATGGACATAGTATCTGTGACATCATCCACAGGTTTCTGAAGAGCCATTGTGATGTTCAGTGTGGTGGCTTTGGCTGCCGCTGTCTTGGCGGTCCTGCCTCCTCCCTAATCCAGAAAATGGGGAAAAGAGCTGAGGCGGGCTGAATGAAGCTGGTGGCTCAAAAGAAGCCACTTGTGATGGCACCCACCTCAATCAAAGCAGCCACACTCTTACCCAAACTGTTTTTTGTACCAGGCTGTAAACATGTTCATTTCTGCTGTGAAGTTGAACATTTTAACATGGGGGCTTATGGAGACTGACTTGTTTTGCAACCAGTGGATGTTTGAGGAACTGCAGTTTTTGGCACTTGGGTTCACTTCACATCCACAGAGGTTGCAGCTTGTTCCTGCCCCATCCTTCAGGCACATGGGGCCACAAGCTAATATTAATCCATGTCTGACATGTTACACTGTCAAGTGACTCGCACTAATTTAATTGAGGCACTCTGATCACATATTATGATATTCTAATATTCTATTTTATCTCAAAAGTCTCATCCTGGCACAGGTGGCTGCTCAACCCCTATGTGTCCACTAGGGGTGCAATGGACAAAAGTGAAGTCCAATCCAATTCAAGTATTTATGAAAGTAACTCTGTCAAAACTAAAGTGAACAGATTTATCAGAAGAAATGTATTCTATGACATCTTGCCAATTTAATTGTGGTTCCACGTGTCTGTGCACGTTAATGTCAGTGCTTACTGAGCTTAATTGTTTTGTACAGTACGTTAGCTTGTTATTATCTTTCAGTATGCCAAATTAATGCTACTAATGGTATTGCATTGGATCCAAAACTAGTCAGAGTTGTGATCTGATCCCTCAAACGTGGATGTGACCTATTGAGCATGGACTCTCCTATAAACCACACTTGGCCACCACCGTGCCTCCAGTTTGTTTCCTGTGCACCTTCTCTGTCTGTCTGTCTGTCTGTCCTGTGTTTGTATCTGTGGCTCTGTGACTGCTGTCCACTCTGCTCACCTACTCCAGTCTGCACACCTGCAGTCAATCAATTCATCTGCTCAGCAGATTATCAATCCTGGTTCTTCATCTGCTCCTCCACTCGATCGTTGTTTTAGACACTGTGGTCGATCAAGTCTCAGGCCTCTTGAATTGTTCATTTGCAGCTATTTGGAGCTGTATTATGCTTTAACACCCCAACTCTGTTTCTTACAAGTGTTCCACATGAGCCCATTTGGAACCAAGGCTCAATCCAGGACCAGTCAGACAAGGTCCAAATTACATTAATTACATTGCACTGAGTAGGTTTGCATCTCATGTAGCGTACTTGAGTGTGGGTGTCCAGAATGGATCTGGGTGGACAGCGATGATCATCACTGATCATAAATCGCTTTTCAAATGAGGTCCAAAACTATATCAGGCATGTGCACCCTGTGGACTTTTTAACTGTTCTGTTTGGGTCAGTTCCAGTTGTATATTTAAAAAAAAAAAAAAAAAAAAAAAGACTAAGATGAAACTAAAAAACATTTACGAACTTCTTGGTAATTTGAGTTGGGACAGGATACAGTCAGTGTTAAAAAATGTGAAAAACATGGAAACGCTAAGAAAAAAGGAGTTTACCCAATTAATTTATTAAGGTCAGCATGAATCACATCAGACTTGATTAAACTAAATGAAATGCATTTATTATTGCTCTGGCAATTACACAGTTATCTTTAGAAGTCATTAAAATACTTCATCAACTAGTAATTTATTTACTTATTTATTATTGTTTGTTTGTACTTCTTCAAATATTTCTTGAATAATTAGTTAACAATAGGCCAATTCATATTTTAACAAATCCAGTTCAAAAACAAATATAATGTTTATTCACTGGCCCTATCTAGAGTCAGTGTTCAGTTTGTCCATTCTGGGCTAGAAGTAGAAACACGGTGGACTCCATGCAAAAGAGGACACAGAACATCTGTAGATAGTCTCATTATAAGGCAACGTAAGGCAACAATTGTGGTGATAATGAAAACATAGTTATGAAATTCCCTTCCCAGCCATATTCTGTGAACAGAACGTGTTGTGGAGAAATTGCTGAAGTCAAAGGTCAATGGTGAGGTCAGGAGGGAAGAAAGTGTTCAGGAGCCTCTGATGTCTTATGCTGTAATATTTATTGACACTTGGCCAAGGAGAATTAGAGACACTCTCAAAGTACATCAGAAGTGTCTGAGTCGGTCTCACATTCTGCCCAACTCATCCTGGTGGATAGACTTTAAACCCCAAGATAACACCACAAATACTACACGCCCAGAAATATTCAAAGAGAATGTCTTTACCCATGGAGGTGTTATTGTCAACATATTCTAGTCTGGAGACACAGATGTCTATCTATTATGTCTATGAATGCAGCAATAGGTCTCTTGGACCCTGGCCACCACAGTGTTGAGATAGACTGGCACCTCCTGTTCCCAATCAAAGCCAAACAACTAATACTGCTGAGGACCTCAAGGCCCACACGTGACCTCGTGTAACCTAAGGATAGAAAATTCCATAACAGACCGGACCTTTAAACTTAAATTTAAACTTGATGTTAACATCTTAATAAAATCAGAAATATAGTTTTTAGAAGAAATAGATCTGATGTTTCCTTTTGAAAATGACAATTTGGCTGTAATCTTTTTAATATCGGCTCCTGAAATCAGTTAAAAAACACAGCTTACTTAAAATCTGCACTCATTCTGGAACATACTTAAGCTTTACATACAGACAGCACACAGACCTGAAACATTCATCAAGCGTTAAAATCAACAGTAATCATAGTTTAAAACTGAAATCACTCAAAACTGAAAAGTTTACTTCAGGCTGAGGGGAAAGCATGAGCTCGTGACATTATCAAGAGCAATGAGTACTAAAGTTCCCTCGATGTGTCACTCTCTGCTGCCCTGTAAGACACACAAATAGACCGTGGTTATTATAACTGTACACCGCCACATTGTTCTGATGAAAGCACAGATGGAAGTTTAGCAAATGCAGGTGATTAAATTCCATTTCATGAATCAATTTAATTAAAAGAAATAACGAGAAATCTTTGCTTTTTAATAATGTGTGACTAAAATGAACACAAATAAAAGGATAAAAACAGATCCACATATTAAACGTAGGCAGTGTGATCTATACCAGCGCACGCCCCTAGTTTTCTGAAAATGAATTTGTCAATTTAGGTTTTTCATTGATCTGTTTTTGCCCCCTTAAGACGAGCCCATGTACACTGAATGTAACAAGGGAGCATGCAAGAAATCAGGAGGGTCTTCACTCCTCTTTTCGCATCCTCTCTCTCCATTTCTCTATTTCCACCCAAACTCCCACTTCATGTTAAGAGGTGAAAAATGATATACAAAGAACAGTTTCCTATCTCTCTCTCTGTCTGTCTCTATCTATATCTCTCCCTCCCTCTGGCCTCCGAAGGGAATCATTGCAATCTTCTTACCTTTGAACTGCTCTTTTTCTCACATCAAACCACTATCGCCTGTGGCGTGGTGCTCTTCCAGCTCTGAAAGTGTCGGACAAGTGGGATGATGGATGTTTACAGCCAGTAAAACAGCTACTATTAGACCTCAGTGTTTTACTTAAGCCTTGGATTCAGTTGTCAGTTGTCTGTCTCTAGCCCTCGGGGGCCGATAACACTGTCTTCGACATTAGCTTTTCTCCGGAAAGGTCCGAGACGGACTCCCTTCAAACCCAGGCTGGCCTCCAGGGCTGGAGAAAGACAACAAACAAACAGAAATCTATTTCATTTCTCTTCTATTCTGTTTCCCTGTTTGTCTGCTGGATAGGAAGGGTTAGGCGCTTAGGGGAGATGTTTGCAGAGTGGAAACGTCAGTGCATTTCATCAAAATCAAAACAAAAAAAAGAAGAAAAATACACCTCCATGCAAGATGAATGCGTGCAATATGTAGGCCCATATGGTGCAATCCCATTAGCCTCTGCAGCCTTGCATGTTGAGGTTTGTCACGAGCAGACGGTGTGTAATAAATGTTTAGGGAGGCAACAAGGCTTCTGTTTACTCTGGGAAACTGGAGCGAGGCACAGGCTGGGACTGATACAGGTTTTGAAAAGCTGATACTGTGTTTCTGTGATGACTATCATACATGAGTAATATGTGTACCAAACTCAAATATACATTATTAATATGTATTATAATTACAAACAACCTGTGCAAATATCTATCCTGACAGGTCTCCTCCCTTCCTTGTGTATGGTGTCGTACACTTTTACCTGTGTATCTGTCTGTCTCAGGTGTGTGAGTTGCTGGGCATGGCCTCTGGTTTCCCCTCTCACCTGCCTCATCACTTGCTCCTTGTCAGCCAATCAACCCAGGCAGTACAAAAGACTGGCTCAACCTCCAACACTCCACAGATTGTTCAGTCTCCCTTGTGTTAACAATGCGTGAGTCAACTTTGTGATTTTTGGAAACTTGTTTTTTTGTGATTACCCGTTTAATCCTCAGTTCCCTGAACTCCAGGAACTCTGCTTGCCATTTCTCTGACACATCCAATTGGATTTTTGCCACCATCAGATCTGCATCAATCTGGACCCCCCAACAACAAGATTCCAGCCTGCTGCTGCACTTTATCCTCTTGTTAATTAAGTATTTAGTGTTTAAACTGATTCTGGTCTCAGGCTTGTGTTTGTTACCCGAGTCTGCATCCTAACATTGAGACTCAGGTAGAGGTGAGGACCCATGAAAGTGAACATGGGAAACTCCCCATTTTCTATTGTATCCATAGAGGTAAGCAACATTTTGGTTGTAGAAATATGTAAACCTTGTCAGTTGTGGTAGTAGCTGTGAGTTAGCCTTTTCTGTTGCATTCATTGTCTATGGTTACTTACTAACTTAAACTTGTTGTGTATGTCATTTAATTTATGTAGGAGCTTAAATTGCATGAACACAATTGACCTAATTCATTTGGAGATCGCCTTTGAAGCTGTCCTGGTCTGGGTGTCTTCATCAAAGCACAAATACACTAGATACTACCAGTTACACTCACACTAAAGCAGTAAAGGAAACTTTCTCAGGTTAATAAGCTAATTTTACACACAGTGCTGCGTTCATTAAAGTGTGGGAAGTACTCTAATGTCATAAAAAAAGTTCAAACATACAGACATCAAAGACCTCAATTAGCGCTCATCATGCTAATTGTATCTGTAAATACAGTAAAACAATATATTTAGCACCACTGTGGAGTTTAATTGTGTATCAGAATTTCAGCTTGACATCCCCTCATAAGAAATTACTCCAGTGCCGATCAATTCTTCAATAAATATGTTATCAAACGAGCTTGGAGACATTCATTACATCAGAGGTGGATGACAGCACGCTGTATATCAGTTGAAATGGGGCAAAAATAAAATGGCGGAAGCTTCTGGAAAGCTGTTTATGAAAAATGGCTTTTTTTTCAGGGGGGTGTCGATGATTTGCAGATATGGGCTTCCTCCATATGACAAGCCAGGAAAGCCTTTGTTTCTCTCTCTCTTTTCCTGTTTCCTTCGAGATCCCAATCTCTGAGATGATGCCGTGCGAAAGCTTTATTAATGTTGCGTCTTCCACAGGAAGACAAGCCCTGTGGCGGTCGATAGGAGGGTGGTAACGTGATTCTGTCACCCCCGCAACCTCCCTTACACATACTCTCATTTGCCCCAACTCACACAAACACACACACACAGGCATCCGTGTGCTGCTAGATGTTATTTGAGGGGACATCAGTTTCTATGAAAGATAATAGCCTTGCAGCTGGAAGCCAGCAATCATGATGAGCCCTGCAATCATTAGAGGTTGTGGGTGAGATATCGGTTGGAGGAGTCATCCTGTGCTTGGAAGGTCAAAGGACTGCTATACATTCACGATAGTCTCCATCTGAATGAAACATGGGTGTCATTTTGAAATGGCAAAGTGTGGAATAATAAGATTTTTTTTTCTCTGTCTTTTTTTTTGTTTAATTACAACAGTGCAAAGAAAACAGCAACCACAGAAGCAAGTGCTGTTTCAGGTGGCATACAACGACTTCTCAATCTAATTCAGTAATGTTCTGCAAGCCATTTTTTTTCAGGATGCTATCGCAAATTAAGCAAGCACCCTGCCTCTCCCTCGTGTAAAGTGAGTGTTTTTATAACTTTGAGAGGATGAAGCTGAACTGAAGAGAATAAAGGGGCCTTTGACTATTGATTAAATATTGAACGTCTAGATTAGCTGGGCATACCAAGTAATATGGATGCATGTCTCAGTAAAGAAATAACGTATAAAGTATTCAACCAAGCCACAGTATAAAACGTATTTTATATGTGGCAGTGTGTGAGAAGGAGATCTGTGGGAGCAGCAGAAGTTTAATTGACAATGTAGAGATTCTACTGTTTGGGTGAACTATTATGTAAGAGTAACTCTTCCTGTCACTGTTTATAACACAGCATTTATCCTTCGCTGGATTGATCGCCTAAAAAGTGGCAGCATGAATTAAGACTATGCTCACTTCTTCAGGTGGCATACAGACTGATTAGAACGCAAGTGAAAGACCACATGAGGGCTCTCCCAAAATGATTGCTGTTTGATGACTTGTCATCAAAGTTCTGCAAACATGTTCCCCCGATGCCATTTTCAGTCAACACAGAAGCTGCAGCATCCGTTAAATATTTTTCAGAGCAGTTTTCTTTTTATTATTTGTTTTGTTTTTCTCTTGGTTGATTGATCAATTGATCTTGATTGAACGTGTGCAGCAGCCCATCCAATTATTATTTTTTATTGGTGTATCAAGTCAATTCAACTTCTGGGATATTGATCTGGTCAGTTAAGTAGCTGGGGGGGTTGTTAATCATTTTCATCTGTTTTGGTGTTAATGAAATTAACAACAGGTACACTAGAGGGGCAACAATGAGACGACCCCCAAAACAGGAATGGTTTTACAGGTGGAGGCCACTGACATTTTTTCCCTCCTCATCTTTTCAGACTAATTTCTCATTAGTTTTGCATTTGGCTAGGGTCAGTGTCACTACTGGTAGCATGGTGCGGACCTGGACCCTACAGAGGTTGCACAGGTAGTCCAACTCCTCCAGGGTGGCACATCAATATATGCCATTGCCAGAAGGTTTGCTGTGTCTCCCAGCACAGTCTCAAGAGTGTGGAGGAGATTCCAGGAGACAGACAGTTACTCTAGGAGACCTGGACAGGGCCGTAAACAGTCCTTAACCCACCAGCAGGACAGGTTTCTGCTCCTTTGTGCAAGGAGGAACAGGATGAGCACTGCCAGAGCCCTACAAAATGACCTACAGGAGGCCATTGGTGTGAATGTCTCTGACCAAACAATCAGAAACAGACTTCATGAGGGCGGCCTGAGTGCCCGACGTCCTGTAGTGGACCCTGTGCTCACAGCCAGGGACCATGGAGCTTGACTGCTTGACTTTGCCACAGAACACCAGAATTGGCAGGTCCGCCACTGGCGCCCTGTGATTTCACAGATGAGAGCAGGTTCAACCTGAGCACATGTGATAGACGTGAACGGGTCTGGAGACGCTGTGGAGAACGTAATGCTGCAACATCATTCAGCATGACCGGTTTGGTGGTGGGTCAGTGATGGTCTGGGGAGGCATATCCCTGGAAGGACGCACAGACCTCTACAGGTTAGACAATGGCACCCTGACTGCTATTAGGTATCGGAATGAAATCCTTGGACCCATTGTCAGACCCTACGCTGGTGCAGTGAGTCCTTGGTTGGTCACAGTGGACTGTTCCATCACTTGTTGAGGTGCTCAATACACCCCACAGTCCTGTCTCCTACAAGTGTTTATTAGCCAATGAGCTGTAGTGTTGAAAGACTGTCAAATCAAAACTGACATCAGGACATCATGAGTGATATCAGTGACAGACTGGACCCTTTGTCCTTGGTCTCAGTGTTGCCAACTTAACGACTTTGTTGTTATATTTAGCAACTTTTTTTTTAAAAAGTGGATGCTGTCTTGGGCCCCTCCTCCGTCCCAAAGCACTCACAGGTGGCCTGGTCCTCGCGCAGCAGCCCCTCCCAGCTGCAGTCAGAGCAGGAGATGTTCACCCCTCTACATCCAGACTGCAAATGAATCGTGCATGCGCGAAGCCGCCGCTGGCTGATCCCAGAAGACAGGTCATTTTGTAGTTCTAAACATAGTTAGGGTGCTTTTTACTTACTTTTTGTCTCTCTGACTATGTTACAAATACATGCACATGGCTGATTATGCAAATTAGGCAATGTTGTGATTTAGTGACTTATAGCAACTTTTAGGACAGCCAATAGCTACTTTCCTTACTGAGGAGTTGGCAACATTGCTTGGTCTCCTTTGAAAGAGAACTCATGAGTATAATGGTAAAATGTCAGTGTTCAACACCAACTGTCATCTCCAGCTGTAATTACAAAAAGTAAGCTAATGCACAGTTACAGGCTGTAGTGTGTAGACTGTGTGGTTTATGTTGCCACTGTACAACACTATGTTCAAGTGTCATTTGACATTTCATGTTGCTGTCAATGACTCTATCCATACAGTTTTTATTAACCATGTGTCTGCCAGCTGAGTATGTGCGTGTGTGTGTGTGTGTGAATATGTGGCTGTCATGCCAGGCTATGCAAAGCTCTGAGAGTAGTGGTTGATCAACCTAGAGAGTGAATGAGGAGAGGGAGCAGAGTAATGAGAACGCTGGTGAATCAGATGTTATTTTCCGATTGTTTTACAAATGAACTCACCCACTCACCCCCACATACCACTACATGGTAAATGGTAAATGGTCAGTATCTCATTCACCCATTCACACACATTCATACACTGATGGCATTGGCTGCCATGCAAGGTGCCAACTGCTCATCAGTTTCATACACATTCACAGACCGATGGCGCAGCCTTCGGGAGCAATTTGGGGTTCAGTATCTTGCCTAAGGACACTTCGACATGCAGACTGGAGGGGATCGAACCGGGGATCGAACCGCCAATCTTCTGATTAGTGGACGACCCACTCTACCTCCGAGCCAGAGCCGCCCCATAAACCCTAAATGCTGCAACGCCTGATTTAAAATGAATATGACTGAAGAACTGGTCTTGCATGTGACAGGTGAGACTTCTCCCGGTCTTATTCTGCTTTGATGTCACAGAGATGGGCTACATTTTTTTCTGGCTGAAAATCAATCCTGTGTTTCCCACACTGAAAGCAAGCATTTTTTCCACTGAACCATCAATGATGATTGCTCTCTTCTCCGCTGACGTGCATCAGCAAACACTAAAGTATATTTGTCAAGCTCTTGCTTTCATATTGAGTTGTGACAGACTTCTGAAAGAACGCCTGCATCCTTTTTTTGTTTTTACATCATTTAAGTGCTGAAAATCTCATTGATTCAATCCAAACAATCCTTTAGTTGTTTGTGAACAATGCAGTACTTACAGGAGATTCCTACCTCTCAACCTCCAATGAACAGAATGAATGTAGAGGACAGAAAGGCCATCTTGAGGTCTGGACTTGGCTGCTGCCGAGAGCTCCACCTGCCTTTTTCTTCCTGTTAGTCTGCTGCTCAAAAGTACTTTAGCCATTATTTCTTTGCATTTAGATAAAATTAAGAGGTCTTCATGTTCCTGTGGTAACACAGTTTTATCTGATTTAACACAGGGGAAACTTAGCCATACAAAAAGATGTTCAGAAAGTGTAAATAAAAATAATAATAATAATAAAAATAATCGTGCAGTTTTCAGCAGATGTAACAATGTATTTGACAGCTACTGATGAGTAAACCTCGATGCATGAAAACATACCTGTGAATAACTTGTAGTTAATAATGGTACTAATTGTTTATATATGGCATGTGAAATATGCAAATTTTGTGTATCTCATATTTTTTTCCCAACATACACATAGAGGCTCCCAATATTCACTGCTTTCCTGAAGCCAAATGAACCAATCTTAAACCCTTGTGCAGGAGTGGAAGTACCCTTGACTTTTATTCTGCAACTGCATGCTCTTTGAACAGTGTGTGTGTGTGTGTGTGTGTGTGTGTGTGTGTGTGCGCGCTTTTGTTTTGTTGCATTTTAAAGAAACTCTTCAACAAGTGAGGAGGCCTTTTGTCTCAGAGTTCAATGCCTATCAGAAAAAAACAGATCTGTTCACCCCAATCTTGGCAGTGCATAACAACAGCATTGTAACTTAGTAGGAGAAGACATTGAAAAATCATTTTAAAAAAGCACTCTGTGCATTCTGATATTATTTTCTTCCGGTGAGAAATAATCTAAGGAGAGAGCATCTCATTGATCCCTCAATCCCTGAAGAGCTGAGGGACGCGCATGTCAAGGAAACAGTGTTTGGCGCGCAGAGAAGGAGGGACAGGGAGGCTGGTGGAGGGGGAAATGGATAAAACAAAAACATGATGAAAAGCAGAAAGGGAGAAAAAAACCCACATCAGACAGCGGATTTTGAAATTGCCTCGTGCCAACTCTGCTTATTATACTTCACATCTCATTATGTGGCGGGGTCTTTTTTGGAGATGGCTGTTTGTCAGCCACTGTGACTGGAATAACAATGATGGTGGGCTTGTGTTTCTGCTATTTGCAGAGAGAAAAAGACACACAGGAATTTGTTCCTGCACTGCCAGTGACACCAACACAGACAAGGTCTCACGTCGAGGAGCCCTCACAATACTTTGGTTCTGATGCAGCTGAGGTGTCCTGTTGCTGAGCTGTAAGGTAACTGTCTCAGGTAAATGTTGTTCTCTCACTATATGCAGTGTGATAAACATGGAGATTAGAGCCTTTCTCAGACGTGGAAACTGTTACATTACTGGCTTCATCTGTCTGTTAAACTAATGATTTTTTAGCATCCAAACATACAGTAGTGCCAGTTATGGATGGAGCTGCTATATCTGGCACAAAACAACTAGCTGGAAGAGTGATTTGAATATTTTCAGCTCTCTCACAGGCTGCATCAGTCATAGATCCTATTACTGATTTTGCAGTTTTGTGTTTTTCTTCGTGGCTTAAGTAAATAATTAATTCTCACTCTGTTAATCCAGTAAATCCAATATAGAACTCTGCTCCCTATAATCTTTATTATCCTAATATCCACTGTATTACAGTCTGACTGTGTCATAGCTCCAGAGATGATCCATTGCAATTCTAGTGTCATTGTTTTGACAAAACAATGTCAACCAATGTCCACAAGATCTGACCCAACATTAACAAAATAAAGTCCAACTTTCAGCCAATAGCAGCAAATGAAGTGTTTTTTATTAGTGACGAATCTGTGCTGTCAGTTATCTGAACGACTCAAGTACATTTCTTAATTCTGCTGATTTTTCTATTGTTTGACAGTCACACAAATGACATCACATGGTTCTCCCAAGCGGTGATTTACATAAACATGTAACTGCAGCAGCTTCAGTGGTTAAATTATAAATGCATTGCATGCAGAAATTGGTAACTCAAATACAAAACCAAAAAAGATTCCTGTGAGCCTGATCATGGTACAGGCACACACTGAAAAAAAAATTGGAGTGTTATTTACTTGGGAAAACCTAGGAAAGTTTTTGCACTTAGAAATTGTAAGTAAATTCTACAAGCGCGATCATCAAGTCACTTTACTTGCGGATATAAGTTTCTTCAATGACCATATTAATAATCATCAGTAAATTACCTGAGGTTTGCTAGTAAAAGAAACTTATATCAGCAAGTAAAGTGACTTGATGATCGCCCTTGTAGAATTTACTTACAATTTCTAAGTGCAAAAACTTTCCTAGGTTTTCCCAAGTAAATAACACTCCAATTTTTTTTCAGTGCAGCAGTCTTTTACATTTACATGAATTTATCTATCCATGAATTTGTAATACAACTGATATTTTGTTTCATATAACTTTTAATGATGGATAGATCAGATCAGATGGTCTGATCGTCTAAGACTAAGTGTCTTCTGGCTGTCAGAGTACACCAGAAGTGTGATGCTTCACTATTTTACGCGTGAGGTCTTCTCGCAGGAGAAGCTCGAGTATATGAAGAGTGACATTCACTTGTGAATGTATCAAAATGCTTCTGTTCACTCACAATCAGCTTCACGTTTACGACATATTTAATAGTGCATCTCATTTGTTGCACATAGACAGCAAAACTAGTTTCTGTTGTTTCATAGTAAAATGCTCGACTACTTAATATACATGATGAACCTGAGTACCACCAGAAATCTAAGCCACCTACAGGCACATGCTTGTAAAACATAAAAATGTCAGCAAAATGATTCAAAACTACACTGGAAATGTTTGCAATGGGGTTAGCCTACAGTCTGACAGAGTAAACATGGACAAAATGTCAGGCTGTATGTAATCATTCAATATCTGTCAGCCTAAATAAAATAGATTTAATGAAAACTTATATTCCTCTCTACATTCCTCCTGTATCATTAATTGCATGCTTCTGACGCATTATATCCACATTACAAGTATCTGCAGCTCAGGAGTTATAAAATCACATTCTCCTGTGTTCACCTCTTTCTATCTTGGAAAAAAGTAATAGGACATCACTTTGGCCATCATGGTCAAGTCTTTGGTCTATGACTTTTTACTAAATCAGGGGAGTCCTCAGAGAACACTTGCTTCATGTAGTGACTTGGATATGTAAATGAGAAAAGATGAATGTCATGAAGCAACACCACATTCAGGGGCGTATTTAGTCATTTGGGGGCCCAAGGCAAACCCAGTCATTGGGGCCCTAGTTACATAACCGTTTTTATATGTCCCCCTGTCCAGTGAATAATATTTATCACCAAACAGAGATTTTGAATCAACTAAAAAGTGTGAATTTGAGAAAATTCTCCTATTTCCTGAGCTAGATAAAGTCCTTAAAATCTTCCTTGAGGATTATTATCTAACAAGTGAATCATCTAAACGCTTTTATTGTAATTGATAAGAACATTAATCTGCATTTAATATAGTTATACCATTTCGACCGCTTTAATACTCACATCTTCATGATGAAAAGTGCCACTTGTGACACTCTCCACTTCATCTCTTCCTCGGCTGACACCGACAGCAGTGCTACTACTGGCAAGAGCGTCTGGCTCTTGCTGTTGTCGAGTACCTAGATTCGGTGTCACTGTGAAAAAGGTTGACACCTTTTGTAGTTTTGATAAAAACTGTTTACTTTCCTCTCGCCTTCTCCTCTTCGCCGCTCCACTGGGATAACTCCGCTTCAGTTTTTTCAGCTCAAAACCGCGCCAACAAGTTTGGTACCGTCTTCCTGAATCAAGCCTGCACATGCGCAGTAACATGGAATAGTCCATTGCATGAGAAGGGAGGGGGGTGCAGTCAAAACGATCATGATAGATTAAGCATTTTTATGTATTTTTAAGTGTGCAAATTAAGACTAAAACAATAATAATTGCTTTAAATCAAATAAACCTTTATTAATCAGTTTTTATGAGACGTTTGGGGGCCCCAGGCAATTGCCTGTGTTTGCCTAATGGTAAGTCCGCCCCTGACCACATTTAGACTATCATGTTTATTCATGTAACACTGCTTCTATTACTCCATGTTGATGGATCAGTACTGACCAATGTGTGAAATGCAATTCTGACAGAGCGCACTGTTTCACTGATTGACCGAGGATCAACAGATTTCAGAAAGATGTGCTCGACACATTATCACAAACAGTTTCAGCCAAACTACCAGAATGTCCAAACTGTGCATTCTGTCTGTCCTCTGATTCTAAGTTTTAATAGCACAGAAACATATTGTTTTATTCTCTTCTTCAAGCTAAACATACCACAGCTTTCTTTTTGGAAAAAACAGAAATGGTGGTTGGAAAACCTCCCTCAGTGTTTTGCCCGAGATAAATGATCCTGCTACCAAAGGAAGGTCGCAGACCTAAAATATGGAGGAAATTATTATACTTCATGCAAAACAATTAGATGTGACCTTGATGAGTGAATGTAAAAGATCTAACCACATAGCATGATGCTTTAATCTCCAAAGTGTTTGGAAACATGTTGTGAAAAAGCATCATTGACATGGAGGTCATGCAAATATTATATTACTTCTGTTTATGATTTTGTTACAGCAGCCTACCCTCAAATCCCAACACGTCTCACTGTTGAAACTCAACACAGTTAACAGGTTTAAACAATCGGGGAACATCTTGGGACTAGGGCACTATTGATCGCAGTACAAAAAATCTAGGAATGTATCTAAAGATGTGTGTGTGTATATATATATATATATATATATATATATATATATATATATATATATATATATATATTTTTTTTTTTTAAGACACCCAATAATGGCCAAGAAATGTGTTTTTCTTCTGTTAATTGTCAATTATCTTTGTTTGGCCATTCCCGCCATCTTCCCACCACATTACTCTAAAGCCCCCCACCTACCGTGACACCAGGTTACTCACTCACCAGAGGGACTGTGGATTGTTTTAGTTTACTGTTTATGTGAGAAAAGTGTGGACTGGAGCAACCTCTGTTGATGTCTAACCCTGTCCAATCCACCATGCCTCATCCAATAGACTTCTTGCAGTGGTAAAAATGGTTGTTGTTACTCACTTTTGTGCCACTGGGAATGTCCCGTGGTGATTTCACCTGCAGATTGCAACCTTTCCCCTTCCCAGTGTGAAAAAGAAACTATGGTGGCTGCAAAAATCACTATATAGAGTTAGTGTTTGTCCGTTCTGGGCTACCATGGTGGTTCAATATGGCATACTCTGTGGAAGAGGACCCATGTCATCAGTAGATATATAAGGCTAATTTTAAGGTGACGAAAACATAACGCTAATTATTTTCAGGTCATCGTACACTTATGAAAACATAGTTCTGAAAATTATATTCCAATTTCTGCCAGATTCTGTAGAGCCCCCTAAATATGACACACTGGACCTTTAAAACAATAACATCAACAGTTCTTCTCTGCTAATTGGTGACCATTAGCACGCAAGTCAGTTGAGCCCCCACTGCTCCATATTATCAGATGATATTAGCCTTTTAAAGACATGTTATATAGTTTGTCCATCAGAGAGCACTGACAAGTGTACAGTCCTTCAAGTGGAAATCCTGCTAACATATCTTGCATGGCTTGGTTACTCTCATTGTTATTTATCTGATATTGTGTCAGCTTCAAAATTCAGTATTGATTATTATTAATCAGAGTCTAACACTTAGGGCCTCCCCCTCCAGACAAAATTAAGACAACTCCAGGACCCGTGTGAATTAAAGGAGCAATGTATAATTATAATTGTTTATTCGTGCAAGTAATTATGAACCACTGAGCCACTTCTGAATGTTACAGCAGTATGAACCCAATTGATTGATTGTAATAAACAGATCAAAAGGATGCTGATGCAACTACATCATGATGAACTACATAATGAGTGCTTTCTAAATGGTGTTCAGATCAATCAGGGCCATGGCCTGTCACAGACACACATTTTCAGCACTTCCTGTTTTCTCCAAGCAACCTCCTTTTTGTCCGGTCTTTTTATTATATGAAGTAATATCACAGAGCTCAGGGTCCCCACAAACGGCTACAATAGTGGATGTTGTAGTGAAATTCATTTTTTTAATCCCATAAGTTTAAAAAATAAACTCTCAGCTGTCCATCTGCCAGTAAACTGAGCTCTGGTTCTCTTCTTCTTCGTCCTCATGTTGGACTGAGACTGAACGCATGACGCACAAGTGGTCTTACAAAAAAGTATGAGCCGAAGCTAATAATGTAGCACAATAATAACATGAGATATAAGTGAAAACAGTCCAGATGTCTTTGACATCAGATCATAGCTGCTACCTCTGATGATGTTAATTCATTTTTTAACAGTCTTACATATTGCCCCTTAAGCTGCTACAACTTAATTACAACCTTATTACAACCTATTTCTGTTAATTGGAACCTAAATGTGTGCTAAATTAGCTATTACCAGCTCATGGGTGCAATGTACCCATGTGTGTTCAGACAACTAATCACTGAATCACTTGAACACTAATAATCACAAACATTGTTTGGGTTGTTGTGATGGAGTAAATCATTGAGGGACAGCAGGACATCATGATGCGCTGTCCACAGCAGGAGAAGCAGAATCAGGTAGAGTGACATAAAGGTCTTTTGTAACACCTCAGCCTCAATACAACACTCTTTTTCCTCAATGTCTGGCCTTTCTACCCTTGAATCATTCAATACATGAACTCCCTGCTTTTCTTTTCCTTCACCTTTATTCACTGTTGACTTCTGCAATAAAAGGCTAAAAGCAGGGCAAACCGATAATCTGTCTCACTCCAATTTGTCAGGTAAAAGTCATCTCTTGCTCTCCAGTACTGATGAACAGGGGAGTACGATAAACAACAGGTGCTCTGTGTGTTGACTGATTGACAGATGTGCTCCAGATGTGGAAATGATCCTGTAGAAATCCTTTCAGGAGAGGTGGGACCCCAGCGAAGTAGCTAATCCCTGAGCTGTCCCCTGTCTGATGGACGGCTGGGTTGGAGCTGGAGTAATGAACTTCTTCTCCACTTGAGGAGACGCGCTGCCAGACTGTCTGTCACTCTTTTGCCCAGCAGCTCCAACAGATTGAAGCAGACAAAGGCGTTAGGCTTTTGTTCTGCTGGGGAGAAAAGCTGGGTGGCTCAGCTTGTGAGAGACACAGATGATATGAAAGTTTCTTTTGCATTTTCAGACGTAGGTGTTTTTCACACCTCATTGCTCGGTAATTTGATGAGCTCTGTGTGTGTAGCCTGAAGAGGCTCAGCTGTTTAGAGAGAGAGAATTGGCCATGGATGTTACAGTGCCTGCACAGCGTCCCTGACTCAAAGCAAACCTGCCCAACAAGCTCCCCCATTAGGCATATTGTTTGTTTGATCTTGTTATTTTGAACCAGCTGCTTATTATATGGTTCAATACAGAAAGATTCAACATAATCCATGTATTTAATCTGTTCATTGAAATCTTACTGAGACCAAACCATCTGCAGGCTGTTTATAAGCCTGGATTCACACTGAGAACATAGTAGCTTTTTTAAGAACTTTCAAAACCAACTCACAGTGGTGGTCCACTGACTCCTATTCCATGACCTCTGACCTCTTGACATCTAATAATTAGAAATCCAAACTCAAGACTGACAATGGTGAGTCAGCGGGGACCATCAGAAGCATCCAAGAGGGACTCCCTTAGCTGGACTGTCCAAATTTTTGACCTGAGTCACAATGAGTCTGCATTTACCACAAACACACTCAACACTGAAAGACTGCTCCACCAATTTAGCAATTTAGCACTGCGCTCCAATAACATTGTCACTTTTTTATTTGTTTTTTAAAGGGATCAAATGCAGCAGAACCAGAGATGTTGTCTGTTTATTATGTGCATTTTTCGTCACTTTATTTTCGTCACCAATGACGGACTTCCCATCTGGAGAACCAGAAGTTGTCACGATGGCCTGCCTTATTGGTGCCAATGCAACTCAACCTATACATATTTTTAAAATAACCTCAATAAATAAAAATAACCAATTGCATAGTGGCTGAATGGCCCAGGCGAATGGGCTGCTTGCCCATTGTTGGTTGGGTTTCGTCTCTCAATATATTATATTCTCGATCTGTCAGCCTCTCTACTCCCAGTCAATTACATTCTGACTCTTCCTGGGTCCTTTGGTGAGCCACTAGCCTGCAGCAGAGATGAGGAGCAGCTACAGAGGTCTGGTAAGCTCACTTTCTAACTCGTATACCTCATATACCTCAAATTTTCTTCATATCCACTTGTAGTCAAGTGACATCACTTATCAGACTTCACATATCTAATAGTACTTTGTTGGATTTTTTAATAAAATAAATCCATTCAGATTACAGCTTTGGGTTGGTCAGTGAAAGTTCATTTATTTGCTCTGGAAGTGTGTGACCAGCAAAACTCAATACAGCTTTTGGTTTCTTGCTCCTCTGCAGACACATAGTTAGGTCCATATATATTTGGACACTGAAACAACTTTTGTTATTTTGGTTGTTTACCAAAATATATTCAGGTTTTAGTCATGAATTTGTTAATTTGTCCAATTCCAGTTGGTTATTTAATTTCAAATCCATGCAGGGCGTGCAGAGCCAAAATTAAGGTCTGACTTTCTTCATGGCAGACCCAACTTCATGACCAAAATTATCAAATAGAAGTTAAACACAGACAGAATCAGAACCAGAATCTGAATCAAGTTTATTGCCAAGCAGGTTTGCACTTACAAAGAATTTGACTTGGTGTAGAAGTGCACCATCATTGTCTTCGGCAGGTTGAATTTCTTCAGCTGCCGCAGGAAGTATCTATAATATTATATTATACAGACATTATCTATAATATTATGTAGATTTGTAATGAAATAATGAAATGACTGCTGTTTCTTTCATTAGCAGCACACACATACAGCCTGTATATTCAAGGTGAAAATGTTATCTTGACACATTTGGTATGTCATACATCATTCGGCAGAAATATCACAGGTGTTGTGATGGCATCTGTCAGGGTTTTATGCCTGTCATTTGCCTTGTGTAGCATAGTGAATGTCACAGATGCTACCTACAGACTTCACCATGGTTACAGTTCTGTTTAAGTGTAGCTGTGGGTGTTAGCTACAGAGCCTCAGCTCATGTGTTGCAGTCCCAATTCACTCTGCTGGGTTAACACTAGCACCACCAGGACAGTCTGACAAACCATTGGCTTGTTCTTAGTTTAAATAAAAAAACACTGGCTTTTTCTAAATATGTTTTTGATGTTTTCTGAAGTTTAGAAGGTACTAAAATTAAACAAACACACACACAAAAAAAAATTCTGAGCATTTATAACTGACTGCCACCACGGTCACACAGACCAGTCACCAAAGCAGCAAAGGAGGGAATGAAACAGATGATATATTTTACTGTAGTCAACAACAACAATGCTCATCATCCATAAGGGCAATAAAGAGACAGTTTGTTCAAGTTATCAAACACCTGCTGAACAAGAGGAACACAAACTGCAGAATTGTGACGTCTTCAGCTTTTCTGCAAACATCTGTCTGTACATCCACTTTGATTGCCCTCTGTCTGGTGTCTGGTGCCTCGGTTAAACTGATCCTGGACCAACATTTTAGCTGAATTACAACAGCATTTGCCATTGATATTCATGGTCCACTGAAAGGGGAACCTAATGTTTGTGTGACCTTGCTTCTTCTGCAATCAGGCCAAAAGTCAACAACTGTTGGTCTGGTGATCTACCACTTCAGTCCAGATTGGAGTACCCCAGCACTTGATGGCTTGGCAGAAAATGTTGCACATTCACGGTTGGATGTCTGCTGCATTCATGGTTCCATGAATATCTGGTTCCCAGTCTGTCTTTACTCACTTTCTCCAAAGCTTGATGTCGGACCAAAGACCTGCAAAACTAATGATATTTCCATCAGCCTCAGTTGTACTTTATTTTTGGAGCTAATTAATTAAACATAACATTGCATTCACTACACTCCATATGGAATGAAATGGCATCACTGGTCACTTCTTAAAGATTGAGGGCAAAGAAGACCAAGATTCAGGTCAGAAAGGGCGGATCATTAAAAATACATGATGTACAACACTGACAACTTACCAAGCAATCAAACGGACATAAAAGTCTTATGAAACAGTGCAGAAACAACACACACATACACACACCATGCTACTAAATGGAGAAAAATAGCATCACAGATGTTCCCTCCTCCACTTAACACTTTACTCAGCACTTTTCCTCTTTCATTGAGTTTTAAACGAGCAGCCACATGGAGGTAAATGCCAGCTCCCACCTGCACCCTTCAATTTCTGCTATTCCAAACGCATAACAATAACAGCTTGGCTATTTGGAAGAGGCTTGGTACAATCTCATCCCATAATAGAGTAAAGGGGTGAGAATGGTGATAGATCTGTCCCGGCATATTTCGGAGTGAAGGGAAGGGCCGTTATCAGATAGAGCTTAACTAAAGAGTTCCAGTTAGCTAGAGGCAAGTTCCAGTCACTTCAGAATACATTCATTAATCATGACTAAAGCATTTTATTGCTACAATGGAAGAGAAAGAGGTGAGGGAAGTGGCTGTGTTTCTGTTCCAAAAAAATGTCTGTCAATGTGTATGACTGAGCTGGGACACTATTCTATTAATGAAAAGGAAAGAAGAGACGTGTTTAAGCATTATTGCCCCATAATGCCTAACACTATCGAGGATTTATTTTTCCCAACCACCCAAATGGCTCCCTGGGTGCTGAGCAGACCCAGATAATGCCAGCAAGGCAGCAGAAAACCAATAATTCTGGCTGGGTCGTGGAGCTCAATTGGATTTACTGTCAAGCTCCTTCATGAGTTTAATAAAGTCCCTCTTTCCATCCTTCCATCGCAAATCCCCGGGGTCTTTGTACCTACAAGACCACTGGCATCAGTCATTAAGGTAACTAAAGGAACTGTCTGGACTGTTGCTGTCATTAATTAGGTCTCATTAAAAGTCTTTTGTTAGTGAAATTTGAGCTGTCTCATAGACGGAGTTGTAATCATTGTCTGATTGAGGCTGTTTTCAGTTTGTTTCAGCAGAGGAAAGGGAAGGTCTATGTGCTTCACATTAGTGGAACCTTTTGTGAAATATGCTTATGTTTTCTCTGAGATAGAGACATAAATGTCAGTACTGAAGCACCATTCTCATTGTCTGTGCATTAAGTACATTTAGTTAAGATTAGAGTTCCACATGTTTTCTGCAGAAACTTGGGAATTCGGTTGGGTTATAGGAACTTGACAGGAGTTAATATTCTACATTGGTGGATATGATCAAATTTTAAGGGCTAAATGTTTAATATGAATTAAACCCAAAATTTAAACCAATACATATATAAAGGAATCATTATTCTCCATCACTGTCCTTAATGCTGGCAAATAAAAACTACAAATATTAACTGAACAGTTAAAGTAAATAAAGGCAATAATGCAAACATATTATGTTGAAGTACGTTAAAGCAGCAGTATTCATACAAATAGTTTTCTCTGAAAGGAAATACTTATTTCTAAGTATAGCCTTTTAATGGCCCAGTAAGTACAAAGCTAAGTGGACTGCTGCTGAGAGAACAAATAAACATTTTCTCTTTTGTTTTGTTATGTTTACAACATAAGAAAAATCAGGCCTTACCGAACACAACATGCTACCCAACTCCTGATATAGGCTGTGCTATTCTTGCGACTCGATGACTGTAATGCTGTCCTGATGGACCTCCGGGCCTGAAGAGTAAAACCCTTTCAAATTATCCAGAACGTGGCAGCATGCCTGGTCTTCAGGTTCTTAGCAAGCTCCACTGGCTACCTGTAGTGGCCCACATTAAATTCAGGTCGCAAATGGTGCTCTCCAGTTCTGCAGCCACCTACTTGAATGCCCTTAAACAGACAAAAGTTACCTCCCCACCGTTACGTTCCTCCAATGAATGATGCCTGGCTCTACCACCTGTACGCTCAGGGCAATCCAAACTCTTCTCGTCTGTTGTTCCCTGTTAGTGGAACGTTCTACCAGTTCCTACCAGATCAGGGATCAGGGATCAGACCCTCTCTACCTTAAAAAAACTCCTGAAGACCCAGCTCTTCAAAGAGAACACCACCAAGAACTGGACATGCTAGATCTATCCCCATCTATGACTGTCACTTGATTCTATGTGTCCTTGTCACACTGTACCATGACTGTTTCCCTTTTTTTGTCATATTAATACGGGCAGGGCTTTTGGGTTCTTTTAACGTACTTATCTTCTGTATTTTAACCCTGATTAACTCAGTTTTAATAATTATCTTGAATCTCTTTTTACATTAAACACATGACGTTTTTTTTAAACCCACTTTTGAATTCACCTTTTAGAGTTTTAGTTTCAATAAAGATTTTAAACCAAAAGTGTCTATATGTCTCTTTAAGTATGAAATGATTCCCTCTTAAAGGTAAATGCAATAAAATCACACCACTCAGGTTTTAGAAAAATAATTCTCAATTATTTACTCATCAAAAGGATGAGATTTTAAAATAGACAAATTAAACACAAATATACGAATGTTCTTCAGCACTTCAAAATGACATGTACCTTTTTTCCCTTTAGGAAACTCTTACTTTACTATCTTACTGTAAGAGAATAAAACACTGACCTTTAACCCAAAATGGATTCAGTCATAAAACCTTAATTAAACCTCTTCAAGGTCACATAAACACAACAAATACAGTATCAGTGGGCCCACTCACACACACCTGAGTATAAGTGTCCCCTGAAGCCGGCAAAACTCAGATGACTTCAAACAAAATAAAATGTTGCAGGCCTGGATCGATGCTCTGATCGTGTTAAAACAGAATGGCCGCTTCGCTCCTCAATGAGCAAAATAAAATGTGCGGTACCTTAGCGATGATTCCTGGCTTATCTTTAATCCAACCGTCACAGGTCCAGGTTCAGCAGCAGGTCCGGGTCTCACCACAGCCACAGCGTGTCTTTTCTCCTCCCGCGCCACCAGAAGCATGCACAGGTGAAGTCCAAGTCCAAGTCGCTCCTGTATCTGGGTATCTGCTCCATCTTCCAGTCGAAAAAACAGCCTTTTCCCTCTTAATCAGGTCAACTGGGGTAGTTAAACTTTATCTGGAGACATCAGCACACGTGTAGTGGACTGAATAAAATCTATACTTCAAGTTAGCTCAGCCGCAGCACTAGCGATAGCACTCGCGATACCATTAGCGTTAGCACAAAACATACCCAGTCTCTGAACTTCGTGCAGAAATTCCTCCAGTGCTCTCAATATGAACTTGTAGTTTTGCATACTCTACATTTACAATATTTGACTCGTTATCATGCTCACTCTGTTGCTTCAGACTCGTGGCTACTCGCTGACCAAAAACAGTCCGTTCCTCCCAATTGTCCGTGCTGAAACACCTGAGAGACCGGACGCTCCTGCAGCTTGTTATTTACCCTATAAATGCTGATCTAGACAGTTTCCAGGAAAACATTGCATTTTTTAACAAACACCAAAACACATCATACATTTTAAATCATTTTAACCATTTTATAGTAATTATTACATGTTTTTAACCTTTTTTAAACTAAACCATATTTAAATGATGTTAGTACTATTTATACTACAATTTATACTATAGCTTCACCAGCCTTTTTACCCACATTTTTACCTGGGTTACATTTGTTCTTTTTTTCAGGATCTCAACAAAAAAGGAGACAGACAGTTTTATATTTGTTGAATTTGCCATTTGGATAAACTGGCCCTGTAACATCAAACCATTGTGCCAGCTCCAAAACTTTTTAGAAAGCAAAATGACAGTTTTGTTGTTTGACATAATCAGAGCTTTTATCGAGATTGTGCTGTCTGTAATTTTTGTTGTTTATTCTGCCAAATCTCAATCAAATCTACCACATCACAGTAAATATGCCGTTCACTGAACACTGGAACAGCAACAGACTGAAAGAACATTGGAAGCAGACAACATCAAAACACAAGATGAAAATCAAAGCATCCAAAAGTCCAAAAAAAATCCAAAGGTCATCGACCAGGAAGTCAGTGGAGGGCAGGAAATACATCAAAGAAACTCAGGCATTTTTGAACAGAGACACGGTTACCATCATGTGATGACAGCTCAAACAGCTCCATTGTAACTCCATTCACTGATAAATGAGGTATTACGACTGAGTTCTGGAAAAGAAATCTCTGTAAAAGCTTCAGGAATTATTGCCACATAATGCCACTGTTGTAAATATTGACAGCTGTACACATGTATTTGTTAGAATTAAATTACTCGTAATCAAAAACTATCAAGTCAACAACTTTGCTAACAGCCAAGCATCAACAAGGTCACCAACACAAGACATAGCAGCCAGCTAATATTACTGACTAGTCCAACAGCAGTCAGCCCAGCTCGGCGTCTGTCTTTCAGCCTTTTATTTCACCAAGCTCTCACCAACCACTAAAAGTCAGTCCCACATTTACTCTTGTCCGGCGGCTTCTTGCTCGCTCACTCTCTCCTTTTCTCTTCTTAGCTTCCTCCATCAACATCCCCTTCAGTGTTAAAACCTCCTCTTCCCGGTGGTCCAATATGCCTGTGGGACAAACACTCAATCACTGTCAACTCACAGTCCAGGCAGCCCGGCTAACAAACTAAACTAGCATTAGCTAACAGTAGCTACAGTTGGCAGCACTAAGGCAGAGAAGCCAGAGGACATCAGAGGGAAGCAGGAAAACATTTTCTCCATAAAAGAGGATTCACCCAAGCAGCAACCTCTGTGTCTGTGAAGTGAAATCAATGCAGAAATGCCAAAAACTGCAGTTCCTCAAATGTCCACTTCAGGCTGGCTCCAGAAGTGAGTCAGTCTCCATAAGTCCCCATGTTCAAACGTCCAACTTCACAGCAGACATAAACATGTTTACAGCCTGGTACAAAAAACAGTTTTGGTCTCTATAGCTAATTTCCCCGTTTATGACAACTGTACTGAGGGTGAATTTTTATACAACTCATCTGTTCAAATGATATTAAGGCTTAAAGTTATGCAGATTTGCTTGATGCTTTTATTTTCATTTGTGTGCCATTACAGATGACTTGTTTGAGCACCCAGGCTTCATTCAGCCCCCTCAGCTCCATTGACGATCCACATCTTTGTCCATTTTTAGATAAGATGGGAGGCAGCAGTGGCAAAACAGGACTGCCAAGATGGCAATGGCCAGAGCAACAACAGCCCTTCAGAAACCTGTGAGGGACGTCAGGAATATGACAACCATTCTTTTTACTGTCTATGGTTTTACCAAAATCAGTGAAATAGTTGGTGGTGTGTGACTGGTGAACGTACCCGAAGCACAAAGTTACATTGTGCCCAAACAGATTTACAAATGACAGAGACACCATTCACCTGATTACAAGTCTGTGTTGCATCAACATGATTTTAAATCTGTTAGTTTATGGTAGAAAAGGGCTTCAAAGAAAGACTCATCCCTGTAAAACGTCCAATATCACATGTGAAAAATGCACTTTTTACTAATATCCTTACCAGTTCTCATATTGATATATATATTGACATATATTATTGCATATTTTATCATCTTTGGAGTTTAGCGAGTCTCTTGGGTTCAAACCTCTTTACACGTACCTGAGTTCACGTGGTCTGCATTCCAGTAAAGTCAGAATCAGAGCTGTTGATGTGAACGCGCCCCATCCATGGCCAGAAAACTGTGTCTTTTAAGCATCTATGTAGATTCAGGTATAGACAGTAGTGACTTGTCACTACTAATGTCAAGGCGCTGCTAATTATGTCTATCTGTATATTAAAACTCTCAGCTGATCTTGTCATTTTTACTCCATGCAATAGATCCTTCTTATGCTCTGAGAACTGACACAGAGTTGTCCATGCTTTTATTTTTCCTGTTTAGATTTCAGCACAGGTATTACTCGGGCTTCGCTCCATTGCCTTCAACTCCAAAATGCTGCCGTGAGGATTATCACTGGTTCAATAAACTGAGATCACATAACCCCAATTTTGACCACCCTGTACTGGCTTCCTGTTCATTTTCACATTGATTTTAAAGGTTCATTTTTGACTTTTGAAGCTTTACATGCCTTACACTTCTATTGGAAATCTATTAACCCTGAGCCTGCGTGCACTCTTAGATCAGCTGATAGTAGCTTTCTGATCAATCCCAGGGTCCAACTGGTGACTAAATGGTAACTGGACTTGTATTTATACAGTGCTTTTCCGCACTGTATAAGTACTTTTCCACTCAAAGGCTGCCATGCAAGGTATCTGCTGCTCGCCAGGAGCAATACAGCTCATATCCAAAACACTCATGATAATACTATACTCACTCATACACACACAACATAGTCATCTGGAGCAATTTGAGGTTCAGTATTTTGTCAAAGGGCACTTCAGCTGGACTGGGGGAGTCAGGAATCCAACCACTGAACCTCAGATCACTAGATGACCTGTTCTACCACCTGAGCTACAGCCGCCAACTAAAGGCCATCAGACTGATCTGCTGAGATCAGGCTTGCTAAATCTACCACTTTTTATTTTATTTTTTTATTATTAACGATTTATGGTATTATATGTTTTTCTGAAGCACTCTGAAGAATCAGAGGAGAAAAATCATGTTTTGTATTTAAAGCTGAGCAAACAATGATCCTCTCTGACATCAGTAACTCATGTAGCTGTAATGTGTACTAAAGTAACACCATCATACATCATTTTTATCAGGAAAAACCTAGCAACTGCTTAAATACCACTGAGACACACAGACAGTAAGCTCTGATAATGAAACGTCTGGCAGTTCATGAGCTGACTTAAGAAATAAAAACACGTTTGAAATATGTTTGAGCATTACTGTAACTGTGCCACGAATCAACGATTTTATTAGGAACCTCTTGTGCTGTGAAACAAAGTGAACACACTGCACTCCTTGACAGCAAACAGCAGACTCTCTCATACGATATGTACATTTTAAATTAAACATTTCAGTCTCAGATTTACATTGACAACTTCAAATAAAACAAACAAAAAAAAAATCCTGTTTTAGGCAAAAGTACAATCAAGCTCTTTGTGCCAGTGTGTAGCATATTGGTCATCTGACAAAGTGCCCCTCTAAAGTTCAAATCAAATCCATGTCCATGCTTTTAAGTCTTTATCCATAAGATGTTCAGACTATTTTGTCCACTTATTCTAGATTCTGAATTCCAGGAGCAGTAGAAACCCTGATCATGGATCCATCAGTATCATACTGACTATATAGAGAGAGAGAGCGTGAATGCTTCACTGAGTGACCACAAGAGACAGACGCTGTTATGACTGAAGAAATTCTTTGTTAGCAGTTAATCGATAGGCTGGTTTTCTGTGTAGTGAAGGAAGTGAATTGTTTGTGTTGTAATCAGATGCTGCCTTCTCAACATCATCTCCGCCCGTCACAGGCAGAAGCTGTGAAAGTGTATGTGCACGTGTCCCATAACAGTGGCCATAAGACTTGTTAGTGGCAACATTCTTTCTAAAGTATCACATATCTTCTGGTAATTTGAGGATTTTTATGGACTTCTAGTGTAAATGGTGCTCTGATACCATCCCAGGAGCTAACTTAAAGTTCAGTTCACAAGGATTAAAATGAACTAGTTGATGTATATAGCTCACAGTTATTTTGAACTAAGCTCATGGCCCAAAAAAATCACATTCATTTCTTTCTGGAGGAACTTAACGGCTGTGTGACTCATGGCCTTATCCTTTGTTAATGATTTCTTGTGATTCAAGAAATTTAGTTCACTTAATGAGCCGTCTTTCCACCATCTTGTTTTCCTCTCTTTTTAGTGGTGTAGTAGTAGATCCACCAGAAACTGACAGTGAAACTTCATTTTGCAATTCTTTGCGCATTTAACACTGCCCATCACAAGTAGATTACTAGATTGCAGCTGGACTAAATGTGAATACTTGGGGCAACTGAACTACTACTAGATCTACATACACAGTTTTGTGGCAATTAAATGATGAAGAATGTGTCACCAACCAATTTTTTGATATGCACAAAACTTGGCACGGTTATTTTATGTTGTCATAGCACTGCAAATTTCCCATTCACACTCCAGCAAGACTTTAATGAGGCATTACTGTGTTTATGGTGTGTTGTAACAGCTCTATGAAAATGTCCAGGGTGCACCGAGCAGAGTGGGGCTGTTCAAAATTGTTGAACTGTTGCACTGTCCTTTGTGGATGCAGCCAGTCACTGCTGACCATGCTTGAACTGAAAAAAAAATGGATGGATGGAAAATTAAATTAGCTGACTTATCTCTCTGAATTTCACAACCACATAATAAGAGCAGACTAAAGACATATCAGCATGCAGACTCAGCTACAAGGTTTGTTACTGAAAAGCTGAGTCTCTGAAGTGTATAACCGACTGCTACACTGCTACACTGCAACACGTCCATTGAAGATGGCGCAGTGAAGTAGACCAATGTGTGACTGTATGTTTTGGTCTTGTTGGTTCCTACCAACCATCAGCTTTGGTTTCTTTTAACCACGACCATGACTGTTCGCTAACCTTAAACAAATAGTTTTAGTTGCCTAAACCTAATCAAACTCTTTTTTTGTCAAATAAGGAGTGGCATCATAAAATGCAATGACAAACAACAGTTTTGTCATTGTTGTATCTCTCTGTCAGTGCTAGTGACATGATTTAAAGATGCAGCAGCATCATCTTCCGCCCCTAAATGATGTCAACCATTCAGCACTGAGATTTATAGGTGGAGACGTCTCTGGCACTCATCACAGTATTCTTCTTCAAAAAGTGGGTTGGCCCTCTGTCTCCATTAGAAGAGACCAGGGTTTATTGTTATTTATTGTATAAAGGACTTCTCCAGAAAATGTCCTCATATTTGACATCACTTATTGGCTGGAGGGTTGGAGCAGGACTGGCTGGTGCTGCAAATAATAAAATGCTGATAAAATAGTTTTTATTTTTCTTATTTATTTATTTTTCATATTATTAGGGGTGTCAGATCAAAAATAAGTAATGTTCTATTTGTTGTTTCATTTAGTTCAATCACAGAATAATATTGGTCCAGTCCATGCATCAGTCAGGCTGTTTTTGGTAGGATAACTAGTGTTTCTCTGAACTCACTGTGGCACTAAATACTGTGGTACTAGATCCAAAAAAAAAAAAGGAAAAAGGAAAAAAATATCACCTTCCATGCCAGGAAGTCAGACAAACCTATTGCATCCTGCCTTCTTAAACTACACAAACTGGCATATCATGTTTCTATTTCTGTCTCTTTCATGCTGTTAATCAATTGCGATGATCAATAGCATGGCAGACCTTTTTTTAATTGAACATCATGTTTCCAAGGGGACTATATATCAGCATAATCAACATGGAAGAGAAGCAGACAGAGAACAGAGAGAAGGCCGCCTCTGCTTAATGTTAATGAATTAGGCGAGTTGCTTGTAACACATCACAGCATAATTAAATGATAGGGGCCGAACATCGACGAGCACAGGGCATATTAGATGTGCTACTTAATGTGACCAGGCAAATTCAAGCACCGTATCGATCAGCCGCTTAATGTTCTCAGGCTCAGCCTCAACCCTCGACCTCCATTTCATTTTCCAGTCATTACAGTCGGCCGACAGGATTTAGTGCAGCTGCAGGCAATATGATGATACACCCAAAGACGGGAAAAAAGGAAAAAAGAGATGGGGAAAAATCTGAAGTATATTGTCACCTCTATCCCTCTCCTCCCAGGTTCAAATCAATGAGTGTTGCTAATGGCTAAATATACCTGTCTACTCCTGGCAAGAGAGCACTTCCCAGTCTGATGGGACCCATCAGGCCGGGCCCCCAAAGCAGCCACACCGGCAGACATTTCGGAGCCCCAGAGGTAGATGCGTATCGATAGGTCCATGATTTGGAATGGTGGAGGGCACAGGAGGAAAGGTTTAGGGTTTGAGGGTGAGGAGGAGAGACGGGAAAGGAAAGGTATCGATTAGCACTCATTCAGAAAGTTCAACTACAGTGACTTCTTGGCCCCTGCATTAAACAATATGATGAGTGGAGATCAATGAGGTGTCAGGGAGGGAGCTACTTTTAAGAGAGAGGTGCTGGTGGGATGGGGTGTGAGTCCTGAGAGAGTCATCAAGCTTTATTCATTAATTATGCTCGTCTTTCTCATCAATAGATACATCAGCGGATTACAGAATGGGCTAAGCACATTCACATTCATTTCAAATGCGTGTGTACCCTGATTCCAAAGAAGTTGGATGCTGTGTAAAACATAAATAAAATCCAGTGATTATCTAATCCTTTTCAACCATTATTCAAATGAATACAGTTCAAGATATTTAATGTTCAAACTGATAAACTTGACCTTCACCTGTACTTAGAGCTGTGATCAGATCACCCAGAACACATGTTAATGTCAGTTGCAAACAGGACATGAGTCCTGTATCTACAGTAAAGCTTAAGTACAACCTGTTTGTGCACAGGGCACCATCATCTGTCCTTGGATGGATGTTTTGTTGTTTGGTTTTGTGCCACTTGTATTTGCTTGTTATGCTCCGGTTGTCATATCTAATAAAACTTTAGAGAGTTAAGCCAGACTAATCATGAGTTTGCTTTACAGCTTTGGTTGGTTTGGTTTGGTGGTCAAACACTGTTGTTTTTGCGCATGCTGAAAAGCTTAAAATGCCGAATGTGTTCAGGTAGTTCAAATGAAATTAGACATTTGGCTGAATATGGCACAGCGTCGTGATACCCGCCTAGCCCTTGCATTTATTGTATTCTCCTTCCTGCCCTTTGTCAGTTGGTGACCATGCTCCTTCCTGCACAGCTGTCCTGATATCCCTTATTGAACCACATCTGTACCTTTTTCCTCATTAAGCCTCAGCATATGGCTGCCACTCCCTCTGTCCTCTGATCATAACTGTTTTTGTATTATCTTTCCTGCCTGTATCACTTGAAACACAGACCCCTTCTGCCTCATCGGAACAATTAATGAAACCTTGAGATAAAATCAAAACACATTCTTTAATGGAAATGAGAGGCACTATTACGCACTGGGATGTTAGATTTTTAATGAATTATCTAGTGGCTGGTTAAGGCCTTCATCCACTGTGCCTACCTAAATAGGCAACATAATGGCGTATGTCGTGTTTTCAAGTTTACCGCCTTTGCTGAACAATTCTCTGGAAGAAATATCCAATCACATGGTCAATCTAATTTATGTAGCTTGGGATCAAATATTTGTCTAAAAGGGATTTAAAATATTCAAAAAATACAAGAAGTCATAAGTCTGAGGTTAGCAGCTCTTACTTTAGCCCTATGACTTAGAGTTCTGATGCTGTCAGTGAACTTTAAAATATCCATTTACAGGAAATACATGAATAAGTTGCCAAACTCGTGACTCCTCTTACTTCTTCTAATTCAGTACTGGTCAGGCAGGTTGAGAGATGCTGCACCAGTTATATCAAATGATTGGAGTGCTTTCCTTTTTGCAAGAGCATGATTATTAATGAGGCTCCTCGAGGCAAGTTCAGACATGAATGTACAAGTGTGTCTTTCTAGGCTGAAAATTAAAGCTTTGAAGTGAATTTTGTAACTTTTGCATATTAATGGTGACTCATGATGAGAGCAATTGTTGTTGACATCCAAAAACTGCATGTTGCTGTTGTTGAGCGAGAAATCAAGTGCTATAAAAGGTCAACTTTCCAGAAAGTAAGAAAAACATTTTAGTTTGATAAATATTACTTTCTTCGCTCTCACATCATCACCCCATTTGAAGAAACAGTGACATGAAAATGTAGATCAGACAGTGAAGGTCTCATTTAGGGGCATCTCACTCTTGCTAAAAGTATCATCAGATATTACCATTTTTGTTAAGCGTGAAAGTTCAGAGCTGACCAGAATGCATTGCATTGTTATTTAGTTCAGAGACTTTAATGGTGGGTCGCTCTGTTGCCTCCACCTACTGCAGAAAAACATGGATGCAGTGTTATGTTGTCACCGATATTGAGATTTAAAGACAAGATTTGGGTTGACTGCTCAAAGCAATCGTTGGCAAACTAGTCTTCTTAATCTTAAATTGAGCAAATGGAAGATGGTTGGGTGGAGGTGAGATGAGACAAACAAGCTGCAATCACTAGATTACATGTAACTGTGATAAGTTGAAACAACTGTCAATCAACCCTTAATATTTCCCTGCCTGACTCTAAGAATAGCTTCTGATGAACTGTTTTATCAGTCAAATGGAACCACCACCAAATCACAAACACATAATCTGCCACTAAAGTCACTTTTTTACCAACAGTGACAGTTGATAGCACTGAGGTACACTGATGCATGTTCTGATTTTGAAAACTGAGTGAGCGTAAGTGATGAAAGGAAATCTGTTGATGGAAGGAAATGTTTCAGAGCGTTCTCACTCCCAAGTGGTCGAATATGGCAGCTTGCAGACATTGCATATTTATTGTTGCTAACTTGGCTGTGTAATACTGATGTTAGAGGAGTATCTACAGCCATGACCAGCCATTTGACTTGGGAGTGAGAATGTGCAGCTACTCAATGCATACAGACCCTGGACATTCTTGCTGCAAGACTATAGTGTTTTCACCCACTGTGGCCACAACAGCTGTCACATCATAGCCTTTTGGTTGTAGCCAAGTTACATAATTTAAAAAAAATTAGATCTTCACATGGAAATGTCAAAGAATACAGCTATAATGAGTTCCTTCTATTCAAAGTAGGGTCACACCCCTCTTCAGTCCTCTGCACTAAAATAATTTGAATTAAAATGAAAATGCTTGTCAATAGGGAGATGAGATCTTGCCAAGCTCAATGGAAATATATTTAAACTTCCTCTGCCTGAGCTTGTGGAAAAATAGAAGGAAACATTGGATCTAATGTTCAGGCCAATTATCCTCCTAACAATTTTAGTACAGAAACCAGAAAAGACTGATGCATGGAGAGGTGAGCAACATCTCGACAATTGCCTCCCCTTTCTGTCCCTATGTTCCAGCAGTCGTCCTGTTGGAGAGGAAGCTGTGAGGGAGGTCGTGTCAACTGGATTTAACATACGCAGAGAGGAACAGGAAGGAAAGACAAAGAGAAGTGAGCAGAGACAAGATGCAGGGTGGGATGCTGTAACCTGCCTCTTTTTAAAAGGATAATTGTGTGTTATTTCTATAGCTCACAAATGTAATGTAAATGCTGAGATCTGGGAACATGGCAACATCACAAGACAGAAGTCAGATGGGGTGAGAAGCACAAGCAGTCGAATGATCTGAGGGGATTTAAACACCCACAAGATAGACAGATGTATTTAAGAGATAACAAACTGAACCACTCACACTGTTCTGTAAAGATCCATTGCTGTTTAGTATGGACATATGCAAGAAAACTGGATACCGTATTCCAAAATGTCCCATTTATTTCAAGAAGCGTGGCTCACATGGTGCATACACTATTTCAGCTTTAGAGCATGTGCACCACAGCTCCTCTAGCTGAGCCACATTGAATCACCTCAAAGCCCAGATCTCTAAAAGGCTGCACTAAATGCTAACATCAGCATGCTAACAAGCTCACAAGACTAACATGCTGATGCAGGTCTGAACTTGATCCCCTTCTTAGTTTATTGAGTTAGCATGCTAACATTTGCTAATTAGTGATAACAGAAAACCCACCTGTGGCTGATGATGGCAAATGTCAGGTCTCTGGTTGTGTTTGCATTTTGGGGCTGGTTACAATCAACACGATACAAGCAGCTAAATAGACATATATTCCCATCAGGAGTTGGTAGAGACCAAAAACAGAGCTAAAAGTTGTGGCCAAACAAGATCAGTTATTGCAGGTTCAATGGATCAACAAAATGATTATAAATTGTCTTTAGTCATGAATATATGCGCCAAATTATGGCAACCTGTTCAAGAGTTACCAGAAACATTTCACTCAAAACCACAAATGAAACTCATAGGGGATCTCCAAAGCCATTTGGAGTATTTTGTATGTCTGTAATGAATTTTCATGACAACACATGTAACAGATGTCAAGATCATTCAGTCTGGACCGATTGTCATTCCTAGAGAAAAATGAAGGCCCTACGTGCATGACACTGTAATCTTTTCCTTATATAAACCCTTCCTTGTCCATTTACACATTCCCTCAAATAGCTTCCGAATGAGTCAAATGTAAAGACACACAAATATCCTGCTGTGACAACGCAGTCCAGTCAACAGACCTTTAACCTTTAAAAGCAGAAGCATCACTCTGCTTCCTCTCTGTGGACTCAAATATCTTATTTTCTCCATGTTCCCCAGCCAACTGAGTAATTCCTCCCTCTTGACTCACTCTGCTTCCTCTAAAAATATATTTCTCCTTTTATTTGTTTCTTCCAAACCCTACACCAGTCCTCTGAGGTCGCAGGAATATTGTTCAGGCACTTTTTCCCTGAACTTTTGCACTCCTACTGTGATTTGCTGTCAAATACTTTAAGCTCATTCATATGTTGCCCTCCTTGTAAATCATTATCTGAATGCCCAAAGTAACATAATATACAATGGAAACAAGCAGAAAAGCTTCAGAATTGGATAATAGCAGGAAGAAGATTAGAGAAAGAATAGGGAGAGGCAGGGAGGGAGACAAGTAAAAGGAATGTTAGGAGAGGTTAGAGAAAACATCTTGCTGGGTATTTGAGTGTGGGGAGGGAGAAGATGGTTGGCAGACAGAGTGAAAAGCAAAGAGACAGAAAGGCAGTGAACTGAAAAGGGCTCAGCTTGACTCGGCAGAGCATGTATTGGTGTGGTGGAGCACAAATGAGAGAGACAGACAGAGAGAGGATGAGAAGTAGTAGGCAGAGCATGGAAGGAAAAAGGAAAAGGCCTTTAGATCAATATGAGGATCACAGTCTGTTACCAGGAAAGGTGTGTGTAAGACTGTGGACATGCATGCTAATGTTTAGGTGCTGACCTAACCAATACGGCAACTTGGAAGCTGATTCTGCATCCCTGTCGCCTACAAAATACATTTAAATACTTCTCATTAGAGGTCGACGGATGGTGGATTTTTATACAGTTACAGTCTGTACAACATCCAACTGGTGAGCTATGAAATACAGACATTTTGGCGCCACTCTCGCCAGGTGTTCTGGGCTGGTTATGCACCCACATGACTGGTGGAGGCTACCCAGCCATTAAGATGTGCTGATAACGATAATGTTTGTAAAACGTCCAGTCAGGACCGATCAGTCAAACTGATTCATCGGCGGATGTCTGCTACACATTGCCAAAAACGTTTTAGAGTAATTGCTACCTACATTACGTTTACTAGGCATGATTCATTGGACAGAAGTTGTTGCGGCAATTCGTTTTTGTGCTTTGGTTCTTATGGATCGTGGCTATGCCTACATCGGGCCCACTACAAATACTATTATTATTGTGACCAACACCATTACACCGATTAGTCATATCTTTATTATAATTATAGTGATCATTATTATTCTTGCTGCTTGGTGCATCTTTTGTCTCTCTCTCTCACATGGCCATCCACCATGAGCCAGGGTCTCTGCCGTGAAGTGTTTGCTCATGGTGGGAATTGTTGGGTCTCTGTAAAAAAATATTATAAAGAATACAGTCATGATCTGCTCTACATGGAAAGTCATGAGATAACTTCTGTTATGATTTGGTCTATAAATAAAACTGAATTGAGTCTCTGGTTGTCAGAGCAGTGTAGGTCATGTACCACACTTCATGATCAAATGACCAGTTCTTCTTTCATGTCTACACTGATATGCATCTCTCTCTCTCTCTCTCTCTCTCTCTCTCTCTCTCTCTCTCTCTCTCCAAGGGTAGTACTGTATATTTAATTGTTAAATTATTTAAACATTATTAAATTAATACTCTGCCAAACGTCATCATTTCATAGCAGTCTCTAGTCACCAGATATTTTCTTTCTAGAATCATATCACACATCCTATATTGTTGTCATTATTGCAGTTACCTTATATCATACTCTGTATGTAGCAGGCTGAAGTGACCTCTAGCTCTGTCTGAGGGTGATTTTGACTACTTTGACTCAGTCACTTTAGGTGACACACCTCAGTGTGTTTGCATGTGATAGAAAAGTTCTGACCTGTCAAGCATCACTTTGCAGGACTAATCCATATTGATAAATAACTGATGGAAAAGAAGCAAAAACCTATTTCCTACAACAAATAGCAGTGTAGTAAACATGTAAATCCCTGCAAAAAAGAAGAAAGTCATTACAAGTTTCAACTTTTCACAAACTGATTTTACTGTTGTTTTTTTTATGCCAGATTTTTAAAAGCCATCCCAGCAGCTTCCTGCATTCATACTGAGGATTAATTTCCATTGATTTGACACAAAATGAATTCAATGGCACATTTCAAAATCCAGGAACTGTTGTCATAATCAAACATTTACAATTACTGTAAATGAGACTGCAATCTGGTACGTTCTGTACGTCAAAATAATAAAGAAAGAAAAATGCATTATAACTGAGCCCCTTTTGCATGACCTCTATTAAGACTTGTACCAGGAGACGGTGCAGGATCTGGTATGTTTTGTAATTGTATGTGACGATGTGGCATTCTCTTCCAGTCACAGAGTGGTTTACAGCTCATCCCATGATGGTGTCACTTCTCCTTCCACCTGCTCTTCATTCTTCAACCTCACAGAGAGAAAATCTTTTCCTCATGGAGGTGGATATTTTATGACCACCAGTCACTTTATCAGATCATATCTCTCTTCATATAGATATTATGCTGGATGACTTGATATGTCTGCATATACTGTATGTAATGCTGTTATTAATTTAATTAAATGTGCGCTTGATATGTACTACAAGGCAGCACATCCCATGCAATACAAAAGTTCCATATTTTTGGTATAATAAAATTGGTTAATGTTAAATAAATGAATAAAATACATCTGAGAGAGTCATAGTGTGACATATTACAATGCTACCAGTTGTTTTTCAATATGTAGTGAGTAATGTGTGTTTTCTGTAGTTTCATTGTGAAATGACAAGGTTGCACTGTTAGCAGACAAATGTTGTCAGTGTTCTGGGCCAATAGAGTTGATCCTGAGCTGTGTATCAAGTGTTTTGGTTGCATTAGTGCATTTTGGATGTGAGATTAACTGTGGTGCTGAGCTGCATGTCGGTAAAGAGAACTGTTCGTACAGTTGGTGGCACACATTTAGAAAAATGTGTCCTACCAACTGTAAAACAAATGTAACAGGCTCTTCTGAAGCTGAAACAGTGTATTCACTGTATAACAGCAGGTCCATTAGCAAGGTAGCACTGCCGATAAAATTCATGCAGGATATTATTACCGGTGGGTACACTAGCTGCTGTGCTACATGTGCTGTGAGTGCCTTGTTAGTTAACTGAATGAATGGACCATATGGTCGTTCAGGACATTGAGCTAATTAATCAACAATCAGTAAAACTGCAAACTAACACATCAAAGATAACACTATTCAATTCAATGCAATTTATTTTTTACATATAATCAAGAACTGTGATAGTGAAATACATTTCCGTAAGCTATAGTAGTAAGTCAATAAATATATTAATAAGTAATAATAATAATAACAACAACAATAGCAATGAGGAATAAATAGTTCTAGTCAGCGTCCTCAATTAAGATCCTGGTGGTCTGAGGGCAGAAGTTCTCCCTGAACCTCTCTGTGCTAGTCTAGTGTGTCTAGAATCTTCTCTTTCTGGTTGTAGCAGGGAAGAAAGGCCGTTATCAGGATCATGAATGATTCTCCTGGTATTGATGTTTCTCAGGCAGGTAGTGTTATGGAATTTTCTATCCTTAGGTTACACGAGGTCACGTGTGGGCCTTGAGGTCCTCAGCAGTATTAATTGTTTGGCTTTGATTGGGAACAGTAGGTGCCAGTCTGTCTCAACACTGTGGTGGCCAGGGTCAAAGAGACCTACTGCTGCCTTCTTAGACATAATAGATAGCTGGCCGTCAACGTTCCAATCTGCATAAACAGACATCTGTGTCTCCAGACTAGAATATGTTGACAATAACACCTCCATGGGTAAAGACATTCTCTTTGACTAATTCTGGGTGTATAGTATTTGTGGTGTTATCTTGGGGTTTAAAATCTATCCACCAGGATGAGTTGGGCAGAATGTGAGACCAACTCAGGCACTTCTGATGTACTTTGAGTGTCTCTAATTCTCCTTGGCCAAGTGTCAATAAATATTACAGCATAAGACATCAGAGGCTCCTGAACACTTTCTTCCCTCCTGACCTCACCATTGACCTTTGACTTCAGCAATTTCTCCACAACAGGTAGAACACCACCGACTGTACGTCCAGCCAAATGACCCACACTTGTGTTCTTTTTCCGTGCAGTTTCTGAGCCAGACATCACTGTCTTGAGCCTGAGATAGTCTCTGCCTTGCCTTTTTCACTGCAGACTTGGTATGCAGCACTCAGGCCCTCTGTGATATGGACACCAAGGTTCTTGAAGCTGTCCACTCTCTCCACCGATGACCTGTTGATATAAATGAGGGCATAATTCCTTTCACACTTCTTCCCAAAATTAACTATCATCTCCTTAGTCTTGCTGGCGAGGTTGTTGTCTTGGCAAAAGCGGGTCAGGTCCTCGACTTCCTTCAGATAGACCTTTACATTGTTTTCATTGATCAGACCCACCACAGCTGTTGTCAGCAGACTTAGTATGGGGTGCTCTGATGTTAAGAATGAGGGTGGGTGAGGTGTGTCTGCCCACTCTTAGCACCTGAGATCTGTCCATCAGGAAGTTAAAGATCCGCATGCACAGTAAGGTGTTTAATCCCAGGTCCTTGAGCTTCGTGATGACCCTGGTGGAAACGAACACAAGCTCTGAGTTTTTTACGCACTAATCAAAGCAAATGCTTAAACTTATAACGTGTGAATGTGTGAATATTATAACGTGTGAATATTCCTAATTTTTCTCTCACTCGCATTAGATGACAGGTGGAAGTCTATGTGTGGTGGACTGCAGGCTGCTTCAGGATAAGAGAGCAAATCTGGGGCTTAGTTCTGATTGGCCCAAGTAAGACAGAGTTCAGGTGTGGCGAGAGACAGTAGTTGAGAACTTTCTGGAGATAAAGTCACTACAGGGCACCTTTTTTACACTGATGTTAGCATTTTTCTAAAAGCACAGAACAGAATTTCTTGCATGGCTCCATTCTCACAAGTCACAAGTAAATAGCTTTGCAAGACATTTTAGGATTTCAAGCTTAAAAAAAAAGTAATGTAATGTAAATGTGCTGGGTCAGCAAATGAAGTGCTCAGATATCTGTTGAGAGTTCAGTTCAATTCAATAAATATTTATTAAACAAAACATTGGTGCAGATTATTGATGTAGTTTCTTTTGTAGTTTGCTCTTTTGAAAAACATCTCCAACATTACAGAAAGAAAGACAAAGTGTTAATTGGCTCATAGTTACATAAATCATTGGAGAACGTTTTACACAATGTTGCTAACGAGCAAGCTGCTCGCTAGTTTGTGAGTGTTGCCCAGAGACATGAGTGAGAAGTGAAGGTGATTTATTCCATTACAGCGGCTCTTCATTGCAGGGTGTGTTCACACTTTAAAGGATGCAAGTTGTCGAAGTGGTTCCATTACTCACCAAAGCAAAGGAAAGAAGCAGTAGTGGGCAAGAAGAGATCCAAGTTCAAAATCTTAACACAGACTGAACCTCTTCCAATGGTGAGTGGATGCACGCCATAAAAGCTGCAACAGATATTTATGAGCTGGGACGACTGATAGATTTGTGTCTGTGATGCTGAGGCTTGAGTGCATAGGGGCGCAGAAAGCCACAGTTGCTAGCTAGCTTAAAGCTAACAGTCGGTGCAATGGCTGTTGAACACAGACTTTCACCTGTTCAAGCTTCACCTTCAGATGCTGTGACAGCAGTGGAGGGAATGAAACAGATTTTATGAAACATTTTACTGCAGTTAATAACAACGATGCTTATTATCTATAAGTGCAACAAAAAGAGACAGTATGATCAATTTATGAAAACACCTGCTGGACAAGAAGAACATATACAGTACATAAACATGCAGTACATATTCATACATTAGATATACATACAGTAATATTCATATAGTACAAATACATACAGTAATATTCATAAAACACATATACAAACAGTACATATACATACAGTACATATAAATATAGTACATACACATACACAATACATCCATGTACATGTAGTAAACACAGAACATATGCATACAGTATGTATACATATAGTACATATACATACACCACCATACATACACATGCAACATGTAAATAAGGGTAATGTTTTTTTTTTTTCTTTAAGCACTGTCAGTGAACATGAATAATTAACGCTCTGGGGACGGATTGGGCGGATCCACCTAAAAGTCTAAAGTTTTACATATCTGTGAATATCTCCAAAACGGTTTATGATAGAGAGATGCGGTCTTTTGCACTGTTTTCCTGAGATTCCGCTGAGATTTCCTGAGATGGAGATGTGCGGTTTGTGTCTGTTCAACACTTCATGTTGTTCTATGCCACCGCGTAGAAGACCAGTCGAAAAATAGATGTTCAGCAGACTGCAAGCGCAGTCTACGAATGGAAAAAGTTACTAGGCAGAATACTTTCTTTATAAACCAATCAGTGGACGGTACCTATGACGTATTCTAGCCAATCAAAGGAGTCTGTGGTCTTGGGGGGGAGGGACAACAGAGAGAGACAGCAGCCGGTGTAGACAGTGTAGAACAGAGCGCAGGGGGCAGGGAGCACACAGAGCAGAGTGACAGAGGGCCCAAAGTGACTGCAGAGTGACAGAATAACTTCATAAATGCTATTTTTATTGAATGACAGGTCCCCCTCAACTTTCTGGAGGGTCTTTGCTTTGCTAAGTGGCATGCCTGAGGAAAATGAGGCAAAAACGGATGGGACCTTTTTTATTGAAAGGGCATTATTTTATTGTTCTTCACATATTTGGTTGAAAAACTGCACATGTATGCCAGGCAAAGGGATTGAAAAATAATATTTTCATTCAAAAATTCTTCACTAGTACTGTTTGAGGTGTGATTTTCAGTAAAAAATGAAAAAAAATCTACTTTTCGTTTTTCGTGTATTGTAGATTTTTCACTCATACTTCCTTTTTTAGCACATTACATGAATGCTTATGATAGCCTAGGTTCTCCTGAATCTATAGATACCAGACACATGGTGTTCCATATACATTAAGTATTGTTTACAGTATAAGCCCAAATGTTAAAGAAGTAAAAACAAGCTGAAAATGGCTTAGTCCCATATGCAATCACATATGGCAGTCTGGCCGACCTTGGCAGAACCTCTATGGGGTGCTAGCATGCTGGTGGTCCTAGTGGTAGGATACAAAATCTTACTCTATGAAACCTTATAATACAAATGAATGTTTTGATGTTTTGGCTAGATACAATTTTGTCTTTTATCTCTACGAGGCACAGTAATAGTTCTGTTTTCAGTGTGGAACCTGGAGGAGGTTTTGACATGAAAAAAGAAGAAGCAGATTTTGCTGTCAATTTGCTGAATACACCCTTCCACACACAGACACATGCACGCATATGCACGCAGACACAGACACACACACACACACACATCACAGCAGAATGATTTATCTGTCACGTATCTGATATGAAATAGTAATAAAACATATTGACTGGATGGTGGGCCGGGAGCAACTTTCATCAGATCAGAGCTGGACCTGAATGTCTTTCAATAAAGGTGAGCTCATACCAAGCATGTTTAGTTCGATCAGCTGGACTGCTGAGAGTGATGCCTTAAGATACCATGACATAGCCACACCAAGGTTCCTCGAAAATAATTGTTTCTGTCTGACAGAACTGTGGGGTGCACGTGAAAATGTAATCTGAACAAACTAAATCAAATAACGCAAAATCACAAAGGTTCATGGGGACAAGGAGATGGATGTTTACATCTGATAGCTGGCAGTTATTCATGCAGCCGGAGTTAGGCATCACAAAATAAACTGAGGACACGCTGCAAACTGGACTGATGCTCAGGGCATCACACCCAACGGCTGAGACACTTCCAAGTTAAGAAAACAAACCCATAAACACAGGCTTCCCTTAAAGGGCAGGTTTAGATTGTTTTCAATTCTTTCTTCATACAGCACTCACCTGCCATGTACATTGGAAGTAATATGTTGCTGTAATTGTTACTCCTATCTCTATTGAGCAGGAAGTGATCCCTTTGGGCCAATATCCTCAGTCACTGGTCTGTGTAAGCAACATTTTAAAGTTCAGTTGTAGGTTATATAAGGCTTTCAACAGTCTGACCTCTTTGCGTTTCCTGCACAGTGTTTCCTTTCTCACAGCAGAGGCATGTACTTTCATATAGGTTTGTTGCATCCCAAACTCTGAAGCTCACATCAGCTGGGTCTCTATGATGTCAACTTCATTATCTGTGCAGGTTTGTGAGGGTCAGCTCAGACACATGCAGCCAGAAATGCATAAATACACAGAGCATATGCTTGTGTGAAGATGTCCACTTAGCCCTAACCCAAAACATAGAAGACCATTCTATGGGAAACATTATTCGAGGGGGAAACATACTTTGACACAATCCCAGGACACAACATTAAGTGGGCGTTCAGACAGGGACAGGCAAACCGGACGCCGGCGGCGTTTTTTAATTCATTTCAGTGGGGGTCGTGCGTTTCCGCACCGGCAGCCCGCATCGCAGGCGCTGCCGCAAAAAATGTCACCGGCATCTGGGAGAGAAGTTGAGCCAGATTCAGCTTTTGGGAAAACGGACCCCCATGTCACGTTCCACAAGCCAATCAGTTATTCAGATCGGTCAAACCTCCACAGACAGCCTGAAATGTCTCTGAAGCAGAGACTATCCAGGTGGATTCATGGACTAAACTCTGATAATCTACCTGTCTGTGTGTTTCATGTACCAGCTTCTAAATCTGAGTCCGACTCGCAATTTACGCCGCAAAATAATGACACGAAGAAGTTTAATTTGATTTGTGTCCTATGATTAGAGAGAGCGAGAGAGAGGGAGAGAGAGAGAGAGAGAGAGAGAGAGAGTGCTTTGGTAGAGAGACATACAATTACAACAACAGAGAGCGAGTGCCGGCCTCGATAAAGCTGTTATTAATCAGAGAAATAAAAAGTTGTTTCCTGATTGTTTCAGAGCGGTTACATTCAGCAGGTATAGACACGCCCACGGCAACACACCTCAGCTCCCCTCACCACCCCACCACCGCACTCCCCCACCACCGGTTGCCGGTTTGCCTGTCCCTGTCTGAATGCCCACTAAGAACCCTACATCTGACTACTGGAATAAAGATGGTATCGAGACAAACTTGAAAAATCCAAACCAGGAGTCTCCAACGATGAGTATGATCAACAAACTCATGTTCCTTTTCACCAAGGATGCACCAGTCTGATCGGCCAAATCCTCAAAGCAGTGCAATTTTGCCAATTTTTTGTGGATGTCCAATAATGTTGATGGTAAATGTAGTCAATAAAGCAATCCTTTTTTTTTTCACTGTCATTTCATGTGCACAGTACTTGGTGTTAAGGAAAAACTACAGGCCAGTCTCCACCACTGGGTAGCCAGGGGGCGTGCTGCCACTCAAAAAGAAAGCGTGTTCTCTTTGCTTGTCAAGTCGTTATGTTTCCAGCAGCAACAATAGCATACCAGAATTCAATGCAGAGGATAGGATACACTTTACAGTGTTTTGGCTGAATTGAATATTCTGCTGGACCCTATTTATTGGAGCAAGAGTATACAGCCGAAGCAATGCAGCGGAGGGAGGCAGAAGCTGCAGCAAAATTTTCTGTGAAAGAGGATATGGCCAGCCGGGACCATCCAGAACCTGAGCTGCCGAGATAAAACAACGATTGGTGTTGGCTTTGCTCAAATTGCCCTCTGATGAAAACAGAAACTGAATCATTCTGCTGCAATCAATTTCAGCGTAGTTTTCTGTTGCAGACAGTAACCTTAAGAGTCTGTGTGTACATTACTATGCATGGAAGTTTTACTCACTTGAACAGAGGTGTGCTCCTTGGGATTGCAAAGATAAACTATAAAAGAGCAGGGCATTTGTATTTTTGTCACCATATTCTATGTTTTGGCCAAAAATGCTATAAGCTAGGTTGGCACTCCCAGAGGCTAAGGCCTTGTTGGACTAATGTTGTAATGGTAAATGGACTGTACTTATATAGCGCCTTATATAGTCTTCCAATCACTCAAGGTACTTTTTGACTACATGTCTCATTCATTCATATACACATTCATATAACTGATGGCATGGGTATATTATAAAGTAACTAAAACAATCCACGTAAGGATTCCCAGGTTATACAACTCAAAACAAGGAAGTATCTCCAACCACAGTTCAGTTCACAGTTTTTATCACAAACAAAAATCTGCAAACCCCCAAAGCTTTTGTTAAGAAGAAAAAAAGAATAAGAAAATTAACACTAGGCTTATTCAGGGTTACCGTGGGGAGGGATTATTAAACAGCTGTCTAGCCTCCAGAGATGTTTAACTGTCGGATCCTCGACAGTTTCTGAGACTGATGAACAGAGGCGATTTGCCAGATTCACAGGGACACATGCAAATCTGTGATACAGTGCAAATGCCTGGGCAGGCTGACAAAGTGGAGGTCTAACTTCTCCCTGCTCCTCACTAGCTGTCAGACACCATACTGATTTGTGCGACTTCCTGAATGTGGGTAATCATAGTCATATCACTGGTTGACAGGACTGGTGGGTGTGTGGAGGTCAGTGAAAAATGATTACTAAACTAATACTGAACCTACTACCTCTACCATACTTCTTATTCTTTGTAAACAAAAGAACTCTGCTTTCTTAGTCAATAGCATGCAGGAATATTGCTTATCATCAACACTGATGTTCAATGTTACCATGAAATTTAGTGTTTTCACTGCCACGTGGTGTTCCACTAACCACAGCAATCCCTTATGTTATTGTACCATGCATAAAACATAACACAATGAGTTCCACACATTGATGTATACAGATTTTTGATTTAGGAAAATGTGAACACTGCTGAGCAGCTTGAGTTGGGGCATTGGAATTGAGAAAAAAGTCGAGCACATTTCTTTTCCCACAGGTGCATAAAAATGTTTTGCCCACAATCTGGTATGCCATCTTTAATCGGTGTGAAGTCAACTTTGCAGTAACAGTTAAATCTCCAAAGTGTGTGAGGGCCTCCAGTGAAGTCCACTTTTAACCCACAAAAGCAGCATTTTTGAGATTTGATGTGCATTGCTGACAATGCTATTGATAAAATTATCCATTAACTGAGTTTGTAGGACTGTGTTAACAAACTGAAGATGTTTTTAATGGAATCTTTAAAGCCCTGCAGCCTTGGTGATGTTAACATATCTTGCACTCTTGTTAGACAGAAAAGTTACACTGACTGGAATCTTACTGTAATATGTTTCATTTGCCATCTAAAAGAGATTTTATCTGGCAGACTGACCACTGACTGAAGAATGAGTCCATGTGTTTAAAAGCCATGGTGTGCTCATGACAGGACAGTGTAAACATACGGAGTACAAAACTGCAGGAAAGTCAGCATTTCCACTGTGTTTCAACCCCTACACCGCCAACTATAGGTATGTCACTATGATTTACAGTGTCTGGAAGAAGGAATGAGCTTCTGTATATGCAACAGCCGCATCAGCATTTTTCCCAATTCACAACATTCACACATCCTCACAGGCCTCACATAGTTTTGAGATATTCCTCTCTCAACTGCTTTGCCACCAAATTCAATGGAACCAAATGGGACTTTGTTTGTGCTGCTGAAAACATTGAACAAAATACACTTGACAAACTCAACAGAAAATTATGTAAACAGGAAGAAGTTCAATGAAGTCATCCCCTTGTACTGATAAGATAAATATTGGACCCAATTTTAAAACCTATTTTATTTTTTAGTAGAAGAAACCAAGCTGCTAAAGTTATTGACTGGGTGAAAAATATAAACAGAGACAGTCTCCTTTGTGTGAAGTTCAGGCAGATTTTGTTGTTTTATTGGTTTGAAGGTGCTGCTCTAACATCCTCACCCATTCTACTCCCATTTACGTGTATTAGGTGGATGAGGGATCATAAGGAATCTAGTGTTGAATTAGTGTGTATGTATTTGATTCTTTATGACTTCATTTGAAGTAACACATTAGGACAGAACTCATTTATTTGCTCATTTGATTCTGAATTCATTCAAGAGGATTGGCCCTCTCTTGGCCAAGGCACCAAAAACGCATGTGAATGGTGAATATTGTGCAAATGTGTGACCCTGCGATTTCAAAGTGTCGATTTGCTTTTCAGTCGTAGTAAACTGGGATGACAAAAGTTGAATGGATTGCTGCAATGATAAAAAGAAGTATTAATTCAGTTTTAGGTTGTCCATTATTGGTTTCTTTCAGTGGAATATGTGCATACAGCACAATACCTCTCTTTATTCATTAGACTCTACCATTAGAACAAAGAACAGAGGTCAAACAGAATTATCTAAAGGAATCCTATTGATTTAAAGTTTTTTTTTTTATTATTATTATTATCTCCACCATTATTTAATGCCACATCTTTCTATTTTAACCATCAGTCTTTTCAAACAAAGACATTACTACTTGCAATCCATCAAGCTTTGGAATTTGAATAATTTCCAACAGCTCGGTACAGATAAAACCTGCCTCAGCTCTGTATGGTCAGACTCCTGCTTTCACTGAATCCCTACTAAAGTTATATGACCAGGACCTGTTGATCTCCCTCCAAGGCTAAGCTTTATTTATACAGCATATTTCATACACAAAGACAAGTCAAAATGGTTTATGCAAGTCATAAAGTAAGCATTTAATGACAGTGTGGATCTTGACTTTTAGTTCCAAGAGTTAAAAAAAAAACACACTGGATCCTACTTTCCTTAATGCAACCTAAGTATTTTGTAACAGGCTCTCTGATATAAATGTGAACTATACAGCCCAAGCCTTGACCCCAGAACCACACTGTTTTCACAGGCTGAATAGCTCTCCTCAAGACTAGGGAGTTGTGATTGGCATTTTAGATTGGTGGAATGCTGCTTTGTGTAAACAAATGGTTAAATTAGTAATGGAGAGAAAAGAAGAGAGTGCATAAGAACGATGGAATGATATGACTGTTGAAATAACTGTTCAGTTTAGTTTTATGTGATTTAAAGTCATTCAGAAATACACAAACTACTGGTCATGATTGTTTTTGTTGCCTGGATGAGTACTTCACCAAGAATAGCATGAAGTGGAAGAACTCTGTTTGCGCCTGCATTGGCGGTGCACCATTGATGACTAGGAGACATAGTGGCATCAGGCAGGTACTCCATTGGGGACCCAAAGTTGAATGGACTCCATCGTGAAAGCCTTGCATCGAAAAGGACTCCACTGGAGCTCCATGACGGTAGATCATGTCCAGCTACTGTACCACAGTGAGGTGAGGTCCTCTCAAGAGGACTGGTCCTCTTGAGAGGAAGAAGAAGAGAAGAAGAAGACTGCTGCAACACCTACACTTCATTCTTAACTCTCCTAATATAGATTATAAAATCATTTATACAATTTCGAATTATCCTTATCCTATTAAATATATCACTGTCACATGTAGTCGTATGAAGTTGCACAATCAATACCCAAGATTAGGTGGCTTCAACGTTTCCCAAGCAACAGCGCTCTGACACTGTACATTATATTGTACTTTTGCCCCTTTTTTGATGTTCTTGAAGTTCGGGTGGTAAATGATATCGGATAGGGGCTATAATGCACAGATGATTGTTTAGTGAGGTGAAACAGAGGTCTACTGTAAATGCGGATATGCTTACTTTGGCATACAGACTCTCCATATTCTTTACCCAGATTGCAAAAGAGGTGAACTGTGTATTAGCGATGGTCATTCCGCAGAGCCTTGTAATTCGTCACAGAAATCACCCTTCATGCAAGATTAATTTCCCGCTGAAGACCCACGCTATGAAAGGTTATAAATTGACTTTAATATTAACTAGCCTTGCCTTAAGGATACGAAGCTCATTCTGCTCAGTACACTTTCCCATTTTCCCCCCGACTCTATGTCTCTTGTCCCCCTCTCTCCTCTCCGAGCATGCATCACAGCCGTGCAGGCGTTCATGTAATAAAATGTGATAACAAATCCAAATTATACTGCAGAAAAGTGCTTTCATTTGTCTAACAGTTGCTGAGCGGGAGCTGTATGCATGCGTGAAAAATAGATCATTATGAAAATCCATGTGTAGCATTTTCCCTGCGAGTAGATTTATAATTTTGTGGCCCCTCTGTCAGCCATTATTGCCTCAAACAAAGACAAAGGAGAATGCATAAGAATGAGGAAGGTTTTTTTCCCTCTCTTTTTGACTTAAAAGACTTAAAACATATTTCTTTGCTGTCTGTTCCTGCTCTGCATGGGGTGAAAGTCTATCACTACTTCTCTGAGCTTGTGAATGGCTTCTGCTTGGAGTAAATATAGAGCTTTGTTATGATTTCTGAAGTCTCTTTATGTGTCTCCCTTGACGGAGCACATCAGCCGACTGGAACTCCAAATCCATCCCTGTGTGTGAAAAATGATTAGAGAAAATGAACGTACAACACGTTTCATCACTTTAATGCTCTCTCTGTCTTCTTGGCTGGGGTCTTGTAGTCAAAGCCAGCAGAATACCTGGAGTCTCTCCTTGAGCGGAGACACAGAACAAACGGATGCAAATAGTGAGGCAGAGCGGGGACGATGGAGTGGGGGTAAACTTGTTGAGGGTCACACATGCTGAGTGTGAAATCTGACTGTGGATTAAAGCAGTCAGAAGATTTGAAGGTGTGGAGTTTATCCAGCTTACATTGGCAGTAACAGAAAAAACAAACAACCAAACAAAAAGAAACTTAGCAAACACACACTCGTGCTCATACAACATTCAAATCCAATCAGTGTGTCAACATTAAAGAGCCATTGTGGCTCATCTGACTGGCAAAGTGTTTTTCTTTTCTGTTCTCATTTGTCAGGCTGATGGGATCACAGGAAGGAGGCATCGCTGCCGTTCATCCAGAGACACTCTTATTGGCTCGTCAGCACCACAACAGCAAGTTTTAGACTACCTGAATAGACAAATGAATCACACTGCTGGGTGGCTAAGCACTGCAGCAACACTCTCATTTAGTTTTCTTAAAAAAAATTCCAGCAACTTTCCGAGCAGAGGTGCAATTTTAACCCTTTAGCTGTGTGCTCAGCTGTTTGGTTGATGACATTTGACTTTTGATAACTGAAGTTGTACTCTACCTAATATCCCAGTTGAAGTGAATAGTTGGAAATGTATTATTTGTTTCAAGAACATTAAATCTTTGCTGTACAGTAGAAGAAGAAAACGGTAAATAATAATAATAATAATAATAATAATAATAATAATAATAATAATAATACTGTAAAAAGAAAAACAAACCAGGCCTGTCTTTGAAAATTGTTGACCACACCAAAACACCAAGTCCACTCCAACATCAGGTCCAACATGCAGTCTCCCAAAAAAACATTCATTCTAATCAAAAATAAGACATGCAAGAAACAGCAATAAGTTAAAAATAATAAATAATACAATAAGTTAGAGCAGGTAAGCTTGCTTAAAAAGATTTTGTCTGTAATGCAGTGTTTCTCTAACCTTTTACACCAAGATACAGCAGCATAGGCCGACTTTACTGTACGGTCAGTTCACACAAGAGGAGGCAGGTTCATTCCTAATAAGAAGATTATTTATTGAACTGAACCGGTTCAAGAACCAGAGCTTATTTAGTTAAAAAAGGAGTACTCCTGATCTGCACTTCTCCTTTTAATATTTCCCGTTCAGAGCCACGATTGCAGTCATTTTACCTCTGGTACTATCTTGCTGTCACATTGTAACTCACCTCATAGTTTATTTCAGTTTGAACATTTTGATCGTATAATGTTTTTAAATGAATCTATATCATCTTTAAAAAAAATATGTCAAGCATTCCTCTACGTACGTACCACAATTTGAGAACCAGTGCTGTAAAGGATTCCAGTATAGGGATGTGAGGGAGAAGGGAGCTCTACAATAATAATTAATTTCTTCTAACTTTGTAGTTATACTGTACATAGCCTGCATATGACATATGGACATTTTGGGAAATAGGCTTATCAAACCTTGTGTCTGTGTGTACCAACACCTCTAAAGCTCAGTAGTAAACAGGGTGTATCTTGGCCATTTAATCTGCACACAAACATAAATGTCAGAATAATAATGTGTCGTTTTACGTGAAGTTAGCCGGGCATGGTGACTACCTACAGTCTTGGTGTCAGTGTCATATAGTTTTACCATTAATCACTTGATAATCATAATCATCACCCCCTTATATCAAGGTGGGTAAAGAGCTTATCCCCAATCATTATCATATTCTGTGATGAGAAATAAAACATTGACTTCCTCTGAGAATTCCACTTGGTCACTTTGGTGTCATCCGCTCATGTTAATTGGAAATCAACATGTCAGATTACCTAATTATTCGTGGAGCAGGAAATTGACTTTTCATTCTAGAAAGTAAATGTAGAAAATTAGAATAACAAATAGTGATCTGCCACAGGATATAGGATCATCTTTTGCATAGATGGTTACATATTAACATGGCTCTGCTCTTGAGGGTGCTCCCCAGTGAATCCAAGCAGCAGCGAGAGGTTCAGCAGGGAGTGTAATAAAGCCCTCAGGGCTCTGCAGAACAGAAGCCAAAAGACACACATCACTCAGATACATGACATTCACACTGATTTGATGGAACATGATTGCTGACTTGTTTCAGTAGAACTGGTGAAGACTCAGCTGATTCTGACTGAGTGCACTCCTGCTCTGCTCTGCTCTGCTCTGCCGGAGGTGACACACAGTTTCACCAGTGAAATAGACTACACTTTCTGCTTTTTAACATTGGTAACATCTTGGCAATTTCTGCTAAATATATCACACAACCTACAATATTCTTCTAAACATCTGTACTATTATTTGCCCCTGCACATCACTGTTCTCCTCTCCTCGATACTTCAGTCCTTAACTCCCCTCCTCATACCCCCCTACCCCCTTATCATTTTAAGCCATGCTCCCTTCGCACTCCCAGGAAGTGCATGAGGCAAGAAAACAATAAACAACAAACTTAAAGACAGTGTAAAGGCAATTCAGTGTAAAGGCAATTCCGAGATTTCTTTCAAAAAACATTAAATATGTTGTAAAATAGTTGCTGAAAACGTGAAAAGATTTTGAACGATATATTAGTGAAATGTGGAGTTAGAGGTTCAAACAGTTTTTCACCAGTTTTCAGTCCAGGATTTTGTGGGCGGTCCTAAAAGATGGCTTGATGATGCGTTGAGGCCACCCTGAGCATAATCCCCCGCCTCCCTAACTAACAACAGTATAAAAGCCTTCAGTGTGTTAGCAGCTGTGCTTCTCCGTATGCTAGTTATTATTCAGCTAACTTCCCAAACACGAAGAGATGAAGAAGAAGTGGATTTATTTTGAAAAAGATCTGAAGTTTACGTGTGTCGGTCACAGCACCTCCCTGTGTGGGTGGAACCACCCGCTGTAGGTGTGCTGTGCTGCCGCGGAGCAACAACCTCAAAGTAACGATAATGTTCCACACAGTGCATTGTTTCATTAATGTACATGACATATTGAGACAGAGAGAGAAAGACAGACAGACAGAGAGAGACAGAGACATAGAGAAAGACACAGACAGGAAGAGAGACAGACTTCAAATCGGGCTGGATGGTTAATAACACTTTCTTCTTTGGTCTGATGAACTCAGAACACATATTTATTCTTACTTTACACAGACTAAACAATACAAAAAAAACAATTGTATTTTTGCTAAGAGCAGAAAGATGTCAGGAAACAAAGCGAAGAGATAGATGGTGAATGGCAACAAAAGTCACTGGCTGGATGAGGATCAGGGACATTGATGGTTGATGCCTTAAATCTTGGCCATAGCAGTTACATTTGGTGGCTCCATATACTGTATACATAATAGACATGCGCCTCTTCAGAAATACATCTGCACTCAGGGCTACAGAGGCTACAGAGACACTACATGGGGACTGCAAGACATGTAATTGTTCAGCTTGGGACAGTATATATGCCCTATATTCAGTACGCTCTGTTTCACAAAGTACATAAATAATAACATAGTTACTGGGGGATAGCATGGCCTGAACATGCATCATACATCTGTATAGTGCTGTGGCTGTGATATCAAGAGGAGATATCCAATGTAATTACATGTATAACATGATTCAGAACCAATTACATTAGATAATACAGCCTATCATCCCTAAAATCCCCCCAGTTTAGACACATCCTCAGAGCATGGTTTACACCATGTGACAGTGTGGGAGGTACAGCAGAAAGTAAGACAAGCAAGCAGCGCACACACACACACACACACTGTCTACCTTTGACCGTTGCTACATTTGACGTACGTCAGTTAACTCCACATCATATGTGAAACTGCTGCTTTTCTGGAGAGTTGATGAACTCTTGGAAGTCCCTTGGAAAAGAAGCATTTTCTGATCTGATGCCCCCCTAAAGACTACATTTTTCTGTGCCTTTCAAAACGTACAAATCACTGTTAAAAGGCTGTATTCAAACCAACGCTGTCCCGGTGTGATTGACACAGAGCCCTCATTCATCTGAATGAAGCCAGTCTGACACAGTGGGGGTGCCAATCCAGAGGTCTCCAACAAAACTCACGGTTGTCCGACAAAACACCTGAATCTAAAAACAACTCTCCATAGTTTCAAAAACTTGCTTGGGAGTATTACAAACTGTTAAAAATGAATCTGGTACTGCAACTGGAATTCCTGGATTGTATTTCATGTCTCATTGATACCTAACATGACCCTTCCTCCTCAGCACAACTCATTTTTCTCTCAGCTGGTTTTGGGTCAGGTGTTGTGACAAAAGTAAACTCAAAAGAAGGCAATGCAAATCCATACTAAATTCAGTCAGTTTTTGAATGCTATACCATTGCACTCTATTCTCCAAAAATGTAGTGCACAAAGGAAACTGGTCATACTGTGATTCACTGACGATCCGCAGGAGATGAAGGGCTCCTTCAGAGCCATTGAGGGTCAGGGTGACTGGAGGGTGCTGGGGATCTAACCACCAATCTTCTGATTAGTGGATCCTTTTCATAAGGGAGCAGATCTCCAGAATTCCACTTCTAGAACAGCAAAGCATTCTATGTCCATATATGATTACACATTAATATGCTTTGAGTGGCAGACAATATGTGCCTGGGGTGTTTTTGCTGATTAACGACTTTATCGAGGCCAACGCTCGCTCACTGTTATTGTTATTGTATGTCTCTCGACCAAAGCACTCTCTCTGTCTCTCTTAAACCATCGGATAAATTAAACTTCTTTGTGTCTCTATTTGTGGCGTAAATTGCTAGTAGATTATAGCAGATTGCAGATAGCAGATTTAGAAGCTGGGTACATGAAATAAACAAAGTCAGAACACACACACACAGGTAGATGATCAGAGTTTATTCCATGAATCCACCTGGACAGTCTCTGCTTCAGAGACATTTCATGCTGTCTGTGGAGGTTTGACCGATCTGAGTGTCTGATTCGCGGCCGGAGCATGATGTGGGGCTCCGTTTTTCCAATAGTTGGATCTGGGTCAACTTCTCCGCCGCATGCCATAGCTGTTTTTCGCTGACACCCCGTGGTGTGGACCGCCAGAGCCCGAAACTGAACACCCCCACTGAAATGAATGGAAAAAACTTCTCGCCACAGTGCCGGATCCTGTCTGAATCCAGCCTTACAGTTAATGGATGGATAGATGGATGGAATATGTGTCTGTACACTGAGGAAATGACTACAATAACTCATAGGAACTTGTGTTTAGCATATGAACACACTTAGACGTGCACAGTTTTTGCAAATATTGTGAGACTTGTGAGCAAAACTAAACATTATATGCATATAAATTATGTAAGTATAATAAACTCAATATCTGGCTGTCCAGATAACTGTCCTGACAGCTCTAATGGATCTCAAATGATTTCACTGGAACACGTTACCTGTCTGATGTGTAGGAAACGCTGAAGGTTCACTGCCACATAAGAATGTCCCCTATCAATTTGGAGGAGCATATATTGTTCCTGCAGGTGTGTTTAATGTGCTGAAAGAAAAAGCAGACTGTATTGTGGAAAACTTAAGTGAACATCAGTATTGAGTTGAGTTTAATCTGCAGTTGATGAGAAATTGTAGAGAAAAGTGAATGAGGCCAAACTTAGCATAGGTCGATCATTTTCAGCTCTCATTCTATTAGAAAAATCCAGCTGAGAGGTAAAATATTCACCAGTTCAGTATTAAGTTTCACTCTAAAGTATCTGTTATGCTAACATTTACTTCAAGTATTGATTTAAGTAGACACCTTCAATAAAGATGTCAGATGTTTAAAACCTTACATTGACCTTCATGTGAACATTCTGCTGATTGTTTTGCAGCCGTGCAGCACAGGTTTCTAGACATATAAACTAAATATGAACTTTTTATGTCTTAAACTGTCTGTGAAAAAACTTTTCTTACTTTCTAAACCACAAAAAATTGACAAAAGAACCTGAGGACCCAAACTATCTGTATGTTTCAGTACCACTGGAGGTAAATGGACCAAGTCTTTGAAGCATGACTGTGTAACATTTAGAAGAAGAAATAAAACATTCTACATCTTAAGTTAAATCCATAAGCAATAAAACATGTCCTTATTCTGTTGAATGCACTTGTTTATATTTACTTTGCCTGGTATAAACAGGCGCATGGGCTGGCAAATGTCGGCTAATGTTAGTCAGATAAAGCTGTGTCTCTATGTCTCTATTCACACTTACAAGTCAGCCATTAGGTTAGTTGGGCTGCCGAAAGTGTGTCATGTTTGAGATCCTTGATATGCAGCTAAAGTGTTGAATCTCCTCAACTGTCATTACTCCAGGTCCAGTGTGTCAGATTTAGATCCCTATTTACAGAATATGACAGAACTGGAACGTGATATTCAAAACTCTGTTTTCATTAGTGTATTAAAAAAAAAGCCCTCAGGAGTTCCAGGCTGTGAAGTCAATTTGACATAGCGGCCAAAGTGTGGAATTTTTTTCCTATCGGCTTACAAAAAGAAGCGTCTGTAAAATGGTGGATAAATTCTTTTAGCATACAGCCCTTTCAAAATGATTCATTCCTGTCAAGGTTTTGTCTTTCTTGTTTAGAATTTCCTGTTTTATTTTGTAATTCTCCCCTCTCTGTGTCTTGTGTCTTCAGTGTTTCTTGGTTTCCCTTGTCAGGTCCTCTGTGCCTCTGTGTACTCTTCTGTGTGGTGTGTTCTGTCTGTATCGCGAGTTCTGTCTTCTGTTCTCCAGTTTTGTGTCAATTCCCCAGTTCATTGTCAGCTTGTGTTCCATGTTCTGGATTTTTGTTTGTATGGACTTAAGCTTGATTCTTGGATTGTTGGACTTTCTCTTTACTTGGACTATTCAACCACCTTTTGTTATTTTGTGTTTCCTATCCATTCAGTGAGTAAGTCTTTTGTTCACTACTACCTTTGTGTTGGGTCCACTTCCTTTAACCAAACTGTGACAGTTCCACTATCAGAACTTGAGCCATTCAGTATTGTATCCCCATTAAAGCTAGCAGAACCAGGTAATTGTATGCCCAGAAATCAACTCTTTCGGCTCCATGGGCAGCTTAAGAAAGAGCACAGCCCTGCCTCCAACACTCTCTACAGTTTCATTTATACATCCACTGGATGACTGAAGTGTAAGGCCATAAACATATGATTGGTCACACCAACAGAGAAGGTGAAAGGGAAGAGAAAAGGTGGAACTGACAGGGAGCCCATCTCTGCAGGAAAGTGCAGTTAAATGCTCCAAAAAAAAAGGTCGAGTGGAAGTACCTCCAAATACTGAACTAACAATAAAAGCCCTGTTTGCATCTGTGTGTGTGTGTGTGTGTAAACAAAAGACCCCAGTAGAAATGGTTAAATATATTGAAATGTGCACATTTAGCACACTGATGAGCCAGTCAGACAGTGCAGTTTGTAATTAGCACAGCATGCAGCCCGACAACAACAGTCTGTTTCCCTGTATACACTCTGTCTAATAGGTTTTGTGTGTATGTATTTAGGTTGTAATGATAAACAATAGTTCAGTACATATCTCTGCTATGGGTCACAGTTTGGTACGTTTTTAACATTTACCATATAAAGTAAATTAAACATTGGATAACTCCTTCATGACTGCTGCTTTTTCTTGTTAATACCACACCTCACACCGATTTTAGAGTCATGGCATTACAGTTTCAAATATATTAGCATGCTAACATTGTCAATGTGGGCATGTTAGCATGCTGACTTTATAGGGCACTCATTGAAACACTTGGAAATTTAGAATTTCAACCCTGGAGGGTTATTGGTAGATATAAGAAGACCTTTTTTTCTTTTTTGACTTTTTTAGAAAGTTTCAGTTTCAGGCTGCAAATCAAAGTCAAAGAAGTTTAAAAAAAAAAAAAAAAAACATTTTTCAAAAAATATGTGGAACATTTCCAAATTAACAATCAGACATATGTCCATTAGAGGCCATAGCGACGCTACCTGTGGCGTAGCCTGACATTCGCTGATTGGCTGAAGAAAGTCACGTGATTCTGCTCCTTCATTGAGAGACGTGGGGCACCATTTTAAAAGCCTGTGGAAGTGACCATATATGGTTCTTTGCCTGATAAAGGGTTGAGCATTTAGCTCATCACTGCTGTGCCTAAGCACAGACTCAGAGAGCTGCTTGTTCAGACAGAAAATGGATTTTCTCCACATATTACTGGTGAAAATTAGACAGATTGACTATTCGTGTAGTCTATTCACCTCAGCCAATGTACTAACTGTACAGAGGTTAACTGTAAGATAGCACTGAGCATCAGACTGATCTCAGAACTCATCAGACTCTAGTCCTTTCTGTTATTTACCTTCAGTCACTCTCTCTTTGTATCTCTGTACATAGGTTCATTCAGTTCCCAGATCAGTTAACCATTGTTCAAATTAGTATTGAGCAATTGGCATCCACTGACTTTGCATGCAATCCTACCTAGCCCATCTAAAATGAACTATAGAGAGAGGGAGCTATGAAATATGTTGGCAGATGAGATGCTGGCGTTGACTTTTTTTAATCCATCACAGATCTGTTCTCCACGCAGATAAAGACAGCTAATAATAGGCAGAGAGATGAGAGCACCTTCATACACAATAACAAATTAGGCATTATGCTATCTGTCAGCTGATAATTATGTATATGTCACCACCACAAACGCAAAGTGACACTTACTGTAGCTCCACACTTACTGTAGCAGTCTATATCAGGTAAATCATAAAGAAAAAATAATCTCAACTTTGTGTCTGTGAGTGTAGTTTCCTTCTGATTATGGAGGATTTTGGCTTGTGTGGAGAGAGATTGAATGATGAGAGAGCTGACATTTATCAAATATTTGCAGATGCTTTAACTAGTGAAGCCACAAGCTAAACTTAATTGATTTTACCGTCTGGCTCACTGTGCTATGGAGCCAGAATGAGTAATCCCTGCCATCCTGTGGAACGTGTGTGTGGTCGGGTGTGTTTTTTTCTTATGAATACAATTTTTCTAACTTTAAAGTTGGGCTTCTTCAAGATTTGGTGTTGGGTTTAATCGGAATAATTCGACATTTTGGGAAGTATGCTTATCTGCTTCCTTTCTGAGATGACAGGATTGATATCATTTTCATGTTGGTGCATTGGAGGAAAACTATACAGCTCTTACAAACTGGATTTTATTTTCCACGCTCTGGCCATCTGTTTTATGCGTTATGATAAAAGTGCTGCTGAGATCTAGGATCACAGCTAAAAATAGGTCCAACAGGGCAAGAAACAACAACAGCGAGACAATCAAAACAACAGATAGATTATCCAGATAGAATCCACTTTATCTGGTAACGTTGGCACACCTTAAATTGTGCTATAATCCCTCAGAGCACGCAACTATAGCAAGTACAGAAGATGGAAGTGGATCTGTAAACTGCAATGGATGCTACAAGTTTGTTCAGGACCAGACTGATTATGTGTTCCCGGTTTATATATATAATGTGATGTGAGAAGGTATGAACAGGTAATATACACTGTATGCTGTATCAATATAGATGTAAACCGAGATATAAACCATTTTCAGCATTAAATACAAAAAGTTTCAGGTAAAATGTATCAGTGACAGTAATGAGAATTACAAGAGTTCAAGAGTTGGCCTGTGGGATGAAGACCTGTAGACCTGATGACCTGTAGACCCGATGACCTGCAGCCCCGATGACCTGTAGACCTGATGACCTGATGACCTGTAGACCTGATAACCTGCAGACCTGTAGACCCGATGACCTGATGACCTGTAGACCTGATGGCCTGTAGGCCTGATGACCTGTAGACCCGATGACCTGTAGACCTGATGACCTGATGACCTGTAGACCTGATAACCTGCAGACCTGTAGACCCGATGACCTGTAGACCTGATGACCTGTAGACCCGATGGCCTGTAGGCCTGATGACCTGTAGACCCGATGACCTGTAGACCCAATGACCTGTAGATCCAAGGATCAGGATCCAATCACATAGTCAGAGTTGATTCCCAGATCTCTGAGCTTGATCATGAGCTTGTAAGGCAAAATGGTACTGAATGCTGAACTATAATCAATGAACAGCATTCTCGAGTCCAGGGAGGGGAGAGGGCAGTACCCATGGGCAGGGATCCTGGGCCTTTTGTACATCCTTAGCTGAAAGGGTTTCCCCAAAGCATGCACAGTTGTTCAGTTCATCTGAGAGAGAGGTAAACATTAACTTAGCGCTGCTGTTTTTTTTTTTTTTCGTGTATGGTCTTTGTTGGTTCTTAATCCAGCCTGCATGTTCCTGGTGAGCCCTGGTAGTGAGACTACTTTATCCCTGTAGCACTGCTAATAGTGCTCCAGAGTGCACACCTGGATTTCAGTCTGTGCCAAACTTAATCACGGACTCCCCCGTTAACCCAGGGCAAAACTTGAAATGTGTTCTGAAGGACAACAAGGGAGGGCCTTATATCCATATCGGAAAGAAGTGTAAACATGGCGTAGCATGTTACCACCACACATAGAACAGCTGCTGTGGCGGTGATATAAGACTTTCCACAGGTTGGTGTTAACTCCGGCTGTGAGATCTCTCTCTCTCTCTCTCTGTAATTCGTCTCGTCCAGGGCCTCTCTGGTGTTGGTGTGTGTTGGAATGTAAAACGCTGTGAGAATAACCAATAAACTGAGATAATAAGGGCAGCATCCAATCATAGGGTGATTTAGGGCAGAAGAAAAACCCATAGAAATGATTTCCACATCCGAGCACCACTGCTTGTTGACCACGAAGCACCACTGGCTCTTCCCCAATTTTATTGTTCGGTCCTGGCAGTGAATGGAGAATCCCTGGAACAATAGCTGAGTCAGGCAAAGTCTTTGTGAAAACCATAAGTTGTTATCATATTTATGATAGAGCTGGCTTGGGTTGTGCACATTTTGCGAGAATGACAAAAATGAGAAGAAAACAAACAGTTCAATTGAGACATGGCAGCCGACACAGATATATCCAGTCTTTGTGCTAAGATAGGCTAACCACATCCTGACTCCAACACACATACATGATATTGATATTCATCTGCTCTCATATCTCAGTCTGGAAAAGAAAGCAAATATTTCAGAAAAAAATAAATTAAAATGTTAAAATTCCTTTAAAATACTTAATTAAAATTAAAATTAGGGTATAGATTGACAGTCTCGGCTTAAGATCTCATAAGCATGACTACATAAGTTTTTGTTTTTGTAGATCATATCTGTGCATGGGCACCAATTTGTGTCAGAGGTTTAATCAGCAATGTGCTGAAGTAATTAGAAGCAATCAGCTCTGCTAGAGTCAATCACACACGGCTGAGAGGACAGTGGATTTACAACAGCAAGGAGGGGAGGAAGAGAGGAGGAGAGAAAGGCAAGCTGAAGAGTAGGAGACGAGGAATTGGATTTTAGGAGACAATGTGTCTCCTGTTTGCTGCTGTTGAGCAAATTCTCATTGTCTGAACTGTCAAATTGTCTAAATGTACTCCATATCATTACAGCAGCTCTTAGGCAGTGCTGAGCTGCTTTTATTTTTATTATTATTTATTTACTTTTTTTCTGGATGTTCATCATTTAACCACCTGTGTACTATGTGACCAAACCAGCAATGTTTGTCCTGGTTTATTAGTACATTTTGCGCTGTTGCTCTGCAGCACTGCTGTGCTGGAGATGACCTGGAGGAGAAAGATAAAGACATATTCTTCTGTCTGTCATCATGGGGAATGTGAGGTCTCAACCCCAACAAGATAGCGATGCTGACCCGGCATCAGAGGAAATACCAGGAGCGTGATGCTGTTTATTGAGACACGGCTGACTGCGCTGATCCCAGACAGGACCACTGCACTGGACGAACTCATGCAGGCATGCTTGGACAGGACGATGGTGCTGTTGTGCTTCTGTTTTTCTGGCTAGATGGTCCTTCCGAATGGTAAGGAGTCTACAATTATGCTCTTTGTAAATTTTCAACATTGTTGATTGGTCATTCAAACTTTTAACTCAACAGTGCTTTTAAGCGTGCTAGAAAAAGCCTTTGGCAATATATCGATTAGTGTGCAAGATGGTCTTGTGTCAAAAATTGTCAGACATGGTGACGATTACAAATGAAATTTTTTTCATGTTGTTAATTTGCATGTCTGTATAAAACATTTAAACAATGTTTTATCTTTCAGTGATCAATTGTGGCTGTGGCTCAGAGGTAGAGTGGGTCATCCACTAATTAGATGATCGGCGGTTCGATCCCCGGCTCCTCCAGTCTGCTTGTCGAAGTATCTGTTACAAGTGTAGATGCATAAATAACAGGCAGAGTCGGGCTGTGTCTCTCAGTAAGACACATCTGAGACATCAGCCGTTGTGCTGGACTGCAGCGCATGCCCTCAGTGGGCGTGTTCCTCCAGTGAAGAAAAGCCTTCCAGGGGTCCTCGTTGCCACGGTCTGCTTTTCCGCATAGGCCCTTCACAATCTTCACTGCAGACTCTGCTTTGCCGTTAGCCTTTAGGTGTCTCGGGGAGGACATAACATGTTCAAAGCCCCACTCCCTCGCAAACGCCCGAAACTCTCCACAGTCAAACTGACCTCAACAGTCGGAAATGACCCGGTCAGGGATGCCGTACCGTGCAAACTGTGCCTTGCACCTTCGGATAGTCGTTTCTGCTGCCAGGTCTGGGAGTAGATCAGTCTCCCAGAAGTCAGAATAGTGATCCACCATGAGCAGGAAGTCCTGCCTTGCGTAGCTGAACAGGTCAATGCTCACCAGCTGCCAGGGACGTGTGTCTCCTTCTGTTGCTCGTGTGCATACTCATTACCCATTGAGCACTGCTGCACATAGTCTTTGATTTCCCCCAGCATGTTGGGCCAGTAGAGAGTATCGCGGGCCTGTCTATAACAAGCCTCACCCCCCCACGTGGTTATAGTGGATCCGTCTCAGTATCTCAGGACGCATAGCTTTCGGAATGATGACGCGCTGGCTCCTAAAAAGCACACCGTCCTGTGCGCTTATTTCATCTATGGCCCAGTATTCTCTGATGGCCATGGGGCTCTCTTCTTTGTGTTCTGGCCATCCACCCAGCACAACTGACTTGAGTGTTTGAAGACACATATCCTCTTCTGTGTGTCTTCGAATCTGTGCGAGGCATTGGCTGCTGACGTTTAGGTAGTCTGCTTGCCGAATGGCTGCCGCGTCATACTTGTCCTGCTGCATGCTGCGGACCATTTCACGTCTGTACTGAGTGTCCATTCTCTGTGGCGGGGTGGTGGTCCTGCTGAGCGTGTCACTTATATACATTTCAGGGCCTGGCTTGTACACCACCGTGAGGCAGTAGCTCTGAAGTGTAAGGAGCATGCTCTGAAGGCGCTTTGGTGCACTGAGAAGGGGCTTAGTGAAGATTGACACTAGTGGGCGGTGGTTGGTCTCTGCAGTCACATCACCCCTCCCATATAGGTAGTAGTGAAAGCGCTGACAAGCGAATACGATACTGAGGCACTCCTTCTCGTTCTGCGCATAGTTCTACTCCGTCTGGTTCAGCGCGTGGGAGGCGAACGCAACCGGCTGTCCCCCATGAAGCAGGCAGCAGCCCAAACCTGTCTGATTGGAGTCGCTCTGTATGGTGACTGGCTTGCTGACATCATAGTAACGTAGAACTGGCACCGCCGTGACCAGCGTCTTGATTTCCTTCATAGCAGCATCATGTTTGGGCAACCAGTGCCACGGCACCTCTTTGTCCAGCAACCGTCTCAGTGGTTCACACACCTCCGACAAGTGGGGCATGAACCTTGACAGATAGTTAACAAAGTCGACACACAGCTGAACGCCTTTTGCATCCGTGGGGTTTGGCATGTCCAGGACTGCCCTGACCTTCTCCGGGTCAGCCTTGAGGCCCTCTGCCAACAGTACATGGCCGTGGAAGCGGACCTCCCTCACTCGAAACTGCAGCTTTTTTATGCTCAGCCTCAGCTTCACTTCCCTGCATCTGTCCATCAGAGCCATGAGGTTTGCGTCGTGGTTGCGAACAGCCTCCTCCTCCTTGTCCCCACAGCCGCCTATGAGGATGTCATCGGCTATGGGCTCAATCCCTTTCAAACCGGTCAGCAGCTTGTGTTTTTTCCTCTGATACAGCTCCGGTGTGACTGACACGTCAAAAGGGAGCTTCAGCCATCGCTTTCTACCACACGGCGGCCAGAGCGTTGTCATTAGGCTGCCCTCCTCATCCAGGCGACACTGCAGGAATGCAGGGTGAAGATACGTGTCTTTGGCAGCTTGTAGCACGTCATCTAAAATGGGCATGAGGTAATGGGACCTTTTCAGGGCACGGTTAAGGGGCTTAAGGTCGATGCAAAGCCTTAATTTGTCCGGCTTCTTCACTATGACCAAATTGCTAATCCAGTCTGTAGGTTGATTGACTGTGGTTAAGTGTCCATCCTTTTCATATTGGCCCAGCTGCGCCTTAACAGCCGCCTTGAGGGCCGCTGGGACATTCCTTGGTGCGCACTGGATAGGCGCCACAGTGCTATCCAACTCAAATTGAACATCGCTGAGCAGCAACTCAACTGGGCTGGGGAACACATCATTGTAAGTGTTAATGAGACAGCCTTTGGTTAGCTCACCTGTCTTGCAGTTCTCCACTTTGTTCAGCTCTTCAGGGATGGTGAAACGTATCTGGCCAAGTCTCTCACATGTCTCCCCTGAAAGCAAGGGCTTCCTGCTGGTACGCACAATCTCAAAGTCCAGTCTGTGTGCCTTGCCCCTGATGACACACTGTGTGCTGTACACGCCAATTGAGCTCATCCACTCACTGTTGTAAAGCCTCAGTCTGGTGAGACTTTTCTGAAGAAGCGCTCTTGGCGCCAGTCTAATCTTGCCTTTAATGCTCATCACGTTGCAGGTGGCTCCAGAGTCAAGCTGGCATCGCTGGATCCCTCTGTGCAATGGTAGGTTTACAAACCACTTTTTCCCTTCAGTGTTCACAGCCCCCACTCTCTCAGCTGTGTACACATCTCTCGCTGTCCTCCGGGTCCACTAGCAGCAGGTCATCCACAGCGTTCAACTGATGTGCTTGCTGGCCCCTTTTCATGCATACTTTGGCAAAATGATTAGCAGTGCCACACAGGCGACATGACTTTCCAAATGCGGGGCACAGGTCTCGCCCCTGTCTGTGCAGTGTGCCACAGTACTTGCAGTCACCTGTGCCTCTCTGTGGCTGTGTAGATGTGTTGGTGGACTTGGATGGCCTGCTGGTAGGTCTCCGTCCTGGTCGCTGTCCATATGCCACATTGATGCTCTCCCCAGGCACAGAGCTGCTAAGTGACATGGATTTTAACTTACTGTCCATCACGTCCACTGCACAGTCAATGTCAATAGCCCCCTCCAACTTAAGGTCCTTCTCTCTTAGCATGCGTAGTCTGGCGCCCTCATCAGTTATTCCAAGAACAAGCCTGTCCCTTATGAGCTCGTCTCTTATAGCTCCATATTCACATGTAGCAGCTTATTCTCTCAGTTTTGTGACAAAGGCATCCACAGGTTCTCCTTCCTCTTATTTAAGGTTGCCAAAAACATACCTCTCAAAGATGACATTTCTGGTGGGTGGGAAGTATTGCCCCAGTTTGTTGAGTATCGCTCCCGCGTCTTTCTGCTCTTCCGCTGCGAGTCCCAGGATGTGCTTGTAAACATGATGGCAGTCCTTCCTCACTAGCCTCCTGAGCGTTGCTGCCTGCACCGGCTTCTCTGCCTTGTTGAGTCCGGTCGCAAGCAAATAATCCTCAAACTCCGAACGAAAGTTAGCCCAGTGGCTGTGAAGATCCCCGGGCATCTTCATGGGCTCCGGTGGCGGAATGTTGGAAGCCATTGTCTCGACGCGATGCTAATGCTAGCAGGCCAACTAAAACTTCTAACTAAGCCTATCAAAACAAATAAACACACGCTGATCCAGCGACAGGCAACGTCAGACTCACTCTGGGTTCCAATACAGCTTCTGACACCATGTTACAGGTGTAGATGCATAAATAACAGGCAGAGTCTGGCTGTGTCTCTCAGTGACTTGTTACTCGTAGCATGCACATATACATCTGTGCCCCCAGGGGGAGCTGTTGGCTGCATTACATCACCCTACAACAGTATCCTTGGGCAAGATAGTGAACCCCAAATTGCTCCTGAAGGCTGTGCCATCGGTGTGTGAATGTGTGTGAATGGTTAGCTCCTCAAACTGATGAGCAGTTGGCACCTTGAATGGCAGCTAATGCCATCAGTGTATGAATGTGTGTGAATGGGTGAATGAGATATGTAGTGTAAAAGTACAGTCCATTTACCATTTACCATTTACCTCTATCATCAGTTGTCAAGCACCCTGAAGTTTGTAGACAACATTGAAAATTAAAATTAGAGTGCTGTGGATATATATATATATATATATATGCCCAATACCGTTATTCTGACAAAAAAGTTTGCTCCCTTTTTAATCTTGACAGACCTACTACAACAGGCCAGGCAGCTGTTTATCAGGCCAACCTCAGCATGCCTTCAACCTCACAGGAGTGCCCCAAAACAGCCCCTGTGTACAATCTCCGCCCGTACACAAGATGTAAGAATAGCTAGGTTTTATTTAAAACTAGATAAGGGCTCTCAGTAGAGTGCATATAAAGATATAGATCATATTCTACATGTCAGCGCAGCTATGATGAGCCCTGGTAACACGGCGTTTCCTTCCATTTTTTCATGGAATTAAAAACATGTATTACTGCTGTATTAATCACTAACACAGTTTAATATCAACCACAAAATACATCAATGAATACAGTGTAAAATAAATTCATGAATTTATTTTTTATTTATAAATTTTTATTTATAAATTCATGAATTTATTTTACAGTTTTTTAATTCCGTAGTGATTATTTCAGTAAGGCATAATCTCATTATGCATTTGTCTGTCTGTCCGCAGTCTGCTGTGTGAGTAACCCAAGTAACCTGAGTGCTCAAAGCTGACAATGTGTTGCCGATCATCAGATACGTTCAATACTAAACTAAATATTCAGCCTGCATTGGTCTATGAATGTGGGTGATTCTTATTGTATCTAAACAATATATGAACAGCTTCTCTTTCAGTTCACGAAATCCCTGTAGCCGCAGCGGCTTCTCCAGTCCCGGAGAAGTGCCGCGTCAGAGCGCAGTGCCATTCACACGGCAGTGGCATCAAGGGGCCACAGTATTCATAGAGGGGCCAAGTATTTGTCCAACACCCTTGCACACAATCCCCTGTTTTGGTAAGGTATATACATTTCACCAGTCACACCATGTTCAAACACTTTAATAAACACGTAATTAAAAAAAACTCCTTACCAATTTTACATGCATTTTTACTGTACATAGACAAAATGCTCTCAAACACACACAGCATGTGAGAAAATCCAGCATTTTATTCATTTTTTAAAACCTTTTTACTTTTTCACAAATACTGTCAGTTCAAAACATCTCTCTCTCACAAACATACACGAAGTTGCATGTGGGTGACTACTGTACATTTCGCTCCTCTAAAACAGCATTATTCTTCATTTTTTGTGACGGGAACTGAACCGTCTCACAAATTCATTCATGTCTAATGCTTTTGCTCGTCGGGACTCAATGCTCAGCACCCCAAGATGACTCAAACGCTCATCTGTCATTGTTGTTTGTAGATGATTTTTAATCAAACTTAGGGCTGAAAAGCTGCGCTCACATGAAGCACTGCTCACTGGTACTACAATGGCTATTTTTCCAAGCCTAAACAGCTCATGAAACACCTCCTTGAATGGTTCTAGGAATACTACAAACTCTAGAAGTGTAGTAACCCTCTGCATCCCACTTTTTTCTTTCCTCTCCGAAACTCTCTTGATCTGATACAGCTCGTTGGCCAAGTCATCAACATTTAAATCAAAAATCTTGGCGAAGGAAAAAAGAGCCTCTTCTTGTAAAAAGGTGATGCTTTGAGGGTGAAGAGCTTGGATTCCCTTCATGATTGTGCAGTTGGGTTTAGAGAAACGTCTTTGCTGTTCACCAGTCATTGAATCGAGCACTGGATAGAAAGCATGTCTTTTAAAGTTTTCCTTGTCGTTTCCATCAACTCTACGCTCACCAGTTGATGTAGTAATTATGTAATCACATAGCCTCCTATTCATCTTAGGCTGCCTCCTCTCAGTCCTTTCCAAACTTAGATCACACTTTACAGCCATTTCCTCCACCTCTTTCCACACAACTTCAAAAAAGGCCTCACTCCTGTATTGCTGCAATGTGTCAAGTAAAGATTCCACCAGACTGACCGCTGCTGTGAGGTCCAGTGAGGGAGACTGTAGCTTGTCTGACAAAAACTTGGACTGACCCAGAACTTTCTTGAAAGTAACCAAAAGTCCAATAAAGCTAAGATCAATTTGAGCTAGTAAGCCATGAGCATCTACTGCACGATCACCATGACTTTCCAGCCCAATTTCTTGCAGTAAACGGTACACTGCTGGGAGTCTTATCAAGCAGATTGCGACAGGTTGTGTACCTGCAAGCCCACCTAGTGTCACTTAGCTTAGGAAGTTCACGAGGCTGACCATCATACATTTCTCTCTGAATGTCATGCCATTTTGTGTGCACATATGATCCAGACAAAAAACAATGTAGTTTTTGAAGAAGTGAGAAAAAGCAATCAGCCTCAGAGACTGACTTCACACTATCAACAATCACAAGATTCAAACAATGAGCATTACAATGCATATAAAAAGCATATTTGGCAACTTCCTGAATCCTTGTGCACACACCTGAGTGCTTGCCACTCATGACGGCAGCGCCGTCGTAGCCCTGACCAACCAGGTTGGTGGAATATTCTAGCCCATGTTTTTCGAGGCATTTTATGATCAAAGCAGTGAGCCCTGCTGCATCTAGGCTGTCAGCTTTCACAAAGTCAAGAAAGCCCTCATGTATGACCCCTCTGTAATAATATCTGATGACCAGTGACACTTGTTCTTTCTTCTGAAGGTCTTTGGTTTCATCACCTATTACACCGAACACCTCACTCTGTTTTACTTCCCTTATTATTTCCTCTTGAACCATTTCTGCCAGGCATTCAACATCCAACATTTCATTTTGAATGGTTTTGCTGGTGTATTTAGCATTACCATGAGCTTTCATGCGCTTCTCTAGAAATGAATCATGCTTAGCTATCTCTTCTAATATAGTGTAGCAGCATACATGTGCTATCTGTCATTTAGTGCTGCTGTTGTATTTAGCACCACAGGTGGCCGTTATGAGGTGGGCCAGTATAAAAGCCACCACCCTCCTCTGGCTATTCCTCTTGCGCCCCTGTCGTCACTGGTGCGTCACTTCCGGGTCACAGGTTGTTGGCCCGACAGGTATGGCTGCCCGCTGTTTCACCACACTGGTCGCTCGGTCCTTTCTGCGTGCTCACGGCATTTGTGTCAAAATATTAGGTTCATTTTCTTTTTTTGTTTTTACCTTGTCCTCGCCACAATAGCCAAAAAGTCGCCTCGGTTATCAGAGTCCTCAGACTCTCTGTGACCCCTCTAGGAAATGTTCTGTGTGGCAGTTAAAAGCAAGACTTCTGCAATAGTTTTAATATATGCCTGGTTCTCCATAATTTTCTTTTCTCTCTCTTTGTTAATAGAATCTATTATGCATGACTTTGTTTGAGTGGCCATTTCGTGCTGCTTTCATGCAAACATGGCATTTCGGTGGTGCTCTGATTTGGAGTGGTCTTTAAAGCCACCTTCTTTACACAAAGCTTTCTTCCAGTTGGAGAACAAATACAGAGTCGCATAACAAAATACAGAGTCTCTACTGATGGAGTACTCCAACCATGTGTAGTCTCTGTACCACGACTCATTGAATGCCCTCTTGCGGTTGCCATGTTGTGTCTTGGGGAAAACCTTAAGGACAGGCTGCACAGGACCCCCTGCTCTTGACTGGGAAATGTCTGGTGAGAAGCAAATTAAATAAAAGTTGGAGTCAGTTGTTAATATCCCTCAACTTTTAACTTTCATGTCATTCAGAAACAGTAAGTGTATGAGTGCATAATTCACTGAAATCTAAAGACCATTTACAGAATGAAAAGCATACCATCAGGTCCTACAGGAGCAGAACAATCCTTTGACGTCTGCACAGGACTCTGTGCACCACACTGGAAGATGTCTGAAAGCAGCAAATGACAAATTATTTAACATAAGCCTACTGTCACAATACATATGCAAGCAGTTATTACTTTCCAAGATAGCTGCTTACCATCACATCCTGCAGGATCAGCATTGATTGGTGACTCTGGCGGCTCAGCAGAATGGGGGGTTAAGTCACTTCACCAGCTTCACTTTGGTTGTCCGTATCAGAGAGAGTCCTGTCCCAGTTTGTGGCTAAAACACAAATATGTGTCAAACTCCAAGCATGTATTCAGCTGAAGCCATGTTGTCTACAAGACCACATTATTATTTATTTAAAACTGAAGGAAAGACTTAAAAGCTTGAAATATAAAAGTGAGTTGTGGTAGATGTGGTGATATACGGACCAATAAAAATTAAAGCCATTACATTAAAGTTATGGTAAATCTTATCACCATGAGGTGCAAGAATTCAGTGAATGTATGTGCCATTTCACAAGATAACAATATCAGACATTTCGTACATTACAGCGTTAACTGTTGTTGCTCTCCCTAAATGATTTCTGACCTGGTGAAGAGGGACTGGAGGTGCCCTGCTCTTGACCAGCCTCTGGTCTACCGTCTTCTGCTGCTCTCTCCCTGCTCTCACCCTTCATTTTCAGCGGCTGGCAGACTCACTCTTTTGCTCAAAAACTGCTGAATTCTCGCCTGAGACTGACCCTTTCTTTTCATATTCTTCTCTATCACTTCCAAACATTATAGTTAATGTTAACACACAAATGCAAATTACAAAGAAGTACATGAATTAGCATTACATGAATTAGCAAAATGCTAACGTTCATGTCTAAACACAAGTAGGGCCTCAGTTAACATTACTCTTAACTAATGTTAGCTTTGCTTCTTAATTTAATGTTTGTCAGACTTAAGCTACGTGACAGCTGTGAGTAAATAGGGATTTATGACTTACCTTTACCAACAAACTCCTCAAAATGTAGACTGCCATCGGTTGTCAGTTAAAAAACTTTCTCCGTGAGATCGTTCAAATCTTCTTCTTCTTTTGTGAGCTTTATTCACGCTGGACATTTCTATTTGGCTCATTAGTGGCACTAGTGTTTAGGCATGTAATTGCATCCACATATAATCTGATCATCGCTCTCGGACAAAGGACAGATGAGACAGGACAGGGGCACTTCAGGGGGCCAATCAGATTTCAGATGGGGCCAATGCCCCATGTGGCCCCGCCCCTAGAACCACCCCTGACGCACGGCCATTCACTGTGTTTTACCTTCATTAAATCACCTGAAAACTATATCAAGCTAACCATACAGACCTACATACAGACCTCTACACACAGCAGAGTGTTCCGTTAACAGTTCTGCTTTTTTATGAAGGAGACGCCCTGTTACCAGGGCTCATCATAGCTGCACTGAGATAGAGAATATGATCTATATCTTTATATGCACTCTACTGACAGCCCTCATCTATTTTTAAATAAAGCCTAGCTATTCTTACATCTTGTGTCTTGGGCCCTTCCTTGTGTATGGGCGGAGATTGTACACAAGGGCTGTTTTGGGGCACTCCTGTGAGGTTGAAGGCATGCTGAGGTTGGCCTGATAAACAGCTGCCTGGCCTGTTGTAGTAGGTCTGTCACGATTAAAAAGGGAGCAAACTTCTTCGTCAGAAGAACGGTATTGGGCAGGGGTATCAGGAGGATTTTGGAGCTGCCTCTCCTTAACGGGTTTGACCTTGGAGACATGGAAGGTGGGATGAATCGAGCGAGGAAGGCGGAGACGGACTGCAGCAGGGTTGATGACCTTAGTGATGGAGAATGGGCCCACAAACCTTGGGGCCAACTTCCTAGACTCTACCCGGAGTAGGAGGTCATGTGTGGACAGCCAAACCTTCTGACCAGGAGTATAGCAGGGTGCAGGGATCTGACGGCGGTTGGCATTTCTCTGGTACCGGTTGGACGAACGCAGGAGAGCAGAACGGGCCTGCCACCAGGTGCACCGACAGCGCTGGATGAACGCCTGGACAGACGGGACACTGGCCTCTCGCTTCTGCTCAGGGAACAGTGGAGGTTGATATCCCCGAGAGCACTGGAAAGGAGAAAGCCCCGTTGCCGAGCTTGGAAGCGTATTGTGAGCATACTCAACCCACAGAAGCTGTTTGGACCAGGAGGACGGTTTCTGGGACGCGATGCAACGCAAGGCAGTCTCCATTTCCTGGTTCATCCATTCAGTCTGTCCGTTGGATTGAGGATGGAAACCAGAGGAGGCTGACCGTGGCCCCCAACAGCTGGCAAAACTCTGTCCAGAAACGAGAAGTGAACTGTGGCCCCCGGTCTGAGACAATGTTACAGGGGAGGCCGTGCAGACGGAAAACATGATGCAACATAAGTTCAGCTGTTTCTTTTGCAGATGGTAATTTGGGCAATGGAACAAACTGAGGAGATTTAGAAAATCTGTCCACAATAGTAAGAATGGTGGTGTTACCTCTGAGGGAGGCAGTCCGGTGACAAAGTCGAGTGAGACGTGGGACCATGGGTGATGAGGAATAGGCAGTGGCTGAAGAAGGCCAGAAGGGGCATGGCGAGCAGTCTTGTGCTGAGAGCAAATCTGGCAAGCAGCGATAAACTCCTTGGTGTCCTCTTCAGTGGAAGCCCACCAGAAACGTTGCTTCAGCAGAGCTAGGGTGCGCCTAACCCCTTGCTGACAGGCAAGGTGAGAAGAATGTCCCTACTGGAGGACCTGAGAGTGGAGATTCACAGGTACATACAGACGATTCTCAGGGCAAGCACTGGGAGCCGGGTGGTCGGCCTGAGACCGTTTTACCTTGTCCACAATGTCCCAGGTAACTGCGCCGATGACCATCTTAGTGGGGAGGATACTCTAAGGTTGTGTGGGACAGTTGTCAGACTGGAACTGACGGGACTGGGCATCTGGTTTGACGTTCCTTGTACCTGGGCGATAAGACAGGGTAAAATCAAAACGATTAAAGAATAATGCCCATCTGGCCTGACGGGAGTTCAACCGTTTGGCTGACTGGATGTTCTTCAGGTTTTTGTGGTCTGTCCATACCACAAACGGATGCTTTGCCCCCTCCAACCAGTGCCTACACTCCTCAAGAGCCAGCTTGACAGCCAATAACTCCCGGTTTCCAACGTCATAATTCCTTGCGGGAGAAAAAAACACATGGATGTAACTTTTGGTCCTCTGCTGACCACTGAGACAGGACTGCCCCCACCCCGGAGTCTGACGCATCCACTTCCACAACAAACTGGCACTCTGGATCTGGAAGGATAAGAAAGGGAGCAGAAGAGAACCGTGATTTTAACTCACTGAACCTTCCTTCTGCAGCAGGGGACCATTGGAAGGCTACCTTCTGGGAGGTGAGGGCTGTCAGGGGAGCTGCCACAGAACTATAGTTGCAGATAAACCTACGACAGAAATTGGCAAACCCCAGGAACTGTTGAAGCTTCTTCCGAGTGGTGGGAACCACCCAATCCACCACTGCTTTAACTTTGGTAGGATCCATGTGAATACGTCCGACCGAAATGATGTATCCCAGGAACGACACCTCAGTGGCATGGAACTCAGACTTCTCCGCCTTCACGAACAGCTGGTTCTCTAGGAGTCTCTGGAGAACACTGCGGACATGCTGCACATGTTCCTGTTCAGACTTTGAGAAAATGAGGATATCGTCAAGATATACAAACACAAACACATTGAGAAAATCCCGGAGCACATCATTCACTAAGGCTTGTAATATTACAGGAGCATTAGTGAGTCCAAAAAGCATAACCAGGTACTCATAGTGGCCCCTAGGGGGTGTTGAACGCCGTTTTCCACTCATCCCCATCATCCGAGGGACGGATGATGCCTGCTGCCAGTGAATTATTAATGTATTCGTCCATGGCCTTGGTTTCAGGGGCTGACAGAGAAAAGAGTCTCCCCCTTGGCGGTGCTGAGCCAGGGAGGAGGTCAATGGCACAATTGTACAGGCGGTGTGGGGGAAGCGAGGTGGCCCGTACTTTGTTAAACACCTCCTTTAAGTCATAGTAATCAGATGGGACACCTGAGAGATCTGGGAGCTCATTAGAGAACGAGGTGTTGAAGGCAGGTAACAAAGCAGATTTCAGGCAGACCGCATGACAATGTTCACTCCATTGTAGAATGGAACCAGTCCTCCAGTCAATATGTGGATTATGTTTTATTAACCAAGGAAACCCCAGGATGACTGGCTGCTGAGGAGCATTTATCAGGTGAAAGGTAAGTGATTCAGAGTGGTTACCTGATATGCCCAGATGAAGAGGAACAGTGCGGTGGGTTACTGTGCAGAGGAGGCGCCCATCCAGAGCAGTAGCCTCAATAGGCTCGACCAAGGGTTCCTGGTCAATACCCAGCTGCATGGCAAGACCACGATCCAGAAGGTTGGTGTCGGCCCCGGAGTCAATGAGGACAGAGACAGTGTGTGATTGTCCATTACAGATGAGCTGGGCGTGAAGTAGTGAACGAGAGAGCATTTCAGAGTTCATGATATGGCTCACCAGCACCCTCTGGATTGAGCCCTGTCTTTTGCTGGACAGGAAGACACGTAATGACCTCCCTGCCCACAGTACATGCAGCAGTTCTCCCTTTGGCACCGCTGTCGTTCAGCAGCTGACAGTCTGGTCCAGCCAAGTTGCACCGGCTCAACCGGGTCTCTAGTGGCACCGGCGGGAGGAGAAAACATTGAAGTGGGAGGCGACGCTGGAGGACGTGGAAGGCTCTGGGGAGTACTGATCAGCGCTCTCTCTCGTCTCCTTTCCTGGAGATGTCCGTCGATGTGGATGGCTGTGGCGACGAGAGCGTCTAAATCTGTCGGAGGGTCCCGAGCCACTAGCTCATCCTTGATGCCATCAGAAAGGCCGTTGTAGACATGTGAGATAGTGTGGCAAAACAGGAAACAGACAAATGAAAAACTACAGCCTGGCTGAAGTTGTGACAAGTAGCCACATTTTTTCCCATGCAAAAAATACAGATTATGAGAGCCGCTGAATTCATTTGATCATTTTATTAACTAAAGCTTTAAATTAATCTTACAATGAAGTTGGGAATGTATAGCCAATTAAAATAATTACAATAAAATGAAACTTAAGTACATACAAAAATTAACAAAAACATTTCATTACTCATTAACCCTTACATACTATTCAGGGTCTAATTTGACCCATTTTTGTACATAAAAATAAAATAAAAACATTAAAACTTTTCTTTTTAGTTCGAAATTTGACGATTTATCTTAATGTGACCCTGAATATACAAAACTGGAAATATTTTACAACTTTCTAAACATGTTTTAGTGCAGATAATGCACAAAATTACACACAAAATTATGTATAGAGAGACTAATTATGATGATTGATTATGTATTATGTATATGTATGTATAAGGTAACACGCACGTGAAGGTATTTTTTTCGTTTTTTTGACGCTCCACGTGGGCAGCACACGTCAATTTACACAGAGCACTTCAAGCGGGCAGAAGCCAGACACAGAAAAAGCAAAGAGAATCCGGTGGATTTTCATAATAAAATACCCCGCGCAAACTGCCGGTCATAAAAACAGACAAAAGCGAAACTAATTAACTACGTGGCATATTTACACACGTAGAAGCATGTTTAGAAGAACATACACCGGGAAAATGTCCAAATCTGAGCAAGTAAACAAAGTCTGGCGGGCTAAATGCTTCTGAAACGCTCCCGTTTCGTGCAGGAAGTTGCGTGCAGGACGGACCAAATACGCCACGCTCACGCAACGTGCTTCGGACGGGCACGGTGGATTTTCCTAGGAGAGGAAGCCTGTTTGACCAGTGAGAGCACGCGCTGTGCGGGTTCCCATCGAAACCATGCTCACGCGTCCTGCGAAATAGATGGTAAAGTGCCTCATTTATCACTGGCCAAGCTGGCTAGTGAGTTTTTTTTAATACACGGCAAAATGAATTTTCACCTGCATTTGGCGGGTTGGCGGGTGTTAATTTAGAGCCCTGATCCACACGCTACACAAGACAGCCGCAGGCACTGCCGTGAAGTCTGACGTCAGTCAAGTTTCATTCCATATATTCAAAGTTTCATTCAATATATTCAAGATTCATTCAATATATTCAAAGTTTCATTCAATATATTTAAAGGTTCACTCCATATATTCAAGGTTCATTCCATATATTTAAGATTCATTCAATGTATTCAAAGTTTCATTACATATATTTTAAGATTCATTCAATATAGTCAAAGGTTCACTCCATATATTCAAGTTTCATTCCATATATTCAAAGGTTTAACTTCCTGAACGGCATGCCATAATATATATATATATATATATATATATATATATATATATATATATATATATATAGATAGATAGATAGATAGATAGTGTAGAAAATAAGGTTATGTAACAAAGATAATTCAAAATAAAGACATATTTTGAGATCATGATTCATTGACCCACCATACATATGTATTTAGTTTTTAGTAGGTGATATTACAGTTTTTCTCAGTCGCTTTGGTGCATTTCTCACATCACTATTAACATTTGCACAACAGTTAGTTCAGCCTCCACAACATTTAGTCATTTGTGCACATCATAGTAGCAGTTTCTCATTCCTTTGAACAAATTGCAAATACTTTTGGACATGCATCAATTGCTTTCATACAACTCTCTGCTGTTTTATAACATTATCATTTGCTTATGTCATGTCAGTCAAAATTAACTATACTTGTGAATGCCGAATAGTCATTCCATATAAAACTAATAGTCCTCATTGCATTGCTTGAGTCATTACATACAAAAATGTTGAACTAGTTGTCAAAATCTGTCAAGCAAATTTTATACTTATTTTTTTAAATCTTTTTTTTCCTGAAAATGTCTCCTAAATTGAACAATTTCTCTCAGGTGAACCTCAGCTTTCACTGATCAGAAGGGGTGTGTGAAGCATTAGTTGTAACCAATGATAAGCCACTTCTCTACAATCACTCAGAGCTGAATCCCATAAACCCCCACTTTACAAGCATATGTGAACCAAGCAGGACATAGCGTGTACCATTTCTTCAATACTGTGACACAGAAATGGAAGGTCAGCCTCGTGGAAGAGGGGTGAGGGTGCGAGGAGGAAAGGGAAGGGGACAAAACAGGGGAAGAGGAAGAAGAGGCCAAGTACATATGCGGATTCCTGATGAAATCAGGGCTACAATTGTGGATCATGTTGTCAATCACGGCCTCACAATGGCTGAGGCTGGTCGAAGGGTGCAGCCAAATGTTGGGAGAACCACTGTAAATTCAATTATTCAAACATTTCGTCAGGAGAACAGGTGTGTATAAATGGACAGTAATTCAGCACTAAATAATCTGCACTGCACTACTGTCATTGTGTCATACATGAAGCTTGCAGTGGGACAAGGACTTGTCACTTTTTACATTTTACATTTAGACTTACAGCTTTACTGCATCACAGATTTAGTGTATTGTAGTGTACAGTAGTATTACAGTAAAGATTTGCCATATTTACTGTAATTTTACTCTGCACCACATAGGATTGCAAGACAACCTTGCAGAGGTGGAAGAGGGGCCCCTTTTTACTCTGCAACAAGAGGAAGCCATTTGTGCAATGGTGATTGCAAACAATGCCATAAGGTTGAGAGAGATTCAAAGCGCTGTTATAGATGATGACAATATCTTTGGGAGTATTGAATCTGTTTCAATCGCTAGAATTGACAGAGTGCTCAGGAGAAATGAAATGCGCATGAAACAATTGTACAATGTGCCATTTGAACGGAACAGCGACAGAGTGAAGGAGATCCGTCACCAGTATGTACAGGTAAAACATGTACGTGTTCTATGCATACTCTAATGTTCAGTGCTGTAAACTGTTTACTTTGTGTAGTGTCATGCACTACACTTACATGACAGTTCTGTGTATGTGTATTCACAGTGCATACTGTACAATATGTTGTCCAAAATGCATTATGTTACACAGGAAAAGTTGTTATAGTTTTTCTCGCTCCCTAATAAAGCGTGTACTGGAGCTGGTGGCAAGGGAACTGCTGCACACATTCATATACCTTGATGAGGCGGGTTTCAATCTGGCAAAAGGTAGAAGACGTGGAAGGAATCGCATTGGACAGAGAGCAACCATTGATGTCCCAGGCCAACAAGGAGGGAATATTACTATGTGTGCAGCCATCTCAGAAAACGGCGTCCTCACCCATATCCCCCGTCTTGGTCCATACAACACACAACATCTGCTGACTTTTTTAGACACTCTTTACAGGGACATAATCCCTGAGAATGAGAGGGGTCTAACTGGAGACCATCTGAACAAGCATGTTGTTGTTTGGGATAATGTGCGTTTTCACCACTCAGATGTCGTCAGACAGTGGTTTGCAGCACATGATAGGATGCTGGTAGAATATCTCCCACCCTACCATTCCTAAATCCAATAGAGGAATTTTTCTCTTCCTGGAGGTGGAAGGTATATGACATCCACATACCCAAATGGCCCTGCTAGCGGCCAAGGATGCAGCATGTGATGACATCACAGCAGAGTCCTGCAGAGGGTGGATTCGCCACTCGAGGAGATACTTTCCTTGCTGCATTGCAAGAGATGATATTCGCTGTAATGTAGATGAAACTATGTGGCCAGACAGAGAGGAACGCCTGGATGTGCATGAATGATTTACAGTATTATGTATGTTGTATGTTCAGTTCCAATATGTACTGCAATATTGTTTACAGTTGTGCACGGCTCTACCCAAAGGGAGTTTATGTTTGTTGTAAATAAGGGTGTATTTTTTCTTTTGCACAATGCTGTGAACAAATTAGAATTGCAAAGAGCATATGCAGTAAAAATGTGAAAAATACATATTCAGTGTCTTGTACTCAGTTACCTCACTAAATACAGTAATGTGTAACTTTACTGTAGTTCTCAAAAGGCTGTGCAAATAGTATATAGTGCTGTCTTGAGCATTTTCAGGTAGTGTCACCAAGATCTGACTTTTTTGCATTGGAAAACATTTACAGAGTGAACTGTCATAATGAAAACATGACAAAGCCATTTGACTATCTTGTTCATAAACAATGGTGTCAGGACTTTTCATCTTGATGACACTGACACTTTCATTGACATGAATACTTGCTTTTGAGGAATGAGCTATCCATTTTGAGCAAGTGACACGCTTTTGCAGGTTATCAACTGGGTTTTGCAGTTTGTACTAATTGTTCTGAGAAATGCATTAACTGTTGTGCAAATGTAAATAGTGATGTGAGAAATGCACCAAAGCGACAACAAAAATGACAAAATGGTGATAAGACATAAATGCATAGATTCTGTCAATGACATTATTCGTTTGCATGAATTAAGAATAAAATGGATGAATAAAAATACAAAGAAGAAGAACAAACACATTTGTTCTGTCACTGAATAAAAAAAGAAATGAAAAGTCTAACCATGTAGCAGTGTCTGCCCTGTGTGTTTTAGACTGCCTTGATTTAGGTTTCCTAAGTGGTGTGCTGAACCTGGGTGGATCAATCAGTGAATGTTTCTCTTCTAGTGTATGAATTGTCATTGGTCATAAAACTGGTTTCACTGGTAGAGTCATTGTCCCCTTTATATTCTGCAATAACCCCATGCACCTGAGTGTTTGGCATAGCAGATAATGACACATTTAAATCAGCGAACCTGCATTTCTTGAAGAAACAGAAAATCTTTTTCAGTCTCTGATCAGTCATTTGTTAATAATAATTAAAAACAATCATAATAATAATCTCACCCTGGTCAGTCCATGATATTACATCTGATGCATGGATCAATGTATATGGCATATGTCTCAAAACCTCCTCCACAAACAGATCCTTTACACCAGTCGCATTAACAGGATGTGCAGCGTCCTGACTTGTACCGCCAGCATCGGCGCTTTCAGTGATGGGCAAGGACGGTGTCAATACACACTTTTCATGTCCACCTTCTCTCAGCAGTGACAGGTTTGTCTGGAGAATACCAGCATATTTAATTCTTCTCATATGTGACTAAGTCTAAGTGTCTAAGGCAGTTGCAACACCATGACCATATAGCCTCGTCCAACTCATTGTGTGCCACTTGTCAGCTGGTGCTGGATGACTAAAAACATTGTATATGTTCCATTTCACCCACAATTGATAAGACTGACAGTAAACAGAATGGCTGCACCAAATAATCGTAATAAAAATCTGCCAGATTGGTTAAGGATCCCCTTATCGATGTATGTGATACAGTCCTTTGGTGGTAGCAGAGTTAACTCAAAACTGAAATAATCTTCAATGCTGCCAACATTTTGTAAATGATTTGTGGGTGACCAAGTGAATGGTATTTTTTAGACTGAACTGTTTGTTAAAGGCCAGTTGAATCAAAATAATCTGAGTCTTTTCACTATCATCACATGCAGCCTTGTGGTAAAACATCTTAAAAGAGAGCCTTTTCGGGGCTCCAGGTGTTCTGGCTTTCTGAACATGAAAAAAAAGATTGGACTGGAAGGTCTGAATTTGTTAATGACATCCATTCACATTCCAATATCACAAGCCACACACCATGCTGTGATCCCAAGGCAGCCACCTTCCCACTGAAGAGGTGGTAAAGCTCGCTGTAGGGGACCTTGGTGACAGGATTCACATCACTCTCTACATGGCTTTTGACACATCCATAATAAAAACAGCCTGCAAATTCATAATAGGAATTTGTGGTGGCATTGTATCCATCCACAAAGTCCAGCCCCATTCACCCCCTTTGAGCGCATGTTTTATTATGCTGTTTTCTGTGTGGGGGATATATTCAAACCACTGTATCGACACATTTAAATAAGTCTTATTCATCTCCACGTATGCTTCTTTGTATGAGAGAGACAGCATGTCTTTGGGCAGAAAGAACATCTTGAACACACCCCCTAGATTCTAGAGTGGTAGATGTGTGTACTGCAAAATGTCACACAATTTATCTTGCATGCCTTGCACAGGCGGCTGTGGCTGTGCAACACAACGCAACAGGTGGTGTTCTTTCTTCACTATGACTGAGCCCTCCTTTAAACATATATTATAGTATACGGTACAATCTAGTCACCTGGGCCCAGTATTTCAAAAGTGATCTGACAGGATTATCCTGGTCGGATTGGATTAAATCTAGATCTGATCTGAAAACTGGGTATTTCAACACAGATCCAGATAATCCTGATCCTGAAGATCAGGATTCCTCTCCGGTAATCCAATCCTCCCTTGAATCCAGATAAAAGGCTGGATTTGGGTATTTCAAAAGTTAAGGCAGATATCTGGATCAGCTTGATACCAAAATTTCAGGATCATTTGGATCCCACCTCAGAGGTGGATTTCACTTAGTCTCAGCACCACTTCTCCTAGATATTGTTACTCAAGATGTTCATTACACTTAATCTAAAGTGTCAGTGTTTTACTCTTAACAAATAATTAAAGTAGCCTAATTGTAAGAAATTTAAAGCATAGTAAAATATTTTTGACCACACTTTCTGAAACTGCTGTAAGTAAGAGTAACAATTACAGACCTATTTCCCAAATTCTAGTTTCAAACATTGTAACTTGCATGTACCAAAACATCAGAGAAAGACAACAGGAATGCAGGGTCCAAACAAACTTTAATTCCAACAAAACAAAGACATTTCAAATAATGTGGCCACTAACTAAAACAGGACCTAACCCAGCTCAGAGGTCAGAAGTGAGATGCTTATCCAATTAAATGGTTAAACTATGAGATGTGTGCACTTGCATTTTTTCAGTGTCACAGTTTATATCATGCTGCACACTGAAGCACTTTCCAAGCATTTTCAAGGTATATTTTCATGCTTCTGATTAAATGAAGACAAATTTGACTTCAGTCAGAAGCTTAAAAATGCACTTTTAAAATGTTTGGAAATAGCTTGAATGTGATTTTAAAACATGCAGCAGTGTATTTCAGTAAGTGTTTGTGTACAAACTGATTATTTTACTTCATCAAATCAGATGCTATTTTGCTATAAATGACCATAATTATGTTTAGTGAGAGCCTTCTATATAAGGGAGACAAATAAGGATGAAAAAATGTTTCTAATGCTGTCACTGACCAAGCTATATACCATGAAAGTAATGCAATTACAATTTCAAGCAGTTTCAAGCACTTTATTCAAAATCCAATAACTTGAAAACCTTGAATGTATCAATACAATTAAAGCGTTTCCAAGGATTTCCAGCACTCATACGGACCTGGTTGTCCTTAATAGCTGAGTGGCCCATGGCTGTGAGTGGACTCTGAAAGTAGAAGAAAGAGAAGGTGTATGAGTATATCTTTGTTTATGTACACAAAAGCATGATATCATCACCAGCATTACTGTAGTATTCTGACACTTCTGAATGAACCGTGTAGTTAATACTCGTACCGTGTAACATTATGTTTTCAAAGTACTGCAGCAGTCTGGTCTGTACACATGTAGCCTATTTTTTTAAGTCTGCTGTGTTGCCAATGACGTAACGCTAATAAACTCTGAACAGGTTGGTGTTAGTTTAAAGAGTTAAGGTATGATGTACGTCCGATTAGTTCCTTTTAAGTTGAACCATAGACCGCAAAATTCATCAACAAAGCAGCTTCCTCGCTAGCCCGCTAGCTGTCCAGATCGGGATCACGGTGATCCACCCTGCCAGTGTTTTGAAATACTCAGATAAAGTCAGCAGGATCACCTTGATCCATGACTGAGAAAAGGAGGATTTCGTTATCCAGATTATCCTGATCCAGATTACAAGTTTTGAAATACTGGGCCCTGATGACAACGGAGTTTACTGATGAAGACCATAGGATGTGGTTGAAAAAGCTGTGGACCTATAGTACATTATTTTGACAATCTGCCATTCTTAATAATTCACACTAGTGATATGCCATATGTGACAGAATCCAGATTATAGGTGACTATGCTTAGTATAGTTATCCAACTCCTGACACAAACTGTGGTCATCTCCAGACTAGATTACCTCCTGACAGGCCTCTCAGCCTGCACAGTGAAACCCCTTCAGATGATCCAGAATGTGGCAGCGCGCCTGGTTTACAACCAACCCAAAAGGGTCACGTTACCCTGCTGCTCATGGAGCTCCACTGGCTTCCTGTTGCAGCCCGCATTAAATTCAAATCACTAATGCTCGCCTACAAAGTTGTCTCCAGTACTGCACCCACCTACTTGAACGCCCTTAAACAGGCATATGTTACCTCACGACCGCTGCGTTCCTCCAATGAACGACGCCTGGTTCTGCCACCCGTTCACTCAAGGCAATCCAGACTCTTCTCGTATGTTGTTCCCCATTGGTGGAACACACTACTAGTTCCTACCAGATCAGGGGCGTCTCTCTCTCTACCGTTAAAAAACTCCTGAAGACCTCCAGCTCTTCAGAGAGGACCTCCTCTACAACACTACCAACAACTGGACATGATGGATCTACCCCTTTAAGAATTGTCACAGCACTGACTGCTGCACTAACATTTTCTTACCATTGTTCCCTTCTCTGTAAGTCGCTTTGGATAAAAGTGTCAGCTAAATGACCAAATGTAAATGTATAGTATATGAATTTCTCCAGTCTATCTTATCTTATCAATCTAGTTTTTAAAGTTTTATTCAAGGGACAATTTTATCTCTGATCATCTATGTCTTGTTTTTATCTTTATGTTTTATGTGAAGAGAAATCCTCGTAAGCAGTTTCTCACTCATCTTTTATATCAGTGCTTTAAGATTGTCCTCCTTATTTGTGAAGTTGGGTGAATCCTTAGATTTATATTCAAACACTCATAATTTAGTGAACTGCTTCGATATGTACACAGCTGCCTTAGATCTTAGTCTTTCTTCACCAAAATGTCTATGTAAATTCAAATGATCTTTTTGTATCACCTTGGATTATTGGAAGAATCCGTGGCATGAAAAAGGAGCGTAGGACAATTGAGAGACTGGAAGAAATTAGTGGTGTATGATTTGCGATCCATCCGGATCATTAACCCGGATCTTCTAATTGACTCGGGATTCACAAGTCATAGTCTCCATTAACCCGGATCTTTACCGTCCTACATCTGCCTAAACACGGCCACATATGCAAATTAAAATTATAAAATGCACCATTCACTCCTCTCCTTTTAACCTGTACAATCTCATTACAACGTGCCTCGCCAATATTGTAACAATAAGCTTGTTTCCGCCGCTAAAATAGCTTCAGGGACAGGTAACTTCCTGCAGAGCAGACTCAGACTCAGATTCAGATTCAGATCCATCGGGTAAATCCGTACGGAGCCGGAAACACCCGAGAATCAAAAGAATCAAAACAACCAAAAGACTCAGGAGACGCATGAGACCAAATGACTCAGACGACTCAGCGGATCAGTGGGTCTTCCTGCAGACTCAGACTCAGTAGCACAGACCCGGATTCAGATTCAGATGCATTGAGTGAATCCGTACAGAGCCGGATACACAGATACAGAATCAAAAGAACCAGAAGACTCAGGAGACTCAAAAGACTCAGGAGACCCGCGGATCGCTCGCCAAAGGACCCAGATTCACGGATTCAACCGAGTCCACTGGATCTTTTCCTCCTCACAGCGTGAAACGAGGCAGATTCAGACTCAGATGGACTTCACGGAGTTGTGTCGTCAAAAAGACTTCCCCAGTCAAATGTAAGAAGATAAATACAGCAATAAACACGATGATAGAAACTTTATTTAAAACACACTCGTTTTATGCAGCTGAAGCTAATATAGCTCAGAGGTTAAAAACAATGTGAGTAATTAACATAATTTTAACTGCAGCGTATATATGTCGTTATTAATGATGGTCTTATTCGCTGCACTTGATTTAACACAAGTAAGTGTTAAACTTTAGGCTAATACAGCCTAACACTGAGAGAGGAGCATTTTATTTGCAGCATTATGTGTTAGTATAATCTGTTGTCAATAATTATGGAGTTATATTCGCCACATTTCTGTGATGTCATTTACTATATTTACAGTTGAATGACTGATGCTGACTGTGAGTTATGAGAATATAATACTGTATCTGTGTCAGTTGAATATAACACAGCTAAATAAAAACATTGTGAACTATTTACAGCCTCATTAATGTTAGAGAATTTTTAATTAGATGAAAATGTAAAGTTTTATTTCCTGCATCAAATTTTCAAATGCACAAACAGTAGACCGCCCTCCTCATAGAATAACTAATTTATTTAGCCTATTTGTAGTCCAAGACAGTGGAACTTGTGTTTCACTGGTCGAATTTATATGCTTATGGACAAATGACTCAAATGACTCAAATGACTCGTAAGATCCGGATCTGTTTAGTGATTGACTCAGAAAGATTAGAATCCCTAAAAGGATCCGAGTTTGACATCTCTAGAAGAAATCTAAACTTTGGGTACACTATAATCATAAGTACATATATTTTATTCCAATCTTATTTATAACATTGAAATTAAAGATGTAGAGCTTATCACCTCCAATCAGCACAAGGCCCACTTTTTTATTGGACTTATCTTGTGGAATATTTTGCATGTTTTAAAGGGAATTACTATCCTAGAATTAATTGAAGCCATCTCACACATGCTACCTACCTTCCAATCATTCCATTAACAGCTCGTCATCTTCCAGATGCTTTCCTGATTATTCAAAGACTGAAACTTAAAAAAAAAAAAAAAACCTGGTTATGATCACCAACAACACAGAGACTTGTAGGAGTTACCAGTGATATCTTGATGAAGCTGTCAATACTCAGTGTTGGTTTTGCTTGATTTTAGCATTACTACTTTAGCAATAATATCAGTGGTCTTTGATATGGTGGATCATTGTATTCAAAAATTGAGAACATGGGTTGGTATCTCTGGGATTGTCCTCCTACTTTTCTAAAAAAAAAAAAAAAAATGTGTCTGTAGATGGTTTTATCACCTCCAGCTGTATCTATATATAGCGGGCCTCAAGGCTCCATTAGGACCAATTTTATTTTCTCTTTATTTAGTCCCTTTGCCTTCATAATTGCTGGGCTGTGGTTAAGGGTCAGATGGAAGATTTCTTTCTTCAGCTTTACTCTCCCACAGCAGAAATCCTCTATAGGCTCTGAACACACTTATGTTATGCCTACTCTTGGCACTCTAACTCAACATGTTATACCCTCTGGTAAGAACCCTGGACTTATTTTAGATCACTTCTCTTCAATCACAAGTCACATGTTAAAAGGCTACGTCAGTCATGTTTTTTCCACTTGTGAATTAGATTTTTTATTAGTTTTTTAGGAATTATTTATGCTTTTATCACTGTCTGGATTAATGTAATGCCTTGTTTGAAGATCCCCTACTTTATCTTACCTTCACTGGTTGCTTCTCTGTTTAAGAATTTATTTTCAAATTTCATTCCTGACTTTTGAGGCTCTACATGGTATGCACAGAGCTACCTGGCTGAGCTTCTAAATCATTACTCACCAGCCTGTAGCTTGAAGTCCTCTGATAAGGCCCTGTTAGCTATTCCTCACTCAAGGCTGAAGACCACAGGTGACAGGCCTTTTTGCTGTTAGGGCTCCAACACCCTGGAATAACTTACCTGAGGAACTAGGAAATTCTCTTTTAAACCATCTTTCAACACTGACTCTGTTGGCTTTTATTAATTTCTCTGAATTATTTCACTTACTTACTTACTTTTTTTGATTTCTTCTTACTTTACTTTTATCCATTGTCGTATTATAATATATGATAAAAAAGAAGGAATTAAATGGGTTGTAAAAAGGAATATAAAACTACACATTCCACTTTAACCTCCATTTTGTTTATGAAATATAGTTTAAAAGTGAATGTTAAAAGGCCAGTGTGTCTTACAGAATATGCCAGCAATGGAATATTATATTCTTGAAAATAAGAATTATATCTACAGATGTCATGGGTCCTCTTCCATTGAGTTTGCCATGTTGAACGCCCATGATTCACAGCACACAACACACATGATTCACAGCCACCTAGTTTCTGCTTTATCATAAAAAAGAAATGGTGACGTGAAGGGGTTGTAATTAGCAACTACACCACTAGATGCGACTAAATCCTACACACTGCTCCTAAAGAGAAAAAAAAAACTGATTGAGGGTTCAAGCAAACATCAATATTTCTATTTTTATAATTTTATGGTTTTGTGACAAGCATAGAAATACAGTATGTATGTGATGAATATTTGACTTGTCTATTAAATTCACTCTTACTCCCTATTGTTGGTTCTGGGGTAATGTAACTTGCTGCCTTCAAACATAATTCATTTACATGATGAATTTTACTCATCCAGAATAATGAAGATGGATGCTGGTTGTGGATAGAGATGTTGCTGCTGAAGCTTTTCTAATGTAATTGTGAGAGTAACAGTGAGCACCACATACTACTATACACTTTTCAGGGCAAATAAGAACACATTTCTTTGTCTTTTGGGTCAGATTAAAGATCACATCTAATCCACCTGCAGATGAACTCAATATGTACAGAAACTAAGGGTTTAAGATAAATTCTGCTTGTTTTTAATGAAGGTCTTTGACATGTGTCATTTGGTGTATGTCTTCATAATGAGGCACGGTAAAGCCCTGTGAGGCTTGAACTGTGGTTAAGGCTTATATTAGTATGTTTGTCAAGACGTTGTCATCAAAGATAGATTAAGGGGTGAGGAGGCCCCTGGGCACAGAGTCTGTGCTCCACTACACCAGCCTGCTACTGCTAAACCCTGCCAAAGCCCAGTCCGACCAATATCCATCTGTCAATCAACACTTTGTAATGAAAAATTGCCAAGGATGTGTCACTTTGTATGTGCTGTTTTATATCTAGGACAGAGAACACTTAACACAGTTACATTAAAGGCCCTATCATTGATCCATAGGGCCTTTAATGCGTCTGTGTTTCAGAGTATCACTTTCTAATTAGTCATCCTTCTTAGTGGGCTCTGATTTGCTCTATTAGAGCAGTAATATTGACCTCTCAGAGCTCCAGGTACCTCGCCTCAGGCCACCATGGTCAAACCACTCAAACTGTGAAGTAAATATCAGGTAAAGGCAAAGCTTTTGTCTTCCAAACACACACAAACAGTAAAGTATTACACACAGAGGCAGAATTTGCAAAGAAAGGCTAAATTACCAATCAGACTCCAGTTTGAATATGATGTGGAATTATAAAGGGCTGGAAGTGGCATTTCTTCTTCAGACAGAAAAACAGAATGGATTTGTTATATGATTTGAGGTGTTTAGTTTAAATGTGTGGTCATTTACCAAGCACACATAGCAAAATGGAAGACACTATTGAATTACATTAGCATCCAGTGTTTTTGAATTTTACCTGTTAGGACAAAAAGTCAGGATATTTCAGCCTCTGCTGCTTAAATTATGACTTTTATAACCCTCTCGAACTGTAGCATGTTGCTGCAGTTTACTAAGAATTGTTACTCAAATGACATTTTTCAAGTTGTTTTGATTTTAAAAAACACAGTTAATTAATTATTAATTAATTTGATATCAAATATTTGGCATTTGCAGCTTTTTAAACTGAAAAAAACCCAAAAAACACTAAACACTAAAACTGTTGTAAATAGATATTTCCTTTTTATATGTGGAAGAGTCACCGTGATCCGGTCAGTCCTCACTTCGATAAACTCGCGCTGCTCAGCCTCCGTCTGAGCAGTGCGAGCCAGGTCAGTCCCTGTGTTTGCTGATGGTGATTATGTGATGTGATCAAAACACTTGAACTCACAATGTCTTCGTCTCTTTCCACTCTGCACGGTGGGTCAGGATCTCTGTCACAACACAATCTGACAGCTTCCAGAAGATCATAAAACCGAGGACGCCGTGTCGGCGGAGGCATTTCGAGATTTACAGTGAAAACCTGTGAAAAAAAAGGGCATAGAAATCAATGTAATGTATATTTCTGGTGATCCTATGAGCTATAGTGAACTCTAGACCGGGTCTTCTGGGGTCTAGAGGGTTAAAAAAATGAAGATTTGTGGGGAAATAATTAATTACAGTAAAGCAACACCAGAGTTATAATGATGCCAGAGTAAAAAAAAAAAAAAAAAAAAAAAAAAAACATTTCAAGTCCTTTATTATTTCATTTTATATTATTCATACATGGTGCATAGAACAAAATGAAGCTGTGCTTAATTAAATAACTGGAAACATTGTTACCAACAGCTGCATACACAGTGTAGAGTAGGAGAAACAGGGTATAGTGAGTAAAAAACTTTTTTTTTTTTCCAAAAAACTTTTTACTTTAATTTTCAAAGGCCTTCATATGATGAGTAAAGTGTTTAGTATCTGGATTAGACAGCATTTATGATAACACATACTGCTCCTAATTTATTGAGTGCTGTGCCAGAACAGTTCCGCCTGTGACTGAAGTTGATCTGGCACAGAGAAGGTGTGTAAACTGTATCTCACGCTTGAACTGATCATTTATGCATTGCTGTTGGTGTAAAAAGGGAAAAAAACGACAACAGATGTGCGCATCAATCTGTTGAGGCTTTGGAGATGGGAAGAGAAATCCAATTTAAGTGTGTGTACCGGAGATGCATTTTAACACCAGGTGTAAATGTAATCCTGCTAAATCAGAGCGGAGACACATGCCAGATATGAGACACATGCCGGTGCCAGTTGGAGAGCAGGCCAGAGTTGGAGAAAGAGGGGATATCGAGGGATCATATCCATCCTTTTGTTATTCCACCGCTGATCCATTTGCTGCTTTAGTCGGAGAGCTGGCAGCCACATCCACCGGGAGGGAAGGGAGCAGAGAGTGAGGAAAGGCTCCTGAGGAACAGGAAGAGCTCCACCTAGTGGCGGGAAAAATGTGAAACGAATGCAAACACACGGGGTGACCACACACTCTTCTCAGACAGATAGATGCTGTGGCACAAACAGGATGTGAAACACAAAGACCTCCTTTTAATGCACAATGAATAAAGTTGACTTGTTTTTAACACCCTCTTTTGCCCTTTTTGTTTTGTTCTTTTCAATTGCAATGAATCGCTCACACCAGGGTCAGCCGCTTCTTTCCACCCACACACACATGCACGCACACACATCACCTTCACACACAGCAATAGAAGGTGTCAGGCGTGATGACAAACATGTCTTTATTAATATGGGAGGCAGCTTTGTTAGCAGATTAATTCATCAGTGGCGATGGTCGTGCCTCTCTGGCAGCGAGAAGTGTTTGTTTGGTAATTTATGAGGCGCTGTTGATGCAGCGCGGCGTGGAGAAACGTATGCTGCGTGGCAGGTTATACAGTGCAGAGCTATGGTTTGCCAAGTCGGGTGTTACTGTATCTTCTTGTAAGGAGGTTTCTTGGCAAGTGTGATGTTGTGACTCAGGTGAGAGATATGGTGTACACACACACACACACACATACACACTGAGTGTGAATGAGATCAGACACACTGCTGATGTTGAAGCTGCACAGTGGCCAATAGCAGCTGTGATAATGAGTGACCAGGTGGAAAACAGAGAAATGTTTGTGTATGTACTGACACTGACCTTTATGGGTCAGTTCACTCAAATAAAATAAGAGAAAAAAAGGTGTGATTTGGGTTTAAGATTTGAGATTTCTGCCCCAACCCCAATACAAAGTGTATTCAATGTTACTGATGTGAAAGGAAGGGTAACAGGATGTCCAGCACTAGGAGCAGGCATACGGGCAGGGTCTATAAAAAGGGGAGGGAAGCATTGAGACACACCTGAGAGAACCGCTGAGTCCAGCATTTGGTTAGAGTTCGATTTGGTTGGCTTCAATTTTAAAATGTTTAGAAGCATGATTTTAATGTTGAAATTATAGGACCATGAAATATTTCATTAGCTCATATTTTTTGTTACATATGTTTCATTTGTTAGACTCTTCATGTTTGGTGAGGGACTAAAGCTTGGAGTGATCATTTACACACATCAGCCAAGAAACAGGTATGCTCAAGCAGTGCTGAGATATTTTAAATAATCCCTTAAATATAATATTAACATTTTAGACTCATCACCTGCATGTCTCCAACTGGGAGAAGGGATTGTGTTCCAGTTTAGAATGTTTTCCAACAAAGATATTTTGTATCACTGTTTTTTTTTCCAGGTTTATTAGATTTTAGTTTGCCTTATAATTATCACATGATTGGGCCATTTTCTTTTCTCTGCAATATTAAAGTTTGGCCTGAGTGGCGGTGCAGCCATTTTGCACGTGTGTTTTATTGTGTGGTTTGAGACGCCACAAACACTTGCTGTGAGTAAACTGAGTGTAGAATTTTGATTTGATTCCAGTTGGGTTGTGTGGTACTTTGGTCCTAATTTGCCTACCTGTTTTGTGACAATCTCATCTCATAATACTTCCATGTAGAGCAGGTCTAGACTGTACTCTTTAAATATTGTTATTACAGAGACAAACCTGACTCAAAATGTGTGATGTGATCCATGTAGTTTTCACAGTAACATGTTCCAAAATATAGATCTATGAAGGAGGCTTTGAAACAGATTTAGTATTGCACTCCTATAACTTGTTGAACTGGTGATGGGTAGTCAAAACGTCAAAATCCATGCAGAGAAAGTGTCTGAGAAAGCCTGGTGCCTACATTATCCAAAATGCAGCTCCTCTACCACCAGCTCAGTTCGAGATTCAGGTGTGTTATGCTCGCTAGTAGTGGCTAATGTAGCCTTGAGCTCCAGATTATGAAATGAGGAGCGGGCTAAGATTCTCTGCTAATGATATGAAAGTGTATACTCTTTCTGTCTCTTAGGCGAGTGTGGTCTCCTCGGTCCACTTGGTTTGGAAGTGTTGTGAACGTTGTGTGATTGAAACAGATTGTGAGACAGATCTCAAACAAAGTTCATTTCCTCCTGATTTGTCTGTCTGCAAAAGAACATTTGAGTGTCAGAACGTTCAGAAGATATGAGGCTTGAGTAAAATGAGTCAAATATTTACTTCAGGGACTATGAGCTGAAGGAATCGTTCATAATCTGAGGTCACGTTCGCAACCTGTTGCTAGTCTCTTAAAGAGCGCATACAGAAAATGACTCTTCAGTGCTCTTCACACACCGCTGGAGACATTAAAGCCTTTATGATATTGTTTTTATTATTATATTTGGTAATAGCTGAAATCAGAATGTGGACATGTGATGGAGTTTCAGTTTAGTTCTGCTCTTCACAGGTGAAAATGTACATGAAAAAACACAAATGTCACATCAAAATCTACATGTAATTATTTTGATTTTTAACTGTTTTATTTTCGTATTTTTTCATAGGTTTTTATTGTGAAATTATTATTGTGACTATTACTTTTGACCAAGTTAAACTGGCTGTTGCAAGAAGCCAGAGACAAGGCAAGACTTTTTTTTTCTGTAATTCAAGGCTTCGTTTTTTTAACACACACAGTCAGAAACCACATTCTGTAAGGTTAGACAAGATTAACCCCCTGCACACATCGACTTCCATCAGCCTTGTGTGTCTTTACACACATTCTTTCTTACCCACCCACATGCACAAACAGTGATATCAGGCTAATCTGCTGTGGTCCAGCCACAGTGTGTCCACAGATAGTAGCCAGCAACCCAGCTAGGTGTTTACTCCCATATACAGAGAGATTACACTGGTTTATTGAGCCCTCACACACACACACACAGGCTCACAAACACTGGTGGATCAACGGAGACACATACTGGACATACAGTACATCGAGCACAATTTCACACACACACACACATGCTCATGTGTGTCTAGAGAGCACGTTCACACACGTCATTACCCAAAACGATCCAAAAAATCCTAAACGCTCACACTCAAAATGGAGGACACAAAAATATAAAGACGCACCGAGATAATGAGACATCCACTCACATGCACACACATGCACATGCACATGCACATGCACATGCACACAGCAGCTATTGTTCAGCTGATGGTCCATTATCTAACCACTGCCAGCCCTTCTCATCAGAGTGTGTGTGTGTGTGTGTTTGTGGACAGCATACCTCCCATTGTGGCTATAAGCTTTCTGTCACACTACAGTGCTGCTACCACTCACAAAGAAAGAAACACACACCTACCCACACACACATATAAATGCACTTACACACACCGTGGTTATTGTTGCAGCGGTAATCCAAGTGAAAAACATCTTCTGGTGTTGCTGTTATGAAAACACGAGTGTATTGTCTCAAAGACAAAAAAGCAGTGTGTTTCTTTGTAAGAGGTGGAAACTAAAGTGAAAACAAGAGCGATGATCGGCGCCATCTTAACATGTTAACTATAATGTACGAGCTATCTCCACAATGTACGCTCACCAGATTCTTTTAAACTATTTACAGCATGTCAACTGGAATGAGCAGTATCTCAGATAAAAGCTGTTTCAGTGCACGTGTAGCTCCACTCTGTTTTCAATCGCTTACAAGCATCGGTCAATACTGAAGGCACTTTATGAAAACTCCTCATACAGTCTACACGACCAACACACACCTTGGTCAAACACTTAACTTCTCTCTTCAATATGATTTATTTATTGCTTATAGTAATTTAAAGGTACAATATGTAAGATTGGACACCGCAGCTCAAATTCAAAACCAGCTGGCATAAGTGAGCTATGCGGTTGCTCAGGGCCACAATTGCTGGGGGGGCAGCACATTAACTTGGACCTCACTTTATACGGTGTTAAGTTGCCTGACTCGTTCAGGGGCTGTCAACTTTCACGCAATGACTGTGAGACCCACGCAATTTATCCTTTTCATATGCTCTCATACCACACGTCCATTCAGCTACAGATTCATATTTGTCGCTTTTCTCCTGATAGTCTGATGAACTCACTGCTGCACGGTGCTGCTTGTCTGTCTCTCTGTCTGTCTTTCCTTCTGTCTGTGTCCTGTCTGTCTCTCTGTTGTCACTGTCCTGTCTGTCTCTCTGTTGTCTGTGTCCTGTCTGTGTCTCTGTTGATTGCTGTTATTATGTATGTTACATTGTCCTGTGTGCAAATTATCATCATAGTTATCCTCACTCTCATTTATCGGACATGTCCTCTGGTTAATATCTTCATTTGGCTACAAACGTGTCAGACAATGAAGTGTCTTTGCAGCCTTCAATAAATATTCAGTTAACATGTGACCACAGCACCTCTGACATGATAAATGAGAAAAATCTGACTAATCCAAACAAAATAGTTCAGCTCAGAACTCTTTGTCTCTCTTCTGTTTCTAGGCTGATTTTCTAGTTTAATAACAGCTAGTTTGCTTTCTGGACAAAATGATCCTGCAGGATCCACAGACTGTGAACAATTAGTTGTTTTCCTTCATTTACTTTTTACATAATGTTACTGTTGTTTTCCGTTTGCTAACCCTGAAAGAAGGTTAGCAGTATGTGCGATTTGTTGAGTGCACAACAAATTTTTAAGGGCCACAAACAAAATCTTGCTTAGGGACACTAAAAGCCTAGGTCTGGCCCTGTTCAAAACACTGGACAGCACTGGACAGTTTTATAGATAGATGAACAGAATAACACAATAAAATGAACACAGTGTTACAGTTGCCACTGATCTTCCAGTTACGATAAAATCTTGAATTGATGTAAGTTAAAATTTTCAGTCATCTAAACTTCTAAAATCCTTTTTAACATTTTAATTTTTTGTGGAAAACATCTGCTGAGATGAAATGATCCTGCTCCATTTCCACCTGCAGAGGGAGAGCATGTGTGTTACAATGGCTCCCGGTCTCCTGGGTGAAGCTAACCCATCATTACATTGGGTCGATTTTTATCTTTTTGGTGTTTGTTTAAAGTTCCTTTGGGGAGTCAGTGTGACTCAAGCTCAACATTTCTAACATCCTCACTCTTCCACTGATCAGCAGAACATATGATCGTCTTGTCGTTTGTTAGATAGATCGGACATGGGTCACCCTGATGCCAGCTCACATCAGTGTGCAAACTCATAGAGTTACAGTGCTGAGGAGAGTGTTCAGGACTCAAAGTTATTTGCTTTGGTGACGTCACTACACAGACGCTCTGTGCAGATGTCATTTCCAGCTGCTGTCAGAGAACAGAAGACAAAATAACTGTGTAAAAATCCTGAGACAGCAGACTGTTTGAGCATCTCAACAAGATGAATGTCTCTCATCAATCAGCTGTCATCCTCTGTCTGTCTGTCTGTGAGGCAGTCAATACAAGACTGATAATGGCAGCATACACACCCATGGTACACACACACACACACACACACACACCCTTCATGACACTGCTTAAATCTCACATTCTACATAAACACTGCAGGCTGACACACACACACACATACACACACTGTGTATCAGTGAAGCCACGACAATAGTAACATTGGTGGCTTCATTCCCGCTGTCACTGAGGGGATCTGTACTGACGAGATAGCAGACAAAGTGTGTGTTTGTGTGTGTGTGTGTGTGCGTGTGCGTGTGTGTGTGTTGTCAGAAAAAGGGCTGAATTGCATTAAAAGCTCTGTTGTGTCTCTCTACCTCTGCCTCTTTCTTTGCAGGCATATTTCCTCCTCTTCTATCTTTCTCTTTAGTACTCTCTCTCTCTCTCTCTCTCTTTCTCCCTCGCTGATGCTCCCTCGCTCTCTCTGTCCTCTGAACCTCAGAGAGGAGAAGAATCAAATTCATTGTAGCAATTTTGTTCTTTTTTTTCCCACATGTGTTTTTGTGTTACTGAAACTGAAACCTGTCCATAAATAAAACAGAAAACACAAGTTTACTAACCAGCATCAGGACCGCACTGATGCCTACAGGCCAGAGTGACATTTTACATTTTGTTCTTTTGTTCATTCAGCTGTTTTTTTAAAGACATTTTCAAACTTTGTACAGTCCCATCACTTCTTCTTTTGAATGGAAATACAGAAAATCTGTCATGTCTGTCAGTCCTCATGAGATCATGGCTGCAGGTTTTAAACTCCATACCGTCCTCAGCATAGTCAATTCATCCCTGTTCACCTCGGACAGTCTAATTATTCTGCTCTATCAAGGAAACTTCTATTCTTGATTTCCCTCTTCGTGTGTATGTGAGGATGTATAATCCATATGCTTATGTATGCTTATATACACTGTTGCCCATAAAGTTGGAATACAACATTTTGACCTCTTCTCATGAAATGATTGTGACAGTGTGATTTATTCTTTATAGGTAAAGTGTATCGTCTCCAAACTTTATTGATCAATCATATCACAGTGAAAATTAGTTTTCAGACACATTCCTCTTTATCAGGTTCATTGTGGTTTCATTTTCACTGTGATATGTTTGGAAGACATTGATCAATAAAGTTTGGAGAAGATACACTTCACGCACCTGATCTGGTAGGAACTGGAAGGACATTCCACTAACGGGGACCAACAGAACAAAAAAGTTTGGATTGCCCTGAGCATATGCGCATATGTCTGTATAAGAACAATCAAGTAGGTGGGTGCAGAACCGGAGACTACTTTGTAGTCAACATTAGGGATTTGAATTTAATGTGGGCTGCTACCAGTGGAGCTGGATGAGCAGCGGGGGTAACATGTGACCTTTTGGGTTGATTGAAAAAAATATCTCAATGGGGTTGTATATCTCTGATTCTGGTTATTGATGACAACCTAAATGATCTACAATACAAGGTTCAGGACTTCATTTTGTTTTTGTGTCTATACACTGGGAATGGTTTTAAAACAACAGGTGCACTATGGAGTCCAGGAACACTGGCACACAGGCCCCAGCTTCTGACAGTAATGGGGATGATGCTTTACCATGCCCACGTCTAGTGCCTGCAAAGAGCAGCCACACAAACCAGACACGCGTCGTGCGTGAAGTGTATCTTCAAACTTTATTGCTGTCCAGTGTAGTAAGTGGTGCGAATAAGTTTGATGTGGACAGGACAATGACATGAAATATCAAAATATCTCAACATGTTTGATTATCATGTTATATACTGATATCAAACAAAACACAAGGACTGATTGAGGACTCCATACAAGTCCATCCATCCAAGTTGCATAGATTCAACAAATGACATCTTATTTACCTTGTGCATTGCATTGTGGGAGAACAGCGCTCTCAATCATCAAGAGTTTATTGTTATTTTTCCCACTGTGAGCACATACTGTACTGTATCTGTATCTGTACATACCACAACAAAGCTGTTTTGAACACAGTCTGATTGACATTCACTGGCGTACAATATATATCACATCATTTCCTGTTGAAAAGGTATGAAGGTATTAATTAGTACTGACTACAGGAGTCAACTAGAGGTTTGTTAGATCGACTACACACTGATGAAATATGACTGCAGGACAGTGATGATGTCAGGCTCTTCAAACATACTGATGGGTCTATTCCTTAACAATGACATAATCAGTAATTGTGTCTTAGTATCTAAAGGTGTAAATGAGCTCCATGCTGTTCAAAACAGACACATTTTAAACTACACACACAACCAATCTGTTCAAGTTCACAGCAGCTGGAAATACACAAACAAAAGCCAAACACGATTTCTGATCATGAAGGAGTCACTCTGGAGTCAGTCAGAATGTTCTAGAAATGATGTACGCTGGCCTGATGCAGAGCATCCTGATGTTTTAACAGTGGTTGTGATATAGCCATACCTTAAAGAATCGTCACTAGCACTTACTGCTGCACTAACGCTTCTTATCACACTGTACCTTGATTGTTCCCTTTTCTGTAAGTCGCTTTGGATAGAAGTGTCTGCTAAATGACTAAATGTAAATGTAAACGTTTAGTAACCTGACTGTGGGTCAAAAATTAATTAGGTACTATGTGTTATAATATACAGGAAAGGTTTATCTACCATCTATCTATCTACCCTCCACATCCAGCACATTTCAACAAACATACAGAAGGGATCATTCATCATGTGCAATCAATTTAATTAACAAACAACATTTAAACATTCACGTGCCAGGAGATTTCAATGATTTATGATTTCTTAATTATTTCTATTGTGGTCATTTTTATACTGGTATGATATATATTAGGTATAAGCTATATATTAGATTTTTGTGATCTATTCTGATGGACAATGAAGTCCTGTGTTTGTTTGTGTGTGTGTGTGTGTGTGTGTGTGTCTGTCTGTCTGTGTGGAGTGTGTGTTTGATTTCCCCTGCAGTATTTTCCTCTGAAAGCTGCAGGGTGGTGGCTTGTCCTCCAGGGGGCTCTGTCTGGTTGCGTGCTCTCGCTCCTCCGTGGTTCCATGTCAGAGCTCGGTGCTGCTAGTAGTCGTAGTAATGTGGTGGTAAGACCTGGGTGCTGCAGTCATTGGTTTACAGTGCACATGGTGAACCTCTAGGTGTCACCCATTATCTAGTTGTTAAGGCAACAGAGGAGGGAGGCGTCTCCATCAAATCCAAAAACCCCTCTATGAAACTCTCAACACCTCTCTGTGTCTCTTCACAGCAGCTATTTCCATCTGCTTCCACAGCACATTTCTCCCATCAGCCACCACGCATTCCAAGTTTGATTCTTTTGTTTTGTGAATTCAAGTGGCTCTGAGATTGCTGACAGAATGCTGAGCCGCTCGGCGTGCTTCTGGGCTGAGATGACAATCCTGGCTGTATCAAGTCATTAAGTGTTTGAGGGAATGCTTCAAAGCGTTTTCATGAGCAGCAGCGTGTCGCACAAATTGCAAACTCTGACAAGAACCCAAATTTGCTGATGTGAAGATGAAGACTCGTGATGGGTTTAGTGAAGGGTACTGTTGTACTGTGTTGTCATGGACTTCACAGTCTTAAGCTTTATGAGTTTGTAGATGATACAATGGTACTGACCAGATGGTGTAGGTCTGCTGTATGACTATATTCAATAATCTGCCACACGTTCATTTAATCGATTAATCGTTCAGTCTTTGTTTTAGTCCAAAGATATTCATCTTACATTGACATAAAGAGAAAAGCTGATCATCCACACAGTCATGAAAATCACTTATTTTGCATTTTTCTTCCAGTATTTTCTAGTCCCACTTTTCTATCCATTGTTTGTACCTTGACTCAATCTGATAAACCGCTGCAGCCTGTGGCTCTGGAATAAACATGCTGTTGTTTCACATTGACTTTGATGTCTTATGAGATCCACTTTAACTTCTTTCAGTCCACAGCAGACTGAAACTTTGTGTCAGATGTGAGGTTTACTTTTTTACAGCAGCTCGACACTGCATTGTAATCATGCATGGGACAAAGTACATGTTGTATTTCACTGGAGGTAAACAGTGTTTCATGCGGTATATTAAAAACTATAGAAGCTCCATCTACCACAGACATACACAAACATAAACCACAGACGCCTGAATAATGTTTGTGTATTATTATTTGTTTTATTTGTGTTTCCCCACAATAATCCACAAAGACCAATAATTCATTAATATATTCATGTGTACATATCATAATGACAAATAAAAAAAGAATCACAATACAAAAGACAATTTAAATATGTAGAATGTCGATCGCATGTCAAAGTCTTGATTCAACTTTTTTTTTTTTACTCAACATGCATTCGAAATATAAAAATAGACTTCTGATTAAGTTTATATACACTTTTTTTTTATAAATATAAGTATACAAATGTATTTTTAAAATACAAAGATAAATACAGTCACATAGTGTACATTGTGTACCAAACCAGCAATTACAAACATTTTTTTGGATATTTAGCATTCACAAAACACAATTATTACATTAGAAATGCAACTTTAACGACAATTGCAGGTCTTTTTTTTTGTCTTTACTGTTTCTGCTTCATTTTTTTTCTGTCCTTTTGCCACCCACAGTACCTCACTTTCATTCTGAAGTAAAGGAAGCAGTCAGTGAGTGGCTAATAAATAAAGATAAAAGGAAACAGGAAGTTTAGCTCTGCCGAACATCCTGTAAGAGTTTGTTGATCTCGGCTACCAGCTCGCTGGCGTCCACCAGCTCATGTCGGCTGTCGCTGCGTTTGCCCTGAAGGTGGCTGAGCACTGAGTCAAAATCGTCCTCCTCATAGTTTTCTGGGATCTCCTCCATGGCCGGCAGCCATTTGGAGGAGGGCCCGGGGAGCAGAACTGGCACTGGCACCGGGGCTGGGGAAGGCTGCACCAGAGTGGGGCTGACCAGCGCTGTGAGCAAGGGACTGCTATGGGGTTTGGGGGTGTGGCCGCTGTTCTGGGGGCTGTTTTTGGGTGCCTGCGAGCCCTTGTGGCTGCTACTCTGGGAGCTGAGCTTGGTGCTGGGTTTCAGGGTATGATAACTGCCACCTTGGTGGTGGCCAGATGGGCCGATGCTACTTCCAGGGTTCTGGAAGTGCGTATTGGCGGCCCAGGCGGCCACACCCTGCTGGTGCACAGAGGGGTTGGACTTGCCGGGGAGATGGCCCCTCCTGCGATCTAAAGATCCAGTCATGGGGACACCAACCCCACTCAGGCTAGTCCCCTTCTGGTTCTCATTGACCTGGACATACGAGTCCAGACCCTGGGGTAGCAACCGCTGGAACACACTGCTCATCTCAGACAGTAACGATGTGGTCCCACACAGGTCTTCATCTCTGGCTTCACCCTCACCATCCTCTCCCCTATCCTCTTCTCCACCATCCTCACCACCCGGGTCCTTGCCGAAGGTGGAGAAACTCTGGTTCCGGTTGGAACCAGTGTCAGTGCAGGGCTGTGGGGTCTTTTCCTGGGAGAGGTCAGTGGCTTGGCGGGCTTCTTCCCCAGGGATGTAGAGGTTGCTGCGATAGTCAGAGGAGGAAGACGCCGGGGAGGCCAGGGGGGGCATCCAACACTGATCTGAATGACCCAGGACACGGCACTCCTCTGTGCAGAGCCTCATAGCTGGGGAGAAGATAGAAACGATCATAAGTAATGAGGCACATGTGACACGCTTAGACCATCTAAAGTCAAAACACCAAAGCTAAACCAACACCAGCCAAAGCTGACGTCTTGTTTTGCCCAGCCAGCAGACCAAAACACAAATATATTCATAACAATGATGTAATACAGAGAGAAACACAACATGTTTGAGAAGCTAGAGTCATTTTTGGATGATTTATTGACTGTTTTGTTGCCAACTAATTTTCTGCCAATCAACTATTTGATTAATGGGATAATTGTTTCAGCTGTATTTATACTATAGATGTGTTAATTAGGAAGTTAGACTGACTGTGCTTGGGTTGGTTCCACAATTGTATATGTATCATATGGTGCATGTTTGTATGTAAATGAACTGTACGCAGACTTGAAGGGACAAGAGGTGTTTCTGTTCAATGAAAAACCATAAATTTGGTGATTTAAAGTATGAATTAAAGGATTAAATCAGACTTGATGGGCTGTGAAAATCCAGTTGATGCTATAGTATTAATATTAGATGTATCTTTCAGATAATACAAAAAGAGATATCATTATATTATGTGTACATTTTTTTTCCATGTTTTAGCAAAATAACTAAATTTGATCACAAAACTGAAAAGATGTAAAGATGATTCCTGCCAGTTGAGTCTCTTTCCATCCAGCTAATTTGTCTGCCTCTCCTCAGGTGTTTTTGCTGCACTGTCTCTGGAAACACGGTGGAAATCTGCCCTAATTAGTCTGAAAGGCTCTCTGCAGGAACACTGCCTGCTACAGTACCTTCCAATGTATTTACCACGGAGAGACAATTCAGCAAGGCCGATCAATGCGTATTACCCATTCAGAATAACTCCTCCTTTAAAAGCCCTGCATTTTTCCCTTTCAAGTTGGTCTTTTCAATATTAAATCTTCAAATAGAAAATCTCTGAAGAATAAATTAGACAAATCAAATATGCCAACTTAAAGCCTTCATTAAAAGAGTGCGGCGCTTTCAGTCGTGCTATTGAGGGACTTCATTATCCCCTCATTAACATGAAAGGAACATTTATAATACATCTTAGAGTAGATGAAAAGTGCATTTGGGTGCACTGGAAGGGGAAAAAAAAAACTGTGCGGGGGCAGCAGCAGATTGGGTGCCCTGCTGATGAAAGGGTAAAAATGAAAGATTTAACCCGAATGATTTGTGCGTGAAAATTTTAAAAAAGAAGAAGCAAACATTAACTGAAAGCCTGCCTGTCTGTGTGACTGTAAATCAATTCAGCTGACTTACTGACTGATAATTTTGGCAAGTAAATTAGACTAGTCTTATTTAGAACTCTAGACTACATGGCTCGCTGCCGATAATGTTTGTTTACTTGGGTGCTTTTCTTTTATCAAGTTTTATCAGGATACAAATTCTGCTTCTATCCCTGATAAGAAGCAGCAGGAGAGCTCTGTAATCCACTGAGCAGAGGGGAAGACAAGCAGTTGGTTTATTTTTTTTTAATGTTTGTGGGAGAAAGATTAAAACAAGAACGGTGAAAATCGAGCAGCAGAGGTTAAGATATCCTGACTTTTAGTCCCTAGTATGGGGTTAAGCTCCAAAAACACTAGTCTTACACTTCCCATAAAGCAATTAGATAGCATCTTTCTTGCTTGCCTGGTAAATGCCTGAATCTTTCAAACTCAAAGCACTCAGTATTTGACACCGTCTCCATGCTCAAGCTGAAATAACTCTGATGAGTTCACTATAACATCATCAGGGTTTTTTCCTCATAGTCGACAAAGCTCTGCACAAGGTTGTGGAATGCTCCTTTAATGCTCAAACAGAAGCAACAATCTGTGCTTTTAAGGGGAGTCACTTATTCTTGACAAAGAACATTTTACTTATGAGTCCAGTACCTTCTGGCAGCATCTCTGGCTATGGCATTGGTTGATAGATTTGGTTTTAGTTTAGGTTTCTGTATAGGCTGGATGGTACAACACCTTCAAGACGTTACTGCTCCCAACTGTTATAAATAGTTCCTGCAGTTAACTTCCACAGATTGTCATTTTTACACATTTGTTTGTATTTGAATTTAAAATGAGATAAAATAGATGAATTAGTGAGCTTTAGAGGTAGGTGTTATGAACTTTGGGCAGAACCAGGCCAGAAGTTGCCCTCCCTGCTTTCAGTCTTTATGCTAAGCTAAGCTAACCATATCCTGACTCTCGCTCTGTATATGACACACAGACGTGGAAGTGCTATTGCTCTTCTCTTTTGACTCTCCGAGAGAAATAAAATCAGTGTCACAAAACAGAATACTATTCTTAAAAAATAGAATTTAATCCTGCTGTTTGAGAGAATTCCATGTCTTCTAACAGAGCTCTTTAAGCGTCTGCGTTTTGCAGTCTTTCAAGCATGAAGGCACATTTGCTGTAAAATATCTTCTGCATCCAGATAGACTAAAACAAAGACTCTCTAGCTCATCATCCATTGAGCAGGGAGGGCTACCATATCCAGCCATAATGACAGGGCACTGACTAAACGCTGCTCGAAATCATCCATGCTGCAGTGGACACGGGGGCGGGAGGCGGGGTGAACATACAGAAGGAGAAAGGTGAGCTTTGAGATGTAATTATGCTCTTCAGGGCTTAATCATGAGCGCAATTCGGTGCTGACTCCATAGCAACTATTCGTCACATGGCAATTAAATGTCTTCTTTTCATCAGAGGAGCTTCAGTTTGGACGGCTGGAAGTGAAGGCTTGAAGGTGGGAAAAAGGAGAGTGACTAACGAGCAAAAGCTCCTCCACAAAGCTATGAAGGAAGGAAAGGAGAGGAGGGGAGGGGGGTGTTAGTGATGAGATTGTCTGCCCGTCTGGGTCGACTTTAATTGGGATGTAGCTCAAATGCAGTGTCGAGTGATGGCTGTGTGGGAAGCTGGCTGGAAAGAAGCGGGAGCTCTGGGAGGAGAGGGATGGCGTGATAAAGGAAGCTGCAGCAGCTTGCAACCTGTGTGACGTTAGCCCAGACAGGCTGAGAGGCAGAGGAATTTTAGAGCTTGTGACCGAGTGTTTCCAACTCAACTAGTAGGATGAGACCTGCCAGATATTTGATGCTAGGTGGGTAGAATATTTCGAAGTCAGTAGGGTCAATCAATGTTCAACAAGTGTTCAAATTCTTCTTTGTTAACTAGATTGTGGAGAGGAGGGAAACTCCGTGCAGTGTGACAGTAGGGAGAAGAGATGGGTGGCTGTAAAGGAGGATCAGTTGAGCTATCTGGAGAGATATCCCAACAGTGAGGTGAGACTCTGTGGTTGAGTATGTACGGTATCATTCGCAAACCTCCAAGGCCAATGCACATGCACCCATTTGTAATGCAGAACAAAGACGGCATGCTGAAAGCGCTAAAACAGTGGTTTGCTAACAGGCAGCAGATGAATAGAGTGAGGTATGGCACCTGCTATGTCACCCATTTCTCAACCTGTTGTGGCCAGTTTATGGGTCATGATCCCTGCAATAGATATGAATGCGGTGGGAAACCCACAGGTGATTATAGGGAATCTGATTTTTTCCAAGTCTGTCTGACTATGTATCATTTGCCCATACACTGAGTTACTGAGTAAGTGATCGCTTTCTAGCTTGACAACACTGTAAGTAGGGCAAAATCCACAGTCCTTCTTCTATGAAAAAATACATTATTAAGGTTAGCTGTAGCTAATGTGAGGCTTGTGCAGACTGAGTGACTAATGCCAAGTATAATGAGTATAATAATGTGTATTTGTATGAGGCCCACTCTGTTCAGAAAACTCTGCTACGAAGGATCTTGTCTCGAAAGGCTAGATATCCACTTGATTCGTGTAACTCTGCCTGCTGAAGCTTCTTATTAGCTTTGCCTGAATGCATTCTCACACAGAATGGGGACTGTGGATTTTGTTCCCCATCACTTGTGTTGGAATTGTGCTTGAAATTCATCACTTCAGCTCCAGTATGGGTAGAAGGAATGATCGCAGCAACCAAAAACTCTTTGATCGGACATATAGCGTTTGAGTGCTGCATTAAGATAGACTTGGGGAAAAAATGAATATATCTTTTAAGATACATAATTCAAAACTATGTATTTTTAATCCTTCTATTAAAAATAAATGGAAGACATCAACATGTCAGTCTAAGAAATCTGTCACACTGTGCTCACCGGGTGACCTCTAGATGGGGTTGCTACCCCAAGGTTGAGAAACTCTGGTTTAGCCAAGTTCAGTCATATTTAAAGACTCAAAGAAGAAATGGTGAGTTAGTGTTTGACAGATGATGACCTATGTTTATTGACCATGTAGATGGATCTTTTTAATTGTAACAATTAGATGATTTGTCAAATGACAGAAAATTAATTGGCAACATTTCAAGTACATTTGTTGGTATTCATCTTACATAATATTAAACTAAACTGAGGATTTTAATGAATGGATGCACTGTAAAAACTGATCAAAACAAGACTGCATTTTGGATTCAGGACTAGATGCCAGGGAGACAGGAGGGGGATAATGGAATATGAAGGTAGGGTTGTGGGGTGAGGTGGACGGGGGGAGGGGGGGGCAGGGGTGTACCTGCATGCGTTCTGTGCTGGCCATCAGGGGCATATATCTCAGTAAAGCCCTCACCAAGGAGCCTATCCATGGGTGACTCCCTGCCAGGCTCGTAATCGCTGTCCCCGGCTTCACTGTCTCCACGACCGCTGTCCTTCAGACTGAACTTATCCATCTCGTTCAGGGCATATCTGCACGAAGAGATGGACAGATATTTGAAACATTTCTCACAGAAGACTGGCTGATCATTGACAACACTGTTACCAAATTGTGAAGCCATGCTACTGATGGATAATAAGGTGCACAGAGAGTGCTCTGCAGAAGAGGTTTTACATAAAATTATGCAAATGCAAAGTTATTGAGCATACAGTTTGACTCTAAACCAAAAAGCTACTGGATACGATTAGAACGGAATATGTGAAAGTGCTGACAACAGACAAAATCATCTGAAAATGTTTTACTGTGATATTATAGAGGTGTACCAAAGTCTATCCCTTCATTATGACCTTATTTCTGCCAATGTCAGACAATAAATCATTTTGTGTGTGTGCATTACCTGTAGCTCCTGGTGTATTTGTTGCCTCTGAAGCTTGGTCGTGGCTGGTACTGGCCCTGATGGAGCATGGACAGAAGCTGTGAGACTTGCTACAATCCCAAGAGAAACAAAAAAAGACAAAAAAAAAGAAAAAAGACAAAAATAAAAGGAAAAAATGAAGAGGGGAAAATGAAAATGAATGGAGTCAAACAAGCAAGGCCACAAGACAATGTTGGGTGGGGGGAATTATGGGGAAGGGGTAAGGGTGGCTTTGTGACTTGGTCCTGAATGTGATGGTCAACAAAAACATGACACGAAGGGCTGAAGGTAACAGAATATGGGAGCAAGGGATAAATTCAGAACAAATACTTATATACGACAAAAGAGTGCATACTCTGTGATTTAGGACATGGATAGTAATGTGGTTTATCTTTAATAGATTCATAACCTGCTGTATGTTTACAGGACTTTTAGCACAAACAGCAGTCATGACGGGGAATCAATGTTTTTAGAAAATTAACTAAAAGCATGAAATTGCATCTTACCTCTACAGGAGGTGTGGCGTGAGCCAGCTCCAGGGCAAAGTTCTCCGGCACATGATTGGAGGAGATGGTTACCAGGCTGTTGAGGGACTGGCGGCTATGATGGCTCTGCCTGCTACCCAGGGTGCCCCTCTCAGGTGTAGGGGAAGCTGAGGGGGAGCGTGGGTGGGCACGGACAGGCAAGGTGCCATTGACGGTCGGAACCAGGGTTATATCTGCCTTGTGGATTTGCCTGGCGGGCTTTTTGGGGTGGTTCTGGTAGCTGTTCTCTGCCACTCTGCAGTTGTAGTTGTGCCTAGGGTCTTTCTTCTCACGGTTGCAACGGGCAGTGGCAAACATCACCATGACGATGAGCAGCAGAGCACAAACGGCACCCAGAGATATGATGACAATGAGGGAGAGGTCCAGTGGGGCCTGGCTGGAGCCAGTGGGGTAGAGAGGTGGAAGGTCCATAGTCTCCTGCAGAGAGAGCCTGAGGAGGGCCCCTGTAGACAGCCGACTGGTGCCCCTGTCCTGCACTTCCACCCTGATCTCCATCACATCCCTTGGCGCCTGCTCCAGGCTGGCATTTGTTCTGAGCTCACATCGCCGGGCATCCATCACAAACAGTCCATCCTCGTTGCCGCCAACGATGGCACAGCTCACCTCTCCGTTGGCGCCAGCGTCGCGGTCTGTGACTTTAAGAGCAGTGATCAGCTGACCCGGTGATGCGTACTTCCACACTGGCAACTCAGCAGTGTGATTCCGGAGGGAGGGGGAGTGGATGATGGGCGGGTTGTCATTTTCATCCAAAACAGTCAGCAGGACGGTGGTGTTAGTTGACAGAGCAGGGTTTCCCCCGTCACGTGCCTGAATGGTGAAAGAGATCCGGCTGACGTCTTCATGATCAAAACTGCGTAGGGCATAGATGGCGCCATTAGAAGGGTCAATAGTGACATAGGTGGAGATGGGGCTCCCTTGGACCAGAGCATCTATGATGGTGTAGGTGACTTGGCCATTGGTGCCTAGATCTGGATCTGAGGCCACCACAGTCATTAAGTACGCTCCAGGGGAATTGTTCTCTGATTTGAAGACCTCGTAGCGGCTCTTTTCAAAATATGGAGGATTGTCGTTTTCATCCAGCACCTGAACAGTGAAGTGCTTGATGGTGGAAAGGCTAGGGGAGCCCCTGTCCTCAGCTATGACCGTCAGACTGTACTCTGACCTCTTCTCCCTGTCCAGCGAGACATTGGTGAGGATCATGTAGTTCTTCTCGTAGGTCTTCTGGAGTCTAAAGTGGCCGTGGCCGTGAAGCCTGCACACCACCTCACCATTGAGCCCAGCGTCGCTGTCATCAACACGCACCAGAGCTATAAAAGTGTCCACAGGGGCGCCTTCTGAAATGTAGGCCACTTCCTCTTTGCCAGGAGTCATCAGGTTGATGTTTATCTCTGGTTTGTTGTCATTCACATCCACCACTTTCACCACAATTTTGCAGAGGCCAGGAATAGAATTTGGGCCCAAGTCCTGGGCCTGAACATCTAGCTCATATGAGGCTGTGGTTTCATAGTCCACTTTTTTAATAAGAGTAATGTGGCCGTTTTCTGGGTTTATCTTAAATGTTTCCAAGATTTTTGGTGATACATGGCTGCTGAAAGAGTAGACTATTTTCCCATTAGTGCCCTCGTCTGGATCTGTGGCGTTTAAATCAATGATTAGAGTCCCAAGGGGAGAGTTTTCCAGCAAATTGATGATATAAGCCTGCTCATCAAAGGCTGGGCTGTTGTCGTTGGAATCAGAGATGCTAATCTTGAGCAAAGTGGAGCCAGATTTAGGAGGCACACCGTTATCCGAGGCTGTGAGCTGCAGCTGGTAGCTGGACTGCACCTCCCGGTCCAACTCCCTCATCACCACCAGCTCTGCGTACTTGGCCCCGTCTGTCCTGGTCCTGATGTCAATCTTAAAGAAGTTATTGGGTGTCAGAGAGTATGTGTGCAAGGAGTTCTCCCCGACGTCCGCGTCCACGGCGCCATCCAGCGGGATGCGCGTCCCCACGGATGCGCTCTCGGAGATCTCAATGGGAACGATGGCGCGGGAGAAGTGCGGGGAGTTATCATTAATGTCCAACACTTCCACCTCCACATGGAACAGCTGCAGGTACTCCGTCGGGAGAGTGACCACGTCGAATTCAATCGAGCAATTCAAGTTTTTTTCACAAAGCTTCTCACGGTCAATTTTGGTGGCAATACTGATCTCCCCGTCCTCCTCCCGGACAGACAGGAACGACGTGCTCCCCCGTTGCATAGCGCGGAACCGAAAGGTCAGGGAACTGGGTAGTTTGGATAAAACCCCGGCGACATCCTCCTTTAACCGTGCAATAACAGTGCCCACTTTCTGCTCTTCATAAACTTTATATTTCAAAGTCTTACCGGTGGCGCAGTGCATAAGCGCAACCAGAAGCAGTAGTTTGAGTAGTGCCGAAGAGAATATATTTCCTTTGGTTTGGATCATTTTTGCGCCCATCTTCTGCGCGCACACTGTGGCGATTACTTCCACAGAAGGAAAAATCGAGGGAGGGGGGAAGAATAGATGTCTTCTCAAACGTCTGGCATGTTAAATCCTCGGCTGCTGCCCACTGTCCGCAAAGAAGTCCGCAAAATAGATATAAAAATAAATAAATGGATAAATATCTAACTAAACTTTTCTTCTTTTTGGAAAGAATGGCGCACAAAAACAGACCACGGCGCTCTCCTTGTAGACAGATCTGTTGCATATATCGACATATGTCCGTCGCCTGAAGTGTGTGTGCGCCAGTGAATGAGTGAGAGTGAATGTCTGGACGAAGAAAAGGCGCAGCTTTCTCCCAGTCTGTGCGCGAGACTGAGTGAGTGAGTGAGAGAGCGAGATAGAGAGAGAGGGAGAGGGAGGGAGGGATGAAGTGTGTGTGTGTGTGTGTGTGTGTGTGCGCGCCCTGCTCCGTGCGCTCTGCGCTGTCGCCGCTCAAGTCTCTCTCTCTCTCTGTCTCTCTCTCTCTCTCTGCCCGCCCCGCACCCAAACTGCGTATCTTTTCCACACAAAACACCCCCCTCTTCTACTCCCTCACCCCCTCTCCTCCTAAATCATCAGAATGGCCTCCTTCAAGCAGCACAGGAGGGACTATTGATAGTAGCAACGTCTCTCTCCTCCACCTCCCTCCCCACCATAGAGGACACCCCAGTATTAAAAGTGTGCCACAACAATGGGCCAGAGGAGGAATTATTCCGGGCTCAGCCACTTTTAACACAACCACCACACACTGACCCGCGGCAGACTTACATTGTTATGGTTACAATTCACAACGTGTGCCAACTCGGCTCTTTTGTCATGTGTGCGTAAAACGCTAAGTTGTTCGTCTCGGAATAATAATTGGAAGAGGAAGGAAACATGCCCACTACTCAGCCCTGGTCATGTGAACGGGGGCACACTTTAAAACCAAAATCACAGAAAAGATTGCTGCAATATCATTTCACCAGTTTGTTTATGAAAGCCAGATCAGCTCTCATCGTTTTGGCATATTGGCCTCATATCGCCATTATTTTCGTTTGGGGAGGCTTATGACAGCTTTTTGTACCCAAACTACATCATCTCTCTGCTCTTTGCGCGCACTTTACGCACTCAATAACGCATAAAATGGCTCTGCATCAGTCGATTCTTCTGGCACTTAATCCCAGTTTACCTGTCTGCCTGACTCCAGAGCAAATTTATTCAGATTTTATTTGTGGTCCTGAGATGTCTGAAGTCAAATATGCCCACAAGTCTCTGTGTCAAATAATGTTAATTTGGCTCTTGGTGATAGGGTTGGCACTCTACATGTGTGAAACATATGAAATCCTCAGAAATCCTGAGAGATAATGAAATAAATAATGTATTATTTTATGTTATATTTTATTTTTCTTTTGCACCTCAGTTTAATTAATTGAAAAAAAGTCAAATAATTGCAAATGTTTACAGAAAAAATAAAATAATGAATAAAATAAACGTTCACACTGCTTAAATTATTATATCAAATAGCTCATAAAAAAGATGATGGCATTTTACTTGTCCCAGAATGTTTCCATTTAATTGTGAGTCTATAAAATAGATTCTTCCACTCTGCACTAAGGGTTAAAGTACGGCCAGTGCTTTGCCATCCACCCAGCTGACCCCCACGTGTGTTCTTCTGGCAGATCTCCTCCTCCTCTGGCTGCATAATAATGTTTTATGGAAGCCTACAACTCCTGATCTGACCAAATTACCATCCTGCAAACTCAAAGTGTCGCTCAGAGAGCAAACAACTGGGCAAGCGAAGCTTTATGAGAGGAGCACCAGGCCATCTGGCCTGGGCCTCAGACAACCCAAACCAACAATTACCATCTATTCAGACCCTGCCGCCCCCCAGCCGAGTAACACCAAGTGAGAATTAGCCCCAGTCAGATAAAATCTAATATCCTGCCCATATTGCTGCAGAGAACTTTACTGTTCAGTAATAATGAGAAGCATTCAGTGCACTTTGGATTGCCTTTATTCGAATGTGTCATAGCTGCTGATATGTTTCAGTGAAGCAAAAAGGGGCACAAAGATCAAAGAGGCTGATAAGTCTTTTTATGGCATGTATTAATCCGTTCTCCGCTCTTAAATGTGTCCAAATTCACATCACAGCGAACATTTCTATAGTACATCCTCATCAGAGTGTCACAAACTCCAGTAAGCCAGCAGAAGCCCATTCTGAAGGCTCCCCAGATTCCATTTTCCCCAAATCATTCGGAAAGTAATGAGTTGCGCTGCGCAGACTTATATTCTCAATAAGTTTCATTTGGAGTGCGAGCCATATCTGATAACTGGTGCGCTGATTGGTTTCAACAGAGCAAATTATCTGGGCCCGGCATCTTTGAGAGGATGTGTCTCAGTGATGGATTTTATCTGCATTTTAAATTCCTATGTGTGACCCGTGGGAACAGGCTCTCCGGGCCGCCATCTGTCTCTGAGCAAACACATGGACATCGGCTCGTGAGCCGACACACACACACACACACACGGATGTGGAGTGACTCAACAAGGGCAAAGTGTCGATTCAGTCCAGAGTTTAAAGATGTTCGTTTCATGTTATTATGAACGACCGCGGACAGTTAGCGTTAGCTTACCATGTCCTTCACAGCCTATGACCGCAGTGACTACTCTCAAATTCTCTCTAATATCCTTACTAAAGCTAATGTATGTGATAGCTAACAGCCATCTCACTGAATTTTATATTCTGATGACCATAACATTGATCAGAATATAATTAAGTATGGCTCACAGGGCGCCATGCAACACACAGAATTCTTCAAGTGATACAGCCAAATAAGTCAACTTGTTGACTTGGCTGTTGGTCATGGACTGGGAGACCTTTCATGTCCTTTCACTTTGTATTAGTTAATCATTGCTGGAGTCCATGCACCAAAAACTGAACTCCATTCAGCACTGCAGCCATAACTGCAAGGTCATTCTACAATTAAAGATGGACACGGCGGGTGTGTTTTAAGACTGATTCCAACATTTTTGACCAAGTTTTGAGATACATTTTTGCACTTGGCTACATTTTGGGCAAAAATCGATCATCAATCGAACAGCATTAAAAGTGTCATGTTGGAAAATGAAACTGACAGAAAATATGAGCAGATCACTGAGGAAAACGGAAAATAGCAAATAAAACATTTTACTGACTTTGTTTTGAGTATTGAGATAACAGTTCATCCAAAACTGGAGAAAACAAACTGGAGAGATTAATAACTGAATGTTTTTGGCTTTTACAATAAACCTTATTTTTTTTCATGCAACAAGATCAAATTTAGACACACTCACTATAATTCATGGTACTGTAGGATTCAAAGGTTACCTTACAGACCTAAATCTACATGTATTTTGTTTAATTTAATGCTTGTAAGTGGTAAAGTCATAGTTTTATCCAGCTGATTACGCATTAACAGAACCATTACGCACGGTGCCAAGCTCTCTCAATGCACAGCAACAACACTGTGGTGTCTCTCATGGGAGCAGACATGGTACCCCGGCATGTCTACAAAAGAATAAACCACGGATGAAAGAATCCCGTAACATATAACAACGTTAGCCACGGGCCGTTGCTCCTGCACATATAGCACTACAACCCCCCTGGTGAGGAGCTGACGGTGCCCTAATGGCATTACTGGAGTCGGGAACGCGCTCAAATCACATTTCCTCTGCAAAAGAAAAAAGAAAAGAAAAGCTTGACACGTTACAAAGATCTCAGCCAAGAAGTTTCTTTAATCCCAACAGAGCCTCTGCTGCAGAGCTGCAACAGGGGACTGCACTGTGTGTGATACTAACACAACCTAATTCTGTTACATCCTCACTGTCAGATATAAAGATTTGAATTAAAGACTCAAATCAATCAGAAACTTTGGCTAACTGATGGTGATAATAATGATCTGAACATGCAATCACATTCAAATGTCAGCACATTCAGTGTTCAGAGTCATGTTTAACTTCGGTTCCTCTTCACAGAGAAGCCAGAAGGGCGACTCCGTCATCCCAGACCACTCATATGGCCAGTTGGAGGGAGGATGAGTGGGGTGGGTGATGGGGTGGATGCAGAAATTCTGCCCTTGGGGACCATAAAATTACTGAAAGGAGTTCGGAGGGTGCAGGGTGAAGGGCTCAGCAACTTTGTCATTGAAATGAAGCAGGAGATCCAAATGACAAAGGCTGCATAGCAGGTGGAGAGAGGGCGGCATGGGGCGACCCTCCCAAACCATCCTCCCCTCCCCCGGAGAATCAGTGTGCACACCAGGGGTATGGGGGGATGGAGGAAGTGTTGGTGGGGTTTGTGTCGTGTGTGCACTTATTTCAGAACATGGGGAAGTATGTGCTCTGTCCATTTCCATCCCTCTGTCTGATTCTTCTTATTTCCAGTCCAGATATCCCGCCGGGAAAGGGTTAAGGCAGTAATGTTATTAACAAAGATAGCAGCAATACAATAATATTCAGTAACAGCCTCGTTAAAATCACTAGTTCTGAATGAATTTTCGATCCCTGTATGTAGATATTCTGTCTTCATCAGGCAGAAGGGTTGTCTCGGCGTGCGTCGGGGGGGTTGGGAGGATTGTAAAGGCACGCGAGCATCTGCCACCATCTCATTACCATGCTGTTAGCTCGCGCGAGACGGAAGGGATTTGGGCTCAGGGAGAGGGGAGTCAGGATCTTCTCCTCCACCCACCAAGCCTGGCCAGAGATGACACATCATAAAGGCTAAATTTAAATGTGACACATCAACAGCTGATCATTGCTTCAAGTGCAGTTTGTTACAATATAAAGTGTGAATCAGTCTAAATTCAAGCTGTTACAGAAAATAATTTCTGGCACAGTATTAAAGCAAAATTCCACCCCTGCAGGTCAAAGCATTGATACAGGGCCAATATGTGGACACCAAAACATTGCACCCACCGCAGGCAGTTCATCCCACAGGTGATGGATGTTGTTGGGGTCAGAGCTCTGTGGAAGACAGTCAAGTTCTCCCACAGCAAACTGGGAAAACCAAACCAACATTTTTATGTTGAAGCAGGCAAAGGACAAGCCTAAACTGTAGACACAAAGTTGGAAGAACACTAACTGTCTAAAACATCGTTTTACACTGGAAGCAGATTTATCTTCATTGGAACTGAGGCACTGAGCCCAAAATATTAAAAACAGATCCAGACCAAATTTTCCACTTTTGGCCAAATAGTGTATTCAATTCCATCAATTAGTCATGTGATGTGACAAGGAAAACACAAATTACCACAATTACACAACAACACAACAATAATTTGTTTGAAATAGCTACAAATAAAATGTCTTTCCACATTTTTGTAAATTCTCAAGCAAACAGAAATGTCTAAAAAATATATATATATTTGTGGTTTCCATGCTGAAATGTTTCCTTGACAATCATCAGTTGATCCATGCAGCCGGTGATTCTGTGAATGGGTTTCCAGATTGGTGATTTAGCTTTTCCACATTACAGATCTCTGTACAAGTGCAGCTGGCAACCTGACTGTGAAGACTTCCAAAAGGAGGCACATTACTCTCCCTGATTCGTCCTTGTCATGGAGTTAGTGAACTGTTTTCATTTGTGTATAATCACCTGAAAATAAGAATCTTTATCTCCGTGTTGAACCGCCATATTTCTACAGTTTCTCCTTCATGCTAATAAGGAGAGGGTGAAGTGAGGCTGCCGCAATTGGCAACTACACTGCTAGATGCCACTGAATCTAGCACATTGGTCCTTCCTTACATCCCTGATCTGCTTAATAGTAACCACTGCTACGTGAGACTGATATTTTACTTTTTTACTCTTTTTTTGTCTCACTCTGAACTAAATAAGCATGTTTAAGTGTTGAGCTATTCTTTTAAGTTATGTCTCTTCAATACGTGTGTGGATGTGTGGATGTGTGTGTCTCAGGAGTTATTCTGTGATGAAATCTTACAAAGTTTAACTTTTTTTGCTGCATCCTCAGCCTACAATGTTTACATCTACAACAGACACCAACTTCCCACATTTCTGAAAAGTTCCGTCTCAGAGGAAAAGTGTTTCTTTGTTAAGTGGTGACAGTGAAGAGAAGATGTTGCAAAATTAAACAAAAAGAAAGAAGACAGAGAGTATGGTGACAGAGCTGCAACCATGCAAGCAGCAAATTTGAATCTGTCTCTTCTCCATTTCTCAGTGGGTAACTCTTAAACTTTGGTGCACTTTGATTATAGAGACGTCACATTCTGGTGTCAGTGCCTCAAAATCAAACTCCATTGTTGCTGTGTAGAAGCTAGCACAGCATGATTTCATGTCGTCTACATTTCCAGGTATCCACAGGAACGTTAACAACAACAATACAAACACACTTCTGTTAAAATACTTTAGGTTAGCGTTAGGCTCGGCTCTGTAGGTCTAATGAAGGGAAATCTAAATTATCCAGCATGCAATGAGATTTTAGACAATAATGTGCATCCAACTTTGTGTCAACAGTTTGTGTTTGGCTGTTACGTTTGCAGTGTGATGATTCCCCTGTGCACCAGGCAGGCTCCATGAAGAAATGTGCTGCTCGGATCCACCTGGATATCGACACACTGACCATGGATGGAGCTTCGGGATAATTTGGAACTTTGGCCCAAATCTGATCTGGCTGAATGTATCTTAGTCCGTTTTCCCTATGGGCAAAACATTGAGATGATGCCTTTATGATGCATTCAAGGTGTCGAGTCTTGACGCCCATGGAGTCAGACAAAAGTTGAGTTGTGCTATTTATTGACTGTTTTAAGCACATGGTTGCTATCAGTTACACCAGAAATGTCACATTTGCGCATTGCACTGATTTTATGTATTGCTGTAAAGAGCTATCATACGCCTTTAGAATCATGATGAAGGTATTTTGTAACTGAATTTTTCAAAACGTGAAGGTAATCTTGAATCTCTTGAAAAATCTTTACATAAACACTGACATCAAATATTTCTTTATTTTCCATATGATCTATATTTTTGGGGTGAGTAAGAGAGTCTGAGTGACAGAACATCCGTATCACAAAGATGTCCTACAGCCAACAATGCAACAGTATCTATAAGCAACTTTACATCAGGTAGGTTGTCACAGCTGAATAGCATTCAGCATTGGCATCAACATCAATATCATTTTTGTGCGTCTATATGTTCATCTGTGTATTATTAAATACTGCAAGCTTGTGTCACATGACAAAAGAAAAAAAAAACAAAGTAACAGATGGATTCTTAATGTAAATTCAGGAAAAGTTGTAATTACTGCATTGTTTACATCACATGTGGGAGTGTTCATGCTGGGCTGCTCACATGCTGTAAAGCCTGTTAGCCTTTCTCTGCAGCAGAAAAGCTTGTTTGCTCTGCTCTCGTCTCTGATCAGCTCTGATTGTCTTTGCTGGGATTGCCAGCCCATCCATAAAGCCCCTGCTCCTACCTGGGGTGCAGTCTTGTTAACTGCCCCCCAGGACTTCATTCACATTTGGAGGCATTGAAGGAGCTCCTTGACTTGGTAATGGGGTTTTCGAGCTGTATACAAGGCCCTTGTCTTGTTAGGTATGTGCTGTGCGCCGCCACCATTTACCTTGTTGACTTTCTCCGAGCTTTGAAAAGAAGCTTTTAGATGTCCTGTTTCGCTTTGAAAAGCAGCTCTCACAAAGAAACCACACAGTGTAAAAAGGTCTCTGAATGCACAGGGATGATTTGCCCTGAAAAGAAAAAGAAAATTCTCTTCATTTCTGTAGAGGGACTTAAAGAAAGATGCATTTGTAGCCTGAGCTCAGAAGTTACAGATTTTAAACTAGGCTCTTGTTGAAGTTGTTTCACAACTCATGAAATATTCATGAGCTTCAAAAATCAGGAACATCTCGTCGATACTCTCTGCAAGCAGCAAGTTGTCATCGACCCTGCTCTGTAAATTAGAGCAGTGCTGACAAACACCACAAAGGTATCCATCTGCGAGGACTCTGCCGGCAGGTTTTCTCTGCCACAAAGGCTAATTGACTTCTCTGGTTCGCCTCAAAAGACTTGCAGTAGTTTTATGTTACATGTACGAACAGTTTAGGATGATCACAGGCACTTTTACAGCGGGTCCTTCCCTGCAGTCATGTTGTGACAGAGCCAAAGCCTGCCTCTCTGACGGACACACGTCTGGCATATGCTGCCCTGATACCTGATCACTTGTTTTTGAAGTTGCACAATAGCCTCTCCGGGTCTACGCCCTCTTTTCATATCTCTGGACTGGAAGAATAGCATCCAGCCAGTTGTTGTCACAGTGTAATATGCACTAAACCTTCAAATGCTTCCTTTTTGTATCAATCCACCTTTATTCATCCTACTCCACCCCTCTTTTTACCTCTTTCTCTATCTTCAAAAGGGTAGTTCTGAGGACTATCTGCCAGATGTTAACAAACACCTTCTTTTTGTCTAATTTTGGTTGCATTCCAAACCTGTTCTGTCTGCTCATCTACCCCACACACAGTAGCAAACTGTCTCCTTGTTTGCTTTGGTGTCGATCATAAAACTTTCCAAATTATGCGGCATGCTCCTCCTCGCACGGGTCACTAAAATTGTAGTTTGCCCACAAGACAGGAGAGTGTCAACTCATTAGGCTCTCCGACACAAAGCTGTCTTTTTTCAAACTCTCTGAGAGTTGTGGCTGACGCATGCTTGCAGGACAATAGAGGGAGGACAGCAGCAAGTAAGGAGTTTTTCTGAGTGTTGGAGGGGGAGAGGAGAGCGAACAAAGGCCTCCTATGTGGCTCGAGTTGAATGTTTACCACGTGCAGGGCCAATGGGTGACATATTTTCGGCAGTGCTCATTCATTAGACCAAAGATTTACTACCCGCAGCCGCCCACCAGCCCCCGCTTCTTCTTTTCTGTTTGTCTTGGCAGATGTGAGGCAGGCGCTGGCCTTTCTTTCTTTCTTTCTCTTTTTCGTTTTTAGAGTGGGGGTAGAACCTTTCTGACCAGAGCGCCACGTGTTCTTAATTTTGGGGCCATTTGCGTGGAAACTCTTATAGATCCCAGGATCAGCTTTCGGAGCAGGCCAGACGGGCTCCCTCTGTTGTGATTTGGATTTCGGAGTTGTCCCCAGCAGGGCCTGAGACCTGTTTTCCTTCCGTTTTAATCTTCGGTTAGAAATTCCTTCACTTTGTTGCCCTTTTGTGTGCAGTTCCCCGCCACTGTTGATATTTCATCAGCCCGGCATTGCAGGAGCAACTGGTTATTAAACTGTAAACGGATTACTTCGTGCACAAATATAATTAGCAAGCATCTAATTCATTACAACAGTACTAATAAGCTGATGCAATAACAATCATATTTTCAATTTTAATGATTTTTAAAGTGCTGTTATATTGCAAGTAGACACCAGACCAACTGTAAAGTGGGGCTACTCATCAGATTTGTTTTTCATTATAAGCTATCAATTTACTAACTTTACAGGCAAACAAATCTCTCAATGAGTAATTGGGTGCACCACAGAGCTTTGTTCATAATGGTCTGCTACAGTACCCCACACAGACGCCAACATTCTCTATAGGGTTTCACAGTAACCAGCTATTGCAGGCAATCCGTGCTATTAGTTATCACTTCAGGATCTTGTTTTATGACCTTAATTAAAAGGTCCAGACAGTGAAAACAGCAATTGTGTTTATCATGGTGGCCCAAGGGGAAGGGGATCCTGAAGGGTGTACTTATTACACGGCCCATAACCAGACCTGTCCTAATGATTCTCAGACCCATGTGCTTTATCTAAACACATTCCAGGTTGGACCTGGGGAGGAAACTGCAAGGGCCTCATCTGGTGAACCTTAAAGACTTTAGCATTTAACTAGCTAATGACCTCGGCATGATCCTCAGCTTTGTTTGACCTCCAGTAGAGGCGAGGTTTGGAAGGAAATTCAGGACCAAAGTCATATAATCTAAGAGAATCTCTTCAATCAAACACCAGCAGTGAGTCTCATGTGGTACATACTCAGCCAAACACCAGCAAAAAGCCATTACTTTCCTAAAACATGACAGAGTTGGGCTTGTAGAAACAACTGTAAGTGTATATTTGTTGGAGTCGGCTCTTAAATTCACCAGTTGGTTTTGAGTCGCTAAGAGAAATAGACAGGGGAAAAGCACAAGTGCAGGCGGTACAAGTTTTTTGGAAGTGTAGCAGGGATGAGAAAGCCCCAGAGTGGGGCTGTGGCGCGGTGTAAAAATGAAAAGTAAACAAGATTTTCTGACAGCTAAAGAGTCTCCTGGCATCTACCGAGCTCATGTTCTCCAGACAGACCCACTCCCAGCTACTGAGGGAAGTGTACAGGCTGCCGCAGGGCATAGCGACAGGGGCCTGCAAAGTGTGTGTGTGTGTGTGTGTGTGTGTGTGTGTGTGTGTGTGTGTGTGTGTGTGTGTGTGTGCAGATTTCGTGTGAAATCACATGGCTGAAATATGGGCCAGAGCCAGCGCTACACCGAGGGCCAGTACCTGTGTGTTGATGAGGAGGGACACATTAAAAGCAGCTACCGACTCACATTAAGAGCTGCAAACACTTAGTGGCATGCTCCTTCCTGAATCATTCATGAGCAACTCAACACGTACATTCAAAAAAGAAGGTGGGGGTGGTGGAAGGAGAGGGAGATGATTTGCATGAGGAAAAGTTAAAATGTCAGACGACTGAGGAGCATTTTTTCCCCTGAGCTTCTTACGGGAGTGAGTTCTGGCATGCATGTTAATAGTTGGGCTAATTGACTATTAATTTGAATCAGAGCCTTGCATGGGATAAAAATAACTTGGAGAAAACACCATAATGATCTGATTTGGTGTGTTGTGTGCTCTCTTTCTCCTCAGTTCTCCCTGACGCTCTTCTTCTTCTTCTTCTTCTTCTTCTTCTTCCACATTTATCCCAGCGGGTTTGTTAATGAAAACTTAAGGCTCAAACAAATCCAGTACTCCCAAGAGGGATTCTCTGGTGGGGCAAGCTGAGGAAAGAGAGAGAGAGGGATGCACCAGAAGCATCTCTTTGCCTAGCTGTGTTTAAGCTAATGAAAGAGCTCCCTAATTACTTTGCCAGCGTTGATTTCCATGAGAAAGCCCCAGTCATCAGTCACAAGACCTTATTCATCAGGCTTGCCTAAAGGACCCCCCCTCCCCATCCCTTCGTCTACTGCTTTCATTTCTAATCTACTCTTCCTCACTCCCTTGCTTTTTCCTCCGATTATAATAAGTAATAGTGTTTTCAGAGTGAGAAATGGGCAGAGGTGCAATAAAGGGAGTAGCTGCACTTCACTTGGTCCACCACATTCATTATCCATAGCTTCATGGAGGCTATAGGGAGGGTGTCCCCGAGTGCTTATGTCAAACATATTGCGACATTGTTTCAGGTCTTTGAGGCTGAACTAGAAATCATTTTGATAATTAAAACTGACGAATTTACTTTGGAACTGGCAGGCAAAGTTCATTTGGCCTCTGCAAGGATTTACCTCACTTATTCAGATGCCTCTGACCTCATCTGTGTATTGGCATTTCACAGACTCCCTCATTTCTAAATTGTTATGCACCTTTACCCACATTGTTTTTGCAATTATAGTTAGATTAGAGTTATAAAAATGTGCGTTACAACGATTTATAACATTCATACCAAACAACTGAGCTGTAAGAAAAAAAATGCTTGACACAAATAATTAAGTGAATGTCACAAATACACAGACAAATATTACCATTGTACATATTTCATCTTGGTTCAGTGCACCTGCAAATATCTGTAGTCATTGGTGTTAGGTCGTTTGCAAAGATTGAAGCATGGGGAACTCCTCACACATGCTTGGATGTATAATTGCCAAATCTGTTAAAATTGTGTCAGACCCAACACTAAGATGCAAGACTAAACTAAAAACAAACAAACATCTAAAACTGTGTAAATATTCAAATACAATATAAGAACAGTGAGTTCTGTTTCTGCAGCTGGTTATGGACTTTCCACCCAGCATCTCACTAAATACAAACGACTTTGAACAGCCTTCATTGTGTAAACTCCATTTTTGGTTTGAGATTTAAAGTTAGAGTCCTAAATTCAGTCGGGCCCACCTGACTAATAAGCAACCTCTTGATGATCAACTTTCCTTGCAAGTATGGAATGGTATGATCTATTTGGTGAATCAATAGCTCGGGATAAATCTGACACTTTTTGTTTGTTTTGTTTTTTGAGTATGAAAAATCAGAAGCAAAGACAAATAGCCGCCCGAAGAGCTCTGCATTCATCCCATCAGACCTCAAAGGAGTTCTTACGGGCGTCTGAGTGAAGCAGAGAACCGCCAGTCATCTGTTGTAGATCCTTTACGAAATGACATCTGTCTCAAGCTAATTTAACCATGGCCATGACAATAACAATGCACCAAGTCAACATTTGCTGGACGCCTCTCACCCCTCATGCTGTTAAAGCTTTATTCTGTTGTATCTCATCTACGTATATTCACAGTTTTGTGAGTCATCTAATCAGATCAGTCTTGTTTTGATACTTACTAGTGCTGGGACATTACTTCAGTGAGTATAACAGTATCATATCTGGAGGAAATGAAGATAAAAAAAGACTTTCAACCACATCTTTTGTTAAGACCTGCAAAGTACAAGTTGAGATTTAATCACCTGCAAAATACTCTTAATAATATTTGTTGATAAAGACCATGAGAGGTGGTTGGAAACTTCAAAGGTTGTAAGAAGACCTCAAAATGAGATTATTTTGTCAAACTTCTATTTCTATGGAGCTTTCATACCCAAGAAAAATGGAATTATCCACCAATTCAACTCCATAATTTATTTAATACCTAAAAGGCTATATTGAATCATGTTGCCATTCAACTTTCTTAATTCAATACATCACATTCTGTGTAGAAGCGCTGTGCTGAACAGGCAGAAGTGCAGGTCCAGGCTGACAAAGGCTGATCTCTGCACTCTGCACCTGTTCATCTGCTGGTACGTGGAATGCTCGCTCTTCACTCTAAGGTTATTTTTTCCAAATGGTCTCAATGAAAAGCCGCAATGAGATGCAGATGGACGGCAGCCTAAATCAGCCGATCTGCTGATTCTTGACAGCAGGCACTGCTCAACATGCTGTTACATATCTACAGATGTCCGCCATCCACCCCCCTCTTCTCCCTCTGGTGCTTTCCGTCGTGGTCTCTCTCCCGCTGAGGGATAAGTGTCAGTGTGTCGGGATGTACAGATGCTGATCTGTCATTGTTAGAGGCCAGGCGAGTGCTGATGGTAATAAGTCTTCCCCTCCCAGCCCCCACTCTCAGGCGCATGACTTTTTGTGGGGGCCTCAGGTCCCTTTTGTCAGGCCACAGGTGACCCCTGACCCCTTAGCCCTTCCTCCACCGGACCGGGGCTGGGGGTTTAACATAGTTAAACCCTAACACACACATTCTCATGAGTTGCGCATGGCGTCGCCCACCCTGCAGACACACTTTCAGACAAAGACACTTGTACGCTGACACTGATTCGACCCTCTCCCTCTGTCTGTGCCTTTCTTTCTCAGAGCTCTTTGTGTGAGGTAAAGCCTCCTGCAGGTCATTAGTGTGCAGTGTGCTGAGATTAAGAGAGCCTCCTCCTTTAATTAAGAATAAAGCAAAGAGGAGCGACACAGGGGATAGATAGACATTAGATAGAGAAAGAAAAGAGGAATGCGTTTCTCGAACCATTAAAGCTTACGGAGCAGAATACCTCTCACCTAACTTTCTCCCAAATTAGCCAGTATCTATCACTCTCTGATTGAGGCTGCCTGTAAGACACACACAATTCAGTATTATTGTATTTCCCCCTCATCAGCATTAACATTTTAACAGCTTCCTCAGGGAGATCACACATAAATAGTTTCCTCGGGGAGATCACACATTACCTTTGTCAATAACCGAACCCAGAGCATTTTTCTTACGTCTACATTATCAAGAGGAGAGTTTAAAATCTTTAAGCATACAATGAACTGTTTTTTCTTTCTTTTCTGGAAGAAAAGTAACTTTACCGCACAGTTCGAGGATACACTGGGAGCTCAAGTAGTTTGTATTCCACTGTGGCCCACCTCATCGCCTGGATTTTAAGACATTATACAGAATGCCTCAAAAAGTACTGAGGGGGGCTGGTGGTGATGGAAATGAGCGAGAATCGAAAATGTAAAAAGATGAAAGTGGGCGACTTATCGGGATGAATATTGATGTGGAGCCTGTTTGGAAATCACCCTACTTTCTCTACATCAAACCAGGCAGAAAAAAAAAACAATATTGACCTCCTTTTTACCTTCTCCTCCCTCGCTCAAAGAAGAATCAGTAAAGAAGTTTTAGGAAAATCAAACAGTGAAATCAGTGAAACTTGTTTAAGGTGTTGCCAGTTTTTTGTTATTTAGCATTCAGGAGTGACTAATCTGGTTAAATCATAAAGTCCACTCATCTGAATACATCATTTTAGAAGGAGTTTGACGATTTCCTAATGACTGCAGAAATGCAGTGCTTTAGTGATGAGGGAAAGTCTCTGTGCATGCAGCTTTTGTTTCAGCACATGCACTGCTCTCCAGTCATCTGTCTACAGTTTATAGTCGTATGAAGTGACGGTGCAGCATGCAGCACATATGCAATAATGCCATGACAGAGCTGAGGGCTAAACATTCTTGAATGTCTTTAACAAAGTTACTAAATGGAACTTCCCGCTTCATTCTACAAACTCTAAACAGAGAGTGTGGGACTTTTTAAAAAAAATGATTTTGTTGACCACTGGTGGCTTCACAAACCAGACACAGCTTGTAGCAATATGGAAGAAATGATGAATGCATGACATATTAGTGGGAGGAATACTGAATGAGCAGGTGGAGTCGGAGCGAGTTCAGTAACTGACCAATCACACGAGCCCCTCTCATCTCATTTAAAAGCAGCACATATGAAAAGAAAGCAGAGGAGAGAGGCAGGCGAAAACACAATGCTCTGCTGACATTCAGTGTGTTTATGTTTCGCCATATTCAGGCTGAAACAGACTTTCAGACCACTTAAACTCTATAATAACTATGCACAGCATGCATGTTTGGAAATGATGTCACATTTTTCCACACTGTGGTCAGTGATGAGCAGAGAAGCTTCCAGGAAATTGCTCCGATTCAAATGTTAATGTCTGATATATTTAAAGGCAGCAGCTGGAAAACAAGCAGTCTCATTCTTTATCAAAGATTTGCAGAAAAACATGTTTAAATTTATATCGCTTACAACTATGTTTCTTGCTAGAAGTTTTCTACTTTTAACTCATGTCTTTTAACCAATGTCTGCCGATCCTGAATCATACTGACTTCATGTATAAACAAAGACTTCCCAGAAAGAAAATGTTTGTCTGGTACAAACATTTTCTTTCTGGGAAGTGCAACAGAAAAAAAAAAAAACATCTATAGGCCCTAATGTAAAAGTTAGATCCAAGTTTAAAACTGACATAAATGACATGTAACAAATGACTCCTATAACCTATATCCTATAACCCTAAAACCAGTGTAGTGCTGAACAATTGTCAATATATAATCCATCATAGTCATCATATCAGAGGTGGATGACACTGACTGGTAGAGATGTTTAATAAAAGTTCAACATGGAGTCCGTGTATCCGTCTCACTGTTAACTGGAGGATACACTCTTTGTTCTTTTTCAGTCTGAGCAGCACCTCAGCTAATCAGCTCGGCAATCAGCCTGCTGTGTGTGTGTGAGTGTGTGTGTGTGTGTGTGTGTGTGTGTTCGCTGCAGCATTCATTCTACTCCATTTGGCCTCTCTCCTCAGCCACCTCCCCCCAACTGTCTTTTCACATTCTGTCACCCATTTTCTTCTTTTCCCCACTTCCTTAATTTCTTTCTTTCAGTGGCGGACCCCGCCCCTCCCGCCAATGGGCTGTCAGCTTGGCAAGAACCGTGTGATGTGTGCGTGTGTGTGTGTGTGTGTGTGCATGTGGGGTGGGGGTTTCAAAGCGAGGCCACCAACACACAACATTCAAATTAGACACATAATAACTAAATGGCCATATGTATGCACACACAGGCCACCAGTTCTCTCTCACACATACACACACACACACACATACACACAGAGACACACAGGAATGTATGCAGATGAAAATGCACCACATCACAGACATAACAGCGTACCACATTACACACACACACACAGAAACACACACACACAGGGACAGCACCTCCCTCACTCTTCCTCTTGAGGAAATCAGTCTCATCTGGAGCCTCACAGCTCCATCTCTCCCTCCTCCTCTCTCTCCTGCGTTTCCTCTCTTTCCTCTCCATCTCTCCATCCTCCCTCAGAGAAAATCAACTTCAACTGCATCTCGACCTGCAACAACACAAGGGGTCTCGACCCAGAAAAACCCGAGGAGAACAGCTGAATCTTCTGCAGGGATTGTGATGGGTTAATGTATAAACGCACTCGCTCTCACCGCCATTACACACACCCATTGTCAACGAGTAAACACACTGAAAGCATTTAGTAATTCTCTGCTCTTAACCATGCAAATTACTGCAGTCTCTCAAATGATTCAAATTTCAAAGCCACAGCACCAAAACTCCCTTAAACAGTCTTTAAAGTATGCCTTGCTGATGGGTTCATAGTTGGTCACACCAGAAGCTTTGCTGTTTGGAGATGATGTGAGGAAATGTGTGAATCTCTTCCTTTTTATTGTCCAAATTATGATGGAGGTTTTGGGGAATTTTTTTGACTGCATCACAACATAAAACATCAAGCAAAGGCGAAAATAGCATTGATGCGCCACAAAACCTCCATGGGAGGAGGCGGGCATTGATGGTCAACAAAGTGTGTGTGACTGCGACATCAGAGGCTGTGGTTCACATTCTTCATCCTGCTAACTGACCACAATCTTTCCCGTAACACAGAGTAGTGTCAGTTGATTCATCTTAGCCGACAGACTTTCTAACACTGTAAAAGCGTGGTGAGTTGACAAGTAAAATAAGTCCAATGAAGAACTGATGGATTAACACATAAGCAGCAGCACAGCTGTGCAGATGGTGAGCACTTTTGCCTCTGAGAACTGTCTGCATGTTCTCCCCGTGTCTGCTTGGGTTCTCTCCAGATACTCCGGCTTCCTCCCACAGTCCAAAGACACGAACCTTAACAGGTTAATTGGTGACTCTAAATTGTCTGTAGGTGTGAATGTGAGTGTGAATGGTTATTTGTCTCTATGTGTCATGTAATGAACTGGCTACTTGTCCAGGGTGTAGCCCGCCTGTTGCTCAAAGTCAGCTGGGATAGGCTCCAGCCCCACCATGACCCTGATGAGGATAAAAAGTTACAGAAAATGGATGGATATATGAGCAGCAGTTTAATGCTGCAGCGAGTCAAAATGCTAACTGTTTTATACACTTTGAATATGTAATAATCGATTATGTTTCATGATGTCATGATAGAAAAAAAAATGTCTGTGTTGCCAACTCTGGTTACATTGGTTAGATTATATGATTTTACAGTTCTTATAATGTCTTTTTTTAATTATGCATGTCAGTGTATTTTGCATTTCCTTTATCACTCTATCACAAACTGTGTGGAAATGTCAAGCCGAGTGTCTTGTAAATGTAAAAGATCAAATATAAAAGATCAAATGTAAAAGACTGACATCTCGAAAATATAATATCATTCTTCTTCTGGGATCTTCTGGGTTCTCTCCCAGAGTTCTTAGCAACATATGGCTGACGATAAGGCAGGACATCAGGATGAGGGAGCAGAGGTTAATGCTGGCCCCACCCCCATCACACACACACACACACACACACACACACAGCCCCAAGCGCATCTCTAGCCCACAATGAGATCTATGAATGCATGGGGTCACGGAGCAGCAGAGGGTACTGTGTGTGTGTGTGTGTGTGTGTGTGTGTGTGTGTGTGTGTGTGTGTGTGTGTGTGTGTTTGTGAGAAGAGTGAAGGGGTTGACCTTGGTGATGTGATTCACACACAGATACCACAGGTGTGACTCCAATCTCTCACTCTGTCTGTGTGTGTGTGGTGTGACACAAAGACAGTGTGTGTCTACCAGCTGGACGCACGATTCAAGGCTAATAGTGCAAACACAAAAAAACACAAACCACATGTGTCATGGCCCATTGGATGTTCTATGTGTATTCTCCCATGGCTGTCTGTGCTTTATAGTCATTATAGTCATTAGTCATTAGCTGCACACACACACACACACACACACACACACACACACACACAAAATCATTATTAATGGCCAATATTTGGGGACCATTCTGGGTGCCATGTGGTTGCTAAGTGGATGGCATGTGGCAACAATTCTGTGAGGCAATGGCTTTTTGGCTGTTGCCTAAACATGTTCCATTAGAATCATTCACAGTTCACAGCGCTCAGGGGAGCTCAGGAGACGTATTTGGGGAAATGCTTTTGTAACTCTTTTGGGAAATCACCATAGTATAAAAAGCAGACCAGAAAATGAACATCACTTTCATCTCGGTGTGTTCAGCACAGATAGGTCCAGCAGCTTAGCCTTTATTTGGAAGCAGAGAGAAACAGCTAGTCTAATCCACCCACTGACAGTCTGAAGCTGATACTCAGTTAGGTTGCCAGGTTTGCACAGTCATAACTGTGTGGGGAGGTCAGGTGACTTTAAAGGTGCCCTGTGTAGTATTTTAACCCTAACAAACAAATATTATGTTCACATTCACCCTGAAACAAACATGTTGAATGTATTTCTTCCTTTGCAAACCCAATTTCTAATCCCACCCCAAAGATAGGAGCAACAACTAATAAAAAAGGACCAAAGTTTAATTTCAGTGAAATAAAGGTGCATGATAGCATCAGCAAACTCTTGTTTATTTTCTGACATAAATCATATTCATTCAACTCAGTTTCAGTTTTCCATATTTTTCTGGTGGTCATCCATGCACCCTCCAGTGGCTCTATACCTCTCTAGGAGGGCCCACAGTTTGAGAACCACTGGTTTACATCTATATTTACCAGCCTGTAGTTCCTCTTCCCCGCCTTTGCTGGCCCATTGCTACAGTACTGCCACCTCTGAGTCAGTGGAATAGTGTAAAACCATCGTAGGGACTTGCATTGGGTCACCCACATGAAAATGTGTTTGTCTGTGTTATGTAAGTCTTTGTGTTGAGTTTTTAGAAATGAGCTTCTTATCTAAAATGTCGGACTGTTCTTTTAACAGCAGCACTCATGAGCCAAAACCCCAGTGGGCACTTCTCTGTTAAGTCGCAACCAAAATGCTGTTTTGGTCCATTCTCCACGCAATTTCAAACCCCACCACCAGACTTTAACTCAGCTTTTATGATCGCAAGTTTGAACAAGGTGTTTTATTTTGAAAATCGACCGGGCTCTCTATGGACAGCGGCGCTCAAGGAATGCAATGCACCCATGCCCTGTGAAATTTGGCTGAAAGCCGATAAGCTTGCAGAGACGCTTCATGATGACGATGCTCTTAGTTTAGCATGTTAGCATGGTAACATTTGCTGACTGGCAGTTTTTTTTAATTGGACAAAATGGTGAACTTGACAGATCACCAAAGTTCTGAAAATCCATGGTGAGGGAAATTTAAATGTCGGTACCAAAACACATTGCAGTTCATCCAATAGTCAAGATATAGGACCAAACAAACCAACGTGCTGTTAGTACGTTTTTCTACTCAACATAATAAATAAATGGTTTCACTTTAAATGTGGAAATTATTATATAACTATAAAATTATGGACTCTGGCAGCAAGTTGCTTTGTTGTGCTGATAATTTGATCAAATCTGCGCACATGAGTAGGCGATCACATGGCCATAATGCTGTTTGTGACTATCATCAACTGTACTGAGTTTAGTCTGTTTCTGAGTACAGAACTGATTCCAGCACTGTTTATAAGTTTAATGACTCAGCACCCGCACGTTTGCATCAGTTCTCACATCATAACTCTTTATGTGGATTTAACGGTCTGTCAGAGACAGTTTAACTAGACAGAAACACACCGTACATCAACTCTGAGCTGAGTGGATGAATCCGACAAACATACCAAATCTCACACCTCGTGGTCGTTCCGTACACACTGCAGCTTCTGAAACAAACAATAAACCGTGTTCAGACTTTAAAGTGAAGAAGCCATTAGGACATTTGGCTTTTTTCACTACTTTTGGCATGAGCGTCACCACTTCCACTGACTATAAACTGTTCTCATGCATGAGTTTCCGCATGTGCACACTCTCCAGTTCTGTACGCCTTCATAAATCATAACTTGAGCATAGTATCTTGAGTTTACTACACTTTTTTTACTGCATTTTCTTTGGTTGTTTGAAGCGTATCATTGTATGTTAATACAGAGCCTGTGTGTCTGCAAGCAAACATTTTCTCACAGGACAGCCAAGCTGAACAAAGAGAAACAAAGGAATATGGAAGATGATTTAAGCATGATGAAGCAGCAGAATTCCTGAGTATAGCCTGCTGGGCTGTGTGTCTCTGTGTGTGTGTGTGTGTGTGTGTGTGTGTGTGTGTGTGTGTGTGTGTGCATGTGTGTGTGTGAGAGAGGGAGGGAGGGTGAAAGAGGAGGAGGTTTTGATTGGAAATATTTATTTTGGAAACTGAAGTTTGGAAGCCTCTCTCTCTCTCTCTCTCTCTCATTCTCCCCCTCCACCCTCCTGGTGGTGTCCCATAACCAAAATGGACCACTCCACATCACTTGAAACATAATACCGCCTCCATCCCACCCCCACCTCTCCCTCCTCTCTCTCTCTTCTCCCTTTGAGGGAATTCAAAACAATGAGATCCTTTATACTCTCTCTCTCTCCCTGTCTGTCTCTCCAGACTCCAGCTGACCCCCAGCCCCCTCCCCTGTCCATACCTCCACTCCTCCCTCAACCCACTGTCTAAACAGTGAACCCCCACCCTGCCTTTAAGAGAAAAAAGAAAAACTTCCTCTGGCAAACATGCACATAAACACAGATGAACATGTACTGTACTGTTAATGGTGCTTATCAAAGATAGGATTGGAAGGAATATGTCAACAGACAAGACATATTTGAAAAATAAATCACACACACACACACGCACACACACACACACACGCACACACACACACACACACACACACACACACACACACACACACCAGCTGCCATCTGAAAAGGCAGAACAGCTTTCTTTATGTAGTAACTCTTCTCGATGCAGCTCTGAGTGCAAAGACAGACCAAGGCAGGATGTTGAGCAACTCTGTGTTTGTTCATGTTCCTAATGATCTGCTTCCATAAAGTGAGAATGAAAGAAATAACAATAAATAATAATCTTCCTTTTATGAATGAATGTGTGAGCAGTAAAACAAACACATACACACACACACACGACTGCTCTTTACAACACTTCCTGTTGTAGTATCCATTGAAGGATGCCGTAGGCAGCTTGACTTGCTTTAGTTTCTTGAAGGCCGAAATAAATCATAATAAATCAGTTAACTCCTGGATGAAACACGAAATGTCTTCAAGAAACTGAGCCAGCTGACTATAATAATAACCAATCAATGGATACTTAGGTCTAAGTAGCAATATGACAATGTCAACATAACATGTCTGATTCATGGATTGATTCATGTGTGTACGGCTCAAAAAACTGAAGGTGAACATCAATGAGTGAGATTTAAACCTTTTTTTTTTTTTTAATATTTTTTGGCCTTTTTCAAGCTTTATTTTTGATAGAGACAGGTGGAGAGTGACAGGAACGTGGGGAGATATGGAGAGAGATGGGGAACGACATGCAGCAAAGGGCTGCAGGTCAGATTCGAACCCTGGGCCACTGCGGCAAGGCTTCGTACATGGGGCGGATGCTCTACCAACTGAGCTAACCAACAGCCCTGAGATTTAAACCTCAGCACTCAGATGTATAGATTCACAGTGTTACAATTCCCCTCACATATTTAGAAATATTTTCACAATCACATTCACATATGTTCAACTGTAAAAGCAGCATCTCAGGTCATCTCAGGTCATCTCAGGTCACTTTCTCACCTGAAGTTCTGTTCATTTGGTCCAAAGAAAATGATATCTTTCAGACCCACTCTGTTTCATGTTCACATTGACTTATGACAACTGAACCAAGAGCTGTAAGCATGACATCACTGGGACTGACAGGCAATTAATTCATTTGACAGTTGTGGTGTCTGATATCCTGCATCGTCAGCACTACAGGGAATTCCCATGACTGAGAAGTCATGGAGGACTTTATTGCATGTTACAGCTTTATTTATCTCCTCTGAGGTTCACAACTACCACAGGAAAATAAGTCTTTATCAGTATTATTAGCCAATAAGTCATAAACAGGTAGCAACAGGACAAGGAAGTTTTTGTGAAATACTGAATCATTTCAGCAGGAATTGTCTCTCATGAACATCTGAGACATGAGGAGGAACTCCAGCCAGGTCATCCAAAAGGATTAAGATCTGCCAGTTTAATCTGAACAGTGCTGCATTTTATAATCTTATTTTTGTTTTTGACTGTAACATATTAATTAATTGACGTGATGTGTGGTGGAGTAAAACATGCAATACTTCTCTCTGAAATGTCAGAGAATAGAAACAGAAAGTAACAAAACAGAAACAGTAAATCAACATTGTACTTAAGTACAGAGCCTGAGTGCTTGGTTACTTAGACACAGACAGACACACAGAGACAGACACACACAGACACATAGCGACCTTTTCATGCAGGCTCAAACAGCATTCAAACAACAGCATTAAAATCAGCCTAAATGAGTCAAACCAAACATGCAAACACTCACACAGGTTTGATGGTGTAGCTACACGACGTGGAGCTGACTTAAACTACTATTTAACACTGCTGGGTAGTTGAATCTATAACATAGTACTGTATTTGTATTTCAAGCACAATAATTCCTTCTGAAATGTAGAGAAATATAACATAGCATGAAATAAAAGTTGTAAACAATGACTTTAAAATTGTACCTCAGATGTACAAGAGTATGGCTCTGGTTGCTAATGGTAGCTGATGTTAATTGCAGACCGACACTGTGTACTGTGTAATGACTCCTCTCTACTTGCTAGAGTTACACTATGTTTTAGTATTCATGCTGTAAATGTCACTTGTGGCCACAGTGGCTGCTGTACAACAAAGGTACTTGATAGCCCAGAGAGCATCACATTTTCTTCTTAATCATGTCTTTAATTAGATTTTAAGAAAAAGACAGAAAAGTGTAGGAGGTGTACAGTATGTAGGGCAGTCTTTGCACATGCATTCAAGCTGACTCAGAGCTGAACTTCAGACAGGCAACATACAGAAAAGAGTGGAGAGGCACGGAGCATGTGTTTGGAGTCATTCTGGGAGAGCAGCCATTGTTTGATTGGTCTCAGATTTCTCTCTCTCTCTTTCATTCTGTCTTCCGTTCTCTTTCTGTCTCCCTCTTGATCTCTCCATCTTTTTCCCTACCTCTCCCATCCACACTTCCTTTCTTTTTTTTCATCCTGGAGAGAGAGCGTTCCCAGCCACAGACTTGGATCCAGACTTCACATTAAACAGAGAGAGAGAGAGAGAGAGAGAGAGAGAGAGAGAGAGAGAGAGAGAGAGAGAGAGAGAGAGAGGTTTATAAAGTTCATGCTTTTTTATGCCACATTCAGCACAAAACCACTCTAAGCCCAAGGGATCTGTGTGCACCAGACATGAAGACTTGCACAAAAATAAAAGGAGAAAAAGCAGTATAGGAAGAAAAGAGGAAAAGAAGGAGGAGGTCTGCAGTGGGAACGGCTGTGGCTTCTCTGACGCTCTCAAATTGCAGCCTCTCTCTCTCTCTCTGTTTTCAAACCACCAGAGTGCCACAGAGTTTAGGGACTGCAGCTAGTCAAATATTGGTTTTGAATGATGTAAGGAACATGGCATTCTGGAGAGCCACAGCCAGCACTCAGCTCTGGAGACCCAGTCTGAGAGTCACACTGGCAATGCATCTTCAGGCACAGAAACACGGCACTGTCTCCCACTGGCACTTGTCGATACAGAGAGCAGGGGGAAAGAAAATCCTGCATGTGTTGACTGTGGATCCCTTAAGACAGCTCATCTTACCCCTGCTGATCCCTTACTGTCTGGGGCTGAGGGGAAAATATGTCTTTTAAATGGGAAATCGGTAATATTTAAACTTAATACATCTGCAGGGGGTTGATTTGGTTCTTGATGAGTGCCAGTGACTCGACAATTACTTGGCCAGCTGCTGAGATTTTTTGGCTTTGAGAATGCACTTTCCAGACTACAGTGTTAAAGCACTCCCATCCTCAAAGATGTTTTGATTTAAATACACATCGTCTGCTGCAACACTGAAAAACAGTTTCCTATTGTCCCCCTTTGCCAAGAGCAATTTCTTTTTCATTTAATTGTGAATATTATTATATGGTATATAAAATATGGAGATGACTGTTGGATTTGGGGAAGTGCAAAATTAAATTGTTTATTGAGAAAACTGCTTTGGTCTACCCTCATTATCTGCTGACACAGGGCCAAAGACTGAGGGCCCCCAAAATACTACTTTGGGAGTCTGCACAAGATGTTTTATTTTGAAAACTGACCTGATTCTCTATGCCATTTCTGTGTGTGACTTCCTGCCAGCTCGATGTGCATTGTCTTCCATCAAAAACAGACCAGTGTATTATCTGCACAGCAGAGTGCTTTTGAAAGATGTTTTGGTGCTTCTGATCAGCTCTGGTGGCTACAGTGCAACCAGTGTTGCAGCCACACCTGGTGGAATCAAACACCTAGCTGCCATGTGGCTGGCAGCTCTTGTCTTAGAAACATGACAAACCTTGACCATGAATCTTTACTGTGACAAACAAAATGATCCAGCCTATCCACCTGTCAAACTTGTGTTTCGCCCACATCTTCTAACACAACCCAACTAAACTTCTCTTCTCTTTCTGAAATGCTCACTTATAAAGTTTGTCTTTATCCAAAGGCATTATCTCAAAAGTGCCCAATCACTATACTCACATGTCCAACTGTCAACAGAGATGAGAGGGAAGCAAGATGACTCACTGCTTAGCTTCCATCATCAGCTCCAGAAAAAAAACAGATGTGTTTAAGTCTTTTTGACCATTTGGCCATTAGACAAGTGAGTTGATGGATTTATTAGACAAAGCTTAGGATGAGCTCTGGTAAAGTCCTGTGTGTCAAATTCAGTTGGCGCTATTTACAGGATATGGCAGAAATGGAATATAATATTTAGAACTATGTTTCAGTAGTGTATACTCACCTGAAAATTGAATCATGTTTTTTTAGGGTCTAGATCAGACATGTCAAACTCAAGGCCTGTGGGCCGGATACTTTCATACGGCCCATGAGATAATTTCATACGTCTATTATTAATGGCCCTCCCACCGTTCATACTACAAATCCCACAATGCACTGCAACACAGGCCAAGATACTGTCATTGGTCAAGACCTGTGCACCACCCCTCGCCCTGCTGCTTTGGTTGTTCATTGACACACTAATCAGCGGTCAGCGGATGAACGCACAGCAACATTAAAGCCCTCCAGAACATGTCCAAACCAAAAGTTGACTTTGAGAACAGGGACTTTCAAAGCAGGTGGGAGGCTACTGACAAAGCACACAAGCTTACTGACATAGGAGGTAAACGTGTGCCCTGTTTGTGGAGCTAATGTATCCGTACTACGATGCACTAATGTAGATCAAGATCATAGATCAAAGTTTTGACATGATGGTAGCACTAGTCTGTTGGAGGGGTTTACTTTAGGATGGTTGCTCTTCTCTCACCAACCTGATACTGAGACTCTGAAACACAGGCCATTCATCTTCATGCCCTGTCAGTGTGTGTCAGTGTGTGTCTGCTTTGGATGGTTGCTTCTTCTTCAGTGGATTTCTAAAAAAGCCACAACAGCCACTAAACAAACACACACACACACACACACAATGGAATGATGTTCAGACTTCACTTGAAGCCAAAAACCCACCGAGGAACAAATCCTCGTGATGAAACTTTTTTGATTCGAGCCAGTAAAAAGAGCTAATGTGCCACTAATGTGGCTTTGCTGATGCTGGGCCGGTTACACAGAGCACATTCAAAAACCTAGAGTCATCAGCTTTGTTCACAAAAGAAAGAAGGAGGAGAGGGAAAGCAGGAAACATACAGGTGGAATTAATAACACTAATGATGGCTGCATCACATTTAGGTACGTCAGTTCAGAGCTCTGGTACTGAGCATCCTCGCTCACTGACATGAATGACACTTAATGGAATGGAACCATTGTTAATGTTATTAGTTACACCTGTACCTGCTCTGTTTTCTAAGGTGCCTTCCCAGTAGGACTGCATAATTATGGCCAAAATGATAATCACAATTATTTTGACGAATATTGACATCATGATTATTTATCATGATTATACATTTTGCTGATGTAAAAGAGAATTAAAGAGATGTTGATTTCACTTTCAGACCGGACCGACTAACAAAGCAGAGACAGGCTGGGAACCCAAGCTGAGGGAGTGGGGCGTCATTCTCCACTAAGGACGCCATTAATCCACGAGCTGTTTGCTGCCATATTAATGTCACAAATCTCAGTATACAGTATAACCTTTAAATTCAGCTTTGTAAATATTTTATGAAGAGGGAAAGGCATTCAACATATTTTGTTAGAGCTCAAGGATACACACAATGACGTCTGGTGAGTAACAATTAGGGGTGCACAATACACAAAATTCACAGTTCGATTCCGTTCGATACTTTAGTGTCACAGTTTGATATTTTTTTGATACAGAAAAGAGAAATTTCCATGCCTTTTTTAACTTGTAGTTTATTGAAATTACCAACATTTATTTCAACTCAAAAGTACAGTTTTTAAATTAAATTAAATGTATCTGGTGCAGCTATACCTGCCTCATTTTCTGCTGGGCATACTTAGAAGTTAGAACCATATAAAACAAAAACAGCACCTTGTAAAAATAATAATAAAATAAATGCATCTGATAAATCACCCATCTTCTGTGGTGCATTCTTAGCAGCACAGTATATATTAAAAAGAAATAGTAAATATATTTTGAAACATAATCATTAATATTTTGAAACATTTGAAACATTCTAACAACACAGTATCAACCAATAGATCTGAAGGATGGTGGAGGATCTTCGATTTCAGGTATATTTAGGGCATTAGTTATGTTGCAACGAGCTAGCTTCGCATGTAGCTTCTGTCTCAGCAGCTTGGTCTGAATGAATGTGGGAGGTGCAGCTTAGTGGATCTGCGCTCGACAATGCAGCCTAAGGCGGAGTAGTCGAGCACAGATCCACTGAGCTTTCAGCACAGAGTGCATTACGTATTGTTCGATTCATAGTTCGTACTGAACCAAGACCACTGTATCGAACGGTTCAATACAGAAACGTGTATTGTTGCACCCCTAGTAACAATGACTGTAAACTTTTATTTGTTTAGAAGAAAAGTCCACAGAGCACCTTGAAGTATTTAGATGGTTTCAACTGACCAGCATCTCGAGCTTCGGCTCCTAAATCTGTGAGACAAATCTTCAAACTGTGGAATGCATTACAAAACATTTTTTTAGGAAGGACAGCAACACGCTGTAAACGCAACACTGACATATTATTGCCCTTTAGAATTCGTATGTTCATGTTTGTGAACACCTGGTTAGCTCTCTTGTGGTCTCCACCAATTCCTGAGAAACACTTTCACTGAAAACAGCCACCTGCTGGAGGGTGGATTAGCTCAGTTGGTAGAGCATCCGCCCCATGTACAAAGCCTTTCAGCAGTGGCCCAGGGTTCGAATCTGACCCGTGGCCCTTTGCTGCATGTCATTCCCCATCTCTCTCTCCCCACATTCCTGTCACTCTCTATCAAAATAAAGCTTGAGAAAAGCCAAAAAAATATCTTAAAAAAAAAACAGCCGCCTGCTGCTGGACCCAGATTTATGAGAGCAGAGAGACCTGAAGTTATGGGGTCAAAACAATGAGCTGAAAGACGCTAAAATGCTGAGTGAAAGTGCAGCGTTGGTGATAATTCTTTGTGGGTTTGACACTATGAGCAGTACCTTTCACATTACACATAGCCATGATTGATTGACAATATAAAAACTATTGATTATGAGTTATTTTTATGACTCACTTTTATGGGTTATTTTTATGATCTGTGCTTAACTTATTTTTGACCTTAATTCATGTCTTTTACTTTGATTTCTGCTCGTGTTGGACACTTGTTTTAGTCACCTGTCCAGCTGAAGCATAATTCCAAATTTATATTTTAGAACTTTTCACAATACATGTCGTCATTTGGTCCATCGATAATATAAAAATATTGATTAGTGCAGCTTTAATGGAATGTTCTATGGCTGACTTTTATGATTCTTGTCTCAGTTTAATAGTTTTGACCTTAATTAATGTATTTTATTCATGACTGTATCTCTTCTTGAACACTTCTTTCATTCATTTGTACAGCACTGAAGCCTGATTTAAACCTTATACTTAATACTTACTCATAGCAATAACAACATATGATTGTTATTCCATTACTGCTGTTCGTTTTGTTAATGCTCACGGATTACGGAAGTAGTCAACATTTTAAATGCCAGTTTGAAAAAAACTCTTGGTTGACACATCTCCTAAATCTCAACACACACTGCTGAGGTGCTTTTGAGTAAGTTGCTAAATCCCCAGATTTATTGTACTGGACAGCACTGAGTGTGAATATGTGGGACTCAAAGTGAAGCAGGGTGTTGTTGGGGGAAGAGCTTGAAAGCTGAGCTGATTTTCCCTGGATAAATAAAGTATTTAAAAAAGTCTGTTTTCATGCCTTCTTTCTGTGTGTGTGTGTGTGTGTGTGTGTGTGTGTGTGTGTGTGTGTGTGTGCATATTCAGTGTTGTGGGTGAAGCAGATTCGTGGGTTGACTCCCCAGCTTGCATGTTCGTTCCAGTTTCTATTCTTGCCAGGGATGTGGGGAGGAAACCGGAAGAAGGAATGTGTCCGTCCTCCCTCTCGAGAACTCGGCTCCTTTAAGGAGATATTTTTAGAGCAAACTACTAGTGACTTTACTAGCAGCTTTATTTTTGTGTTCCACAAATGTTCCAGAAGAGGCGACCATTAAAGGTCCACGATGTGTTTATCTTAGTCTGCACTCTGGGTAAACAAACACTTTCTAAATTCTTGAACTGCTCAATTAAGTCATATTCAAATACATATACATATTAAATATGTATAAATATTAATACTACAAATCTGCAGTTCTCCTCAACTGTATTTTTGTTATGAGGAGGCTGTCTGCGTCCTGGTCCCTGTGTTTCCCTCTTGTACTCCCTCTCCCTGTATACCTGTCTGTCTCTCTTGCTGGGCGTGGTTTCCCCTCTCACCTGCAGTTCACCTCATCACCTGTTCCACATCATCCAATCCATCGAGGCAGTATTCAAAACCGGCTCAACCTCCCAGACGCCACCATATCATTCAGTCTACACTGTGGTAACTATACAGCCAACTCTTTGCAGGTTTTTGTGCTCTGTTTAACTGTGCTTCTGGAAAATATCTCTCCCATCTGCCAGCCATGTTTCGTCTCCGCACCTGTTTTTGGATTCTGCCACCACCAGCCCCACACCAGCTCTTCTATTCCCTCTTTTTTCCCTGACACTGCACATTCCTCTCCGTTACCAATAAACAGTTTAAACTAATCTTTGACTTTGGCTGTATTTGCACTTTGGGTCCTGTTACAGTCAACCTGAACAACATTCAGCTTATTTTATTGGTGAAGAAGCCATGGTACACTACCTGCTCATCAGAAAACAGACAGACACAGTTAGAAAGTAGCTGGTGAACATAGTGGATTACTTAAAACACAAATCTAAAACTCTGATATTTGTCATATATATATATATATATATATATATATATATATATATATATATATATATATATATATATATATATATATATATATATATATATATATATAACAAATAATTCCTCATAACATTGATGATGTAGAGGAGATGTATTTTCCATAATGTGATGTATACCCAGGTGAATATATATATATATATATATATATATATATATATATAGTTGGGGTACAGGGGTACAGTTATGATAGCTACTAAAATCAACAAACTCAGTCAAGTACATTTAGCTGTTTGTCTTTTTTGTTTTTTTTATTGGTGGACTAAATCATTAAAGCATCATTAAAAAAGTAATTTTAAGATTTTACAGGATGACAAAACAGAATAAATTATATAAAAATACATTTTTAAACATGAGTGAGCAATTCATACATGTAGAAATTGGAAAAACTCATTTTACTGTGTCTGCAATATAATCAACCATGTCTGTTAGTTTAGTGTTTAAAGATAACACATATCTATTTCATCTGTTCAGTTATTCATTCATTTGTTTGTGGCGTTTTCACACTGCAATCCTTCAGAGACGTCCTGTCAATCACAGAGTGTGGGCGGTACTCTGATCCTGTTTTCTTCTTCTTTTTTCTCTGTCAGGATCTTCATGATAAACAACAGCCATCAAAGTTTTTACAAACTCACAAGAGGTTGAATCAGGTGTCTGTCATCAAAATTAGATTCAGAGCAGAAGAGCAACTTGTTGCTTAAACAATTTAATATTAATTTAATAATATGAAGCCATTTAACATTTTATTGAAAGTGAATCATCGGCTTTTATTCTTAATCCATAAATCAAAAAAACACCCAAGGCCACCGCACAGCCTGAAAAGCAACAAGAGGTTAGGGCCTCCAGCTAACTTCCCACATGCACTGGGGCTGTGTGTGACGGGGTGGAGGGGTGGGAGGGTGGAGGGTGGGGGAAAGTCAATCTGCAACATTAGACCGTGTAGACCGCGGTGAAAGAGACAGACGGTGGCCGAGGAGAGCATGACAGATGCCCTTTTCACCACCAAACGCAGGCAGTCCACCAGAGGTCAAAGCATCAATCAGAGGTCAAAGGTCATCCCGCCTGCAGTGTGCACGGCCAGGCAAGTGATTGGACAGATATGATGATCCAGGGGTCACAGGATTCAGCTTGTGCATGGTGAAAGTATGAGTGAGGATGCATTAGTAGGATGTGCCCCAGTGCACTAAACACACACTCCAACATATAGCTGTATGCATGGATGCACACACAGACACACACACACACACACACACACACACACACACACACACACACACACAGGTCAAAGCAACACTAATGCCATCTTTAATGCCTCTGCATAAAAAATGAAAGATATTCACAAAGAGAGCAACATTCAACCCTGAGGCCTCTTCTCACAGGAAATGGATCCTCCTCTTCATCTCTGCGTGTGTGTGTGTGTGTGTGTGTGTGTGTGTGTGTGTGTGTGTGTGTGTGTTGTTGTTGTTTTGTGCATGAATGACTTGTTGTGAGATGCTGGCAGAGCATGCCTGCGCACACATTCACAAAGACCTGGATGTTGGGAGGGGTAAATAATACGTCCTATTTTTAGAGGTCTGCTCCAATTTGTGCTCCACTCCTCTGAACCCAAACAGAGTCGGAGCTAATCAGCGCTGCCTCCTCACCGGCGCAGAGAGAGAGAGAGCAACAAGCCACAGCCTGGTTGTTGCTGTGTGGAGAAAATACCTCCATCCCTCCTCAGCTGAGAGAAATGAGAGGCTGATTAGAGGTGTTCCTTTTTTTGTCTGTTTTAGAAAACATTGTAGAACTTTTGTGCATGCTATTTCTGTATTTTATTTCTTATATATTTCTCTACATGATGCTTGTAGTATGCATTTTAATGTAAACCATGTTTAGTAAACTTGCAATTTTTTGAAATGGAACATAACATTCATAGCTATGATTCCATTAGTGTTGAATGACCTGAAAATAAGAATATTTATGTTTTTGTTACCATAGAATGAACCTTTTATGTCTACAGACACTGCAAGTCCACCATTTTGAACTACTACAGTAGCCCAGAATGGACAAACTAAACATTGGTTGTATGTACGAGTTTGAGTTTTTCACTTCTTTCGTGGACAATATAATTTCCCCTACATGCTTGGAACGAGAGGGTGAGTTAGGGGGTTGAAATCAGCAACTACACCTGCTGGATGCCACTGAATCCTACACACTGCACCTTTCAAGTGTAAGTTCTTGTCACTGAGGAGAAGCTACATGGGGTGTGTTTGAGTAACATCTTACAGTCGTCCATTTGGTTTGGATGGCTGGTGTGAAAGCTGTGCTGACCAAACAACCGGAACAAGAGTTTAAAAATCTGGATCTAGATCTGAGCTGAGCAGACACACGCGCAGGCACAGGGCTTTGTAACAGTAGCATGAGCTTTAAAACCAAACCTGATATAAAATCCATCTGCTGCACAAGAACTCTCAATAAAGTGATCATGAGCAATCTGTATAAATGATACTTAATTACCTCAGATAGTTTGCTGACCATGTTGTCATGTATGTGCATTAGCATGAGTGCGGGGGATTTGGTGAAAACAGACGTGCCTTGTGTAACAGCTGATCCTAATACTAGCAACCGTACATGTGACAGTGTGATGAAGCTTAATGCATCTTTAAATCCAAAATATATTACTTTACTTCAAGTGATTTGAATTATTCATGACGCAGTTATAACGGTTTCACAGCCAATGTCAGACCAGCCATGTGACAGTTTAACGTAATACTAACAAATAAAGCTAACATGTTTATTTAAGTTTAATAATTATGCATATTTATAACAGGTTATATTTTGATGAATGTTTTCAGAACAAAGACATCTTGAACAATTTCAACTTTGTTTGAAAAATGACATAATTTACTGAATGACACTATGACATTCATAAAAACTCTGTCATGTTTATATGTCATGTTATGAGTTGTATGAAGTGTTAGCCACCTCTTTTTTCATCTTGTTCCTGCCTGTTTGACATTATTCATTCATAAAATGGATTACATTTAAATATGCGTGTGTTAATGTGGTTTTATTTAATTTTTTTGACTTTTTTTTATTTTATGTATTGTTCTATTTTTATTTTATTAATTATTCTATTTTTATTTTATTTTTGTTACATTTGGGGGAACAAATTAAATTCAAAGTTTCAATTTGAGGGAATACATTACTTAAAAGAAGCATTTTTTTATTATTTGTGTACATGGATGATCAAAAATGTAAATGACGTGTCTGTAAGTGAGTCTTCCTCCTCATAGTGTCTGGGCTCCTCTCCGGCTGCTCACAGTGCTCCGTGCACGACTTCCTGCTGCTGAACTGACCCTGACCTCCTCCACACGCCTCCATCCCAGCTCACATGCTCTGTGTGCGTGTGTGTGTGTGTGTGTGTGTGTGTGTGTGAGGGTGACCAGCTCAACTCGTGTTTAGGTCAGAGGATTTTGGAGTGTGCAGACAATATCTTGACCTCCAACTGATGAATCACACACACGCATGCAGTGTCGACTTACACTGCGGCGCTCACATTCCTCACTGTTTGCCTCTTCTGTTTAGGGAAAGAGGGGAGCACTGACCTCTGGATGTTTGAGGAACGAGGCAAGAAGAAAACCAAGAGGAGAGAGAAAAGAGAGAACCGACACTGAGATAATCTCGTCACTAAAGTACAGAAATAGTTATAATTAACATCCTGATTTTATTATTTTTATTTATGATTATTTCTTAATATAGAATGGGTATTCTGGGGTGCTAGGGGGTTAATATTGTAATCAATGTTATTTCATGACTGTAATATGAACTTATGATATTGAGAGTGCAACTCATTTCATTAAGTGCAATTAATAATATTCCCAGGACTGTATTCTATGTGTTGGACACAGGCCAGTTTTTTAGACGGCCAAGTGTTATGTCTGGCGTAGCTCCGAAAATCTCAGGCTCCAAAGATCGCACTGCAAATCCTCCAAGCAAACAGCCACTGTGTGTTTGCATGTGTGTGTGTTAGTGTGTGTGTGTGTGAGGAGAGAGAGAGACAGAGAGACATCTGGCTTTAATCCACTCTGTACAGGAATTCTAACATGTGTTATTACGCTCTATCTCTGTTTTTGTACATCATGGCTGCACTTTGAGTTATTGTGAAATATGGAAGTGTTCTGTTAGAGGCTGTCTATCTCTGACATGATGGATATTTGTGTGTGTGTGTGTGTGTGTGTGTGTGTGTGTGTTGGTGTGTGTATGTGTGTGTATATATGTGTGTGTGTGTATGAAAGATAGCATATGTGCTGAGGAAGTGACCAATACCAATATTCACACTGGTCCCCCCAAAGACTTGAGCACTGAGTGAACATTTTAACACCTTTAATTACAACAATATTCTTTTTTTTTTGGATGTCGTCACACACTGACTGAACTCTGAGTCATTTTTGGAGGTTCGGTTAATGGTGGCGACACATTGCATTATGCTGCAGGTGACAAAGGAAACACCTGAATAAATCAGTGCAGAAACTGAATGCAGATGCTTCAGAACATCAGGGCTCACTGAATGTACTGAGTACATTTACTTGCTTTGGAGTGTATGTTAGCTGATTATTTCCATTTTATGTTTCTTTATACTTTTACTACATGTCAGTCAAACTCCTAACAATAAATAAAGTTAGAGCTGAAATAATTTGTCAATTCATTGATCGTTTGATCCATCCATCCATTTTCCATAACCCCTGATCATTATCGGGGTTGCTGGGAGATGGAGCTGATCTCAGCTGGCATGGGGCGAGAGGCGGGGCAAACCTTGGACAAGACACATAGACATACAACAACCGTTCTTGCTCGCATTCACATCTATGGGCAATTTGGAGTCACCAATGAACCTGCAAGTGGGGGGAAACTGGAGTACCTTGAACCCAAGCACCACAGCTGGGGTTCAAACCAGGAACCTTCTTGCTGTGAGGTGACAGTAGCTAATCACTGTACCCCTCATTGGATCCACAACAAGGTAAATCTATCATCTATCTTGATGCTCAGATGATTCTTGAAAGTCTGGGTTGTTTCACATGCAATGCACTTATTGTAAGTGGATTTGGATTAAAGCATCATCAAAATAAATTCAATTCAATTTATATAGAAGCTTTCTCATGACACTTTCCATAGAGAACAGGTCTAGACTCATTACGTACTCATTTAAATATAATTTAAGGAGATCCAACAATTTGCACCATGAGCAAGCACTTGGTGACAGTGGCCATCTGCCACAACTGGCTGAGTTTGTAAATGTAACATAAAATGTATCTAAATGATTCAAACCAGCCTGGATGCCATGGTAACTGGATTTCAGTCTAATTGAACACCTGTGGAAGATTTCAGAGTGAAGTGTTAGACAACACTTTCACTTAAACATCTGTACGGTAATGTGGACAGAATATTCTATGCGTGGTAACTTTGCAAACTTTTTATTTGATGAAATTCTTCCTCATGCTCATGGTTTATGTGTGCAGTTTCCAGAAGCTTGGGCTGAATATTATTACCTGGATGTGTTTTTACATTAGCATCACATAAACATCACAGAAATAATGATGTAGAGAGGTGTGGAGGTGGAGGTTGGACGGGGGCATGGGTGCTGTTAGTCTGACTTTAATGCAGGAGACCAAAGTTTGCACCATTTACAAACCACATAACATGGCAACAATAGTTGGAATGTGCAGATATAGCAGACAACAACAATACTAGCAATGGGCATCTTCTAAGATTTTGCAAAATCATCTGATACCCATGTTCTTGTCTGACAGCAGGGTTAAATTATCAAGATTAATTATTCAGATTCAGACATATAAAGTACAAGATGGACAAATGATTGACAGGAAGAAGAAAAACAGAAGAAAAACACAGGCAATACACATGAAACAAAAGCATCACTCAAACTGAAATCTAAATGTGACAAGGCCTAGCCTGCTCTCGGATCAACTATTAATCTAGTCAGCGGGGGTCAAGCCATGTTACACTTTTCATTTGCACAACAGCAACTTGTGGAAAAGGGAAAGGAAACGTGCAGTTCATGTTCATTTTAATAAAATATCATTCAACTTGTCTCACTTTGTGACGCACTTGATCGACATTTTTAACAGTTCAATAAAGAATGAATCGGTTCACAGAGGTTGGGGATGATCTGATGTGTTCATGTTTGCCCTATTACAGAGCAGCATGAGCAGTTCAACACAAAGTCAGTCAGTTGCTCTCAGTACAAACACTGGAGTAATACTCAAACCAGAACCAGCATCTTCACAGACTTAATACAAACTGATCATTGTTTAAACTGGTGCAAAGAGTACCTAATCATCTTTTTACCTCCACAGTCTATGACTTTCAAGTGGATACTATCCTCAGCAAACGCTCATCATTTCAACATGGTTCCTGGAACATAATAGTGACTTTAGCCAAAAATCTGTGCAGGCGCTTTGGTCTAATCCCAGCGTCCTCTCTGGAATCACACACTTTGATGCACGTGCCTGACTGCTCTGAGAAGGTTTAGCCGCGTCCTACTGTAAAACTGCAAAGCACACCAGGGCTCTCTCTCTCGCAGCCTTTTTGTGCCCTTTTATGAACACTTCCCTTTAGTCTGCACTCCTGCACACTTTGCTTCAGGGAATAACCCACAATTCCTAGTGTTGTAATGTTAAAAATAAGGACGCCAGAAGAAAATAGCCAGCAAGAACAGGTTTACATGTACATGGCTCATCAGTAAGCAGCGTGTGTAGTTGTTTGACTTATGATGGCATGATGATGATTTCCAGATGTTTTCCTTTGATTTGATCCAACAAAATGTTCTGTTTGTTTGTTAACTGGGAGAAAAACTCTCCACTTCAACTACATATGAAATACAAGCTCATTCTCCAGACCACAGAAATGTTGCAGCTCCAGGAAAGAGATGTGGACTCGGGCCGACTCAAGTCACTGTTTTGATGACTTGCAACAACAGAAAATAAAAGACTTCAGACGCGCCTTGGAAATTAAAGACTTGTGACTTGAACTGATCTGAGACAACTAAAATGATCTGTCTGTGTTCATTTGATGTTTTTAGTTTAAATATAAAACCATCATCATAATGTCTGTGGCAGGATTCATCACATTCACATTCAAAAGTTTACATGTGAAACAAAAAGGTGAACTGTGGAATGAAAGACCTACTCATCAGATGACAATCATCTGAAGAGTCATTCAGATCGATAAGTGTCAGTGTGAGTGCCAGATACCAACTCAATCGCCAGAATGACTTTGTACCTTGTAACTCTACGTTTCTACAAAGTACGGATACATTAAATCTCAATCTGCAGTATGTTTTCAGTGGGAGGTGGGGGACTTGGGACTTGCCCAAGTAAAAGTCACATGGGACTTTCTTGGACCCAATGATGTGAATGTGAGTCACAAGGCTGGACCTCTCTGATGCTTTTGTGTCAACATGGACAACCTGGTCATTGTACCATACGAAAGGAACAATTTCTTTCTTTTTCTTTTTTTTTTATCAGTCATGATCGCATTCACATTCTAGTATTACTCATTAAAAATAGTTCGAGGGGACAAGAAACACAAGCAGTCTGTCAGTTAGCTGAACTGTATTTGAAAGAGAAAACAGACATGTACAGTAAAATTATGATGCAAACTGTCTTGTAAACATCCATCACAGTTTATAGAACCACTTTCTGCTCTTACTTGAACCAACTGTATTTACCATCTGTGCTGCACAGAGTTTTCCCATGTGGGTTTATTACCGGCATCTTCGAAGCACTTACTTCCAGTTTAACCTCTGCATAACGTGGTTTGGGCAATCTGGATGAACGGTCAGATTGTCTGAGTGCTAATATTGTCTCAAAGTAATTTAACCTGCACCGGATCTGCTGGACACTAATTTTAGTAACACCTCACATCACCGCGCACGGTGGTGTGAACTGTGTTTATACACTGGATTCAAAGAGCTCATTACAGATTAAAGATCTGATTTTTCCCATGCTTCAGATAGAAATATCCAAGACACTCAATCTGACTCTAATCAAAGCAAGAATGCAATCCCAAAATAACATCAGTAGCAGCTTTACACAATCAGTTAAACTCTTGCTGGTATGCATGTGACTGTATTTAAAAGTTTTCATGGAAATCTGCCTTCACAAACCCATATTAGCGTAACCCTTGTTTGTACTCCTCAACTGCAGCTGCTTACATTAGTATCACTTTAGCATCAGTGATTTATTACTTCTGACATATGCGCTCATGTATTTACAACATAGATGCATTCCCATGTGTACTCCCATGCACCTGTGGAGCAGATTTATGATATGCAAACTCCCACACATCACCACATGTCTCGCACATTAACAGCATGAGGAATCGTCTGTCTCGTGGACAATAGTTAATTTAAAGAAGTTTGTTCCTGTCCAAATTTGAGGCGAGAGGGAGAAAAAAAAAGTCTCTCATTGTTTATGCAAAGTCAGCTGCTGTACAATCCTTTTACACCGATAACAGAGATGAGATCGTCGCTGTGGATCTGCAGTTTTCTGCAGACATCTGCACTATCTCAGGCTGGTGCACACAAATTCGCCCACAGGCACAGGCACATACACACACACACACATACACACACACACACACATACAGACACACACACACACACACACTTACACAGACACATTCTCTCTAATCTGATTGTTCCGGAAAACTGAATGTAAAATTGCAATCAGTGTAGTGCAATTATTAGCCATCCTGCAATTCAATCTGCACTCTTCTCTACCTCCTCCACTGCTGGAAATCAGCACATTCACTAAAGGCAAAATGAGGAACAAGTGGGTGGAAGGAAAGACAAAGACAGAAGTGAGTTAAGACAGAGAGAGAGAGAGAGAGAAATAACTGAAAGAAAGAAAAATCAATTGCTGTCACATCCATCGCAGAAAATACAGTGGTAAAAAGACACCGAAAGAAAGAAGTGAGTATGAAATAGGCACAGAGATGGGGAAATGGCTGTAAGAGAAGCAAAGTAGGAGGAAAGACGGAGGAGGAAGAACTAGTTGAAAGAACAAAAGCAAAATAAAGAAATCAATTAGTGTCACATCTGTCGGAGGAACTGGAGCAGTGGAAAGAAAGAAAATGAGAAAGGTTGAGGAGGGGAATCACATCTGAAAACCTGCATCTGAAATTCAGAAAGCTTCTTTCATGAACCTACTGAAATATTCAAATGGCAGTAGCCCAGGGACGGCACTTCCATCGGCCTAATATGTTTGATATTTCCATGTAGAAATAAAAGCCAGGCAGTAAAATATTGATATCTGCTTCCTAATGACCTGTGGAGGATGTGCTGGAAAATTATGATCTATAGAAGAGCAGAAAGAAGAGGAAAATGGAATAAAGGACAAGAAGGAAGAGACCTAGTTTGCCCAGGAGAGGTGAGGGGGACTCAGGACAGACATTGTAATATACTACAGAGCACATAATTCATGACACACTGACATACCACAGATACTGTAGCTATATTTGTCCTTTGTATTGATAGGCCTATGGCCATATCTCACATGGTTGGATACCTAAGGTTGGTATGTACTCTCTGTATTCTGTACTTTCTTTTGTAATTTTTGAACATAAGATTAAAGACTGTGATATAGTTCAAAGGAGAACAGAATTTTCAGTCAGAACAAAACTAAAACTTCTTTTGCCTCTTATCTGAGAGGCTTCCTCATTTATGAGAGAAGCTACGAGAACTGTAGAAGTCCTTGAATGAGAGGCAAAGTAGAAAGTCCAGTTGCTTAAGAAAAACTTAAGAAAACCTTCAATTGAGTTCTATTCAGTTTTATTCATATAGCGTCCAATCATAACAGAAGTTATCGCATGACACTTTCCATATAGAGCAGGTCTAGACCGTACTCTTTATAGTATTACAAGACCCAACAATTCCTACCATGTGCAAGCACTTGCGACAGTGGTAAGGAAAACCTACCTTTTAAGATGAAAAAAACTCAAGTAGAACCAGCTCATTGGTGCACGGCCATCTGCCAAGACCGTGTGGGTTCAACAGATATTATGACCTGGATGACGAGAATCTTCACAGACAAGACTAAAGTCCCAGCAACCAACGCCAGCCATGCTACGATACTTGGCTAATTTCTTGACTTGGCATGAACCTTAATGTTTTGGTGATCCCCTCGCCTTTCATTCAGCACAATGTATTGAAATCTAACCAAAATTCTATTAAACTTACTGAGCATATAAATGCTATCATCCATCTATCCATCCATCAATCTATCCATTCATCCTGCACCATTTAGCCGCGTACTGCTGACATTCAATTGCTCCTACTTTCTGTCCTTTTCAGTCATTTTTCTTTTGAATATGTTCTACTGCTGTCATTAGTGCAATGACCCAATTTAGCTGCAGGCATCATTAAAGTTTGATCTCATTTTTTTTATTATTTGATCTCTGAGCACAGTCTGATAGATAACACTGATTGAAATTATGTGACAGAATATATTTTGCTGCCTGATATGGATGCACCAGATAAGAGTTGGATATTGAGGCCAAGGAGGCCAGGTGTCATCCAGACTGGACAGTGTCAGGCCGGTAACTCAAGAAGAGGACTCAGATGCAGAGTTAGGATGGAGCTGACAAAGGCTTTATTTTTAACACAGAAAAACAAGGATCCTCCGGGGAAAACAAAAAGCGCCTCAACGAGGGATGGTCAAAAAAGGGCACTAACTAAACTAAGGGGCTATTAACTGCACAGGCAAAAGGCCAACAACAAAAAATCACTCTTGCGAGGAACTGGAAATCACAACAAAATAATTAGACTATGACTATTACTACGACGAAGTTGCTGGTGCTCTAGACGACATACAAGACACACTGGCACAGGACAAAGGGAGACGCAGACTATATGCACACATGGAGGGTAATGGGGGAACAGGTGGACACAATCAGGAATCAGGGAAGACAATCAGACTGTTGACATATGAGGAAGGGCAGGAACCTGAAATGAGAGGAGAGTTAATTCCCAAAATTAAACAGGAAGTCACAAACAAATATGGAGACAGGACAAAAACTCAACTTGACATTACCGGTGTGACAGACAGATCCTTTTCATATGTGTTAAATTGTAAGTCAGATAATAAAATGCAGTGTTTCAGCAATCACTTAGAATAATTCAATCTACAATAACAGATATTTCTGGCCTCTCATTGTTTTTCAAGTTTCACATAATGTGGTCTAAATATATTCAAATAGAGCACAGAAGAGTGTCCCTGAAGTTAAGACAATGACCATGAACCACATGGCTGGAAAACTTTGTTACATTTCTTCCCCCATCTCTCTGTCAACTATCAATACAGTTATGAAGCTACCAAAAATTATGAAGACAAAAGAGAGCACTAGTAGTAGATCCAGAATTGTGTTGATACACTTAAGTATGACAATCTGTATTAAAAAAGAAGAAGGCAGATCTGTTCATCCCACTCTGAGACTCTGAGAGTTTACCAACTGAGGTGGACATGAACAGGATAGTCGATGATCGCAACCGCCCACACGTTGTTAGAACCATTCAGAAAAAGCATGCATATCCACTTTAGCTCCCAATCATCCACAATGCACATCTTTAATATAAATGCTCAGTCTGATTAGTTCCTTAAGCTTTATTTATTTAGGCAATCTCTCCAAAAGGGATACACAACAAGGAAATATAGACCCTCAAACAATCCTCGAACACACACACAGTCATGCTAACTAAAACAATCACAAATATGTTTAAGCAAGTAAATCGCTAAAGTCCCTCAGAGGAGTCAGTGTCTCTAACTTCATTCCAGTCGTGAGTTGCATTGTAATAAATAAACCGGACTTCCTCACTTCAGGGCTGGAACAGTTAAAACTGGTCTGTCCTGAGATCTGGTATCACGGTCATTAGCTCTGAAGTTAACTAAGGATGTTGAATATCTCAGGGAGGCCTTCTCTTCTAAATGATGACACATGCTGACTGTTGGTATGCTGATGTCTTCCAGATGCCAGCGACGGCCATCAGCCTCTTTACATGACTCACAGTGGTGAGAGGAATAGCAAAGCAGCTAACTGCTAATCTAATGGAAGATAGCGGAATCGAGCTCAGCAGACGGACCGGACAGGGTTCGAGCATCGCCCCTGAGAACCACTAACTGTAATATAGTAATAATGTTTTTTAAAGAAAAAGAAGCAGAAAGAAGCTCTGTTTCAAGAATACAATTTGATTTGTCTTATATTTGAGCAAGATGTTCAACATTAGTTTTGTAGTATGATCTGCTATCGTAGTTTTTATAATCCTCTGCACTCTTTATGTAGAGCATCATTAGGAGTCAGTGTAAAATGCACAGATTTTTTTTTTTTTTTTTTAGTTTTGAGCTTTAAAAGCTTTAAATTATACTATAATCATACTTTATAAAATGCTGGTTAATCCCTCGGAATCCACACAAGTCAAAACCTGGAACAGCTACACACTCTATATCAACATTGCATTATTACAGCACATTACTGTTCCATTAGGCTGAGCGACTGCTTGACCAGCCAAGTCTAATGGAAAGACACAGAGCGGTGACCACAGCCAGCACTGGGCGCTTCACTGCACCACCAATATTTTGGTCAAATGATTCAATTACTCCTTCAACAGAGCGGTGAGCCAAAGAAAGCAGGCCACCCCACTCTTCTTTAGTGTGTGTGTGTGTGTCTGTGTGTGTGCGAGAGTGTGTATATGTGCACGTGCACATAGAGACCCAAAAGGGGGACCTAATTGAAACCAGCTGTTCCACTGAGACGGTGTTGGAATGAGGCCAGAGCGCTACATTAGTCTGACATGGATAGAGCGAGAGACATGTGCAGAGACAGGGAGAGAGAGGGGAGAGAGAGAGATAAAAGGAATGTGAGGCTCATGCAGAGAGCATGTAGAGAGGAGGAGGAGTGAGGACTTCTGACTGTTTCTCTCCAGACTTTGGTGACAATTTGATGCTTTTTGTACTTTGCACAAGTGTCAGACCTGAAGTGACAGACAGCTCACTGACAGCAGGAGCTCATGTAAAATAAAACCGTTAGCAGCAGCAGCAGTGCTGCAAAATAACCTCTGTGTGAAAAAGAGCTTGTGTACAAAACAGAATGGTGGGACGGAGTTGTACCTTTGACCCAGATGTGAGATAATCTTCTGTAGTTTCATCACTACGAGGGACCCTTTTCACATTATCACAGTTTTCACTTAAGAATATTCATCACAACCACTTTAAGTAATAGTACAACATAACTCTTCTTTTTACCAAACTCTGATCTTTCACTAAACCTTACCAAAAATTGACGACAACTGGTAGAGAATTGGTCACATGAATCATTTTTGTAACAGCTGTGGAAGGCTCTGTTCCTGCCAATAAGACTGTAAGATCAGAACATACTTCTATGGTTTATTTCAAATGCCAATGACATTTTTTTATTATTATTTAGTTTGAGTGAGTGTAAACAGGCTAACAATTTAGTGCACTCAGGATGTCAGTAGATAATCTCTGTGTTCACAGGAAAACTGTGAGTATGCATCTATGGTAAGTACAGTACGGAGAAGGTGAACCAAGAATTTGGTCTGTAAACTGTGAGAGATGGATGTGTTTACCAGAGACAGTTTGAGTAACAGGCATTCATTTGTCTAACTGAATTTAGCCTCACAGACATGAGTTTGTCAGTTAAGCATCTCAGTTAACAGCATTAAGAGGCAGACTTTAACAAAGAATGTGTTGATTTGTCAATATTTAAGTCTAACAGGGATCAGATGGAGAGAGAAGTAACGTCAAAGCTGAAATTAGTTCAAATAATGAATATAGAAAAGTAACTCTTTCAGCCTGTTCGGACATGAAGTGTTTTGGTGGTGGTCACTGTGACCAGTGAATTGCTTCAGAAATGACTGTTTAAAGCTACTTCTGCACTCAAATACAAGCAAAGTGAAACCGCATAAACATTTACAGGATGTGGAGAGGAGGCAGGCAGTGCAGGTATAGACCACTAATTGTTGTTTTCTGAGGGTTCAGCTCTGCATAATCACCGTTCACAATCTCACAGAGTTAAACAATTCCCTCTCTTGTTCGTTTGCTTGTGAATCATGAGTCACATGAGCTGGCATTTTGGCATCCTGCATGTCTTGGATTTTCACAGGCATCGGTCATTATGTGGTACTCACTGCACCACGTGAGCCTAAATGTGATCTTGTAGATATGAAAGACAACATATTTATATGTTCTGTTGTATCTCTTTCATGGTTTGGGGTATAACTGGCAAATGACGGAGTAAATATTTAGTATGTGCAGGACAAGAAGATAAGAGGTGGATAATAACTTTGTGGATAGAAAGGACTTATTAATACATTTCACAGTTTACGTTTTTAATACTGACCACATGTTTAACACAGTATCAAGAGTGGTGGATATTGCAATGAAATAACTTATGGTGGAAGTTATCTAAATTATGATCCTGAAAAGAATTTACTTTGGAAATATTACATTATATTTCTTATAGGTGAGTTCTCAGTACAGTGCAGTACTCTGCACAGTTGTCATGAAATTAGCTATAGAGACCAAAACTGTTTTATTGTTTATTTCTGCTGTGAGGTTGGACATTTTAATACAGGTGCTTATGGAGGTTGAAAGATTCTGTAGCCAGCCTCAAGCAGACGCTCGAGGAATCAGTTTTTGGCACTTCTACAGACGCCGCAGGTCCTCGTCAACGGAGTCCGCCATGTTGAGTCATCATGTTTCTACGGTAGCCCAGACTGGACAAACTAAACACTAGCTCCATATAGGGATTGTAGTTTTTTTGTTAATGTTTCACAGCAACCATAGAGTGAGGTGAGGGGTTACAATCAACAACTACGCTGCTAAATGCCACTAAATCTTACACACTGGTCCTTTAAAAACATGACATGATGAAATGGCTTTAAGTAAGCCATCTTGTGCTGGTTCTTAAAGATAAAGCACGCCTCAACACTTTTATACGGTGTATGAGTAGGTAGGTTTTCATATTTGATTAAATTCTGAATGAGGGGAAGATAAATAGTGAATGATGTACAGATAATTCATTTTCAATGAACAGAATTAATTGTTCAACATGTAAACAAAAATAGAGACCTCGTCACTCCAAATCAACAGAAAATAAAAGTTGCAGTATTCATAACAAACCCACATCAGGTTCCCCAAACTCAGTCTGTGTGTGTGAGTTATTGTCCAGCAGTACCACCAGTTTACCTCTGTAAAACTACAGACCCATGTCTGGAGTGAAGTGGAGTTGAGTGTTTATGAGTGTACAGCAAAAGAGGGACGGGGGGGCTGCTGAGTCTCCTCTCAGCTGTTTGCAGTTTGTTTCAGGCTGCAAATGGAAAACTCCATCTGAACTGTGCAGAAGGTGAAGCACTATTGTTATATTGATTCAAGTCATAGCGAAAGTAGAAAAAGAGACACGTGCGTGTAGAAAGATGAACGTGAGCATGGATTATGACAACAAACATGGCGTGTGGCGTGTGCAGAGGACGTGCATTGTCAGAAATAAATGGAAAGCAGGTTCTTGAAAGTGAAAGAACAGTAACAAGATAATTACAGCTGCCTGTCTTCTCCTCTTCTATTCTTTACCATCTCACCCTTCCTCTCCCCTTCTTTTCTTCTCATTCATCTTCCTATCTCATCAATTTTTATTACTCTACATCACATTGCGAATTGCAGATGTCAACTCTGTGCACCCAGACAGACATCTTCTCCTTTCTGTTCTCGGTCCTTTCTCTTCCCACTCTTATGTCCTTTTATCGCTCCTCACCTTCACCCCTCTCCTGTCCTCTCCTCTCCTCCCCTCTCCTTTCATCCTTCTGATGCTGAGCTTTGATCTGTTCTGTTTTGTCATCTGGTTAGTTTGTATATTTCTTTTCCTCTTGTCTTACTTTGTATGTACTCTTTCTCTTCTTCCCCTCTCTCGTGACAATCGACAGGCCCTTTTTATTTTGGTGCCATTTTTCAGGCAGACAGCCTCTGATTCATGTGCCCATCATCCCGTCCGCCCGAGGGCCATCGGGGCCAGGCACAAAAGACGCAAGCAGTCAAGCATCTCTTTCTCCTCTCTCTCTGCAGCCGTTTTCACCGTTCTCCTCCCTGACTTGTGTCTCTTTCTTCTCCCCTCATTCGCCTGTCATTCTGTCGCGCCTCTACTGTAGGTCTTGCTCTGTCAGTTTTCCCTCTCCGTCTAATATACACCCACCATTCATCACTCACTCGCTCATTTCTTCTCTTTACCGCTTTGCTTTTCTCTTCTTCTCAGTACATTCATGTCTTATCTGATTTCACTTCTTTCTCCAATCTCTTCTGCTGTATTCCACTTTTCCGCACTCGTCACTCATCGCGCTCATTTAACGGAGCAGGGAAGAATGCCGGGCAGTTTGAGAGATTATTTACACAACTGAATTTATTTGGATTTTCAGGTCTGCATGAAGAGAATGATTGGACTCAAATGAGATTCATTTCATTGTTTAAAGAAAGAGATTCTGGCTTTGTGTCAGGCGATGACCTTGAAATCTGGCAGTAAATCCATTTCATTCTGGACATGGGACTACATCAACATTTCAAAGCAGTGACTCTACAACCTGAGGACTTGGTGATGATTCTGTGCACTTATAGACACCATTAAAAAGACTAAAGGGCATCCAGGGGGGGCATCTGTGATTTACAGAGTCTCCTGATGGACAGATAGCTTTAGCACTTGCTCAGATAGCTAGCTGCTAATAAGCAGCCAGTAGTGAACTGCTAGCTGTCGTTAGCTCAGCTGAGAAGTTAACCGAACTGACTCGCCCCACAGGGCCAAGAGCCAAGCCACCTCAGAGGGTGACTATGACTGGCTCGGGGTTTGGTCGCAGGTCCGGCTGTGTTCACTATCAACATCAGCATCAGCAACAAGTCCCTCCCGATGGTGTAAAACATGTAAAAATGTGGAAACAAATAGCACTCTGCTTCTTGTTTTATGGGGACTTTAAAACATGTTTCGTATTTATGACACTGGAAACTGATGACGTCACTTGTGTGTTGCTCAAGGGAGAGACTGGTAATTAAACAGAAGAAGAAGAATGAGATGCAAACAGGTTTGGGGTGTGAGAATGTACTGGCCAGCTGAATTGGAGGATCTCACCAAAAGTCTTTCACCACAAATGTCACAACATAAAGTAAAAGCTGCTGCTTGGCGTTTATGTTTGTGTGATGTGAGGGTTCGATGTGTGGTGGTTGGATCACTTAAGAAACAGCAGGATGGAGACTTTCTCAATTCCACACTTCATAACAACTTCTCTTCCTTGTTCGGACCTCTCACATGACTGAACTAACCAATCAGAAGCTAGGACTTAGACTGAGGCAAATGTGAGGGAATCAGAGAGGCAGATTTAACAGAGTATCTTAACTGTCTTACAGATGCAGCTGTAAATATTTGAACATACAAATATGTAAATAATAAATGTGTAACATAAATATGTAAATAGTTAACTGTGTAACCATTGTAAATGCATTTTGGTAAATTAACACAAATATAAATTATATTAACTTCTGAGCCTTACAACTGTCAAATATGAATTAACTTCACTTCTTAACCTTACATTTGTTTTGGTACAAGAACAAAAGACAGTTGGCGTTCTTGTGGGAACGCACTGAGTGTTAGTTCAGCATGTTGTCTAGCGTATTTACTCATAAGGGTATCACCTATATCACCAAAGTTATGACCATTCCGTCCTCGGAGGACCATGGATGTCTGTAGTTCAGTTGAACAAACATTTCACAGAAATCCAAAACCATCTATCTTTATGATAGTGTTGAAGATAATGTCATGGGATCATGAAAGTCAGTGCTATTTGTCTGGGAAATAAGAATGTCCATATGATTTCATGGCAGTCATTCAATATTTGTCAAGATATATCAGTCTGGACCAAAGGGTGGATGTATCAATCAACCTGGAACCATGCAGTAACAATGACAACTCATCACAGATGTGAGAGGAACCTCGGTGACAACATCACAATATTTATTCAACTCATTTTATTTTTCTTGGTGTGTCAAGTTGTACAAAAAAAGTAATGACGTGCATGTTAGGCCCCAGAAACAAAGAAGACTGTCTGCATCATACTGTCTGTCATTCCACACTTTTCTTTATTATTCCATCTCTCTTTATCTTTATTAAAGCTATCAATCTGTGCATGCATAAGCCTGCCTTTTAAGACACTCACCCTGTGTGTGTGTGTGTGTAATTTGATAATGTTTCACTTTGGTATATTTTCAGTTGTTTTGGCAGATGTCACTGGCAAGGTAGAGTGGTGGTGTTTTCTTTCTCTTTCTGTTTGTCTCGTGTGTGTGTGTGTGTGTGTGTGTGTGTGTGTGTGTGTCATGTCATGTCGTGCGTTACAAGATGGAGTGCAGCCACAGTGAAGGACAAGCGTTTCTCATCCATTTATGAGGCCGTCAGCATAAAAGCCAGCCAAGCATCTTAATGACCCATGACTCAACTCTGAGAATAATCTGACACACACATATGCTCACACAGGGCTGAGTCACACAAAGTTCACATGTAGCACCCACAGCAACAGAAAAAAACGTCAAACTCATAAAGGAAGATAGCATCAGACCTCATGGTACTGCAGCTACATGAAGAAATCATTCATTTCTGCATTGACCCTGAATACATTAGTAATCATTAAACAGATGGTGATAGTATGGACTCTGAAGTTGATCTTGACAGTTATGACAGAGTTGAACTGACAACTTCCTGCTGACAAGTGAACGGCATGAAAATAGTTCACTGATATGATGATAAAAAGAGTCATTTTGGAATGTTTATCATGTTCAGAAAGAAAATGTATTTCCTCAAAAGTCCAGAATACTGTTCTGGAGGCAGCCTCAAGTGGAGATGCTGATGGTGGAGGTGGTGTGGAAGGATCCTTCAGGCTTTAGTCAAGGGAATATCACCTGTTGCCTTCTTTTGGGTTCAGATTTCACTCAAAAATCACCAGATTATCTGAGGGCACGGTCACATTTTTCACCTCAAGTCTGGGCATATGTAAATATCTTGTTGGAGTCAAACCTTTATTGACCCTGTGAACCCTTGGCTATTTTCAAAGGATTTTCATTATGCGGACCAAATGGCAACCTCTATGGCTGTGAAGTGAAGCCAGAGCCAAGAACTGCAGTTCCTTAAACGTCCACTTGAGGCTGGCTACAGAAGTGAGTCAGTCTCCATAAGTCCCCATGTTAAAATATCCAACTTCACACAAAAAACATGTTTACAGCCTGGTCTCTATAGCTAAGACCTCTCCTTCTGCAATACAATCCATCTCCCCACTTTCAATGTGTCTATGATCAATGAGGTAATCCCCACCTCATTGAAATTGACTTAACTGACGGCAACTGGTGACTTGTTTTTCTTTAAAATGATAAAATGACAGTAACTGAAAATCACACAGAATACATCATCATATTCTGAAGAAGAGCCTGTCCTTTCTCTTCTTTCCTCTCTGTCTGCATCTGTCTCTGGAGACTTTATTGATCTGTGTAAAGCGCGAGCTTGTTTACTCCTCAGGTTCTAGGATTAGCAGTTAGCATACTGGAGAGATTAATTTTCTAATCTTTTAATCAGTGGTGAATATTTATGATTTTACACGTGATTATGGTGTTCCACATGGTGGCTATGTTGTTGGCAAGTGTGTGTGTGTGTGTGTGTATTTCATGTGTGTAGTGAGCAAAGATGTACACAAGAGCAGAAATGTTGGCACAGGCGCTGGATATTTTATCTATTATCTTATTCTGAATAGCAAAAGGCCGAATGTGTAGTTTTAAAATGACTGGTCACGTGTGTGGTGCAAAGAGTGGTCATTCTGTTTGCAAAACTTATATATGTTTATATGTTGTATTAATTGTACAATTTCACCTCCCAGTATGTAAGAAAACCCCAAAAGTGTTCTGAACTGTAGCTACCACCCAAAGCTTCTTTTTGAGTTGCAAATCTGCTTTAGGAGTCTTTAAAATACATTGAATGATATGAAACAATGCATGACACTGTTACCATTAGATCAAATGCTGAGTGAGTCATGTTCCAGTGATACAGTGAAACTGCAAAAAATAATATTAATAATAATAATAAAAAAGAAAACAGGTGGGATGTCTCTTTTGCTGAGTAGCGGTGTAGAAACACTGTCAGAAAAAAGAGTCACAGTCAAAATGTAATCTCCACCAAAACTGAACTCAATGATATGTCTGTTCCGGCTCTGGGTCCGGATCCAGACTGCGGTCTGACTATTAGTGACCTGTGCTGTATACAATTTCATGACACATTTTGCGGTCTTTTACTGTCATGGTTTGTCAGTTTTTCATCGTAAAATCTACAGACAGACATTTTTTTCAGTATGAGGTGTGAAGTGCACCTCCATGTTTATGGAATCAGGTCTTGAATTGAAGGTTTAATGACACCCATAGCTAACGAGAAGGAAAAAAAAAAATAATAATAAGTGCATCTCAAAAATCTGTTCCTGACAGTTATTAAATGATCCAATTAAAAACAGAGATTATCCTCAGAGATAATCTCACTGAGTCTCCACTTTCATGTCCACAGCTCTCACATCAGAATGAACACTGACGGATCGCTCGTGTGTTTCCTGTCGTACTGAAACTGAGACTAGTTTAGTGTAGCTCTGAGCCTTCTGTTGAAAGGGTTCAAGTTGCTACAGTGAAATAAAGAAACATCATCATCATCAGAATGAGTTGATAAATAAAGTGAGTCTGACAGTGAGCAACTTTTCTGGTTTCTTGACAGAGATGTTGGTCTGTCATTAAAAGGCAAGCATATGCTGTTGTTAGATCAAACAAATGGGAATTTTAGAACATTTTGGTACCTTCTTGAGGCATTAAATTGTTTTCTTTTGCTCTCTGTAAGGAGGATCACGGGAAGCGACAACAGTGTTTTGTGAGGATTCAGCTGAGTCAGAGACAGGACTGAGAAAGGGAGGTACAGAGTGTGTTGGGGTCTGTGTGTTAGCTGCCTTCCAGTGGACCAAGCCAAGCAGATAATAAAGCAGCAGCACCTCGCTGACCAGTGGCTCAGAAAACCCTCATCTCTAGCTGCTCAGTGTGTGTGTGTGTGTGTGTGTGTGTGTGTGTACGCTTCTGTACGTGTTTGTGTGTTCTGCTAAGCAGGCCGTGATATTAGCACTTGGGTTATGTGGGGGTGGGGGGGTCAGGGGAGACGCTTGAATGGAAAGAGACAATATCGATTTTTCTCTTGAAAAGACTAACTTGGGAAAACTCCTGGTAAGTCGGGGCTAAAATGCTTTGTGGCTAAACATTATGGGGAAATGACAGAGCTGCAAAACTCAGCAAACAAACAATTTACCACTCAACTTTTCATCATCTCCTCAATATAGTGCACTCTCAGAGGAAAACAGTTTGGTTTTGTTACCCAATATGTGATGAGAATATTTCCTTCAATGTCGTTTTTTTCTCAGCTTTCTGCTCACATGAACTCACCATGATTACTGTTTACATAAATGAGGCAACACGGCTACAAAGAAGTCATCTGATGCACAGACAGCTAGCTTAGCTTCAATGGTTCAGTCAACCTGCATTAGCTTTGACCTGCCAAACATATTTTAGTTGTGGGAACGACTGTGCTGAGTCAGGCAGACTAGATTAACACATTCAACTAAGCAACCACTCTTCCCCTGCACTCTCTCTGCTACTAGAAGATGAAGAGAAGGGATAGCAGGGTAGGGATAGTCACAACCCTTTAAATTACCTACACCACAGCCTAACATTTGCTGGTCATACCAGGCCGTTACATCAGCAAAGAAGAGAAATACGTTGAGCAGTGGTGTGTTTATCTGTTCATAAATTGTAATTTTCCCTGTGAGAGGGAGATTGTATTGCATATAGGCTCATCCTAATGCTAGCTAATCTTTTGTGGTTTTTGCCCTGGGTGGTGACTGAAGGTTGAGAATGGGGTGTGTTTCAAGGTTCAGGGTTCTTTCATCCATCATTCTACAACACAGCAGTACACAGCACAACAAAATGCAAGCTGTAGTCCCTTTACGCTCCAAGCAAAACAAAAGGCTATTATTTATGGCAGGTTGCTGAGGATGAATAGAAGAGTCTCACAGCCTGAAGTGAGATACTTCTGTATTGCTTGGCAGATGGTAGCAGGACAAAGATGCTGCGGCTGTTAAATTTAGAGATTGTTAAATTTCTTATGAATTCTTGTTGTTTGAAATCTGACCGATGATGGTCCGCAAACTCTCCTCATCAGGGATTGCAGTCAGGAGGGGGCTGCGTACACTGCCCTGGAGGACTCCAGTGTTTGGCACCAGAGTGGAGGAGGTGTGGCTGCCACTCTGAACCTAACTAGGGTCAAAGCGAGCATAAAAAGTGTTAAACTCATCTGGTAACGTGGCCTCAGTCATTATAGTGATGCTCCTGCTTTTATAGCCTCTGATGGTCTGGATCACTTGCCATATATTTATAGCGTTGTTGGTGTTAAGGTCCCTCTTCATGTCTCTGCTGTGCATCTTCGATGCCAGCTTTCAGTCTTGCTCTGGTTATGTTATAAGCGTCCCAGCATATGATGAATATACTGCAGATATAATGTGTTTATGATAAAAATCTAAAGCCAAGTTCAATGACCAGCTTTTATCTGAACTTTAGGAAGCTCATCTTAGACATTTAGTGTATTTTTTTATTGCTTTATTGCTAAGCTAGGCTAAACAGAAGTCTATTACCTTCATTTTGACACACAGCGATGAAACCTTTGTAGATATTTTCATCTAACAGCACACTAGAGGGCTTTCCAAATTTTTCCAATTTTCCAAAACTGTTTCTTTATAAAAAACATATTGGTATCCCTCTTCCCAAAAGTCTACTTGTACAGTTTGCAAGCAAACGTGCACTCCAATCGAGCAATGCAACAGAGCCCAGAGCATCACTTGAGCTATTTCTCACTGCTTGTGGGCTAATACTCCTCCATAGCTATCATCAGCCAGTCCCCAAACAGCCCCCTTTCACCCACAACTCCCTGAAGTGCTTACACAGGCTGCCTAGCCTTGGCAGGATATGACACGCCATTAACCGGCCGCCATGCCATAACGCTTATTTAGAGACATCTGGAGCTGAAAATATTTCATGGCTTCTCCCAGGACCTCCACGGATTAAAATAAGGGGAGCTGGCTAGTTTTAAATACAGAGACGGAGAGAGCAAGATAGGGGCGCAGTGGAGAGAGAGAGAGAGAGAGAGAGAGGACCCTGTAGAGGACTCCAGTGGTGACAGTACAGCCATAGCTAATGTGATTCCCCTGCCGTGACTCATAGAAGAGGTATATAAATACCCACACAGGCCCCTGTCACTGACACGCAAACCTTCCCTTGCTTTGTATAAACCCACGAGACAGAGAGAAACTGAATCTAAAGGGCAGATTTTTTTTCTTTTCCCCCCCTGAACTGTGAACTTGTGTTTATCTTGTGGAAGGTATGTGAGTGTCTCCCACACAGCTGTACAATAAAAAATAGAAAATTAGGAACAGTGAGATGGATGACAAGGGGTTTCCTGGAGCCTCAAATGAGAGAAAGAAAGGAGCAAATGAGAAAACCAAAATGGGGTGAGTGTGGGGGGGTGCGTCCCAAATTCCTCCTCTTTAGACCTCGGTGTGAGACGAGGTTTGTTTATAGCGAGTCTCCACCTGCAGCTGTTAACACACTGGGCTTCCCGCTGTTGGAGATCAGTGGGGTAATGTGGAGATGCTGCTGCTTCTGCTGCTCACGTTTGCAGCTGCTTGGCAAAACTGAGCTCGGCTGCATGGAAGGATCCGTTTGTCCTTCAGGCTTTCACCTGTTGCCTTCGCTTGGGTTCAGATTTCACTCATAAATCACCAGATTATCTGAGGGCACAGTCACACTTCTAACTTCAAGTCTTATCATCAAATGGGAACCTCTTGTTGGAGTCAAACCTTTATTGACTCTGTGAACCCTGGGCTGTTTTCACAGGATTTACATTGTATACGGACCACTTCAGTCCAGTGCCAAGATTCTCAAAAACTATTGAGACGAGGCTACGGTGGTCTCCAGACAATGAACCCACCTGACATTTCCAGCGCCACCATGAGGGCAATATTTCTTGGGTTTTGTCTCAAATATATCAACATCTATTGAATGGACCACAATGAGCTATGGTGCACACACTCATGTTCCCCTCAGGGTGAATTATAAGCACTTTGTTGATAGTCTGACTAATACTTCTACTGGCTAATGCCCAAACATGCAGAACTCATTCTTTATGTTTCTTGTTAATAAACAAATGTTAGTATGCTAATTCTCTGAAACTCTTCTTGTTTAGCCTCTAATTAGATAAAACTGTATAATCTAAATATTACATTTTTGTGTAAGCTGCATGAAGGGTTCCTGTTTGTGCTGTAATTATGGACATACAGGCAACCATAACTGGATTACTTTGAAACTGAAGAAAACATCTCAATGTTATTATGAGGCAAAAGCTGAAGTTGGAAGGAGTTCATTTTTGGTATGATTTCTAAATTGATTTATGGACTTGAATCCTCAACGGACATTGGATAAACTATTTAGAGCAGTCCAGCAGACTTTACGTTCTGATTTGAGTTATGACAAAGAAAAAAAGGGTGAATTTCTCCTGCACAGTGCATCAGTGGAGTGGAGCGTATGGAGCAGGTCATGTGCCGAATGCTGATCTCTGATAAGGAATATGCAAAAGGATAAAACTGTTTTCCCGGAAGTGTATATACAATATCAACAATCTCACGTGTTCATTAGCTAACAGTGCACCTTGAGAAGCTGCATAGACACCCTCAGCCCTCATTACATGTTCTAACATAGTGAACTAATGAAGGGCCTGGATGTGAGCCATCATGTCCAAATCACTTTTTCAAATTAAGAGAAAGATCCTGATGTTATGCTGCTGATTAGCAGGAAAAAGACAAAGAAGAGAGTGTGCTTTGCTGATCCTGTCAGCAGTGTAGGTCACCAGGCCGATACTAGCTCACACCCCCACTGCTTGGAAACCTGCAAGACACCCTCAGACTGAAGGAGAGCTGCGGAACAAACCAGAGTAAATCCAGTTCTGAGAAAGCAAGGAAGAGCAGTTTTAGTGGATTTGCTGCCAGTTTTGAAGCTGCAGAGCAAAGCAAAGCAGTGTCTTAAAGTCAATTCCTCTCAGGAGAGCCACAAAGAGAAGACATTTAGTTAAAGGGACCAGCGTGAAGAAGACAGAGCTAGGACAAATGTTATTTTTTGGAGGAAAAGAGTATGGCTGCGATGAGTGTGGAAATACAGAAGCTTTCAGCTGATGCATTTACAAGAAACTACTCACTCTGTTTCCTCATTAACCAAAAGTTCATCAGCTTGGAAGCCAATAGCTTAGCTTGGATAAGATCAACTCTTGAGGTTCTAGATTCGTGGCTGTCCTTGGAGTGATGTGATTTACATGCACTGGCTTACCTTCTTGGAAAGGACATAGCACTTAGCTTGATGATGAGTGAATTATAATTCTGTTTCTCTTCATTCGTGCAGTCTGACATAATTTTCTGTTTGAAGGCTGGGTTTATTTTTGTTTTGTTTTGCCCTAATTAATGAGCAGTGAATGAATATCCATCATTTTCAGTCACATTTTCATTTGACATGACAGCTGCAGTCGTGTTTTCTGGAAAAAGTTTGAAACTTTGATGTAGTGGTCACATTTGGTACTGCAGGATCACCAGATGCAAAGAGACAAAAATAGATGTTTGTAATGATTGTGTACAAAAGTATATTCATCTCAAATACCTCTGAAAGACACCATGTATTATCAAAAAGTCAATCCAGTAGACACATTTAGAAGACCTGAAAGCTCTATAATTTGTTTCACTACTCATGTATGTGGATAGCCCCCAGCCAATAGAAACACCAAAACAATCTAGTGCTCAGCTCTAAGCCAGTGAAAGACTCAAAACACAGAGGTGGAAGCCTGGACATTTATTTTTTCTTAATGCATCTTAATACACCACTGCTAAATTTGCAGCTGATAAATGTTGGTTTATATCGCAGTTTAATATTACAACCCTAATATTTTAATAATAGCAAATTGAATTGAGAGCTGAATAGAGAAAGAAGCATCACAGGGAGTTAAGGACAGTTAGAGAGCTCTCTTCATCAGGTTAAACCCAAACTCACAGCATAAGTTTTGAAGACATTGGAGCAAAGAAGTAAAGAAACAATAATCTTTTGTTCCAGCATGCATGAGAAACTACACTTTTTTTTGCCAAGTGGCTTGTAATAATAATCATTATGCTCGGAGTCATTAGCCTGGAAGTCACACAGCTCCCTGATATGTTGTCTTGTAAAAGATAATATCCCTGCTCGAGGTTATGGATTAGAGACTGTCCTTGAGTGGGAACTATACACTCACTGATTTATTTATTTATTTCTTCCTCTGGGAGGACATAACATGAACTAAATGATACGAACCGCTCTTAAAAATGACAACATTTCAGTGTCACAACCATTCAGGTTGTGACACTGAAGGTACATTTTGGAGGAGCTCTGTTATGCAGTAACGATCTTCACATTCAGGGTCTACATGTTGTTCTCAAACATTAAAGTATATGTACGATGCACCATCACGTTCTCAACCCAGGTTGTCAGATACAAATGCTGTTTTGTCATGGCACTCAGCATCTCATACAGACCCTTTAGCTTCTGCATGAGATGTTAACATTGTTAACACATTGTGAAACGGTTGTAGTTTGGTTTGGTTTAGGCAACAAAAATGCATGATTAGGTTTGGTTTGAGTAAAATGTTTGACCCAACTTTAATAAAGTCAACATAGATGTGAACCCCGGCCTCCTGCCACCAGAACCATTGTTCATTGTCTGTTCTGGACAATGACTGTGATTCCACCAGAAGCACTGCGGCATGTTTCAGAAGCTGCTCTCTGCTCTGCTCAGTGGAGGTATATTAATGTTCTATTTTTGACAGATGTTGCGACCAGGCGCATCAAGCAGCACAGAGCCGATCAAACAATTTAAGTACGTAGCCTAATTGCTCATGGTAGAAGCACATAAACAAAGAAAAATTACCAAATCTGAGCAAGTTCACAAAGTCCGGTTGGCAAAACGCTTCTGAAACACTCCTGGTGGGTTATGAGGCCGTGCGAGTAATGGATCAAAACAGCGTGTGGAACGCTGGAATTTAGGGGGAAGCCTTGTGTTGTGTTACATCAGCACATGTAAGCCCAATGGGTTTCATACAGATGCTCAAGGGTACCTTCTGTGTTGGTAGGGGCATGACAAAACATCAGTATTTGACTGGGAATGACAACAGGCTGGATGAACCTTCATTTGCAATATACTGTATGTTCTGTAATATCTCCTGAAAGAGCCACGCTGAGCTGATGAGTTCAACTTTGACTGTGTGAGGAAGTGGAGGAGTGTTTGTGGCTCTGTCTGTCTGTCTGTTTTCGCCTGTCAGTCTTTTTCTTGCTCTCTCACAGACCCTCATGACTATTCATGCTCGGTATGATTATACCCGCTCTAATCCAGGATGTGAGTGGGATGATAAAAAGCCCCCCCCAAGCGCCCCGTCTGCTCCTCCATCACCTAAATAAACAAATAATCACCGAATCTCAAACTCGTCCGCACAAACATGAATGCGCTAATTCCAGAGACCTCACTGCTCTTCCCTGTCAATGTGGCATGGGAGAGGGTGATGGAGGGTGACTTGCAGCGTACATGAGCAGACAGACAGTAAGTGTGTTTGAAAGAAGAGGAGCAGAGGTAGAATGAAATGTTCTGTGATTTCATGACCCCAGTCCGAGCTGAAGCTAATGTGACTCTCATGAGAAGAAAGAGAAAGAGGGCCTCTTTCTTGTAATTGCATCAGCACTTCGTTAACAATAATGCAATTAAACAGAGGGCCCCTGGAAGACATGCAGCTAAAAGGAATTTTTCATCCCCTCTCTCTCTCTCTCTCTCTCTCTCTCTCTCTCTCTCTCTGTTTTCCTACATGAGGCTGAGGTATGTTAATGTCAATTGGATTCTGCTTGTTATCTCTCCAACCGCCCTAATCTGATCCCTGGGAAAGTCAGGGAACAAGATGTTGAGTCAGTTGAAAACCTTCCATGCAGATAAGAGAGCGCGTGAATTTCTCTTCCCACAATGCCGCACTACTACAATCTAAAAGACTGAAAATAACGTCAAATGTCACATTTATAATAGTACAGGGCAGAGGTTAGGAGAATGGATTTGCTGCTTGAATAAACACGCAGTTGCCATGTTGTTGTTGTTTTATGGTTATTTTAGGGAACTCAGTGCTCTCGGTTAAGGTTTGTGAAAGATGGTTGTGTATTGAAAAGGTCAGTGGTTACTTGAAGCCAGAGACAGGGGGTTCTTGATGTAACAAACCATCATGTTACCTAACCTTACCTTTAGTGGTATACAACAAAAAAAACGCAATAATGTTGGTGTAAAACAACATAATCCGGACAGCCCTTACTTTTGACTGAGCTGTTTGACTTTTCACTAACAAATAACGGTAGCTTCACAATGAGGTTCTGGCTCAGGAACCCCTTGACCCCTTAGACCTTTGGTCTAGACCCCATGCTCAGTATGCCTATTTGATAATCCTTCCATGTGGTTGTAGGAAGTTGTTGAGTTCTGTGTGGATTCTGTTCCACGAAGCGGGTCAATGTGGGTCAGGAGATACGGGACAACCCTTTAACACTGACGTATGATATGCATCCATTGACTTGACAGCTTGGTGTAAAAGCGCATGTCATTCATACAATCTGTCCTCCTTGTGCTGAATTTGTCTGGAAGGTAATGAACCCCCGACCGCTTGACTTAGGGGCTTTTCCATCACTGGTGTAAGACTTTGGTTAAATTGAGCAACATCCAGTAAATCAGAGAGAACTTCACTTCTCAGCAGATTTTCTCTGTTTTCAGACATTCTGTCTATGTTTGGTAATAACCTAATAACTCAGTAGTTTCCTGGAAGAAAACATTACACATTAACAATTAAGAAATTAATTAGTCCAAGCAATGGAAGAATGAACAAAAGCAAATGACTTAAAAGTGATTATCTATGTACAGAGTTTATTCATTTACGAACTTCACTGAAGAAGGCAAAGAAAAGTCCCCAACGACAGTGGCGTTCGTCATCTGTTACTCCCGTTTCTCATATTCAAAGCATGCCCGGCTACTCCCAAGAAGGACATTTATTCACCCATGTTAATGTTTTAGTGGGAAATAAAAGATGGGCAGAGAAACAAAAGGACAGACAGTCGCCCGCTCTGTCTTCCAAGGAGGCAGACGTTTGACCTAATTAGTATGCAAACGTATGCGCAAGTGCGCGGAGGGCGTCCGGTCGGAGGTTGTTGGTGATTTAAGGCGGGAGAAGAGAAAACTCTTCCTGCCCTCCATTCATCTATGCACCTATCCTGCCTTTTGTGCCCTGTAGCCCTGCATCTCCCTGGCCTACATTCACTCCCAGACATCTTTGTGTTTGAGCGGCTGGAGGACAAGGCCAAGCGGGTAAGACCCAACATCCATAAATTAAGACGCGAGAAAGTAGAGAAAGCAGGGCACAAGGCATTATTGTATTGTTTTGTTTTTTTCTTCCTCTTGTGGAGTGCTGAGGGAACAACAGTTGGTAAAAGAGCTTTGTTTGTGGGTTGTGTTTGCATTGTCTCAGACAAAGATGCATTTAGTCGAGCACTCAGATGTTCCTCAGGCTCAGAAAGACAATGGGCAGAATACCTCATTCCCCCTGTAGGAGCCAGACAAAGCTGCAGTAATGATGATGTAAATCTGAAAACAAAAGGCAGAAAGAAAGAGGGAAAGGAGAAATTGAATGAGCATGTTGGCATTTGCTAAGAAGGGCATTCGGAGACCCCCGCTGTTTCATCACATCACGCATCCCAGACACACTTCTCCTCATCTCCTCTGGCCTTTGGCGCGAAAGACATCGGCGCTAATTGTCTGCGATGGTTTCAGTCCTGGGAATAAGGCGAGGAGTCGAAGCGGTTGAGGAGGAGGACGGAGACCAGACGAAGGGCGGACAGGACGGAGCAGCGGAGGGGAAGGAGGGGTAATGAGGGAGGAAATAAAGTGAAATTGAAGCGAGCACAGGACGAAAGGGCAAAGAGGATGTGGACAGACTGATGGAGGACGAAGGAGGAGACAAAGGCAAAGGGAAGAAAAGGAGAGGGAAAACAAAGTAGGCTGTAATAAATGTCTCACAGAGGCAACTCATCAAGGGTGTCACAGACAGGAATATACGAGAGGTGACCAGGTTCAATATCAACCCCAACAGGGTGTTATATTACAAAATCATAGCAGGGTAAAACTTCAATTACTCTAGTCTTCTTCACCCAGGGCTTCAGTACTGGTGGACGCTGTCAGGACAGCATCTATATCAAACACGGCTGTAAAGGACAAAATCAAAAAGGACGAGCAGAGGAGAGGACAAGCAAAGGAGAAGTGAAGTGACATCGAAGAGAGAAGAAAGTTAGAGAAGTCAACTGGGAGAGATGAAAATGTGAGGACATGGAAGATGAGAGGAGAAAGAATGAAATGGGGAAAGTAGAGGAAAGTAATACAAAAGTGAAAATGAGAAAGAAGGAAGCGTAAAGGAGGAGAGAGACAAAGAGAGAAAGATGGAAAGAAAGGTAAAGAAAGATTAGGAAAGCAAGAAAGAAGAGGATGAGAGGTAACAAGGGAGGGGCAAGATAAGAAGAGAAAAGAAGAGGAGGAAATAAGGGGAGTGATAAGCCAAGAGGAACTATAGGAGAAAAGAAAAGTACAAGAGAACAAAGGTAAGGAGGGGAGGAAACATGAAAGGAGATGAGAGGGGAGGAAGAAAAAGCAAGACAAGAAAAGGGAGGAGAGGACAAGAGTCAAGTGAAAAGAGGAAAAGAAATCAGGATAGAGGAGAACGTAGGAGAGGAGAATGAAAGAAAGGAGAGAATGAGAAGAAAAGAGATGGAGAACAGAGAGGAAGGAAAGGAGAAGGAAAGATTTAAAGCCCTGCGAGAAAATAAAAAGGAAAGAAGGAGATTAGAGACAAAAGAGAGGTAAGGTAGAGTCGAGGAAACAAGACAAGATGGGAGGAGGGACAGAGAGCAGGCAGAATGAGATAAAAAGGGAGGAGAGTCTTAAATAAGATATTATATTGAAATCCAGCCGTCCAGTCAAATCATTTCACCTGCTCGTTTTACAGAAGACACTGTGAGAACACCAAACACAGAGACCTGCCCTACCGACGACTGCGCTGTGTAATGTGTCACCATCAGTCAGTGTTAAAACATGCCATAACTGACCTCCACCAGCCTCTGGCAATGTCTTTTCACCTGCTCTGCATCTTAAACTGGGAACAGACTCCAAGAAATCAATACTGACTGAGACAGCTCACACATAATGACTTTGTACCATGATACACAGATCTGAGTGAAATGTGTCCACACTTTTCAGACTTTTCATTTGGTGGTGCTACAAGAAAATGTCTCAACAGCCATTGGATGGATTGTCATGATATCCCCCAAACTGTCAGCTCATGACCAAATACCTGCATTCCCATCAGCCTCAGCTCTAATTTGGTTTTGCCAAAGTAGAGCTGAGGCTTACCATTTGTTACCATTGTGTCTATACACTTCAAAATATGATGCTGTAGGTACACCTTCAGTCATTGCTGGACTACCAGGGCTGCAGGGTCAAATTAGCAATTATAAATATGCAACTTCAAAATAAAGCTTGCGTGGCTAACATTGTCAAACGATTGGCACAAAAGCTTAGTTAGGTTTAAGAAAAGATTGTAAGTTACTGATATAACCAGTACATTGATTAAGTTCTGCTACTAAAAAGTTACGTAGTAACTTCAGTCAACTTTTACTTTTGGTTTCATACAGGACACGAACAGCAAACCATGTCCATCTGTAGACGTTCTTGCTCTTGACACTACATCATCTGACTTCAATGGCACATCAAACCATTAAGCTACAAAACACATGACACCAGAGAGGTACTAGAGGAATTAGGAGTGAGAATGGGCTGCAAATACAGAGATCACACGGAGCAATAGGTACTGTCGATGGTAGAACGTTTCGTCTAGTAATTGGAGGGCTGCTGGTTCGATTCCCAGGCCCTCTAGTCCAGTCGAAGAGTCATTGACCAAGATACTGAACCCCAAGTCGTGGTGTGTGTGTGTGTGTGTGTGTGTGTGTGTGTGTGTGTGTGTGTGTGTGTGTGTGGATAGGATGTGTTGTATTGCTCCCGATGAGCATTTGGCAAGTGTTGTAAAAGTGCTTTGTGTTGTTAATGGATCAGAAAGACCATTTTCCGTCACTGTGATTACAGCTGCTAAATCCTGAGAACAAATATTCACGTGTATATCAAAATAAAAAATAAAAAGACTTTCCCTCGCTAATTTATACTACAATCTGTGTTGAAAGGGAAGGAAAAAAAAAAATTAATTGCTGTCCAAAGATAAAGTTTTGACTTCTCCATTTGCATGTGTTGTGGTTAATCGTCCCAACTTCAGTCGTTTTAAAGGATCTTAATAAGCTTGACGGGCAGCGAGTGGATCAGACAAACTATTAGAATCCTTTGACACCACACACACTGTCTGATTTTATCTGCACATTGCCAACACCAACCAACCCCGGCTGAAACAGACTCCAAATCAGATTTCGAATCAGTGACCACACCATTGACGAGAAGTTAGCAGTTTAGAGGAGAGATGGAACAGAAGTGAATCACTAGGCAAAATACTGGAATATTATGCTGCCTTGTTATGTTTTTTTCCGAATCCTGCTGGGGGATTTTGGACTGTGATCTAACTCATATGTGTGCCTGTTTTTGTTCTCGAACAGACCACAGAGTGAATTGTGAAAGCCAGAACTCTCAGCAGCTGGCCAAGAAATCGTTGAGTAATTGGTATTGATCAACAGCCCTATCAACCCCCTGTAGATATATTATTCAGTCATTGTGTGCAATGGGACAGTAAAAATAGGAATTATTTAGCCTTGCGGGGTTGCAGGCGCCTGTAGGGAGACGTTTCAAAGGGAAGGGGGTACAAGGGTGGTGACAAGGATGGAGGGATGGATAGAAGAAAAGGATGGATGGGGGGGTTGAAGGGACTAGAGTTCCAGTGGGCTGTGGGAGATGCTCTGCTCTGCTGTGTCCTTGGGGTGCAGACATAAAAGCACTCCACATCAACACCATTACAAAAGAAGAGGAGAAGAAAGGGAAGAGAGAGGACATGAAGAGATAGAAAATGACATGTGGCCCTTTTCTCCAAGAGCAGTGCTACCATCTCTCACCCATCTTTTCTTTTTTTTTTTTTTTACTGAATGTAAGCTGTCCTCCATTCTCTCTGTCTTTTCCTCCATCAGTCCATCCAGAACTGTTTGTGCATTCTCATCACGCCACTGTCTGAACGAGCTCAAGACCGCATGTTAGCAGAGAATAAAGAGAGAACAGCATGTAAAAGGTAACCTGCACGCATGTTACTGGCTTAAAACTAATAAATTAGTCATTATGAATTCTAGCTGTAATTTGTCTAACCACGCAGTGAAACATTTCCAGTACACTCGAAAAATTCCATCATGTCCTCCAGGATCAGTCACCCTCCTCATCTGTGAATAATCAGGATGACAAATAGCACCCAGTGATCGGGAAACATCTTTTTGTTTTATCCAGGACACACGAGGGAAGGCCAAGTCATTACAATGAGATGTTCAAATTCTGAATGCATCATAAGTTTAAAGCTGCAGTTTGAAGCAGCGGGTCATATTATTGCAGCAACAACAAGGTGAATGCTATGTTAATGTTGTATGGGTAAGGATAACCTCTATGTGGACTAGGGCATAAACTTTTGTCATATACATTTCATAATTTTATCCCAAAGAAACACTGTTCTCTGGAACTTGATTTAAAAACGATTGCATCACAAGGTGAGAGCGTGTCTTTATACACAACTGACTACAACCCACGTCTTAGCCTTGAAGGACACGTCAACAAAGCAGCATTGTGACTGGTAAAGTGAGCAACATTATATGTCAGAGCACCACGATACATACAGTATTGTCATATAACGCTGGACCTTATGGACACACAGGCAGGACTGATGGTGATGTATGGATGTAAAATAGTTAAGGTATTGTTGTTTATTGTTTTCATTAAAAAAGCTCAGTGGATTTATGATGTTAATCTGACTGAATGCATGTGTGTGAAATGGCCTACATTAAACTTCCAGAACATGCTCTCTCCTGTTATCCTGTGACTGCTGCAGAGGTGCTTGCATCTTCTCCGCCCTGTAGTGGCAGTGAGCTTCCTCACTTGAGCTTCAAGTTGCTGTTTCCTCTTTGGTCACAGTATCCTGAGGGAAAGGCCCACTTGCAGAAATATGCTAATAACAATATTATTGTGCCGCATTTGTGTTATTCCATATTCATCCTTTTTTTTTTTTTAAATTCCTTTAATGTGCAAATGAATACAACACAACAAAGCTGTCTCACCTACAGTACATCCATCAGCAGGAGAGTGCTGCAGATGCTGTCTGTCACAGGCTTCAACAAAATGTCTCATCCTGAAGCCCAGCTAACAATTTGAGGTCACAAGACATAGTTCCAAAGACTATATGTATATTTGTATATATATATATATTGTGTGTATATATATATATGTGTGTGTGTGTGGCAGTTACAGTATACTGGTACACTTTTACACTTTTTTAAGCCACTTGGCTTCTTTTTGTGCCAACCTGCTGCCCGTCTGCTTTGACTTGCCTGCCACCCAGCTTCATTGTCTTAACCATATTACGACTGATTCCCACCACAAAAGACACACACACACACACACACACACACACACACATGCACACACACACAGCCTCCCACACATTTGTCAACACATTAAGCATGTGCCATTGGAGGCCCTTTGTCCCACGTGCAGACAGGGTTTTTGGACACAGCCTTTTGTTTGCGGGTCCTGCTGCAGAGCCACGTCACCAGACAATGGGGCCATTGAGAGTGCATTTGCCCTGACACACTTGGCTGTATCGGGGGCTGGGGTTAGGAGACTGGGGTGGACTGGCACAAGCAATATTGGGGCAGTAGTATGTAAATATGTTAAGATGGCAAAGTGTTGTCTATGAGGCATTGCCATTGTAATGGACACTTTAGACTGGACCTGGGACCTGAATCAATGGACAACATGAAAGTAACTGAGCAGACAGAATCATGTATGAACTCAGACCAGTGGATTGTTCTTGTAAACCAAAAAGGTTTCTGTTTACATTCAGCACTTCTCACTAATACTCACTGTGTGCAGTGAGCTACAACAGTAGTGTAAATGTTTACTGGCTTTAATAGTCTTCTTCCTGATCGTGTGCTGTTTTGTTGCCTGTGTGCACATTTAGTGTTCATGCGGTTAGCGATGGAGTTAGTTAGATTTGTGTCTTGAGTTTGATTTCAAATGCATCTTTAAGGGAAAGAACGTTTTTAGTTTTCACAAATTGTTCAATCATCATCAACATCAGCATCATTAAAGGTCCAGTTTATACGATTGAATTAAAATTTGTTTTATTTATATAGTGCCAAATTATAACAGAAGTTATTTCATGACACTTTTCTTATTATTTACAGAGACCCAACAATTCCCACCATGAGCAAGCACTTGGTCACAGTGGAAAGGAAAGGAGGATCTATTGGCAGAAATGAAATCTAATATTCATAAGTATGTTTGAAAATAAGAATGTGTTTTTGTTAGAGACTTCAGCTATCAAGCTCCTTTCCTGTAGAACAAGCTCCCAGTTCTGGTTCTGGAGGCAGACCCCCTGTCCATGAGACATCTTAAGTTCCCTCATAGAGCTTATAGTTAGTACTGGCTGAGGTGAGCACTGAACCATCCCTTAGTTATGCTGCCATACTGGGGATAGCCATATTCTGTAAATAGAGCCCCCTCTGACACACTGGACACCACCGTCAGCAGATTATAATAACTGTAGTTTATTAATTCTGTAATGGTAAAGTGAAAATTGTGTTTGTTTAAACACTGATAGCTGTTTTATTATTGTATTATTTATTGATGTATTTATTTTGTTACAACTAAGTGCTGAGGCTTCTGTAGCATTAAACTCGCTGATAACCATTTCAGGAGAATCTCCAGTTAAACCTGGATTAAACTTGCATGTCACATCAACCCCATTTGAACCCCATTTTCTTCATCTAGAGACCCACAGTTACCACCATTAGCAAGCACTTGGTGACAGCAGCAGGGAAAGGGGGATTTATTGCCTTAGATGTTTCCATTTGAAAAAAATAATCTTGAGTTACATTTTGATAGAATGAGTTATGTACCATAGTTGCTGCATTACTCTTGGAATAGGCAACTCAACACTCCATTTTATCTTGAAAACACAAATAAATACAACACACACACCCTGTGAATGCTTCCACCTCTCACAGCTCAGATCATTGCTCCTGTGTGGCTCTGTTCTCTCTGGCTGTTTTTAGCTCTGTTAATTATGTGCATTACTGTATACTCCGGGGGTATGGAGTATACAAGACAATGCCATTTTTTTTTTTGTAGTCTTGAGGACAGAATTACTGGATTTCTCTCTGTGAATGGCGCTTCTTTGGCAGTGAATACAACAGCCTGAGTCCAGGATCAATTAGTGTAATAAAGTGACTGCACATATAATTTTCTATCTAAGAAAAACTGAATGGAATGCAGCGTTACTTGTCTACAGTCAAGTTACAGCTGATGTTTTGTTTCACTCCACATGAACATAAAATTTAATCAGTTTAAATTTCTTTGAGGTTCACAGGATGGAAAAGACACCAAAGATTTTTGTTCCACAGGATCAATAATGCTCACTAATAAATCATATCTCTGCCTTTATTGTAAATGTATCATTTCAGGTTATATACACACATAGTGTAGTATTGATCAGCTCTTGGATGAATGTATGAACGATTTATGTCAGTCAAATTGTAACATATTCATCAGGCAGATAGGACTGAGTGGACCAGATGGACATTTCCCAAACTGTTTTGAAGGTGAAGATGATGGTAAGATTTATCTTAGAGAGTGCCTTGTGGTTGGAGGTGTTTCCGAGAAGCATCTCAAACTTAAGATGCTCTTAGACTCAATCACAGATAAAGACCTCTTAGCAGTCCTGGATCACTAAGTGCTGTTGTCAAGGAAATGCAACACGTTATTTAGCTTCTAATTTATGTTCATCTTTAATAATACACATGCTAGATCCAATACGCTCCTTTGCAACAACATCAAATGCCTCATTCATGATTTTACAGTCAGTGCTGTAGCAGGCATCACAATCTTAGAGCCAAGTAACATCAATCCTGTGAGTAAACTAAATTAAAGAATAGCTTTAATCTAAAATATTTGTCGGTGGTGCAATTAAAGGTCCACACTGCACATTTAACTGTAGTTGCTGATTCCAACACTCTCGCCTCACCCTCTCCTTCCCAACATGAAGGAGAAACTAGAATGGCTGTGAAACACATGAAAAACTGTACTGTAGAAACATGATTTAACATGGCAGATATTATTATTAATATTATTATTATCATTATTATTATTATTATTACTCTAGATATAAAAGGTTCATTCTAAGGTAACAAGTTACACATAGTTATGAATATCATACTCAATTTCTGCCATATTCTGTAAATAGAGCCCCCTAAATCTGACACACTGGACCTAAAAATGACAAATGCCACCAGCAGCAGATCATGTCAAAGGCTCTCTGCACTCAGTCAAATATATATATATATATATATATATATATATATATATATATAGATAATCTCCAATCTCCAGTTAAACCTGGATTAAACTTGCATGTCACATCAATATTTGAAACTAATATCAATTTAACAGATGTCATATTCTGCCCCCTAAACCTCACATTCCATTCCATTAATATGATTTAATAATTTCTTCAATGTTCTCATTTCTTCAGTGTAAGTCCAAAGAGATAACTTACAGGTCTCATATCCATTTTTCTGCTGTATTATTTTGCTCCTGGCTCCAAAGCTCTTGATTTGTTATATTAATCATGTTTGAAGACTGATAATAAGTGGGTGTGAGGTGTTCTGTGGAAGAGAAGGACAAGAACATTTGTACAAATCTGTTTTGGTGTTGAGGAAGATGGAGCCAGATGGCTTCAGCAGTTGATGCAGCTGGAGTGGTGTGCTCCTTCAGAAGAGTCAAAAGAGGAAAAAAGAATTTTTCTTTAGAAACATTCAAGATCTCTGTGGGCTTCACAGAAAGCAGATCATGCTCACACTGCTTCTCTCTGGTCCTGGTCATTTTTCTGCTGTATTATTTTGCTCATGGCTCCAAAGCTCTTGATTTGTTATATTATTAAAAAGTTGGTGTATAAATAAGTGGGTGTGGTATTTTCATCATTTAAATTAATTTAAAATGAACACAACCTATGGCAATGAATGAAATACAGCTGTTTGTTGAGTGAGGAGGGAAAAAATGCTCATTTGAGTGATAAATAAATGGATGTGCTAAAGAGTGGAAGAGGAGGACAATAACGTTCATTCACGTTTGGTCTGGTGTTGAGGAAGCCAGAATTGAAGATGGCTGTCTTCAGCAGTTCATCAGCTGGAGTGGTGTGCTTCTTCAGAAGAAACAAAAGAGGATAGAGTACTTCCTTTAGAAACATTGTAGATCTCTGCGGACTTCACAGAAAGCAAATTGTCTTCACACTTCTTCTGCGAGACCCACAGTTACCACCATTAGCAAGCACTTGGTGACAGTGGCAAGGAAAGGGGGATTTATTGCCATAAGTATGTTTCCATTAATGTATGATCACCTGACAATGACAGTGACAGTATTGAGGGACAGGAATGATCTGCAGCAAAGGGCTCAGCTTGGACTTGAACCTGGGCCGGTGCGTTGAGGAGTCAGCCTTGATTACATGGCACGTACTCGAGGTGAGTTACCGTGGGGTTCCCCAGTTCTTAAAGGTAAGAGCTCTCTTCTTCAGAGATATGATAAATTTAATCATTAGTTCTCAATCTGAGGTTATTATTTTTATGAGCCTAAGGGCAACTTTTCCAAGAAACCGCTTTGAGCATACATTAGCATTAAACTCACTAACACATGCCTGTGGCATTATATAGGAAGAGGCTTTAAATAATGTAGTCTCCCGGGCTACTCTGAGCACATATAACAGATTTCTGCTGAGTTTTTCATTATTTCTTAGCTTTTGAGGAATTTACACACCATACAGTAGCACAGAGTACAATGAAATAAATCAGTTAATACTGAAAGAGGATGGCTCTCAAACAGCTACTTAGTTTAGTAAGTGTGGACGACACCAAATACATCACTGATTCAATGAATATCAGGACACTGATGAGTCAATGACATGAAGCTAATTAAAATGTTATATTAACTTTTTAGACCACACAGTGCCCCTTCTGTATTTCACACAGTCATTTTAAAATCATGTAAAAATCAGAGCACATAAATCTCTATATATCACTATGTTAATATCTATGATCTGTTTTTGGCAGGTTTCGTCCTGTCAGATTGTGTGGTGAAGGAGATCCTGATCCACCATGCAGAGTGGAAAGAGATGAAGAGTTTTGCATCATCAGTAAACAGCCGGACTTACCTGCCTCTGACTACCAAGATGGACACTGTTTTCCGGGGGCCAACAAAATCAATTTAGGAAGGCTGACATATCAAAAGTCATGGCATCAGCTGTTAGTGTTTATACTTGCTTTTCAAGGGACACTTTCCCAAAAAACTGCTTCAGTCACTGGAAGTAATGTGTTTAATTCAGGGGAAATAATAAGCTAGCGACAGTACTTTAGTCTGATGGATAACTGGTACACCTGAATCAAACTTTACAATTAACAGTTGTGTGTTCCGGAAAGGGTCGTTGTAAATGTAGAGAAGAGACACACTTCCTCTCTTTAAGACAGCTGGATACAGTGGTTCAAAATGGCAGCCCATTCATATGAATAAAAAATGCTCTCACAGGGAAAAATTAATCAGGCCCAAAGAGCATGTTGATGAGTCCTTCACTGCTGCCTCAGTGCTCGTGTCACAGTGCACAATATTATTAATTGTAATGTTTGTCCGGGCTTTGTCCCCAGGGTATCTGAGCACCAGTTTAAAGGTTCCAAGAGATACCATGTGCTAATTAGTGTAGGGAGATGAACTTTACCGTCTGATTGTCGTTTCTATGATTCTCCTGTAATGTGACATAGTAAGATCATACAAACTACTTTTCAAAGTCCAGCTGCTACACAGCCATCCTGTCCAGGCCAATGTCTTTTATTTGCCTATTACAAAGTCATTTTCTTATGTTACCGTCATCTCTTACAGTCTTTTGGACAAGTATTCATCATGTGACCTACAGCTCCAACTGTGACCATTATACCAAAATGGCTTCGCAGCTCAGAATTCAGTGTGTTTTTCGTTGAAGTAATATATGTAATTCCAAATAGTTTTCCTGTCTGCATTTGATTTGAATATGTGACAGGATGTTAGACATCTGTTTCAGTGTAAACACAAATAAAGCTGCACTAACGTTGTTTGTAATCACTTTCTATTCATCTTAATCATCTGCACTTGTAGTACTAGCTTTTCATCATGATCTGTCGTCTCATCTAGCAGGAGCAGACTTCCTGTCCTCCATTTTTGTTTTTTTTTCCATTTCAGCCATTTATTATTCTTCAGACATTTGATCAAAGTTTGATAAACACAGACCCTGATCTTTAATTGAGAACATACTGGTAGAAGTACATCACAGAACAGGCCTCTAAGTAAAGGTCGAGGCAAGGAGTGTGTTATTTATTAAATGTTCTGTTGAGTTAGCCATAAGGGCTTATTATTTATTTATTTTGTTATTTTTTTATGAAGACTGTCACTGAAACCTGAGCCAATGAGGCCAAAGAGTGATGGCGAAGCTCTGGACCCACTAGCACTCATTCAGCTACACTCAGCACCTTAACTGTTTCCTATTTCCTCTGCTCTGTGCTCTGAGATGTTTTATCAGCCATTTTATTTTTTATTATGGCCAAAAACAAAAAAAAAGAAAAAAAAAGAAAAAAAGCCATCTCCCTGCCTGACGTGTTTTATTTCACACAGCTAAAACTGGAGGGAAGAGACGGAGTTAGTGTTGGAGAAATGGCTCTGGAGAAAAAAAGGCGAACAAACACAAGATAACAATGAGACAGAGAGCGACAGTGAGACGCTTCTGGGGGAGAAAAAACGAGGAAAAACAAGAGGAGGAGGAGGAGGAGGGAGAAGAGGCGAAAGAATAGAAGAAAGAGAAAGCGAGTTAAGCCAGATTGAGAGTGTCTGCCTCGGGTGGTACTAGTCACCCTGAATTATAAATGGTCTCTCACTTTCCAAGCCAAAACACACAACCACAATATAATACCCATGATGCATTTCCACTGGCAGGCCACTCTGCTGTCCCCTGGGTTAGCCCCTCGCCACTAATCTCTGTCCTCTGCTTTCCTTCTCCTCCATCCCTCTCTCTTCATCTTTTCAGTCCCTGGAGTGAAGGATTTTGCAAACTTTGCCCTCCTTCGCTCTCTCCCTCTCTCCGTCTAACTCGCTCTGGTCAGCGAGAGCTCGCACTGTGTCACGGCGAGCTGCAATCTCCTCAGAAATAGTCCTTTCCCTCTTTTTCACCCCTTCCCTCTATCTCCTCCTCTGGCTCCGTGAAAAGAAAATATTCCATCCCTGAACTCTCTCCATGCTCAGCTGTCCCAGTTTCTTTTTCAGCTAGCTTTTCACATTTTGTTCTCATTCACATTATGCTGCCGCCGCTTTCATCCCTCCTATCTTTTCTTCCAGCGTGTTTGGTCTCTCCTCACTGCGAGATCTGCTGACCTCACATGCTGTCCCGGTTGACGAGCAGCCTTCATGTCTTCCTGCAGTGTCAGGGACCGGGACACACGCCGTACACACCAGCTGTCATCTGGAATCACAAAGTTTGAGTGCAACAGAGGATGCCGTGTTACCGTATCTCCAATTACTGGGGTACGTGATTCATCTTCTTTGTGAAAATGAAAGTCTTGTTGGTGTGGGAGAATTGAAACATGAGAGTGAAATTCAAAGCGGCTCATAAACTGCAAAGATTCAGCCCTGTGATAAAGAGAAGTCTACCGACTGGGGTACCTGCAGACCCCAATGGTACTTTATGTCATATCTCACAGGTGCTTTATTCTATCATTGTAGTTTTTCATGACTTTGTCAGTCAGTGTGTTCCTAATGACTTTGTATCTCTGTGAACTGTTTCTGTTTTAATTAGGGCTTTTTAAAATTACAAATGTGTCGGGGTCCTGGGGGATCCGATTCTGCCTCTGCATTTTTTAATAGATGGAAGATTGACTTCACGTTGGCATGCATCCTGATTTAAAGGATATAATATAATAGTCTGTTTTGTTTTTCAGGTGACATTTTTTGAGAAGAAATGAGTTCACATTAATGATGATGATTGTCTCCTACAGCAGTTTATTCTTCTGGCTATTCAGCTGACTTAGGGCGAGAGGCGGGGTACACCCTGTCGCCAGTTCATCACAGGGCACATAGAGACAAACAACCATTCACACTCACATTCACCAGTCCAATTAACCTGTTAAGGTTCATGCCTTTGTACTGTGGGAGGAAGCCGGAGTACCCGGAGAGAACCCACGTAGACACGGGGAGAACATGCAAACACAGAAAGGCCCCAGCTGAGGACTGAACCAGGAACCTAACCACTGCACCACCGTGCCACCCTGTTGTAATCTGTAATCCTTGTATGTTAAATATGTTGGCAGGGTGAGGGTTAAAGGAAAATTATGGGACTGTCATAATGGTTTTCTCCTTCATTGCTCTTGATTATCCGCCTGCCTATCTGCAGCCAGTGTTTAGTTTGTACGTTCTGTGCTACTGTAGAAACATGGTGAAAATTAAATTGTGCTAAATTTGACACACTAGTCCTGTAAATGACCAACATCACTGGCTGCAGACAGCAGTCAGCACACTTTGGAGAAGCAGACAGACATCCTGGCATAGAAGCAGAGCAAAGCTTCACTGCTGTGAACAGGGTCAGCACAAAACACGTTTTTGCCACATAAAAAAAGCTAACCTCCAAAAAATCAATATCCATTTAAGTGTACGCTATATTAATAATATTTTAAGCACTTTACTTTGCTGTCAGGCAGCATTTTTCTTTGGCACTAACCGTAGGAACTGTATTCCTACACATTAGCCCAACTGTGCTGCACACTGTATCATCAGCTGTTTGGCTCTAAATTATTTAAGGAAGAAGCTCAAGCTGAGCCTTCATTTGTTCATCTGCAACTGCTTATCCTCAACAGGGTCACAGCGGGGCTGGAGCCTGTCCCAGCTGACTTTGGCCGAGAGGCAGGGTACATCCTGGACAAGTCATCAGCTCATCACAGGACACATAGAGACAAACAACCATTCACACTCATTCACACCTACAGACAGTTTAGAGTCACCAGCTAACCTGTTAAGGTTCATGTCTTTGGACTGTGGGAAGAAGCTGGTGTACCCGGAGAGAATGCAAACTCCAAAGGTCCCAGCCGAGGACTGAACCAGGAACCTGACCACTGCACCACTGTGCCACCCACAATATGATTACAAGGTTTTATAACTTATGTGAAATATCTGAACGGATTTTTACTTAATGAGTGAATGAGAAAAAATTTTGAAAAAAATGTTTTCTGATGACATTTTACTCACCTTGTAGAAAAACCTGTGGCTGCTGCATCACATAGTGGATGTTCACTAGCTGCAGGGATCTTTAACAGACTCATGTGTTTTGAGGTGATTTCTGTTAAATTTAAGATTTTTTGGAAGCTGTAGGATGCTCGTGCCCTCTGTTCACTGTTGTACACATTACTCAAATCTCTGCAGTCACGGTGGTGAGTAAATGTTACCGTGATAAATATTGACAAAAAATGTGAAAATAAGACCCAGACTGACACGGAGCAGAAGCTGAGCCAACAGGATCAGCACTTATTTCAGAGCTCTCCACATAGAGTCCTAATTGCCTCCAGACTATTTGAACTCAGATCTAGTTTACAGCCCAATCTTCAAAGCCCATCGAGTCAGTCTACAGCTGTATGTGCCAGATGAGCTGAGAACAAGTGTCTAATGTCAGGTTGTCTAGTCCAACGAATTTGCAGCCTTCTTTCATAAAAGATTGGAAATAGAAAAAACAAAGAGAGAGAGAGAGCAAGAGTGCGTTGAAATGAGACAATACATCAGTGCTTCACAATCTTTTTAACATGTGACCTTTTAAAGAGAAGCAATGTGTACGCTTCACCACAGGGTGCATACGAGCAGCGCAACCACAGAGTGATGTTCTCATTTATGTGAGTAATACTCTTTTTATTGTTTGTCTTCTGCTTCTGATCTCCTCTGGTATTTCTTGGTATGTTCTGTTTTTCTTCATACACAGCTCACTTAGCTCACTTTATATAAGCCTGACATTATATGTTTTAAAGGTTTTAAAAGCTTTTATTAGTTTCTGATCAATAACACAGTGACTGTCTGCTCGTGAACTCATCTTTAACTCAATATTCTGGATCACATGTCCAGTTAAGGCTGTATTAGCCATACAATCATAATCATGACAATAAACATGTTATATGTCTTGAAAAATATGTCTTGAAGAATATATTATACACATATATAGAAAAATAAATGTAAAGGCTCCCTCCAGCAATTTCACTCTAGCTTCATAATACTGGATCCTACATTTACCATGATGCAAATCAGTGGCATCTTTCATTAGACCCTCCTTTCCTGCTTGAGACCCATCCCTAAATTTTAAGTTTGGGTCTCAATCCTGTCCCTGATGACATCACGATGACATCATCAGAGTTATTTTCTTTCAAACGGCTCCTCCAGGCTGCTGTTGTACTCCCTGAGTGGACTTTTTCATGCTGTTGTTAGACTGGCTCAAAGCATAGCATTCTTCACCATCAGCCAAACTGCTGATCTGAGCTGAGTTTAAGTTTTGTTGTAGTTTACTTGTTGTAGATCGTGTGGATGCATAAGTTTCCATCGTCTACATCTGCCACATTTTCTGAATCCACTTTTTTCCACATGTCCCAGCTCGGCACTTGTCCCTGCTGTAGTCTGTATATAAACCTGCTGTGCAGTTACCGCTTCATTAATGGAAATATATTACAGGTAATGGTCCTTATTACTCCTGCCTGCTCCTCTGCCTGACCAACACAATCTGTCCAGAACCACAGGGAATGAAAACAGGGGAAAAGGGGAATACTCATCATCAACTCCCCAAACACACACACACACACACACACACACACACACACATACTTCCCCTCCCCTCTCCTTCTCTCATTCATCATGTTGCGAGAGAGGAAAATCGAATCATGTGCGTCCCGCGATCGACTGCCAATGAGCTTATGTCCGCTTCGAAATATTCACTTCTGACAAGACCTCATCTGTTTCCCATTTTCAGACTGTGGAAATATTTCTCCCCATGCAGTTCACTTATATACTAATGTGTTTCCATCACTGCTTCGGGCTCGCCTGTGCAGCCACATACACATGCACATGCACACACTCGGCTTAATTCAATAGAAAGTCATCTGGTAAAAGCCAAGTTTCTGGCTGCTTTATCTCTCTGTTCCACTGTAAACTAATGTGCGTCAGCGCGAGAACGAGGAGAAATCTGGCAGAAGCCATTCTCTGATTTAGCTGTGTGAAGTGCTTAATGCGGAAGATACATTAGAGGAAGCACACCTCTTGTGTCATGAAATAATATTTGCATAATTATGTAAAAATGGAGCCATCCTGCGCGTTGCAATAATGAGGAGGATTTTTCAGGGGAGAAATGGGCCTCACAGCCTGGTGGATGTGTGTGCACACGCACTGTGGTGAGGAGCTGTGTGGTCTACTTTGGTACACACACACACACTCACATATATGCATGTGTGTTTTTTCATGTGTCCCTGCTTCACATTTGCACTTGGGGCTTTTAAAGGAAAGCTGTGTTGGGGTAGCCCGGCACACCTACGGGCTCACCACAACAAGGCAGAGGTTGCTGTTTGATCTCCGTGTCTGAGATCAGTTTATCATAACATCTCCTCCCTCTTCCTGCAGGGTGAACCGACTCCATAACAGACTTCACGAATGAGGAGGATTGTGAAGAACTATAAACTATAACAACTACTGCCATAAAAGTGGATCCATGGACCGCAACAACTTCTCATTCACACATTCAAGCACAGATAGCAGCTAGCTCCCCTGCAAGGCACTGGCCGAACCACCAGGAACACCACCAGGAACACCAACAGGAACACAAAGCACACTTTGACACGACAAGGTGGAGATCGAACAACCAACCCTGGATGGATGACCCGCTCTACCTCCTGAACCACTGAGGCTCACCCTGATCTTCACTCTCTGTCACAAAGTAAATATTCATAATGCACAAGGCAGCCTGATAATGTAATATAGTGTTGTGGTAATACTACACTCCAAGCTAGACTATAAATCAATTCCCACACTGGACACCTCTATGGCAAGACTGCCAGAACAAGCATCACCGGAGAAACATTAATCACTTAGACAAAGAGAGATAACTTTAAATTGTGAGTGTAAAATATTCTCTCAACAAAGCAGCATAAGTACATCATGGAGCTGAATTCACTTGATTGTGAAGCTGGTTTCCTTTTTATGTTAAGTTGGGGATCTCACAAGCCCAATTTGTTTTCATAATACTAGATTGCAGATAGCATGATTTTAAAAAGAACTCACGTAACTCAACAAAATATCCATCACAAAATTTGAAACTAAATTATTATAATAAATAATAATAATAAAATCAAATAATAAAAATAATAATTTGCCAAATAATAAAATCTCTACCTATATAATGGTCAAAACTGAAGCAATAAAGGGTCAAGAGACCGGCCAGGTTCCATAAATGCTAATTGAGGTTGCTGACATGAGACTGTCTTTACCAGAAACACAACAGTATTGATCAATTGTTTAACCCTCTGAGGTCCAGTCAATGGCCATATAATTGCTCTTTTAAACTGTGGGGGGTTGCTTGGAGCCCAGAGGGGTAAAAAGCTTCAACAACCTTACTGACCAGTTACATTGCCCAGCTCCAGTTCTGGCATGACACTGGCTCCTCATCTGCATTCCCCTGTTACTCCTCTTCCTGTTGATCTAAAACGCCTGTGGAACTACAAACACTAACACCCCCCACTGGTGCTCTGAGCTCACAGTCCGGGCAGCCCGGCTAATAAACTGACCTAACATTAGCTAACAGCAGCTACAGTTGGCAGCAGACAGAAACCGTTCACCTGATTACAAGCCAGTGTAGCATCAACAGGATTTAAAATCTGTTAGTTTATGGTACAAAAGTTCCAAAATGTTGCTTAAAGTTTAGAATGTGATGTTTGTCCAACACGTTTGTAACGGGGAACACAGGATTTCATGCTGCAGATGTGGCATGCAGGCATCGGGTGTCGGCGGCGCGGCTCAAGGGAGGGAAATGTCTGAATGTGTCTAAATCCATGCTGCACAGCTCAGCAGAGCCCACGCTCCGTCCAAATGTCAAAAGCAACGTTAAACCTCAGGGGTGTTTAGGAGAACAAACACACACATCTGAGGCGGAAAGAGTCATCACCTCGCCTCTAAATGTGTTGGTTTCACGGTGCAAAGGATGCTGGGAGCCAGGTCTCATTAGCGTCCCTTGCCTTGTCGACAACAGCCTAAAGGCAGCGGGGCGTGCCAGGCGCTTTGTTTAGTTTGGGTGTGTGTGTGTGTGTGTGTGTGTGTGTTTGTGTCTCAGTGTGTTTGTTTCTTGTGCAGAGGGTGCTTAGCGCCTCATGGTCTGAGGGCCATATTCTGTTGTTCTCTATCATTACCTCAAACAACATTTCCCATCCTGCCTCCCTTCGTCTCTGCTGGCTCTTCCATTAGTTTAGCCATTAAGGAGTAACTCAACTTGTGTCAAGATCTTTTATCATGAGACTTTGTCCAAGGTCAGAGTGGTTTTAAGATACTGAGCTTCAGTGTTTTCACATCCCAGACAGTAAAACTGTGTAAAAGCAAATATTATCACATTGTCATGTTTTTATTTTAGAACTGTTCAATGAAATGGAATTCCTGGGCATTTTGAGAATCAGTGGATTGTGGATAGAAGCTTGGGGTTTTCTATAATTGTGGACTGCAGATAGAAAATTCCAGAATGGTAAATTGCAGACAGAATCTTACTTTATCTTGTGGTAACCTTAACCTTAACTTCTTGTCTGCTTTTGTTGTCTTTAGTCGGAATTGTTCAGATTTCATAGTTTTGTAAAGAGGTCCTCACAGTCAACCAAAAGATATCAGATATCTTTTAGTTTTGAAGATTTTGTAGCAGACATTGACGACGTGTGTTACTGATGCAGGAGGGATTCATCTACAGGGACCATCGGGGAATTCCAAACGCAGAATACACAAGCACATGCATGCACAAAGTACACATACGCACTCCTAGCAAAAGGGGAGGTTCAGTAGATGCTGATACAACAAAACCTCATGTAAATGTCAGGATAACAAAACAAAAATAGAGATGACATCCACAGTCATGTAGCTGCAACGTTCATTGGTTTTGGAAGATCAGGACCTCAGCGGTGCTGCAGATATGAGCACTGACATTTGTGACTCTATTCTTGTTACTGCCAGGCACACTCAGCTTCTCTTTATAGAACTCCCACAAACACTCGAGCTTTACTGATCATGTAAAGTCACATAAAAGATTTAAAGATTTAATGTGATATAGAAGTCTGCGGCTTAAAAGAGTCTCTTTATATATCTCTTTATATGTGTTGTATTAACATGCAAAGTGGCGCTGTGATCCAACACGTTAAAGGTCCAGTGTGTCACATTTATTTGACTCTATTTACAGAATATGGCAGAGATGGAAATAATTAGAAATATGTTGTCATTAGTGTAAAACCACCTGAAGTTTCTGCAGCCTTCCATCTTTTGCAGACTATCTCAGCTTTTTGACTTCATTCTTCAACATTCTCACTCTTGATGAACAGTTGATTGATCAGTTTCAATTATTTTGGATGTTTCTTGTCACAGTTTGACTTTTACTAAAGCTGACAGTCAAAAGACGTCGATGCTTTATGTTAGGCTTGCCATTCTCCCCGTTTCCGACAACCATGCCCATCTCCATTTATTTTTTATTGTTCTTTCAATCCCTGATGCATCAGAGCCATCCTTCAGTAAACACAAGTCCATGCTACCTCAGCAGCTAAACTTTAGCGTCAATGCTCTGTGTTTAGATTTAGGTTTCATAAACAACCTCTGTGAACTCTAAATGACAGAAATCCGTCGTAGCGACGGAGAACTTTAATCCATGGGTTTGCCTAACCAACTTAATTTGGGTCAAGTTGCTGTATGTGTTACCTTAGAGCAACTAATGAGCAAACTGTGCACAGGTTTTGGGTGCAGTTCAGTTCAGGATGACCTCATGTAAGCACAAATATCAGGTAGAATGTCTCGTAGCATGGTGCTAATTTGCTGCTTGCACGTTTTTACATCACCTAAATCAGCCTCTGTAAACTGTGAGGGTCTGTGGAGCTCACAGTGTCTCTATACTCTATAGCAGATCATATTAATGTGACAATAATTCGAAAAAAAGATGAACAAATGTGTGAGACGAGCACTGTGGTGTTTAGATCAGTGGTGCATAATTTAAAAACTACTATAACTATAATTTAGAAAAAGAAACTGCTGTCTCCATGATCCCATCATTTCTTCCACATTAGCAACCCAGCTCCATAAATCTGCCTACAGCAAATATATGCAGAGGAGGCTCTATCTGTGTGTTAGACGCTAACACAATAAAATCTGATCTGCGTCCTTATTTAAGAACTTTAACATCCTCAGATTTCGTCATGTTGTCACAGCATGTGTTTTGTAATAGGGAGCTGATGCAATGCAGTAAAACAAGGGAAAGTAAAGAGTGAGGAGCCGCTGAACTCTGCCGCTCTCCTTCAGCTACAGCCTGCTGGCGTCTAGCAAGTTGTGGAAGGAGGGGAGGAAAACACTCAAAAGCACAAGTGTGTGTCGGAGTAGCGTGCACGATGAAACGCCACGCACACACGCAGCAAGGCTCCGTTTAATTATCTAGGAATGAAATGAACTGCGAGAGCTGGCTGTGAGGAGTGAATGTGTGTACTGCGTGTGTGTGTGTATGTGTGTGTGCATGTATGGGGATGAGGGTGCATCTGTGTGCAATGAGTCTTTGTTTTGCATGTGGTGTGTGAGAGTGTGTGTGTGTGTGTCGATGTGTGTGTAAGTTGTTATTAGAGAGCATGAGGGAGCGGCCGGTTATGGGGAAACAGAAGGAGAGCCGAGCAGTAATTCCTCTCCTCATGAATCATTCATGAGTATTTATGTGTGTGGACGTGTGTGTGTTCATGGCCATCTAGTACAGGAGCAGCTCTGCCTGTGGCTCCTGTAAAACCACAATAATCCCAGTTTGTCAACTTGGCGGCCCTCTGCTATTAAGCCAAATAAAGGCTGAGGGAGCCATTTTCACTGAGTTCACCAAAATGGCCTCACATCAACTATTGATTTCCATTATCTTCCCAAAGCATTGTGGGAGAGCCCTCTGGTTGGACAGATATATAAAGCCAATGCAAGAGAGATGTGATTAGTGCTGTGAATAATGTCGGTGTTGCTGGAGAGACAAATTTATGATCCTAGGTTTATGAGACAGTTATCAGTCCTTCATTCATCACACAACTTATATTCCCAAATAAATCTGACATACATGCATTGACATGCAATACATCCCCAATACATTTCTTGCATTGTTTTCTCACTTCTTTTTTTTTTTTTTTTTAATCACACTAAATGTTACAGAAGAAATGGTCAGTGGATTGATGTTTAATCAGCTTTTTGCATAATATATAATTAAGAACCACTTTTACGAGCTCAAGCCCGGCTACTCCTTCCAAACCTTTTAAGTACAGCAGGTAGGACTTTGTTTCACAGAACCTGTATTTTCAGGCATAACTTTATTTGTACATAACTTTAACTTTGGTGCTCAAACAAGCCATCTGTAATGTCACCCACCTGTCAGTCAAAGTGACCATTCTGTTAAAAGTCTTAATATCATTTGAACAGGTGAGTTGTATAAAAATTCACCCTCAGTACAGTTGTCATGAACGAGGAAATTAGCTATAGAGACCAAAACTGTTTTTTGTACCAGGCTGTAAACATGTTTATGGAGGTTGAAATGTTCTTCAGCCAGCCTCAAGCAACTGCTCGAGGAACTGCAGTTTTTGGTACTTCGGCATAGGCTTCACTTGATGCTTGATGGAAACCAGCATTCATTTGCATGTTCTTTTGGCAAATGACATTAAAAATGTGCGGTATATTTCTATGGAAAGAAGGCTTGTGTCTGTCGGATATGTAAATTAACAACTGCTTGCGAAGACAAATAGGCAACACATAGGCAACCGTGTTTTTTTAAAAAAAAAACAACTTAAAGAAATAATCTGAAAAAGATAGATTACTCGAGCCAGAGCTTTCCTGTGCGACGTCTTCGTCAGCATTAAGTGTCAGACTGAGCGGCCTGTTGTGACATACAGAGGGACAGAAAGATCCTTTCACTGTGTTCAAAGACTCAGCTAGTCACGCTCACAACATGATTTGAAGATTATTTTTCATACAAGCATTCATCGCCAACAGGCTGTTGCTCTACATCTATATATAACATCTCTATCATCTTTCAGCGCCATGGGAGATTCATGAAGAGGTAGGAGCTGGTAGAAAGATACAAGAAGAAGTGAAATTTTCAATTAACCTACTTTGATCAGCCTCTTTAGTGTTGTTTTTTTATTATTATTATTGTGGGGTGGGAGGAGACGCGGCGTCGTTGTGTGCGTGTCTTTTCTAATTTAGTGTCCTGTTATCACACGGGTTCATCACACACCCACTCCTCCTCACTGTGTATGGATTAAGACAGATTCCTTGCTACCGTCAGCCTACACGGTGGATTAAGACCAAAGCAAACCCCAGGTTGTTGCTCTCATTTTCTCCTCTCTTAATTTCCCCTCACTCTCATTCTCAAGCAGCCTTCTTCTCTCCTAAATGAGCCTCTTCAAGAGGATGAGCCCAGCTTATAGCTGAAAATCTGCATTTTGCCGATTAAGGCCACTTGATGGATATCACGCCGCAGCCATCAGCTCGTGCTATACGGAGCCCCTGACCCTGAAATGCCAATTTGTATTGCATTTTTTTCTTTCATCTGGATTTTAAGCGTCTTCATGAACTTGTGACTCAGATAAACACGCAGAAGTAATGGATCTCTGCAGATCCTGCAGGAGCAAGAGAGTGGATCATTTGTCATGTGCTCAGACACTGTCGGCTTGATACTTCATAATCGCATATCAGCGTATATGATCAGTGCACACAGGTGTTACAGTGTCAAACATGGTTTGCCAGCACTTGGTTAACAGTCCAGTACAAGGCTTGATTTACAGAGGCCCTCTGTACTTACTGCAAGTGGAATCAATACTAAGCACATCAGTGCTTCAAGCAGAGGAAGGAGGCAGCCAAAGCCAACATCTTGACCATCAGCCTTACTTACAGTAAGGCCATAGTAGACGATTACCTAGCTTCTGACCTTAATCAACTTTAGAGCCATTAAGACCAACTGGGCGGGAGACAGAACAAAATGAAGGCTCATAAAGCAACTTTTAAATGAGTGTGGTCAGGTGTAATGCACGAGTGATTCAGTGCAGCCTGCTAATGACAAGACAAGAGGTGATATTTGTGCAGGTCGATAGCAGCTTATATGGAAGAAAAAAATATGAAAAGTTATGCATGCATAAAATATACTTATGAGATTATAAATCTCAGAATCACATATTTTAATATTTCATAACTTTGACTTAGTATCTTGTGATTACAATTTAGTAAATCATATTTTAGTATATCATAATTTTGACTGAATCTAATACCTCAAAATCTTAATTTTAATTTCTTTGACTTTGTCTCAAACTTTGGGACACTTTGTAAAATATACATTTAGCCTGGAGTACACAACATCCATGATTCACAATTTGAAATGTGGACTTTGAAATGTGTCAGACCACGACACACTTCTATCACTTTCCGTCAGTCCATCGCAGATGAGCTCGGGTCCAGAGATGTCTGGATGTTGTTGGTATCTGTCTTTCTCTTTGCATGGTAGAGTCTTGACTTGTAGATGCAGTGATGAACTGTGTTTAATAGTTTTCTGAAGTCTTCCTGAGTCCATGCAGTAATATCCTTTATACAATCCTGTGGGTTTTTAATGCAGCGCTGCCTGTTGGCTGAAGGTTATTGTTGGTTTTCAGCCTTGCCATCTTATGTGCAGATCAGTGGATCTCTGGATTCTCTGAATATTTTAATACTCTGACTGTAGATGATGAAATCCATAAATACATTCAAACTGTGAGCTGACAAACGTTCTTAAATTGTTGGACTACTTGCAGATTCACAAAGTGAATGAACCTCTCCTCATCCTCGCTTGTGAACCTTTTGAGGACGTCCCTTTCATACCCAGTCATGATGCTATCACCTGTTATCAATGAACCTGTTTACCTGTGGAAGCTTTCAAAGAAGTTCTTAGCTTTCCAAAACTTTCACAGTCTCTCATTGCCCCTGTCCCAATGTATGTAAAACATGTTCATCATGAGTGTTCATTTACCAGTATGACAATTAAACCTTGTCTTATAGGTCACATTATGCTACTATTCTCGTTTTTTCTGGCTTAAACCAGGCTTCTACACTGTAGGCTCCACAGCAGTAGAATGAGATGTTTCATTATTATTCCAGAATGCAAAAGGCTTTCTGTAAAGTGCAACTTCCTCCCTACATTGTAAAGCCTTCCAGACTAATAGAGTCACCAGTGTTAATGTTGTGAAGCAGCCTCCGCAGCTGTTCTCACTTCAAACAAGCTCTAAAACCATGTTATATGTATGATGCACGGTGGGTATGCTCAAAGGCTTTCAGATTTATTATTAAGGGAATGAAGAGGTACCTGTGCGAATCAAAGCTTATTCAAATGTGCACTGGTGTCAGCTGGCGTCTGTGTCTTAGCCTACATGAATTCAAGTTTGATCTGAGGGATTTTATTAGTCAGTAATAAAAAGCAAAGCAGACACCCACTCAGCATGTCCTTTAAAAGAGAAACATTTTACAAAATCTGCTTCATTTATTTACCATCGTATCAGTTATGATACAATGTTACTCTGAGGTCATTCGTGCAGCCCACATTACATCTGTATTATCTAAACAACTTCATGTTTTATGAGCTTTGCATTGCACAAGAATGTATGAAAATACTGTAAGGTCACATGGTCATGCCATGTTTCATTTTGTGTATACTCAACTATACAGTGTAACTAAATATAGGTTTACTGCTCTATCTCTACATTTGTCTGGCGGCTGCAGTTGCTACTTTACAAATTAAGATTTTATGTCTAAAAATATGATAATACAATAATAAACACCCAGAAATATAAAGGTTATTATGCATACTGAGCTTTACCTTCAAGTGCATTTACTTTTGATCTTTTATTTTGTTAAAATTCTGAATGCAGTGCTTTTACTTTCTAATTTAAGGACCACTGTGTATGATTCAGTTGTTAATTGCAACCCACTCGCCCCCTCGCCATCTCCTTCTCATTCCTAGAATGAAGGCGAAACTACAGTAGACACAAGCATGAAAGGCCCTATCTAGAGCGAGTTTGTCTGGGGAAGAGTGCCTGCACTGTGTGTAAATATAAAAGTCTCATTCATTCAATCTCATCTAGGTAACATACATACATAATGATTCTTATTTTCAGGTCATTAAACACTAATAAAAACATAGTTATTTCTGTCATATCCTGTACACGGAGCTCCCTAAACCTTACAAACTGGACCTTTAAAGGAAGTCTGCATTTGTTTGACCCATCCATCCATCCACCTCACCTCCTCCTTCTCTGGACGTTCTTGTTGCATGGGTGCTAGAATGGTACATAAAGTGCCATATTTTGAAGTGAAGATATCGTCATTACCAGTTTCCAACTTGTAAACAGTGTTCCTGTCAACATCCTGGAACAATCTCATTAAAGCAAACACGAATTATAACCAGAATTCACTGCCAACTTTGAGTTCTCGACAGTTTTTGTTTCACACTTGCACTTTTTCACTACTAACTTAAAACTAACCTAACTAGTAAAGCAAACTAACTAACTTTAAACTAACTGTTTAGTTAGTTAAACTAGTTAAACTAACTTTTTAAAGCAACATTGTGTCACTTTTTACCCATAAATAACAGATTTTTGGATCATGCTGATGCTACACTGACTTGTAAACAGGTGGTGCCTGTGATTCATCCACCTGTTCTTGCACTATATATGTAACTTTGTGCTCTGGGTACGATCACCTGCGAGAAGCTGGATCATATTTTGTGGATAAAAAAGTTTTCTCTTATTATCCTCTGATAGGCACCAACTGATGGACAGTGAAGTAAACTGCTGCCGACGGTAGCTGCTGTTAGCTAATGTTAGCTCAGTTTGTTAGCCGAGCTGCCTGGACTGTGAGCTCAGAGCACTGGGGGAGTGTTACTGTTTGTACCACAGGCATTTTTTACAGTTTTATATCACAACAAATACTCATTTCTACATTATGTCACTTAAAAGGGCTAACATACGCTTAAAAATTAGGGATCTGTTTCTCATTATCATATTGCTTCTACAGAGTTTGGAGTCTCTTGGTAAACTGCTGTAAACTCAGTGAGGAACTGTGAACTAACTCCTGCATGTACATGCTGGTCTATTAGCTGTTTCGTCTGTCAGATCGGTTAAATTGAACGTCACTTGTGATCAGCACGGCTTAGTAAACACACCGTCTTTACCACCTCTCTGTATACCTTTGGGCCTCCCCTTCACCCCTATACCTCCACCCCTTCCTTTTCTTCTTCTCCACCTCCTCTTCCTCATCACTCCCCACCTGAAGGCTCATGAAGGCTCACTGTCAGCCAATTAGGAGAGACAGTGACACCACCCTCCTCTCCCTGCGAGAAGAAACGAGGGCTCCTTGTTTCTTTGAAAGACAAGCCACAAAAGGCTCACTCTCAAACACAGTGCAGCACAAAAGGATCACACTTCCATAATTGGCTGTCTCGGTTGACGTTCAAAAGGCGGCCTACTCGCCTCAGATTGGAGGCAATAAACAATACAGCATGAATAAAACATTAATCACAATTATTCATGTCAGTGATATAAACAAATGATTGCCTTTTGTAAATATTTCATCCGCGGTGTCTTCTTGCCACGTTGCCTCGTGTGGCCCTGAGAGGGGTTGAAAGGGATCACGGGAATGGGGGGATGATCTTTCCGTGCCTGGGTGTTTTGTTAAACATTAATGGGGGCCAACGCCGCACGGAAGTGACTTTAATCTTCTTGCCGCCAGAGCCGCTATCTCCTTCACCAACCTCCCTCTCTCCTCTCATCTTCCCTCTCGATCCTCTCGGCTCACCTCTACAGCCTCCCCGCCCCTCTCATCTTGATCCCCTCTCCCTCCTCCTTTCATCTCTTGGCCCTGTTCTCTCCTCTTTAACCCACCTCCCCTCCGTACCCCCCCTCTCCCAATTTGACGGATTGGGCTATCACCTCTCTATGCTCTGCAGTACATCATCTTAGATCTGGGTTATTCAAATTAGGTTTAAATCTCATTTTTTTCCCTCCCCCCTCGATGTTCCAGTTCAGACCCATTTGTCATTCCTCCTTTTCTCGGAGAGCAAGAACCCGGAATCACGCCAAAATGCCTTGATAGTGTTTTGATGGAATTCCACATGAGGATCGCTTCCAAAGCTGGCATTTCTATCATATGCATATTTAGTGTGTGTATATTAGGGCTGACGATTAATCTTGATTCGTACATTATGTTTTTTTTTTTGTTTTTCAAATCAAACATACTGTCTTAATTCTTACTTAATTAACAGCACCATTAACACGACTGATGTCAGCTGTAGGTAATTTAAAGGTCCAGTGTCTCAGACATTGGTGACTCCATTTACAGAATATGATATTCATAACTATGTTTTCATTAAAGTGTAATCACTTGAAAAAAAAGAAAATGGTTATGTTTTCTTTGCCACGGCTCCTCTTCCACAGAGTCTGCTATGTTGAACCACCATGTTTCTACAGTAGCCCAGAATGGACAAACTAAACATTGACATTTTTTTTAATCATTATTATTATTATTATTTTGCAAATAACTAAAGTTTCAGCCTTGGAACATAAACTAGTTAAACTGACATAATTTATATGGTAACCTGTGATTTGTTGGTTTCAACTTAATAACAAAGTACTGCAGTGGATGTTGATTTGTCTTAATCTGGGGAGTATGTCAGGTCTGATTTTTTTCATAATTATCAGTAAAGAATGCTTATAGAGAGATTACATGGAGTTACAGAAGCTCTGAAGGCTAACCTGGAGACAACATTGTGACTTCAGGCAGGTAGCAGTTCGTGTGTATGTAAATGACAGACAGCTGGTGAACAGAGTTGTCGGAATCTGAGAACTCAGGGCTGTGAAGCACTGTCAACAATATTGTTATATAAAGCACTGACAGATGGAACTGGACACTTTGTCATTATTCTCTTAATCAGACAAATATGTAACTGTTTAAGTCAGAATTAACGGAAATAATTCAACACGTTCTCATCACAGGTTGTCAAATACTTACATTGTTTTGTCTCATATGTCCTTTTAACACGTGGTTATCATTGTAAAACTCTTGAAGTTAGATTAGGTTACTAACCAAACAAAACTCCTGGTTAGATTTAGGAAAAGATCATGATTTTGGTTTAAATAAGTACATCAGGTGAACTGCGATTCATGTACGTTATGTTGAACATTTCTGCCCCATCCATCCACCAAAATCAACGTCCTTAAGTGGTCACTAACTTCGTCACCTGTCTTCCGGTGGGTTACACTGGAGTACATGTAAGCCTGCTGTGTCTCATACCGACGCTAAAGTGTAGCCTAACTTGTGCATCTGCCTGAGACGCTGATGGCTTGACTTCCTGGGAATGAGAAAGGGTTTGATTATTAACGATAGATGTGTGCAAAATTAGTCAGTTTTCTAAAGAACACTTTGCAAGTCATTAGTAGATGACTTTTCTCTCTCTGACTTCAACAACAAGCATTAATACAAAGCTTGTTCAATAACATGTCGAGCACAAATACATGCCGGTAGCTTAATTTACAGAATTTAATCACAATATTGGTGAGAAAAACATCTCAATGGAGCCTTTTACTCAAATCATTCAGCTCTAGTGTAAACACTGTAGCTTGTGCAGTAGGGTGGGGTGGGTGGAGGATTGCAGCTGGAAAGTAGCGAAAGTAGAAACAGGCCACCCAAGGATTTACAGAGATATAAAGTTTTATTCAGAGACAACTGGGCATGTTAAGTGCTCTGCCCCGCACTATTATGGCTTTTCGTTGTAACAGTCTGACTGATGACTGCAGCACCGTTTCACAGGATCAGAGCTATCCTGTGGGAGTCGGCATCATGTAGATTTTCACATGTGCATTGTTTCCGGTGAGACATAGTCATCCATCTCACACAGGATGAGCAGAACTAATCCACTGCCCGGTCACCAGGTAATGCTTTAACACCTGAGATTGGCTTCTCTTCGTTCTATTCAGCCTTTTCTCCTATTTCATCAGCAACATGTTCTAATTTCCAGTTTCCTCCGTAGCCTGCATATGCAGGATATGTTAACGGATTAGTCTACTCCCTCCTGGCAGCCCCCTAAAGCACCGTTTCTTTTTCCATCACCACTCTTCTTCGTCTTTCCTTCTCTCTTAAAGCATCTGAAAATTGTGTTGCATATTTATTCCTTCAGAATTAGCATCACAAACACTCTTCCCAGGCTCTTTGTTATGCTTCAGGGGGAGGGAGACTGAGTGAAAGTAGATTACGCTTTTTTTCGTTTCTCTGAGGCACACTCAAAGCGGGCTTTCGAGGCTTCCTCGTGCTTTTGAGCAGAGCTCTGGGCTTATGGAGACGCACTCCATCTACTTGAAGTAAAGACGGCTATGACTTAAAATATTTTTGTTTCTCTGGCATTCCTGTTAACCACATCATTTCCTCTCTCTCCCTCTCTGTCCCTCCCTTCCCCTTTCCTTAAATCTTATTATTTGTCTCCTGCCTTATCCATGCAAAGACGCATTGACCACATTTGACTCGAGTAAAGCTCCAGATTTCACTTCATAGTTTATAGATTTTGGATGAAGTATAGCTCAACTTGTTGGTTGAGATTTATGTATGTCATGTTGGGGTCACAGACAGAAAAATATAACACCAAACAGAGTCAAGTACGAATAAAAAAAGATGTCTTCCATAGTTTGCAGGAAATTGCTCTTGAGCAAAAATAATGGCACTTTTTGCACCAAACATATTGTTTTAATGAAAGACCATTGTGTGTCACATTCAGGTTCGCTGCATGCAGTTTCTTTCACGATCAAACACTGTATTTTTGCATCCAATTACTCCCGGTTGCCAAGCACATTTCACCTCCAGATACTTCAATTGCAAATGATGCATTTTACATACAACTACTTCAGGTTCACTCATGAACAAACAGCACACTTTGCATCAGTCTTGTTAAAGGAAGAATGGCCTCTTTCACATCTAACTTCAACAAACTGCACATGTCACAGTCAGTTTCTTTATGTTTGCTCATGAGTGAACTATGTGTTATGCATCCAGCCAGCTGAGGTTCGCTCATTATGAACGGAGCGTAATGCACCCAGCTTCTGATGTGACTATGACTCCAAAACAACTCCACATAATAATAAGACAGAGACAGACTCCTCAGTGCAGGAGCAGGTGGTTTATTTTAACCCTGTAGACTGCAGACGTTGTCACGTCACTGTATCTGATTCTCTCTCAGGTGTGTGTTAGCTCTCCCTGACCTGGTTCTCCCTCGCTCAACAAGGTCAGAACTTCTTGGGCGTTCGTTCTTCTTCTGCTCCAGTTCATGTATACAAATCCATCTATCCAACCTAACATATATCACAGCTGTAGCTCGTGATATGACAGCATGCTTATCAAAAGATATCTAAACAATGGCTGTTATAGGCAACCGGGCGTGCCGTGACTGTTGATTTCCATGGGGGGGGTCAAATCCCTCATAATTCACTAGATAATTAATAAAGCCATATTAGGAAAAGTCATGAACTGAGAGATGTAGAATTTTTATTTTGAAAGAGTTACATGCGTTTGAAATCCATCCTAACAGCAGTGTGTCCTTGCTCTAACACATGTAATGTGTCAGTTAAGTGGACATAAATCACAATATATATGTTCCCTTAGTAATTCTTCAGGTACTTCCAGTTGGCTCATTAGCAAACAGTGCATTCACATCCAGCTAGTTCAAGTTTGCTCATAATGAATGGCACTTATCGCATCCGACTACTTCTTGTCTGCTCATGAGCGGACACCAGTTTGAAGTTTTGCATCTCACTACAGCAGCTACACTCATGAACACATGGCACATTTTGCATCTGGCTAGTTTTACTTCATTTACTCATGAGTGAACAAAGCGCTTCACATCCAACTTCTCCAAATCTGCTCATGAACACGTGCCAAAAGCCTCATTTTAGGACTCCTGTCGGAAAGAATCGACCACACAAACAGGAGGACAGATGTGGTCTCACTGCAGTAAAGATGCCATGCCAAAGATGCTATAAATAAAGTCAAAGAGGTAAAAAAAAATGACTTGAGTTTGTTGGATGCTGCCTCATTTCTACAGGAAATCCCTGTGGCATCGCACAGCTCTCACCTTTCAGCACACTGGATCTGTGGGATTCAAACAGCATGATGATTTGTTTAGAGGAAATATTGAGGATATTGCATCAAACCTGATCATTGCTGTGATATTGTTGCTTAAAAACGAATAACAGCTGCTTCATGGAAGGATGAAAAGATGAAAAAAAACTTTCTCCTCTTTCATACTGTGCCATTCGGCAGAAATAGAATAAAAACAGATTCAGTATTCAGCTGCTACACACTGTGATGCATTAGCAGAGGATTATAAAATCATTAGAAGCAAAGATGAACTTTTCTCACAATATAAGCACAAGACAAATAGCTTCCAATTAAATATTATGTCATTAACTAGACAGCTGCCCTATAAAGTATTAAACCTCATAATCTTATGCACAGTGTGTGTTATATCATTCTAATTATCATGCACTGGCAGTGTGCTGAAAATGTGCCTATAATCAGTTCTGGAGTGAGAAGCTGGGTAAACCGTGACCTACAGTAAGTCATTTTCCATCTGTCACTTCATTCGTCCGTCCATCTGCCTGCCCATAAACTTTAATTCTCACTTAGCATGTTTAGGGTCATGATGGGGCTGCTGACATTTGCCAGACCGGCCTGATTCAAACACAACGTGTTCGACCATCTTGCTGTGAGATGCCAATATTTTCTCTCTGAGATAATTTTACTAACTTCATCAGCGTCCTTAAATCACCATCACCATTTCCCAGCTTGCTGTTGAGGTGTTGAAACTCACCTGTGAATTTTGCTGAGTTTTTAAGACGTTGCTACGCTTGCAGCTCTGGAAGTTTGTGCTGTGCTTTGAGCTAAATGCTACCGTCAGCACGTTAACATGCTCACAAAAACAAAATGCTGATGTTTTAACAATGTTTAATGTGTACAAAGCAAGGTGAAGATCAGTGTGAGCTGCAAATCAGGTCCATCAAAACGAAAACAACTTTTTTACTTTAGTTTTATTTATGTAACACTAAATTACTATAAGTTCTCCATAGAGAGCAGGTCTAGAGCATAATCCAGAAATTCCCACCATGACAGTGTTAAGGGAAACTTCCCTTTCCTAATAGTAGTAGTAATTATAGTACTTCATCAGTACTCAATCAATACCCGAGGTCGGCGTAGCCACAATCCATGAAACCCTGCGGGACGAAAAAGCACAAAAACTCAGCATGCACTTTTGACTTTTGACAATTTGGCTCTAATCATGCTCAGAATATGGATATTTATAGATAGAAATAATCACATCATTAAATGTACTTCACAGTAATTCTAAATTTATGCTGTGTTCAGATATTACGATTAGGAGTGTGATTTTTCAGACACTAAGGCTTTTAAAGTATCTTAATTGCTTCCATGAGCTGTGAGCCACATCAGAGGGCCAAACTACGATCACTAACTTATTTCATGAACATCACAACACACATATCCCTTTCATTTATTATCTTTGCCTGGTCTGAACCAAAATGATGCATGGACAAGCTGAAATGGGCGCACAAAGCTGGTATTCACTACCTGGATATTGTTCATTCCTATCAGCTCAGTTCCAGCAGGGAAGCCCCGTGAGCAGCCACACAGCTTCTTTATAATTATGTTTTGAGGCAATTTATGCTTTTATTAGAGAGCCGACAGTGGAGAGGAAAATGAGGGCATGCGGCAAAGCTCCCCAGCTGGACGACAACCAGAGACACTGCCTTAACCTCTTGGCCATGAGGACGCCCCAAGAAAGATTCAATCAATTACAACATAAACCAAAAGAGGCCGCGCTGTAAATATCTGCTATCTGCTGAATCTGTGTGTGCACAACAAAGAGTTAAATCACCTGTGAAAGAATCAACAGACCTGAAACAACGGACAGTTTGAGGAAAAACTTTAACCCTTCGTCATCACTTCAAACTTTCCATTCTAAAGCTGTCGAGTTGACACACAAAGTGCGTGTTCTCGTTGCTCATTAGAACGAGAACCAAAACTGCCACAACAATTAGACATATACAGAATCTCTGTGGAGGAGTTCTGTCTGTCGCAGTGTGTCAGCCGGTGGAGTGTGTGCTGTCAGTTCTGTCCAACAGAAGCCCATCCCTGTGAGTCTCTTGAAAACCACAGGGGAGAGCTTGCAGCCAATCCAGGCTAAACGCTCCTGACAGCGCCGAGGCCCACGGGGTCAGTGAGGTCTGTCCCAAGACACACAGCAACACACACAGACCCATACAGAGCTGTGCCCCCCCTCCATCCACCGCCCCGCGTTTAATCGATGTGCCCCAGGCAAACTCTCATTCTGGGCTCCTTCCATACCTTCATTCTTCCTCGTCAGCCTCCAGTCAACCTCACCAACTTCTCAGCCCACCCACCCTCCCCCCTTACCTTCCTATCTTATTCAGCCTGTGCTGCTAAAGTGCGCAGCTAGGTCTGTGTTTCTTCACACTCCATTTCTTTCTCTTCAGGTGGACGGCGAGGGTGATTGGGATGTGATCTTGGTTGTTGTTCATTTTGATTTATTTTTTATTTCAGTCGTGGGAAGACTGTTCATTTCCAAACATTTTCAGACCAGGTTCTTAGCTTTGAGGCAAACATTGATTTTAGGTCTGTTTTGGTTACCACACCGTGAAAAATCGAAATGAATCACATTTCATAGCCTACAATTTTTATTTCATTATTTTCTTATTTCTTGTTTTTTTAAATTAATTTATTTATTTTGTTGTCAATGATACTTCGTTGTTGCAGGGACTGCCTCTCACATCAATCCTTTCATACCTGAATAATGCAAGAGAACAAAAAATCCACCAAATTCACATTTTCTTTTTTTTTTTTTTTTTTTTTTTTTTTTTTACATTTCGTCCTTCTCTTGTTAAATGAATAGACCCACATTTTGGGGGATGCATTACAAAACAGAAAGTGGCTATCACTCTCATGTTTGTGCGTAGCTTAGCATAAAGACAGGAAGCAGGAGGAAACAGTCAGGTTGGTTGGTACACCTCTGAGCTTTGGACAGAGCCAGGTTAGCTGTGTCCCCACTGCTTCCACTCTTTATGCTAAGCTAGGCTAACATCATCCTCACCACAGCTAGTAACTATTTTGGTGTTGAATGGAAACAAATGGTCAGATAAAAGTCCAGTGTGTAGAATTTAGTTGCATCCAGTGGTCTAATTGCATTGCAATCTCCTCACATCACCCTCACCTACTTAGTGTAATGAAGAAACAACATTTTAAGGGCCCTGTTTAGAGTCACTATTTAGTTTAGTCTGTAGAAACATGGTGTTTCCTCCATGAAAGAGGACCCACTCCCACTGTAGATATAAAAGGCTCATTTTTAAGCGACAAACAAAAAAGGTTCTTATTTTCAGGTGATCAAATCTTACACACTGCACCCCTAATAACTGTATTCAGTTCACACAGTTTTACTTGACAACCCTAACAGACTGTCAGAGGAAGAGCTATACTGATAAATACAATATATTTCTGTTTGGTGTTTTTGAGTACACTGTCTCTGTAACAGTTATGAGTTTGTTCTGTGTTTCCTGTTTTATTTTGTAGTTCTATCCTGTCTGTGTCTTGTCTACCTCTACTTCCTGCCTTGTTTTCCCACCTGTTTTTGATTCTGCACCTGTCCCTGATTTCACCTGGATGTCTGGTTAGTTCCCGTGTGTCCTCTGTTTCCTTGTCTGTCTGTTATTTGACTGTGCTGTGTTCTTGTTTTTCTGGGGCTTGTCTGTGTTCCCGGTTTGGGCTCTTCATTCTAGATATTGGTTGTTGAGTTTTTTGTTTGTGTTTTGCCTGGGTTTTCGCCTTTTGGTTGGTTTGATTTTTTTTTTTTTTTTTGTGCTCCACGTCTGCCGTGTGTGTTGGAAGTCTTTTCATCAATCTTTCTCTCCTGTACAGTCAGGGTGTCTTTACCATAACCATTAAGTATGGTTGTGAGTAATGCAGTCGTACACTGAATATCACAAATGGCAGCACATCACATTGATGTCATTCACTAAGATTCTCAGAGCTGTATGTATTTTCCTGGCGTCTTAATTCTGCTTTTTACTCCACAGGCCAGACTGGAAACTCATTCTACTGTAATCAATGTGAGAAGGAAAAACATATTCCTGTAAAGTCATCCATCTACAGACCAAATATACCGTACATCCCAGGAATTCCAAGAAATGGAAAATAATTTATAACTGCCAGTTTTCAACAGGGATCCTATTATTCTTCTAAAAACAACAGTAAACTCAGCAGAGTTCACAGCAGAGAGCTGGGGGTGATGTGGGGATTTTTGGAGGCACATAAACTGTGTATTTTCACTCAATACTGGAGATGAATAACATTCAAAGTTTGTCTCGCTTTCTATTCCACAGAGTTTGGAGCGGAGGAAGAGCTTTTTATCCTTTGTGTCTTCTGTTGTTTTTGTTAACAGAAGGAAATCACAGGAGGAGCTGCTCTGTGAGGAGGGAAGGGGCAACCATATTCTCATGGATGACAATAAATATGGAACCAGAGTCTTACTGTGCAATCACAGTTTGTTTGTGAAGATGTTCATTTGAGCTATTCTTACTGTTCCTCCTTTGTGTAGGTGAATGAAGACACCATCCTACTACTGTTTGTGTCTGTATGCTACACAAACTTCAATAATAAGTTTTAATAACACTGTAAATGGCACCAGAACTGGAGCCATGTGAGTGCAACAGAACCATCACTTCAGCAGAGGCAAAAGGCCGAAGAGGACACTGACGGCAGCTTCATGAAATAAAAGGCTGAAAGCCGAGCTGGGTGTCACGCAGAACAACTACACGTGAACTTCCTCTTCAGTTTGAGTTTCAGTTTTCAGTTTTACCTGATTTGTGTCATTTGTTGTTTTTTAAACCAAGTTTTATTCAATACTTAAAAAATATACTCTTTCCACTCTGCACTGTGGGTCAAAAATATCATAGATACGACTAAACTAAACTAGCTACAATGCAAAGCTCAGCTTTTCTTTTCTTTTTGAAAGACACTGGGAATTATTTTGAAACGACTGGTGCTTCCGGACACTATAGTGAAATATTAAACAGGCGGTCTGGGCTCTTGAGGTCTAGAGGGTGAAGTGGAGCTGGAGTCCAGATGTAATTAGCCTAGCTTAGCTTAAATATACAGGAAGGAGGAGAAACTCGGTGAAACTACAGTTCTGTTATAAGAACTTTTACTGAAGTGCAAAATGAGAAATGAGTGAAGCTAAGCTAATCAATTTGTGGATTAACCTAATTAACAGTCAACTCCATACTCACTACTTAGATGTATTGACTCATCCAGCCTCATTCAGTTTTCAAAGAGAAAAACGAATGAACTTAAACATGATTTTATTTTTACCCAGCATGCATTTGTTTCAAACCTTCCTCACACTTTGAAAGTTACAGTTATTCTAATAAATCAACTGATGATTTCTCTCTTTTCATTTCTTTGGTTTATGTCCAGTGTTGAGCAGCATGTAAACACAGTCTGATTATCCTCCTGCTGACAGCGTTTGTTTTTCAGTCGACGTCGTCTGTATTTGCCTGTGTATTTGCCTGGAAAACAAATATCTATTATTATTAGCAGCTCATGCAAAAGTGGAAGAATCGTTCGACACACACTGCAACCGGAAGTAGCGCAGAAAATGGTATGACATCAGCCCAAAAGGATACATGTTCTTTGAACTGATCATAAATTATTGTTTGTTCAAGATGTCATTCAGAATGTTGTCCCTTTCAAAATAAAGCAGGGGGGTTATCAGCCTTTTATATGCAATATGTGTCTGTAAGATGTCTTTACCATCTATACACTCACTCCCACAGGTTATTAAAGCTTTACAATACACATGTATCACACTACCATCACTGCTCTGATGGAGACGATTCATTAAATTACCAACCGAAAGCTATACACGCTCCTGTGTTATTGTATAAAACAAATATAATGTGTTTCACAGATATGACAAAATGTGCCTTTGATATCCTATTTAACCTCCCCTACCTGCTGACATTATTCAGTTGTTTCGTTTGTATTTCTACGTGCACACTGTGAGCTCCATAAACAAACCAACATCCATACAGACCAGTCTATGCAAACACAGTGAGAGCAGAGTCTTAATGTAGCGTAAAGCCTCACAGCTCAACATTAGTGGGGTCAACAAACAGCAGAAAAAGCAATTTCCTTAGTGTGCCAACCATCTCATATTTAAATACCCCATTCAGAGACATTATTTTGATGCAAATAAACACACCCAACACAGTAGCTGTGTGGTGGTTGTGTTTATTTGCCTAGTCGATGGAAAACAGGTTTTTAAATACATTTTTTGTCTATGTGTTAATAAGCAGCTCCATAACCTCTAATGTTCAACTAAATACGTGACTGTGAAGCAAAACACAAACAAAAAACACATGAAATGAATGTCTGACTGACAGATTAATGCACAGAAGAACCTGTGTATTCTGTAAAATAAAAAGATAAAGTGACTGTAGAACAGAGCATCCCCAGATAGCAGACCAACATTGAAGCAACATTGAATCAATGTTGCTTCAGTGTTGATGCATCAACAAAATTGCCATTGAATCAACGTTGCTCAACATTGAAATATAACATTGATTTTTCATCAGGTTTGCACCCTGAAATGTTGTTATTTCAAAGATGAAAAACAGATTAAGACAGACATAAAATCAATGTTATTTCAACTTAAAATCAATCTCTGTTTTATCATTGAACCAACATTGAAATAACAATAATTAAACCAATCACCAGATAGCAGACCAACACTGAATCAACACTGAACCAATGTTTCTCTTCTCAGCGTTGAAAAAGCAAATAATTATCAACACTGATTCAATGTTATCTAGCCTTGAATAATCAACCTCAACAAAAGCGATGATTCTGATGGAATTTCAACATTGACTCAATGTTGCTATGCTATGTGCAAATGTAAAATTGTAAATAACAGCCAGGGTTCACCCTACATGGTAACCAGCACACACAACATGCCCTAGCTGGTATTCAGCAGTGCTTCCATGTTTCATCTTCAGGCTGAACCTGGACGTAGACGCAGCCGCCAGACTTGCTTCATCGCAAAGATCCAGATTCACAGAGGTGTTTGAATCACTCTGTATTTTTTCTGTAATTCTTGATTTTTCTGCTAGCAACCCAAAGAATAAGATCACAGATTCAAGCATTTGAAATAATGTTCCTTCAGGGGGCTGGATGGGCCGACACTTTAAGATAAGGTGACAAGCTCAGACACCCAGAAGGAGCTGAGAGTGTTCATTTTGCCGCTCCTTTATGTCACAAGGAGCTAGGTGAAGTGGTTCATGCGGATAAGGACGCTTACCACACAGGTCACATGAATGTTGGAATAACCACCAGGCACCTGCCAGCGAGCTGCTCTTGAAGTGAGCTGCCTTCACAGGGCTGGAGTACATGCCAACTGCCTTATTTGATAGTACCTTGCTCCTCAGTGCTCGCTTAAGATTGCTGCAGTCCACCATCATGACGGCCAATCCAATGCTCTTACTTCAAAAACCGACTGATCCACCATCAGGAACACACTTCACTTCAGGTGATTTCATTTCTCTAAAACTTGTTTCCTCCATGCTCACAAATTTAAACTTTAGTTTTGAATAGTATCCTTTCTATTATAGCACATGTTGTCCACAGGCTCTCTCATTGCCTGTGGACAGGCGGCAGGATCATGACAAACATGCTAAAATATCATTTGTTGGAATGCATTGCAGAAAATCTCAGCCATGTCAGAGGTGATATCTTATCACAGGGGATGTTATTCTAAATACTCCAGGCTCTGTGAGATTATAGAAGTTTACGTAATGTGAGGCTGTGTTTTCTCCTTTGAACAGACAGAATCATAATTAGAAAAAACCTCAACCTCTCAGATGAATTCTCGTTTTGTTTTCAGCGCCTAAAGCTCTGAGAAATGTTTTCTTGAAGTCGACATTATTTGTTTCTCTTACGTGAAATGTGCACTTTTGAAATTCACTTGATAATGAAACATGAACCGTTGCATGTTTCCACTAAAGACAGATCATACAAAATACATCACAGGCCTAAGGCAAACATTTGTTACATGTTAAGAAAGCTCCCTTAAGGCCTGCATTTATGTTGAGGAATTTGTCCCGAAGCTTAAAACAATGCAGATATTTAATATGCACGCCTTCATATTCTGCCAGCTGCATTTAGGTAAAGAATGAGCTTCATGCAGCCACAGAGAACAAAGAAACAGCACGCAAGGCTGTAAGAGAAACATGCATTTTAATGGATCTACCTGCAGTTTGAAGCAGTGCTGAGATAACAGATGAGTGTTGAAATATCTTTAACACATGTATTTACAGTTTGTTCTCTCTCTCGATTCAGTTCATCAGCTCTACATTCAGGCTCCAGTCTGTATTCTATGACTTAACATAAATCCAGAATGTCGCCGAAGTAAGATAATTGAAAGGTTGGCATTTGTAACAATGCTAAAAATCCAACCTTGGAACATACAGTAACCTCTAAACAGTATGTCATGTGGCTGCTTTATGATGTTTTCTTTCTTTAAGTACACTATTTACCACAAGCCCTTCACAAGCAAACCTCCATGTCATGTGGGATGGATGATAGGAAAGATTGCCACAACAATGGGTTGGACTGTTGATAATAATTACTAGGATTGAGTGTGTAAACATCTGAAACAATGGTATGAATAATGAAGTATGGGTCTTTTCTAGTAAAACAATACATGTAGCAACTTATAAAGTTATGAAAAAAAGCAGTTATGCTGTTCTGTATGTATTTTTTTTGACATGATCTTTGGTGAATGTCGAGTTCGTCATATTTGTTTGGATTTCAGGAACATCCATATTGTTAAATACCTAATCCGATATATGTATCGGAGCTTTTGGGTTTGCAGTCGTAATTGTGAGTTGGATGTTGATGTGAACGCTATTTAGAAGTCAAAAACTCATTACGTGAATGTGGCAGAGATGTTATGGCTCAACAACCATGCCTGGCTCAGCCACCCGTACACTCAGAGCAATCCAAACTTTTCTCATCTGTTGTTTCCTGTTGGTGGAACGTCCTACCAGTTCCTACCAGATCAGGGGCATCCCACTCTACCTTTAAAAACCTCCTTCAGAGAGGACCTCCTCTCCAACACTACCAACAACTGGACATGATAAATCTATGCCCCTCTACAAGTGTTACAGTACTTATTGTTGCACTACCATGTCCTTTACCTTTATTGTTTCCCTTTTTTGTAAGTCGCTTTAGATAAGTGTCAAATGCATAAGTGTAAACTAAATTTCAACAACAGAAGAGGTTAATGCATGGTCAATCAGACATGTATGTAATAACAGCAGGACAGAGGGGAGCAAACACTGAAGGTATGTCTGTATCTATACAATTCACCAAACTGTCTATCTGTTATGAACTACAGAAGTTTAATGTGCAGAAACAATTTACAGAGGCAGTGATGGAGCTGACGTTTGGTCCTAGATATGAATAGAGAAATGAAGCACATGCAGGAGTTCCTCTGGCTAAAGGGACTTCAGGTCACGGACAGCTCTGTATGGAAAGCATGCGGTGATGTAATGGAAGATATACCGACATGATGACAACAAGTGAACGTGATCTCTCGCGATGAATGATGAATTGTGTATTATGAGAAAAACGGTTCTGCTGCAATCAGTCAACATTTCTTTAACAATCACATGATGAATTTGTCTTCAGGAGCATTTTATTATAATGCCAGAAAAAAACAGAGCAGCACATCATTTATTTTGTCAGGAACAACTGCTAGAACAGGAATGAGACTGGAGGCTAAATCCCTACAGTATAGAAGGGTATAAAAGTATAAGTAAGAAAAGTATGATTTTTCTTTTTTTTGTTAAACAACTTTTTCCATAATTTTCTTGCAAGATTTACCTTTAGCTACACATTAATACTTTTGCTAGCAGTATTATATAATGATGAGAAATCAGTACCTGTTGCACTCAAATCACTGCAGATCCAAAGTCATGATGAGTAATCCAGGCAACAGAACGAGAAGGACTCAAAGGCAGACAAAACACACGCCATGCAAGCAGGTAGGATGAAGTGACATTTACTTAAGGCAAAAGAGTTTTACTAGTTACAATGAGTTGACAACAGCCAAACAAATCCAAGAGGGCAACATGTGAAAACAAAGGAATGCAGGAAAAGTACAGACACTGATTCAGGTTCAGGTGGCTGGAAAACAAAGGCACAAAGCAACATTTATGATGAGGGCTCGTGAAAAATACTGTGGGGACTAATTGGGAATGAGGAACAGGTGAGCAGGTGGATGTAGGAGTCAGATGACTGAGACCAGTGGGAAAGTCTAAAGTCATTTGGTGGGTAGATTAAGAGTAGAAAGTCTGGAGAGTTGCTAAAAAATGCATGGGCCTGGGGCAAGAGCAAAGTGACTGGAGACAGGAAGAGAGGGGCAGACGGAGAGAAATAAAAACAACTCGGGCAGCTGTCGTGACAGAAATGTTTGCTTCATCGGCCAAAACCTATGAATCATTCGAAGACTCCTGAAATCAGTGTGACTTATCAGCCGGTGACAGCGTTATGTCTGATGTCCATCGCAGATCAAATCAGTAACTGATTGATGTCTGTGCATCCACGGTTCAAGTGCAAACAGCTGCTGCTATCACATCACTTTGTGTGTCATCACTGGTGCTCCGTGCTATCGAAATGGTTCTTATATACCTGGAACACTCCACACACACACACAAGCATGGAAATGTAGCAAAAAAAAGGCTTAGTGCTCACAAGTGTCTAGTCAAATCTCATCCCTGTTGTTTTCATCATGCAAATGATACACGCTGAAAACATTAATACACAAATACTGACATTAGAATTAGAATTGGGTAGGTAGATTTTCATTTGAAAAGACTAACAAACATGGGCTCCTCTTCAACAATCACATACATGTTTCATCATGTTTAAGTGCCATTTTAGATACATTCTTACATGCCCCCCCCTCTCAAATATAGCTGCATGCAGTGCCACGTGTCTTTGTCTTAAGTTGCGGTGTCCACTTTGTGGGTCTCTTCAAAGAGGATTGTTGCACAGCGTCACGCTCTCCTTAATGAATATCTGAACATCTCGGAGCCTTCCACAGCACCAGCAGCAGGTGCGTGGTGAGGAGGCCAAGAGTCCCCCGGTCTCCTGAAAAACTTCCAACTGTTTCATCAAGTGTCAGAGGACTCACAACATCTGTTTGATTTCATCAGCGGGGGCTTGCGTGGGCTTTGAGGTTCCCAGTGTTGCTGGAGCGCTCTGCGTGTCGCTCAGGCAGCTGCACACACAGACAGCAACAGGCACGTCCTTGCTGCCTCTCTGCTCGTTGACTGCCCTAATTGAGTAAACAGCATTACTCTAATAAGAATATCTGAGTTTGTTTACATGCAGGATCAAAAGTAAACTACTGCGTGTCCAAAAAGTTTTAAACCACAGAGAACCTGACAACGGAACTGCTTCCAACACTGCTGGTGGGATTTGCACGCACTTTTTTTTGCAGCAGGAGATCAGAAGCCGTGGAGCCTCAGCCATTTTGACAGCCAGTGTGTAGGGGGAACATGGTGAGCATATGGCCCCCACTTATCCATCTGATTCCACACACTTCTGACACCATGTAGAATCACCCATTGGCACTTTGTGGCGCACAGAAATTAATCCATTAATCCATGTTGCACCATTAAGATTCTCAGATTGTTTAAGTTCAGGTTTGACACAGCTGTACATTGAACAGTATGAGTCATACCTGTGTACATCAGAGTAGTTATTGAAAACGTCATCAGCAGATGGTGTTTGCTTCAGATTTTGCTCATGTTTGTTTTATGTTCTTCAAAGTAACATTTATTTTCAAGTTCTTGCCAGAATTAAAAAAAAAAAAAAAACATTTGTCCTTGTGTAGTTCATTCAAGCTGCAATATATAATAATTTGAATTAAAATATTTAACTCTAAATGCAACAATTGGTTAACATTAAAAAGGTAATTTAGTAAAGTATAAAGTATAAAATATAGCCCATTGCAATTAGTCCAGAGGTTAGCTGCCTTTAGTTAAAGCCATGTTGTACTTAAGGTTCACAGAAAAGGTGTTCAAACTGTCCCTTTGTTGTTTTTAATAAAAACCAGGTCACAGTGCTGCAAATGTTGACTTTAAGAAGCAGTGATCAGTATTCCAAAGAACCTTCTGAAAGAAAGAAAAAAAGATTATTAAACATCATAGCATCAACAGTACTGCAATAGTGATTTAAACATCTTTTTTGCATTCATTATTTCCCAAAGAATCTTAAACAGCAAAAAAGGGTTCATGAGGATAACGATGTGCAGAGCACATATCAAGAACCAGTTTTTCATAGTGTATGTTTAGCCATCACCAAAAACATCATCAGTTCCCTGTAGTTATATTGGAAACAAATCATCAGCTGAGTCATGATGAGTATTTAACAGTTGGTTGGCCTGAGAGATAAAAGAATCGTTCACCCTGTTAGACCTGGCCTTTGGTAATCTAAAGCTCTGCTTGATAAAATGTGATAAAAAGTTCATGTAGACTTTGTTGGAAGTAGTTATGAGATTATAGACAGGAGGTGCATTAACAGAATTCAATTGGACATCTTCTATGTAATATGTGTATCATCAAGTCAGTGTTTCATTCTCATACATACTTGTGTGTCTGTAATTCCATATGATGTGTGAACACCAGGAGCCTCCATACTCTTTTATCCAAAAATGAAGCCACTGCTGCTGGAAATGACCATGTCCTTGGCTCAAACACACACAGTGAAAGTGCTGGTGCCTTAATTCTGCTCTCAGATCACCCTGCATGTGCAGTTCATCCAGTGAACAGAGAAGCACATCTCTGCCGTACAGCCCCAGCAGCTCTGCAGTCACAGAGGCTGTGAGACCTCAGTGCCGAGACTGAGTGAAAACAACAATAAAGCAGCAATTCTTTTCTCTGTTAACAGTCATCTGTGAAGGTCATATTGCTGCTTTAATCCTATTGGCTCCATTCGGCGGAGCTCAGTTGGCCTGTGTCTCTCTCTATTTGTCCATCCCCGAGGCTGCATGGCTTTCTGCTGTGTCCTTGGACGCTGTGCTCACACTTCACAGCCAGTATCAGTGCCAAATCCACATGCATACAAGCACATACAGTAATACATGTGCTTATTGTGAAGACACACACACACACACACAGATCAGTCATGGCTCTGGGGAGCGAGTGGTGCGAGCCAGGGGCATTTCTATCTAATACAGCTCTAACAGCTACTGTGTTTATTCCTGGATCAGTTTAACACCTTCTGCACACTGCTCACCCTCCACCCATCTCTCGCCCACTGGGACTGAAAAGGCAGGAGGGTGGTGGTGTGAAAACACTGAGCGAGCTCCATGACACATATGCTTGCTTGAGTCACCCAGTGCGTGTGTGTGTGCTGCTCCCAGGGGATCAGAGTCGGGGTTTGACTTCCTCCTACCAAGCCCCTCCAACATTATTGGGTGCTATTCTTGTCTCAGCAGTCGGGATAAAGGAAGAGTGCTCGCCTTTTGTCCCAACAAGGAGACTCCAGATTGGGTGTCAGGCAGGAAAAAAACCCACCACCACCACCACCACCTCATCCTATCACAGTTCCAGGCCTGGCTTAGCATCCATAGCCTCAGAGTGTTTCTCTGGATTCAAGTGATATGGGCTTTAGCATGGCAGTGAGTTTGGAGATGCATCCAACCAATACTTTCTATGACTAATATCCCAAATGATTACTAATATTCAGTGTGTTTTAGTTTAATTCAAAGCTAAGGCCAATCCATAATTTAAAGGAGCAGTATTTAGGATTTAGTGGCATCTAGTAGTATTGTTGCGGATTGCAACCCCCTCCACTCACCCTCTCCTTCCAAGCAAGAAGAAAAAAACTATGCTGGCCGTAGAACACGTAAAGTGCCTATCTAGAGCAAAGTTTGTGTTATATAAAAGGCTCATTCTAAGGTAACAAAAACATATTTTTCAGGTGATGCACTAACGAAAACAGAATTATGAATATTATATTCAGTGTCTGCCATATTCTGTAAATAGAGCCCACTGTATCTGACACATTGGGCCTTTAAAGCAAGTGGTAATGTTGAAGAATGATCTGTTACAGGTTAAAGGAAGCATGATGGGTTCGTGTGATTCACAGAGTTTTTTTTTTTTTTTTTCATGGACAGATAGCTTTAGCCTAACCACTTGCTAAAGTAGCTATACACTAATTAACTGCTGCTAACTGAATCTGCTGTTAGCAGGAAACAGAACAGGGCTCAGCAGCCAGGTGGACAGGACCGGGTTTGGAGCACAGCCTCTGAGACCAACAGTACCAGACTGACTTACAGACTTTCCTATGGAAAGAATGCTGAGTAGCTAACTGCTGTTAGCTCGGACAGCCATGTAGCTAACCACACTGACTCAGCAAGAAATGTGTTTCCTGTATTCCCTGCCAGACTGGCCACCGCTGGTTTCGGAGGCCGTGTTCGGCCTCTACTCTGGCTATCTTCACTGGAAGGGAGACACTGACACTAGCTCACATGACTACCTGCAATCCATAGAGGTGGGGTTATTGGCTACTGTAGACACCAATCAATATCTCCCCCCTGAATCTCTTCCCATCCGTTTTTACAGGAAACACGTAAAAACAGGATGTGGGTTTCTGGCTTCTGGCTTCCCCAGTCCAGTCAAAGTCTCCTGCGTGAGACAGTTTGCTCCGATGTCTGTTTGCTGTGCCATCAGTGTGTGTGTGTGTGTATTGGTGAGTTTAGTATCATCATGAGTGCTTTGGATAGCAGTTAGAACCTTTTAAGAGAGCATCGGCTAAATGGTAAACACAATCCAATAGTTGCACAAGCAAGAGTTATCAAGTCAATAAACTGTATCAGACCGAGGAGCTGTAACAAAAACTCTTTGCTAGGTGTCATACAGTGATCTTATCCGCAACTTGTGATACAGCACAGCGGAAAGAAATACCCAGCTGAGGCGAAGATAACAACACTGAAGCAGCAAACTGTGGGCCTGTGGAGGGACTTTTTATGGACAAAGTTTCATGAACATCATAAACACTGACAATGCCAAAACGAATTCCAAAGAAAGCAGCTTTGGCCAAACTAATGTTTACATAGAGACACAACATCTCGGAAACGCTCATGCTGCTGCTGATGACCTACAAGTTCTAATTTATCATTATGGTAAAAAAAAATAACAGCCATGTCCTGTGTATTATTGCAGGTCAAGCATGATCAAAATTTTATAAATAAATAATTTAATACATTTTCCTGCAGAGCGACACTAATTATCTTGTGGAAACTATGTGAGTATGTCACCTCTAACCCTGTAAAAGCCTGGCTGTGATTCAGTCTTCAAAATATCTGTGAGTGTGATATGAGTAAAAACTGTCGAGACAGTGGGAACTGGAACAAAAATAGAGCCTGGTGAGAGAGAAACAGTCCCAAAGTCTCACCAAATGTGGACTGCAGACTTTTCCACGATCTCGCCTCCTTTGATTAATGAAGAAGTGCTGGACATTGACCACAGGTCAAAATCATCTGAGCCATTCGACTCCCGTGTCACTGGATTATGACCACTGCAATCAATCTGATTGGGTTTTTCTTCACAAAGCAATGGTAGTGTCAATTTTCCCTGAATAAAAAAATCATCTGGCACACAAGAAGTGATAAGAAGAAAATAATAATATATTATACAGCATTATACAACAGTGATTTGAGCTAAATGCTAGGAAATAAAATCTATTCATCTAAATGCTCACATAAGCATGTTAACATGCGCACTTTGACAATGCTCACATGTTGATTGTGTGTGTGTGTGATCAGGTACAGTCCCAGACACTCAGAATGGCTGCTCCATGCCGGAGGCTTCTCGCTGGCCGGCTGGGATCCAGTTTCTAGCCACTGGGCGTCTCCACTTCTCCTCCTGTTACCTGACAGGGTGTGTCTAGATTCCATTGTAAACACACCCATCTAAACTTTCATTCATTCAGCTTGCAGGGTGTTGCCATGAGATGGTGCTTCCTTCACCAAAACACACTCATAAACCAATGTGTGATGGTTGTCCTTGGTTTGTTCAGACTTACAGTCGTTGCAGAAACTTCAGTGTTATGTTTGTTGCCAATCCAGTTGCCAATAGTTAGATTATAACTATCACATGTTTTTACCCTGATTTTTCCTTATTTCACATAAATGACTCTGAAGTTGAACAAAAGAAATGCTCCAAATATCCTACAGATTCCACATAAAAATTAGATCATACTGTATGTGGCCTGATAAAAATATGATTACAGACATATGACTGTCAAAATTAAACCAACATAACGCCTGTTCACCATCTTAGTTTGTTTGCAAATTAACACCACACTTAAAGTTCAGGTGAGGCTGATGGCACCAAAATATTGGAAAATTTTAATATATGACTTGGTGTTGGACCAACCGTGAGGGGCATACAGTTTATAATCTGAGTCATTTTGTCATCCTGTAGTTGAAATATGTTGGTCTGATCTGTACACACACGTATTGCATGTCTGTCTATCCTGGAAGACGGATCCCTTGTGCTGCTCTTCCTGAGTGTTAAACTTTCTTTTGGGGAGTTTTTCTGATCTGAATCTTCTGAGGATAAGATGTCAAATACTTGACAGACTGTGAAGCCCCTTGAGGCAAACTTGTGATTTGTGATATTGGACTGTATAAATGAAATTGACTTGACCGCTCAATTCATCCTCCACCACAATCCAGCCAATTAATGTTGAAATGGTTAACTTAGAACCACAATCACATGGTATATAATAATAATAATACAAAGTCAGACAGAACAAAGGAGACTTACCCTGATAGTTTTGAAGAGAGCAGAGTGGCTTTCAGGAGAGTCTTGATAACCCTGAACGCTGGACAAAACATGCATACACATTCTGTTTTTAAGTGTATTTACATAAATGCTGCAAATGCCAAAACAAGACTGTTCTGTGTGAATAAACACACACACACAGACACACACACACACACACACACACACAATGCACATTCCTTCCAGTGTGCAACTCTAGCAAATCCAGATGTGTATGTGGCTGTTAGACAAAGACGGCCTATGAATGGATTTGGCAGTAGAGATGTGTGTGTGTGTGTGTGCTGTGTGTGTGTGTGTGTGTGTGTGTGGCTGTGTGTGTGTGTGTGTGTGCTGTGTGTGTGTGTGTGTGTGTGTGTGTGTGTATGTGTGCTGTGTGTGTGTGTGCTGTGTGTGTGTGTGTGTGTGTGTGTGTGCTGTGTGTGTGTGTGTGTGTGTGTGTGTGTGTGTGTGTGTGTGAATAACTGGAGAATTCTTGCTATTTGACAGTTAAAGCAAACAATGGCTCTGACCTTCAAACTGCTGGCAGTAAAATAACCCGAAACGTATTCAGGAGGATCTTCAGCAAACACTCACAGCTACGTACATGCTAAAGGAAGCTGCATGTGTGTGATTTGGTTTGGTTTGCAGATCTGCCAAGAGCCTTTTAATGGATTTTCTGCTGGCGGTGGCGACTCTACAAAGTCATGTGGAGGCCCGAGCTTCACTCTGCAAAGTTCTAAGCTCCTGCAGAACTGTAGGAGGCTCAGGGAAGAGAAGAGAATGATTGAAAGAGGAGAGGAAAAAAATAGGTCACAGCTGTTCTCTATCTTTCCCCAATGCCCCCCCACTCCAAGCACTCCAGCCAACCCTACTCCATCCCACCTTCTCAGCAATCCCACCTCCCCAACACACACACACACACACACACCACTTGGTGTCTGGTGAGCCCCAGACCTCACGTTTCATGTGTTTATTTTTTAGGTGTAAGGGGGGGAAAGGGGAAAAAGAGAGTCCACATTCCACAGGACACATGCTGCTATAGAGGAGGAGGAGGAGGAGGAAGAAGAGGAGGAGGAGGAAGGACAACATTAGATGTTTATCGGTGCAGTGCTGTCTGAAGTGCTGGGAAGTAGTGGCACCACGTGGAAATGGTTTAACTGCATTTTACACCAACTTAGTTCAACTCAAGCCGAGTCAAGAAGTTTTCATTTGAACATCAGAAAAGATACGACTACATACACATGGAGTTTAAGACTTTTAGCTCCATAAAAATGAAATACAATCCTGATGCTGAAATGCACATTTAGCATATTCTCAGTATGTCCAGTACACTCATACACAGAATCAGGATCAGCCCAGCATGGCACGTTGGCCTGTTCCATTAAAAGAGCATTTTGGGTCATTGGAAATTGGAAAATGTGCTTCTAACCCCCAAAATCCACCGGGCCCGTCCGCGGCATGTTGCGTGAGCGCCGTGTCATCGCAAGTAATACGCGGCCATTCTAGTCAATGTATCAAATCCCACCGGCTCCGTCGTGGTCCGTTTCAGACGCGTTCCTCAACGCTCGGCTACGTGTGAATTACACGGAAGCCAGACACAGAAAAGGAAAGAGAATCAAGTGGATTTTCAAAATAAAATTCCCCCTTGGAAACTGCCGGTCGTAAAAACAGACAAAAGCGAAACTAATTAACTACGTAGTATATTTACACATGTAGAAGCATGTTTAGAAGAACATACACCGGGAAAATGACCTAATCTGAGCAAGTAAACAAAGTCTAGTGGACTAAACGCTCGCTTCTAAAACACTCCCTGTGGGGTTTGACATCACGTGGAGGACGGACCAAATACGCGACGCTCACACAACGCGCCACGGATGGGCCGGGTAGATTTTCGGTGTGAAAGTGAGATGAGATGATCTCCTGTCTGTGTGCTTAGTATGGAGCTGTGTGAAGCTTAATCAGTCTTGTTGTCAGTGGTCACGTTTCTCTCAACATATTTTGAAGTGTCTCATTACTGAGGATTGATGGAAACGGCCAAATTCAGAACTCACTTGCTTGAGGTGGTTTTTACCTTTTTTAAAAGAGTTCATGCTCTTGATGGGAGCTGGAAACCTTTCCAAATAGGTTTTGATACAGAGAACTTGACTGATCGGATGTTTGTGCAGAAGAAGCAGACGTTGAAAACGCTGTGAAATGTGTGTCCACTATAACCTCCATGAAATCTTGTGTGCGCCGTCTCTCCTGTGACATATGACCCTTGCTGTGTGCATTGTAATCTTCACATTTTTTTGTCTTTGTAACCGGACAGCATGAAATGTGGTCAGTGCTATTCTTCTCTCGTAGATGCCCAAGGTGACTGGGTGTATTTCTTCATCTTGAAGACTGGCAAACAGCTGGTTTTGTTTCAGTGACTTCTTTACGTACTCTGTTTAATGTAGGATAACCAGGTTTAATACAGACCGGACACTGCTTTCCCTCTGATCCCACTGTGTCTCACTGGAGGTTTTGTATGACCAATAGTTTAAAACCCCTAAAACATTCCACTTACATTCAGATTAAAGCAGCAAACTCACATTTTCTAAATCATCCGGTTACATTGGATTTTAGGCTAGCCCATACTGACAATTTCTGATGAAACGCTTTAGCTAGGTTATTTGCTTGAAACCAGTTAATGAAAATGCACCTAAGTTTTAAATTTGAAATTTCACTTCAAGTCTGCTTGACAATTAGATGGAAACTGCTAGAGTGAGGTAGGATTTTTTGTTTCTCGCCTCCTGACTCCAGATCTGTATCCAACACACAGACTGAAATACAACATCTCATTCTGAAACAAGAGCAAAGAGGTGCGAGCACAAACTCTTTAACTACTCGACGCTCAGTGTGTCTTTGCCCTGCTTTGTTGAAAGTTTCACCTCTGATTAATGGGTGTGGTCAGAAATGTGCTCTGTTGAGTCTGTAACCGCACCCAGCGGTGATGTCACAGTGTCCGGAGGTACATTTCTACATCACTACAGCAATTAAACAACAGTTAAACCACAAGAGGTCAGCAAAAACAAGATTTTCAGGGGATGTTAAGTTGCTCTCTAATAAAGGTTAAAACATTTTAACTAAGAGTCAATTCACTTCTATTGTATGTTGGTCTATATCACCACTGATCTTTGTGTGACTGCTACCAAAATCAAATGAAATCTAACTGAATCTCATTATCTGAAAGAAGACATTCAAATGAATACGAGATACATGAAGTAAGACAGTCTATGAAGGAACGATGCCAGGAAGAAGCTCTTATGTCCAGTGTGTTCTCTCTTCTTACCAGCCCGTACATACCACATCAGACATTTGGCCTCTGTCTTCATCATTTAGGCCATGCTACGGTCAAATGAAGCCGGTGGCAGAAACAGCCATATTAAAACAGACAGGGTAAATGGATGTAGGAAGGTTGGCACCGAGGTAGAGGAAGGTTTAGAGTGGCTCCTTATGGCTATCCTCACCTCTCTCGAGCCACCACCACCCCCACACTCTCTCCCTTCAACCAACATATGGGTCCTCTGCCCCTCGATACTGTTGATCTGGGATTTGATAGGAGTCCAGTTTATCTTTCCATCTGTCCTCATGTTCCTTCACTTCCTCTTCGCACGCATGTATTTATGTGTGCATGTATGGATATGGACAGTGTGTTGTACTCTTGTGAGTCAGATAATCTGTCCTTGAACGACACCCTGGATTCCTGCCAGCTCAAGGGCTGCTATGCTGCTGCTGATACCGACCTTTGACCTTTCTGTGGAGGGTGAAAAGGAAGATATATTCAGATACTTTACTTAGCTGGAGGCATCAATACAACACTGTGAAAATACTTTACAAGTAAAGTAAAAGCCATGAATTCAAAACCTTAATGGTGAACGAACTGTCAGTAAAATAGACTGAACGTATCAAACTTCATCGTAACATGAATGTATTATTATTATTGATATATAAAGTTGTGAGAATTAGAGTTGCAGTTTTATGTAACAATGAATCATATTTTATAAGCTCATCATGTTTTGAATGCACAAATGTAATCTACAAAGTAACTACAACAATTTGTAGTGGTGTAAAACAGAAATATATATACTGTACACAAGTATTAAGTATAAAACATAATGTAAAAGTCATAAATTGCACTTAAAGCTGCTCTAAACCAGTGGTCTTCAACCAGGGGTCCGTGACCCCTAGGGCGTCCACAGAGGTATTGCAGGGGGTCCGCCAATTTTTGTCATAATAATTGACAATTTTCGCCAATATTACAAAATATAACAAAAATGATATTGAGTAATGTGTAAGCATTAACATGCAATAATAAGTATAACTATATATAAGTATTTTTTTTATAAATTATTATTATGCATGAATGTTTTATCAATCATATAGGCTAATATCCCATTATGTAAATAGGTTAATAAGGTAAAATAAAAGTTGAATAAAGTAAATATTAAAGTTATTACAGGCCAGGCCTTAAAATGTGACACATTAAAAAAAAAAAAAAAAAAAAAAAAAGAATTACATGTGGGGTCCACTGTTCTGTTTGTCTGTCATCCAAGGGGTCCTAGGGCTGAAAAAGGTTGAAGACTCCTGGCCTAAACTATATTTCTGCACAAAGAACAGATCAAATGAGTATCACTGTGTAATGAAATGAAATGAAAGGAGTCACTTGTAGTGACAAACCTACACCAGCAGTGTTTTAGCCTCTTGTTGTTAGTTTGGTTTTACAGCTCACAGCTATAGACTGTATGGATCACTCGCTTTCATAAACCTGGTTTCCAGCAGCAGCAGCTGTTTTCAGTGTAAAAACTCTATTAAAACCCAACATACACTACCTGCCCAGCAGCAGACAGCAGACAGATGCAGACAGAGGCTAGCTGGTGAACACAGTGAAGCATTTAGCAGCTAAAGAGACAGATATTTGTCTCAGGAGTTGGCGGAGACCAAAAACAGAGCTTAAAGGGAGAGAATATTAGACATACATTCATCAGGTGACACAAACATGAAATAATAATGTTGCTCATTTTCGGCTGGAGTTGGACATTTTTTGGAGCAGCCAAGTGCAACTCACAAGACAAAGAGACAACCAGGCTGTCGTTTCTGCCTTCCCATCTTCCATTCTTTTTTCTTTGTGTCTCTTTGCTTTCAGACAGCAGACATTGTTTACTCTGATGCCAAAGCACACGCATTTAATAATCAGCCTAATTCAGAAATTTAAATTTCCATCTATTTTGTGGTCCTGACACACACACACACACACACACACACACACACACACACACACACACACACACACACCTGCATATTTTTACATCAGCTGTTATTCTGGGATTTTCAAAGCAGCACAAAGACTGTCATGTTTAGGTGAACTTCTGTGCACGCTTATGTTGTGCAGAAACGAGAAAACAGGAAATTGGTAGCGTCTCGTTCCCTTCTGCCAAGCTTCAGCTGCTAATTGAGCATATGCTCCCCCCTCCACCCCCCTACAGTACCTCATTAGAGAGGGAGAGAGTGGGGACGAAGGGGGGCAGAGGCAGAGGAGAGCGAGGGAGGAAGAAGTGATTGAAAGGCCGAGAAAATAAATGATGGCAGGAGAAAGAAATGAGAGAGGGGAGATGTGAAATTGCCTTCAGGTGGTAAACTCTGCTGCGACTGTGAAGCCCCGTGGCGTCGGAGAGAAATCCCATCGCCAAGTCGAACTCTTGTCAAGCACACACACACACACACACACACATACATGACTCAGCAAATTCCACAAACATTAGATAAGTAGCCACTCACACTAATCCAGCACAAGGTAAGGTTAGAAGTTACATTAAGTTTAAAGGTTCATTGCTGACCTGGAAACAGTTTTTTTTTTTTTTTTTCCCTCTTTCAGCTTCATTTTGGTGATGTCATCAGCATCCTACATGTGGGAATTCAGTCAACCGGTGGATAACACCTGTTATTGTTTTCTTAGGTCATGTGATAAGAATTAAACCATCTCCATGACAACTGATCTACTGATGAGGGCTAAAAGATGTGAATGGAAGCTATGGAAAATGTCCAACAAGTATAACCTGAGAAGCTGTTTTGCCATGTTGTTAAAATGAAAATGTATATTTTATCTGCGTCCATGCAGGCATGTGTTACAAGTTCATACACAACACCCAGAGGATAAAGGGAAGGAGACATAGCAATGAGTAGCATTAGCCTGGCAAGCTAATGGAGTTGTTTGGTTTCAGCGTTTGGCTTGTGTAAAACTCGACTGCACTTTGACTTTATATGTTTCGCTTTCTGGGTTTGTCAGGATCTGTGAGGCAACTGAGCCCATTGTCCTGTTTTGATAGGAATTCTTCTTTCTTACTAAAGCTTCACTTCTGTGAACTGAAACTCAAATTATGCACGTTATGATGCCAGCTCCTGGATGCTCCCAGCTAAACTAGTGAGAGGACTACAGAGAAATCAGCCCAGACCAATCAAATCAAATTTTATTTGTATAGCCCAAATTCACAAAACACATTTTGCCTCAGAGGGCTTTACAATCTGTACAGGGAGTGACACCCTCTGTCCTTAGACCCTCGGTTCGAGTGAGGAAAAACTTGCCCACAAAAACCCTTTTAACAGGGAAAAAAGGTGGAAGAAACCTCAGGAAGAGCCACAGAGTAGGGATCCCTCTCCCAGGACGGACAGACGTGCAATAGATGTCACATGTACAGAACAAATCAACAGAGACATATTGTACAATTACAATGAATGATAAAATGATTACAGTATACAGAGTACACAGAGATATGGTAACAATAATGACAGTAATAATATAAGTAGTGGACGTCGTGCAGGACCACAGCAGCAGCCACGATCCATGAGAACCTGCTGGACGAGAGAGCACAGAAACTCCAGGGAAGAAGTTTAGTTAGTAACATGCATTAACATGCATTAATGAGACATGCATGTTTACAGATGGTGATGGTGATGGTGATGGGGAGAGAGAGAGAGAGAGAGAGAGAGAGAGAGAGAGAGAGATTTGAGTAGAGTTTTCAGTAAAGAGTTTTCATATCCAATAAAGAAGGGCTAACTAGAGGTAAAACGTCCTTGAGCAGCCTGGTTGGGATGGGGTCTAAGAGACAGGTTGACAGCTTAGATGAAGAAATTACTGAAGTAATTTGATGAAGGTCGATGGGAGAGAAACAGTCTAAATATATATCAGGTTTTACAGCTGTTTCCAAACTTGCTGTGTAAGAATGCAGATCGGTGCCTGTTGAGGGCAAGAGGTGATGAATTTTGTCTCTAATAGTTATAATTTTATCATTAAAGAAGCTCATGAAGTCATTACTACTTAGACCTAAAGGAATAGATAGCTCAATTGAGCTGTGGTTCTCTGTTAGCCTGGCTACAGTGCTGAACAGAAACCTGGGGTTATTCTTATTTTCCTCGATTAGTGAAGAGTAATAGACTGCTCTGGCACTACGGAGAGCCTTCCTGTATGTTTTAAGATTATCTTGCCAGATTAAACGAAAGTCTTCCAGTTTAGTGGCACGCCATTTGCGTTCAGATTTTCGTGCCTCTTGCTTTAATTTGCGAGTCTGCTGGCTATACCATGGTGCTAACCTCCTTTGTTTAATTATCTTCTTTTTCAGAGGTGCTATAGAGTCGAGAGTTGTCCGTAATGAGTCCGTAGTACTATCAACAAGACGTTCTATTTGTGAGGGGCTAAAGGAAGCAGACAAGTCCTCTGCTACATTGAGACATGGTATTGAATTCAGTACTGAAGGAATCACTTCCTGAAATTTGGCTACAGCACTGTCAGATAAACATCTGCTGTAGGAGTTTCTGCCAAAAGGCTTATAGTCCAGTAATATGAACTCAAAGGTTATTAAAAAATGAGTTTTAACTCTGCTATAGACTGCTGTGTAGCCACCATCATAGAATTAAACATCTCACCAGAGCACTTCACTATCAGCTGCAATAAAATGGAGTGTAATTGTAAACTATAGATTGACATAAAAGATTGTACAGAAACTTTGCAGAAGACACTGTGGTGACCCCCTGACGGCCCCCCATTAGGTTCATATTTGTGGTACTGAATGAAATGTGTCAACAACTATTGGATGCGTTCCTATAAAATGTGGTACAGACGTTCGTTTTCCTCTCACTTTGGTGATCACCTGACCTTTAACTAACCAATATTTGTTCACAATTAAAATTCACGTTTATAGCCAAATTCCAGCTGAAATTATGATTTTGTGTTCTGTGCTAATTAGTGAATGTAAGCATCCTAACATGTTACACTACAAACATCATACCTGCTAAACATCAGCATGGTTGCTTTGCTACTGTAAGTGTGTTAGATCGCTTAAGCAGTTATCTCAAAGCTAACGTTAAACAGAGTCTAGTTTCATGATTGATGATATCGGCTGTAGTCTGATGAAAGCAACATTCCTGTGCACTGCATGTGTGCTTATAATCTACATGTAATGTATGAGTAAAAGTCACTGTTACAAGAAAAAAAAAAACAGTACAGCTTCCTCTATAATTTGATACCAAATATGTGGTATTTATAGTTTTTAAAGCTGCAACACATCAGAAAGAAAACAGATAGTATATCAGAAAATTTTTGACAATAGATATTATCTTCATAAAAACAAACAACAGTACAGATACATGAGTAAAAGAAAAAATGCCCAGTTTGTCCCCAGAAAACAACCTCTGTCTGGGCAATGACAGTTGCCCAAACAGAAGTCCTTGTGTTTACTGATGGTGATTATGTAATGTGTTGTGATCAAAACACTTGAACTCACAATGTCTACGTCTCTTTCCACTCTCTCCACTCCACTTGTGAACCCAGCGACACTTTGCCTGCCAAAATAAGAAAAGAAAATAAAAGAAAGGAAAAGAAAAGAAAAGAAAAGAGAAGAAAGTTATCAATAAATGATGTATATTTCCATTCTGGCTATTGATGACAACTTTAACTATGTACAATACAAAGCTCAGGACTGTATTTTCAGGTTTTTATACACTGGCTATAGGATTTAAAAATGACGGATGCTCCTGGGTGCTGTAGTGAAATACATGTAATCCTTTCACCATCGTCTCATGATGTGAGGAGCACTATATGCACCTTTAAACTCTTAAAGGTCCAGTGTGTAAGAGTTAGAGTTATCTATTGGCAGGAATAGAATGGAATATTCATATCTATGTTTTTATTAGTGTTTAATCACCCGAAAATAAGAATTGTTGTGTTTTCGTTGTCTTATAATAAGCCCTTTAGATCTACAGTGAAAGCGGGTCCTCTCCCACCGAGTCTGCCATGTTGAACCGCCATTTTTATACAGTAGTCCAGAACAGGTGAGGCATGGAAGAGTATTCAGTTGGTTGCAGTCTGCAACTTCACTCCTAGGTGCCACTAAACCCTACACACTGGACCTTTAATACTACTCAAAAATGGTGAAAGAGACATCTCATTGTAAATATACAGTCTAGGGTAAACATATGACTCTCACTCTCTCTCTTAACTGGTGAGAGGCTAAAGGGATAAATCTGGTTTTAGAAACCCAATATAATGTTGAAATTTGAATTACAATCACATGTATTCAAATTAGCTCAGACATGACAAAGAAAATAGAAAATAAATACAAGAAATGCCGGGGTAATATATTGATTGGTCTCCTATAACATACAGTCAGTGCACTTTTAGTTTAGCTTGATCTTTAAGCAAGCTTTCAATTAAGTTTTTTTTAGTATTGGAGCTCATGAAGAAAACAGAAGAACAGTACGTCAGTGTGTAGAGTTTACATGGATCACTCATGTGTCCACCACGACCCGTGTCAGTCCACAGCAACAGAGCACCTTTAAATCACAGGAAACACACCCTCGCCGACAGCAGACCATCCACAGCACCGGGGAACAATATCCACGGCCACCGCTGAATCTCCTACCAACTGTAGTCTCCAGGTGCAGCAAGTGTCTGACGTCTCTCCAGGACGCTAGTGGAGTGGCTAGCAAACAGTTCCAAACTCACCCACGGCACAGTCACTGTCCAGTTAACAATTTACAGTCCATCAAAAATCATAATTAATACTCAGTTAACACATGACTTTGTGGTCAGGGACACACATTAGACTCTTTACTCTACGCCATTCCTTCTGTCTTAACAACAGGAAATAAAACTCCTGAGGTCATTGATTCGCAAAAGGAAATTATTATCAGGCTTTTAAGTACTGAACAAGACTTAAATCATCTTGAAAAAATAAATACACATTAACTGTGAATCACTAAATCCATATCTGAACAAAAAAAACAGGAGTTGAATGATAAATTTTATTACATGAAACATTTCAAAAATTCTGATGCAAATCAACATCAGCTGAAGAAGAGTTATGCATCTCATTAATTATTTGTAATAACAACCCACAATTAAGATTGCAGAAAAACAAAATAACTGATGTGAATCAGGTTATTGCATATAGATGTATAGTGATCTGGGGCCAAGAGGGTTAAAAAATCGGATGAGTCCGCCTCATCCATACTCTCCCAGTGTTCTCACAAACAGAGCTCTCTGGCCCTAACAAGGTCAAAGCATCCCTGATCATCTCTTCATACATCCTTTTCTGTCTTTGTCTTCTTCTTCATTGTCCTCTCCGTAGCGTTCTGCTTGCCTCCTGTGATTTAACCAAATCTGATGCAAAGTGGAAGTTCTCTCGGAGCCTTTCTATCTCCCTCCTGCCATCTCTCCTCCAACCCTGTTTGAAAGGCATACCAAAGCTGATCTGAAGGCTCTCAAATTGATACTTAAATCTCCCCAAATCATAGCTGGCTCAGGACGAGGAATTTTTAATCTCCACCCACCCGCAGGCCAGAGCTCACCCTGCCATAACAAACAGATCTTCCTCTCTCTTTCATTGCCTGTCTGTGACTCTCTATCCTCCAGCTTATCTCTTCTCTGACGCTGGGGGATTTTCTTTGTCATAATCGAACCTCCATTGTTCTCAGCGAGCATTTCCAGGATGACAATGTGCAGGAGCGAGCCAAGATAAACAGCAGTTTACATAAGCAAAAAGTTCTCACGCATGTGACGAGTGTAAGTGCAGTATAAGTGTCATTTTGATGGTTGACAGGAGGACGGGTATCCTCATGTCAGCACTGAATGTAATGAAACACACTGAACTCACGCACTAACAGAAAGCTTGTGGATTCACTCAGTTATATTAAACTACACGTCTAAGGACAGCGGCAGTTCCTAGATTTGGGCTATGTCAGCCCCATGACATGCACAGACCTCCACACAGCTGCTTTATTTTTTGATTTTTTTTTTTCTGAGACCCCACAGGTAAAAGACATTGTTTGGTGACCAGTCTTGGTTGAATCATCAACTCAAAATGTGAGTTTGTCTCAAATCAGTTTTATAAGACATCCATCTGCGGAGCTGGAGATGCTATTGTACTTGCACAATTGGGTACCACTAACTGTGGGTGGAAGATCATGTAGAACCCTGTTGATGAATCAGTTTGGTCAGTTAAATTCTAGATTTTGCTGTTTTGGTGCCAGTTGCAACATGAATCACTTGACTTGTCTTTAGCTTTACAGCTATTGGTGAGAAACCAAAGTACTGAACAAGGTGAATTTCTGAACCAAGTTTTATGACAAACGTGCCACAGTCTCCACCCTATCTGCTATTTTGTAAGGGCAGCGCTGCATCCTGAGCTTGAGGCCGTCCACGATGATTGTGTTTGGTTTAACAAACCTGATGATGATGATGATGATGATGATGATGATGATGATGATCATGATCATGGATTGGGACAACACATTCTCCAGTTCTAACAAAGTTTGGAGATAGATCTCTCTATCCACGAACACTGTGAACTACTGTGGTCAATCTAGTCATCTGGTCACCTCTGTGTGTATAGTTTACATGGATCACTCATGCGTCCACCATGACCCCTGTCAGTCCACAGCAACAGAGCACCTTTAAAGAAGCCAGGAAACACACCCTCGCCGACAGCAGACCATCCACAGCACCGGGGAACAACATCCACGGCCACCGCTGAATCTCCTACCGACGGTAGTGTCCAGGTGCAGAAAGTGTCTGATATCTCTCTCAGTTAGCACAAGATTTTGTGGTCAGAGACACACGTGTTAGAGTCTTTACTCTATGCTGTTCCTTCTGTCTTCCTTGTCGCATGATTTCTTAGACGTAACAACAGGAAATGAACTCCTAAGGTCATTGATTCGCAAAAGGAAATAATTATTATCAGGCTTTTAAGTACTGAACAAGACTTAAATCATCTTGAAAAAATAAATACACATTAACTGTGAATCACTAAATCCATATCTGAACAAAAAAAACAGGAGTTGAATGTTAAATTTTATTGCATGAAACATTTCAAAAACTCTGATGCAAATCAACATCAGCTGAAGAAGAGTTATGCATCACATTAATCAGTCAGTCATCTGGTCAACCCTACAAGAAAAGTCAGAGGATCACCAAACGTATCATGCATTGTCTGTGGATCATGAAATTTCATGGTAATGTGAAGTCATTTATTTTAAGTCAGTATGCTGCTGTCCTCCATGACAGCGCTTGGATATTGCCATAAAGAACACTATTTACTACTGTTTACCAAAAATACCAATACCAATTGTCTATGAGCTAGATTGTACCGTTGATCTTTTGGTTTTCTTAAAGCAGTCTAACAACTCCATAATACACAGAATATTCATTAAAGAAAGGAAAAAATGAAATTGTAAATTCAGATGTATTACTTTATTAAAGTTGACTTCCAGTGGACTTATTCATATTTGTTTACACGTTCTATATTTTCAGGATGTGACAATGTGGAGATGGCGGAGTCAGACTCACAACAACACACACAAATAACACACAAATATACACACGTCGACAAACAAGGGGCAAAAGACAAAAAGCTTCCCAGCATGCCACTTTTGTGATGTATTGTGTACAATACTGAACTGTGTGTGTGTGTGTGTGTGTGTGTGTGTGTGTGTGTGTGTGTGTGTGTGTGTGTGTCAAGTATGTCATTAAGACATAAAAGCCAAGTGTTTATGATGGGGACACAAACATAGTAATGATGTGTAAATGAGGTTTTAAAAGTAAAGCAGTAATATTGTCGGAGCATTTCACTGCTTTGAGTACTGCAAGAATTTTAGGGCTCATACTGCTGGACCATCTCTTGTGACCTAATACTGCAGGGTGGAATGTATGTATAGCTTAATGCCACATTTTGTTTTGCACATGGGTATTAAAAGCATATGTGCTGCTGCTTGTTTTTACATCGGCTATAAAAAAAAAGACACTTTCTCGACTTCCCGGGGCCGCTGGCAAGTCGACTCACTTGGAAAGGATCAAGCATGAGAAAGAGACGAGGAGTTTGCATCATTCCTTTAATCTGAGTTTTAGGAGGGGGTGGGAGAGAGGGCGAGAGGGGGTGAGAAAGAGAATGAGCCAACAACAAAGAGAGAAAATGACAGAGGGAAGAAAAGACGAAACAAGAGAATAACAAAGGGGGGGAAATACTTAACCGTTCTAAACTGAGCGTGGAGAAAATCAAATGTGAGAGCGTTCATCCTCAGACAGGACACACACACACAGCGCAAATACACATAATAATAATACACAGCAAGAGAATATGAATTTATTTCTCTTCAGAGTGACTTGCAGTTGTTTTTCTTTTATTAAGAAGTTGAAAGTGTTGTTTTACACTGTGGTAATATTGAAACAAGACTGTTTGCTCTCATATTGTGCGCTACAGTGTTCATAAAATACTAATACCAAACCAATACATCAGCTCCCCTCCTCCTCCTCCTCCACCCAGCCGTCAGCCCCAAGCAGCAGCAGTGTATTGATTCTACTTGTGAACTCCTGAGTTAAGAAACAGATGGGTCTCAAAGAGGACACTGACAGGCATCAGAGGCGATGGCGATCAAATCGGCCGAGTGACAGAGGCGACATCCAGCAGCGTCCAGTCACAGCGCACGGTTGGAGGGCAGACAAACATGATGCCATTCTCGATCTGGCACTCTTTACTCTGCCTGTCTGCGCTGTCACTAACAACAGCCAGCAGCAGGCAGACTGATGGAGTCTACACTACTTTATTTGAGTGTGCATGATGTTTGCTTGTTTTGCTGAATGCAAGTGTACTTATATTGTCATCATATTTCTTTGTACCGTGGATGTAGTGCTTCTAAAAGTACCCTGTGGAGCTTTTGGCCATGCAGACCTGAGAGAGACTTGGAGAGACTTAAGCCACCATAATGAGGACTGGAAAATAAGGGCCAAATATTAATCACACAAGTGGTGAGTCAGGTTGGATGTCTCCACATGCACCATTTTGCTCATTGCAAAGTGCCAAAGGGCTGTGTGAAGATCAGATAGATCAAATTCTTAAATATGGTGTCAATAACTGATCATATTTATGAATTTGATCTCTCACATCACTGATCTCCAAGCTCTGAAACAGCTGAGCTAATCACAGCGACGCATGACAACAGCTCAACAAAGGAAAAAATCAGCTTCGGCAGGAAATCATGTCGCTGCTTGGATGCAGCAGAGCGGCACGATGTAAACACACAGCGCCACAAATCTGCAGCCAGAGGAAGATTCATAGCATGATGATGGAAATAAATAAGAACAAAACATGTTTGGTGAATAGTTTCGTTATATGATCACATCAGTTCAACAATCACATATGATGAAGCAGTGTTTGCTTACAAATACAATTCAAGAATAAAATGAATAAATAAAGATTTGTTATTTAAAAGAGGTCATGGCAGGATTAATGAGCTCTGGTAATATTCTGTCTCCCTCATAATGGGCAGTTATAACTGACTCGTCTGATGTGTCTCTGTGGTTATTGTGTAGCAACCTGATCGTTTGCATGTGTTTGTACAAGGTGAATGCAGCAGACGGCCATGTGTAATGGCACCGTGATCTGATAATGTACTTCTCCAATCAGAGGCTGCAGATTCATCCACTGACGTGTTGTGCTGCCTTCAGATGCTGCGGATTTAATGAAGTGACGGAGAAGCTTTTCATGTAGTATAAAACAGCTGTAGACAAAAGATACTGTAAAAAAAAAAAAAAAAAAAGAACATTAGCAGCTTGATTTGGAGTTTCTTTTACTTGTTTAGAGAGTTGACTCGGATCCGTCTCGACTGACTCAAGACAAATTGCTTTGACACAGGACTCAAGACTCAACTTAGCCTTGTCTTGAGGCTTAATTTGGTCTCAACTGACTTGAGACTTGGACTCGCACCAAAAAACAGTGAAGAAAAATATTTTGCACATTTACATATTCAGCAAAGTGTGAACTTTTGCTCACTTTCTACAACTGTACAAAAACATACTGCACATATATTATATCATAATGATAGAGACCCCTCATGGCTGGCTGTAGTGGCTACAGGTCATAAGTCCCGCACCCTTCATAAAAGTGACACTAAAAACTCAAAGTACTCTTCAAATAAAGTTTCTCCAAATGTATTTGTTGTTTTAGGTAGTTATTATCACAATAATCCATGTCCAAGAGTCCATTTCCCCGGATGAGATGGTTTTTATTCGTTATTTGACACTATAAACACACTCTGACCTCCTCAAGCTTTTATTTTGGTACTTCAGGTTACCAGCATTTTAAATTTGCATATTAGTTAAATATTTAGTTGCACCCGAAACATTTAGATTTAACATTTAGATTTAGATAGAGATTTTAACATTTAAATTTAACATTTAGATTTAGATTTAACATTTAACATTTAGGTGTAACATTTAATATTTAGATCTAACTATTTAAAATGTCTCTAAGTTGACAAATATTGTTGTAAATGTGCAAAAAAGTGACTCAAAAATTCGCACCAGTTTTTTGAATACTGTCTGAAGCCAAATGTGACAAAATGTTGCTGTTATTTTCAGTGTGAGTCGCTTTACAAACGGCGCCCCGTATATATTTATATCTTCTAGTACTTGATTTTTTTTCTTACTTAATGTTTGTACCAAAACACAAAGACAAATATACTTGTATGTGCACAGTTTTTTTAATAAACCTGGTTCAGATTCTGATCATTTCCATTTCCATCAAAATCATTTATTTCATGGAACAAATTGTGGGCTCACCGGTTGAAGTTCCAACCTGGACTGATGGCTGCAGAAGTGCAGCTAAGCAGATGGTGAGACCCTCATGATGCTCAACACTCCTGGTTGTTCATTCCATCTTCAGCGATGTAACTGTAATCCCCATAGAGCCCAAAGCCTTCAGTTGCCTGGATAGAGCCTTGGGGGGTCAGTGTGGGTCAGAGGCCTCAACCGCTATGCAAAATACTTGGAAAAGTCATGAGTGGTTCTCTAAACAGTGCTGTGATGTGGATCAAATGGATGAAAACATGGCACCATTCAACTCTGCAAAAGGATCTTTGATGTGGGAGTTTGAACAAGTTCAACCTGATCACTTCCAAGCCTCAGCAGGACTGAATCATCCTGTTCTTTCACTTCAGCATAAACACATTTGTTCACCAAAACAAGAGACAGAGGAGCTGGAATGGAGACACAACATCAAATGTGGTTTCACTGGTGTTTCAGTGACATATGTCTAACATAATAACAGTGTCCAAAATAACAATATAGTCCAGAAACTCATCATTCACAGTTAAAGCTCATCATAAACACTGCAAAAGCTCTACAGGTGTTCCACTAGTGCTCCATTACTATGAATATGTACAAACCAGTGGAATCAGGTGATTATTTAACTGGACTGGACTATCCTCCGCTTACACATACAACTAAAATGCTATCCTTCTGGTTTGGTGTTCAGCAAGTAGAAAAAACACAGTTACCAGTTCATGAGGGTTGCCTGTACACTGACATTCAATGCAATGTCCACCCCATTTAATGCATGAGGGAGCCTGGATATTAGAAACACCTCTCAATATAATGAGAAACACAACATCACTACAAATGACCCGAGAGCAACATAAGCTTACAAAGATAGGATTCATTCTGTGCTGTATTGGATTGCATACACTGCCATTTCTCTGTCCAATCCCAACTCCTAACTACTCTTCTTACAGTAGCAGTTTTATCTCTGTATGTTAGTAGAAAGACTGCTCAGGGTTTGCCCAGCAGAGCATGAAGACTATAGGAGCAAAGGAAACGAGCTGGCCTCCGCTGAACGAGGAAAAACCAACAAGTAGGTAGATCACGGATGACTCCCCAAACAACATGATCACTGGATAGTACCAGTGTTAGGCATATCGGGCCTTCATTAGACCAAACCTTTGTCCTTATGTGTAGAATGTTGTCAAATGGTCAAAGTCTGGTTCAGATTTAGCCACCAAAACATGTCGATTGAGTTTAGAAGAATGTCGTGGTTTGGGTTAAAATAAGTAACATTAGATAAACACTTTATCAGCGTTGACTTTTGGTTTCACATGACACAGACTCAGTGTTGCTCTTTATGCTACTTCACCTGACTTCATTCTTTGCTCCAGTCAACTGCTATCAGCACTAGAAGGCTAACAACCTGACCAGGACAAGCTGGAGAAAACACCTTTCAACATTCTAAAGTTTGTCCTACTTTAATGTACCGTCCTTTGATCTAGCAGGCTAATCACATATACAAAAGTCAGCTGGGTCTTATTCTGGCTAATAAAGCTGGAAACATGATTTTGAGGACAGACAGTCGATGCTTCAGTGTTTATACTAACTTGTTAAGGCGCAATTCATGCCTCTGTTCTATTTCTCTGGCTGATAAATCAATGCAAACACATGTACAAAAGTCAGCTTTGAAGTTGTGCAAAGGCATCTCAGATGGAGCTAGGCGAGTTTTTTTTTTTTTTTTTTGAATTGAATTGAATTGATTTTTTTTTTAATCAGGCACTTTCATTGAGATTAAAATCTGTTTTTCCAAGAGAGACCTGAGAACAAGAACATTCACAAAAACACAAACCACCAACAGAAACGACACAAGGAACGAATTAAATCATTTACATGAATCACAAAAAAAAGATCAGATAATAAATCTTTCAAATCACAGAGGGGAATGCAAGACTGGAGTTTAAGGGTAAATTGCAGCTGATTTCATTTAAAAGGTGCACACTGCCTCAAACCAGTTCTAGCAGCATCAGTGTGTACATGAAGGATGTCTGAGGTTGTGTACTGGAACGTGTACTGTAGTTACTAGATTTAAAGAGAATTGAGATGTAAGGTAACTTGGAAGCCTCGACAGTAAAGCTTTAAAAATACTATATGCATCTCCCAGTGGTGTACTGCATGTTCAGAGATGAAACATGTCATCTTACTCATATTGAGACTGAAAAAATGGCTCATTTCCCAGAATGTAGGAATATTCCTTTAAAAACTTAAACCTCAAAGGGCAATTTAAAATGAAAATATTCATCAGTAGCATCATTTGTTTGTGGTTATAAACTATCGCAGTGACATATTTGTGTCAAGTGACCTGGGCGACTTTTTGTCATAGAAAGATGAGAGACTGCTTCTTCCAGTGAGCACAGCCTCAGACACTAAACAGAATTAGACACACTGAATGCTGCATGCCGTGTTATGAGCCTCTTGTGATTTGTCCAGTCAATCAGCCCGTCGATCAGCCTGTTTGACTGGCCTGTCAGCGCTCCGCTCGGCAGCGGCGGCTCAGCGAAGCATACCAGATAAAAGTGAGTCCCAGTGGACAAGCAGAAAAACACTGCTGTCACTGCAATCATTCCAACAGTGTGAACTTGGCTTCACCGACCACAGCCTGGCCATGGGGGCACCCAGTAGAGAGCAGGCTGGGTGGATGGGTGGGTAGGAGGGGGGTAGTTCTGAGAGGAAGTGTCTTGTGCCTTAGGAGATGCCATTCTGGGAGCAGCTGGTGCCCTGGCAGGATTAGATACAGAGGAGAAGCCACACTGACAAAGAAAGATGGAGGGCATCAAACGCCCCCACACAATCATTGCTCCCTCCACCTCCTCTCTCCCTTGCTCAGGGTAAACAATTCAATAAAAACTGTGCCAGAGATAGCAGTGATGCCCACTATGATGCCAAGCCCAAGGCCCTCCAACCATCTGATATTGATAAAACACCCGGCTCAGACTGAGGAGCAGATTTCATGGAGATGCTCGGTGCTTGGCTCTATGCAAATGCACACCAAGGGGAACATTCACACTGAGGGGAGTTGCATCAGTTTGAAACAGGCAATGTAATATTTTTGTCCCTAACTGTTGATCATCAATGCATAATGTATAATGTTCTTCCAACGTGAAGGAATTAAACCACAAAGCAGCACGACGTACATAATTTTTAATTCTAAATAGAAAGGTCAGCCAACAGTTGAGCAGGTTAAGCAGTTAAAGGACGTAGAAAATGAAACCTCTTGTTATGAGTTGGGAAATGTACATTTGCACACAAGTCAAAGTAACCATCATCATCAACTATCATTTACAATTCAAAAAGTCTGCAGATGCAAATGCATCAGGATGCTGTCCAACTCTACTTTACAGCGCGGACACATAATTTATTACATTTGTACCCAAATTCAACAAATCCAGGACACCTCGACTATTCCTTCTGCCAGTATAATGTTACGTGTAATGTAATGTTATTGCTACAGGTTTTAATTGATATGTGAGGCTACCTGAGGTGTGTGTTGGATGTCTGTGGGGCCTTATGCGTATGAATGAAAGTAATTTGTATGAATATGTGATTGTATTTTTTACATAAATTCCAATTTTGAAAGTATTTCTCAGGTTTAGTTGAATTTTTAATTTAATGCATTTGAGATCATCAGTTGTGTTGTTCAGAGGTAATGTTAGCATATAGCCAATAGCCTAACAACAAGTGTAGTAATCCATATTATGACAAGAACTATGTCTCTAAAGAGAAGTGACAGTCCATCATTACATCAAGACATGAGGGTCAGTCAGTCAATCTGGAAATTTTGAGAACTTTGAATGCATCTTTAAGTGCAGTCACAAAAACCATCAGACACTATGATAAAACTCACTCTCATGAGAGTTACAGTTACCAGCCTCAGAACTCACCAACTGACAGCACCTCAAACACCAGGAATAAAACACTGCACTGACAGGCCTGTAATCAATATCCCACCTGAGGAAAAGAACAAAAGTATTGTCAGTAAAATATACTTAAAATATTAAAAGTAAAAGTACTTGTTCTGCAGAAAACTGGCTGCTGTAATACATTATTATATCTGACATTTTTAGATTGTTAATACTGATGCAATAATGTGAAAGCTGCGTTATATTGTAGCTGGTCGAGGTGCAGCTAGTTCATGTACAGTATACACTTTATGCACAGGACATTTACTCCAGTGGTTCCAAATATACGGATCACGTCCCTTCAGAGGGTACACGTCTTTTGTTTTTGTCATATTAAAATATATAAAATGAATCATGTCTAGTTAGGCCAATAGTCCACACTTCTGCCCTCTATATTAAAATCCAAGATTTTCCCAGGAAAAGACAAGAAAAAGCAGATATTTTGTTATCAATGTTTGTTACTGATAATTTCTGTTAATCAGTGTTAAAACATGCTTAATGGAAACTTGATCAATAATCAAGGCTCGTATTACAGTATTTAAAGTGTTTTACCTGAACATGCTCACCTGTTCTTCGGACAAACATGAAGTGTTTTGTTTTGACTTTAAAGAATGAGCAGTGCTGCACCGGCTGAAATCCATCTACATGCTGTCCTTTCTGTTGATTACTACAATTTCACAGTTCATGTGAAAGTCATCTAAAAACCAATTAAAACAGGTTCACGCTACATTCCTCCTCATTTCCACAGATCACAGGGAACTGCCAGCAGAATTAAAAGGTAAGATCTGGTAATTACCTCCAAACCGGCCAAAAAAATTCAGATCTATTATGTGATTTCTCCACTGGGCTTATCACAGCCTTATCAGACCGCAGGCTGATTACCGAGCAAAACTCTGTGATGAAAAATGAGGAAGTAATAGCTAAATGGAGTGAAAAATAACAGAAAACAGCATACACACACACACACGCTCACACACATATACATACCAGCAACCCCCCCAGGTACTGAGGTGATTGTGGATTCTGGATAAAAACTCCCCAGGCGCCCTCCTTCTCCTGGCAGCAACAGAAGGGTGGAAAGATGAAAGGATCAAATAGATGTGTGGCGAAATGAGAGGAGGGAAGACTAGATGAAAGAGAGGAGGTCAAGTGTGAGTGACAAGTTTTCATCATTTTTTTTTCCAGATTAATGGCCCGTCACCTCGCAGCCCTGATTAGCCTGGTTTACTCTGCTCATTTACAATGGGTGATGGCACTTCATGGGTGAGTTGCTTCACATCTGGTGGCCACGAGAAGATAAAGGGGCCGCAGAGTAAGATGAAGAGATGGAATCCGCAGTACACTGACAAAAATGAAGAGAACTGTGCAAACTTCAGAAGATTTGCTTTGGCTTTGTGCGTTTTCAGGAAAGCTTGAAGTGCAGAGGTGAAGTTGGGAGAATAGGTTTCTGGTGAGTGATAGACTGCATTTATCTCTGACAGTGAAAACATCACCTGTAAAACATTCCAGAGCAGACCGAGGTATTAGTGCTGTTGTTAAACTGTGGTCACAGGAAACCTCTTGTTTTATCAATGTGGGTTTTACTCTCATGGTTTAGATGGCCAAAGCTTCACAAATAAAATCCAATTTGTAATAAACTGTAGTTTTTCTTTAAATGCTTTCAATTTCATTTAGGCTACCAGTAAAACATCAAAGTAAATAATAAAGTAGTGAAATAATAAAGTAAAACACAAACCAACCATTTTGCATTGCAAAACATACAGTCCAACCTGTGTCAAAGCTGGAAAACAGCATAGTTTTGTTTCATGATAAGTTGAATGGAACTGAGTGGGCTCACTCAGCATCACCATGACAACATGCTCACAGCGACAGTGCTACCATGCTGATGTTCAGCAGGTATAAAGCTTACTATGTTCACCACCTTACTTGTGCTAGCATGCAAAGTACAAGGTACAGGTTGATGAGAATGTCTTCACCACGTAGGCTACCGGCAGTTTTATAAATAAGCGTTGACCTGCTGGTGGTGCTAGCAAGGAAAAGTCAGGAGATCACCAAGGCATTAGGTTTCATCTGCCGGGGACCATGAATGTTTGTAAAAAAATGTCATGACAATCCATCTAATAGTTCATTTTACAATCGTATAAATAAAAAAACAAGAACTTCATGCGGAGATGCTGTAGATCAAGGCCATGGAAAAGCACTTGTTTTGGATATCAGGACAGCTCATATACCAAGTGTACAGGTGGACCAATAAACTGCTGCACCGACAGCACAGCTTCAGCCATACAGATTATAATTTTGGAGTATCCTCTGCATACATTTGCTAATTTGTGGGAAAAAAGAAATAGAAACAAGGCAGCTCCTCTATGCTTTCATAACAATATGGTATAGACATATGTGAAGACATAGAAATATTTAATATGGCTACTGAGTCTGTGACAGAATATTTGCTTCAATTTAAGTGCCCTTTTTATTATGTTACTTTTATATACAAAATTTAAATCAGGAATACATTACTTGCTCTTTAGCAGTTTTAGACAAAGAGTGGGTTTTACAACATATACAATGTGAAACACGAAGCAACTCTATTACAAAAGCAAATAAGCATTACATAAGTAAAATGAAACCAGCACTACAAAACAAGGTTTTTACTTCACCAAATTAACAGTTAAGATGGCATCAGTTTCATGCTGCCACACTGGTAAACATTGATGGGAGCTGTAGTTTTTAGTGCGCTGTCAAACTAACAGTCATTTATTAAAATCACAGACACTCTGAAATCAGCATGTTCTGTAGACACTCATTCATCTTAGAACCCCGATTCACTCTCACAAAAATACAAGGAAGAAGAAGAGATTGTCACAGTCAGCCCCTCCTCTGCCTACGCCTACTCCAGCCTCCCGGTTTTCCCACCTTGTGGTTGTCCTGCCCCTAATCACACACACCTGTGTCTCACAGGTCACCTCATTTGCTCTGGGTATTTAAACCTTTTGTTTCCCCTTCCCCAGTGCCAGATTGTTAGTGTACTATGAGTCCTACTTTCCAGTGGTTTCCTTGTGTGTTTATCGGTTTTGACCCTTGCCTGTTTTTTGACCCTGCTTTTGCCTTACTCCTTTGTTTGCCTGCTTTACCTGACTGAACTCCCGTGTACCGAACATTTGCCTTGGATTAAAGACTGTTTACCTCCTGTATCTGCCTCCCGAGTCCTGTAGTTCAGTCCTGTATCAGTGCTGAGTAACAGAGATTGCATTTGGATACACAAGCTAGCACACTAGCAGTTAGCATGGAGGTAATATGAGCTAACATCATGAGCTTTAGGAAGTCTGGACTAGTAACTCCCCTGTTACCTGCTGAGCTTTCTAAGCAGGCACATCTGGCTTGGCTGTGTGTGTTTTGTAGGATAACCCAGGACACGCAGGCATCCTGAAGTATTCACCATTTTATGTACCTCAACACATGGTTTAGTTTCTCCAAAGTGGAAGTTGACAAAGTTGCAGTATTCGTAAGCTGGAAGGAGCTTTAACTTGTGAAAAACTGCACGACTGATGTGCAGTCATGTTGGACAGGTAAGCTTGCATCCGTGATGGAGTCAGAGATACCACAGCAGCTAGTGAGCTCATTTCTTGTTGACAGGAAGTGGTGCAAGATAACATCAGTGTGTAACACTCCTTGCAGGCTTTTAGTCACCTGTGGAGGTGTTGTGGAGCTGCTCGGGCTGGGGTGTCACCGTAGAGGTGGAAAGTTGCTTTTTCACAGCTGACATGTTGACTTGTCACAGCAGGAAAATCACAGGTTGAGCTAATAACATTAATGATGACTGTGTTCTACACAAGTGTTTCAGAGAGGTTTGCTGAGAGGAAGCACACTTGTGCTTTTCCTCATTTAACGTGTTCATATGTGACAAAGTCTTTAGTGGCTCGTGCTGTGTTACCTTCTTTAGCTTTGTAAGTATGTCAACATTAGCTGTTTCCATTCAAGTGTATCACAAATTTTTGTAGTCAGTCACTAAATTCATATAATGTCTCTGGGTGAAGACAGACAACCTATCCAGTTTGTATTTAGCCTGTGCTTTAGCCATGTTGTCATGGGAAAAAAAATATTTTGGATCATTTGATCATTGCATACTTACAACTGTACAATTACACTTAATTAAACCCTGCTGACTGCAACTGCTGCACATGCTGTATATATCTAAATGTGTTCATTTACATGGTTCATGTTATATATCTTAGCTTAGCTGCTTTTTGTACTTTTAGTTAGTTGCTAAACTGCATTCTCTGTGTCTGTAACACAAAATGAGTTATTTTAGCTGCTGTAACTGTAGGCAAATTTGTAATATGTATCGTGTGCAAGTATGATCATATATGTCCAATGTGTAGAATTAAGCATCTTTTTTTTTTTTTTTTGGTTCACCATGTCAGACTCTGTTTAAGAGGACCGTTTCTGCATTATTCCGCCAACTGCGAGATTGTGTGCAGTCCACCTTTCACTTGCTATAACAGATTCAGTGCTCAGACCTACCAACAAAGCTGACTTAGCCACCATCCTACAAGATAGAGACAGAGCCCAGTCAATCCAGTATTAAAACATGTACTATTATCGATGGAATAGTTTTAAAGTAGTGGGAAAACCTCAAAATGCATCAACCTTTGGGGATTATGCCGATGAGTTCACACAAACAGTGATTTGTTGGGTTTACACACCATCTGAGTCAAGAAATGTGGATGAAAGCAGGAACAGCCAAGATAACACACTGTCAAAGTCCATGATATTAAAATCCCAAATGAAATGCTTTGGTGAGAATGAAGTACCAGCATTGCTTTATTACTCTTTCCTTGGCAGAATAGTTGGAATGCAAACTGTATGATCCAAAAGCAACCAGCTACTCACTCCATGAAGCTCACTGTGCCCTGTTCCTGTAACCTGTATGGATTCTTGAAGCTGACAAGAATCTATATATCTATCAGTGACATACAGTGAGGTTCATGGCTGCTGAGGCACTGACTCCATCAGAATCAGATTTACAAATATATGAACCCAATGTTATGGAATTTTCTATCCTTAGGTTACACAAGGTCGCGTGTGGGCCTTGAGGTCCTCAGCAGTATTAATTGTTTGGCTTTGATTGGGAACAGGAGGTGCCAGTCTATCTCAACACTGTGGTGGCCAGGGTCGAAGAGACCTATTGCTGCCTTCTTAGACATAAAAGAAAGCTTGCTGTTGACATTCCAATTGGCATAAACAGACATCTGTGTCTCCAGACTAGAATATGCTGACAATAACACCTCCATGGGTAAAGACATTCTCTTTGACTAATTCTGGGCGTATAGTATTTGTGGTGTTATCTTGGGGTTTAAAGTCTGTCCACCAGGATGAGTTTGGCAGAATGTGAGACCGACTCAGACACTTCTGATGTACTTGTACTGGCCAAGTGTCAATAAATATTGCAGCATAAGACATCAGAGGCTCCTGAACACTTTCTTCCCTCCTGACCTCACCATTGACTTTCTCTACAACACCCAACAGAGTAGATTATTCACCATTTGATCGGCAGCAGTTAACGGGTTATGTTTTATATCTCATATCAGCATTCTTGACACATACAAACTGTAGCCCATGTGACGTATTTCATTTAAAAAAAAAACAAAAAAAAAACCTTATTATGGTCTTACCCTTACTTATAAATGAAGTCCATGCGCTGATCCTTCTGGACAAAAATGTCTGTTACTTTTTTGTAGAAGTCTTCGTCTTCTTTCAGTTTTAAAAGTCTTTCTGTCTAACCCAACCATGCGAGAGAACTGCCTGCCTCACCTAGTGCCTCTTCACTGCCGTAGTAAGATCGCTGAGCACACGAAACAGGTTACACACATATTATATACATCAGCTAAGCTATGGGAAGTCAGGGGGGCATATATTAAAAGTGTTTGAAACATTTGATTGGCGACATACAGAGAGACAGTAACACACTGTCATTGCATGGCAGAGCACAGTTTGTGAGGGATTGCGCAATCCAAGGTGAGGCTCAGCTTGCTGCTGTCGCACCGTTCGTCTTTTTTTTTTAATAAAAAACAATCAGTTGTTTAAGTTAAATGGAAAATTAATTTATAATTCAAACCATTTGATAAATATAACAATTTAATTTATTTGTTTATTATATATTTTATTTTTTCCATGATGACAGGTGAGGCTCTGCCTCCCCTGCCTCTCCTAAATGCACATCACTGCTATCTATCTATCTGGTGTGATGCATACTCAAAAAGTGAATTTTGTGTAATCATTAAAGTCTTATCTTAAAGTCTAAAACAGAGTAAACAATCTCAAATGTATCTTTTACATTATGTTTTATTATTTATATTTCAGTAACTTTTCCGACAACCATTTTCCAACTCATGCATGGTTCAGTTTTTTTACAATATTAAAATCAACTTGCAGAGCCTTGCCCAATATCATAATGAAACACATGTCTGCATTGTTTTTTCTAACTTCCAACTCAAGTTTTTAATAGTGTTAAAATGATGTGTGAATCCCGCCTGGTGGTGCTTTCATGTGGTGAAATGAAGGTCTGACACCTGTCTGTCACCGTTCACCTGCCACATAGCATTGCATTCATCAGCTATAATGTTTAGAAACTTCAAACACAATATGAATATGATCTGCCTCACACAGAACAACACAGAAGGAATCTCCTCCATGAATATTAGTCACAGGATAAAAAAAACTCTTAAGAGTGAAGTCATAATTACTGTCACACTCAAATTTAAATGGAAAAAGTAATTTTACTGGGTAAGTTGTTTTGAATCCACACAGTGAAAATGCCATCCAGCCCCTGCTGCGTTCTCATTCTTTCATTGTAAACAGGAAAGTGTTTGATTCACTGAATACATTAGAGATGTGGGCAGCCATTCAGAGGTCTGGAACCATGCAGGGAGTGATGTGGCACCAATTTGATCATAACTTTCAGATACACTGCAGTATTAGCTACTGATAAGTAACAGTTAAAAAACATTAAACTGATCGTTCAAAATCCAACAAACAGTTTGCATTGTGATTGAGGAGGCACACATAAATGAAGTATTTTCATGATTAGTACTTTATGATTTTGACTAATAACATCTTAAATCATTTGTAAACAATAATAAAACCTGTGCTGCACAAATGTGAAGCTTTTGTGTCAAAAACATCAACAGCACTTTTTGCAGTGTTCGTAACAGACGGTCAAACGGACTTCCAAAAACTTGTGAAAGTCAGAGCAGACAGATTGAAAAAGACGCTTATGGGAAGTAATGAGGTTCCAATTTGTTGAAGAATGGCTCGTCTGATAAGAAAAAAGAATCACAACAATGAGTGAGACGGAGAAAGTGAAGATTAAGCAGCGAAAAAGACAGAGGGAGAGGGGGAGATTTAGAGACGGAATATTCCGAGCATCTGTTGTCGAAGCTGATGATAATGCCTCATTATTGTAGTCATTAGAGAAGCAGAGAATGACATAGAGCAAGATGCAGAGCGAGAGAAAGAGGGAGAGTAATAAGAGTATAAAGAGGAAAAAAGAAAACATATGGGACGTATCCACAGTACAGACTGAGGGATGGATGAGAGAGTTCACCTGCCTTTTTATTTGGAGAAGAGAGTTCACCATTTTTAAAGATAAGATAAAACTTTATTGATCTCTTTGGGGAAATTGGTTTTCTACAGCAGGTTATAGGGTTCAGAAGGGAAATATAAAACTATAACATGAGCCCTGAACAAAGTATAAATTGGACAATAAAAACAAACAATAAAAGCAAAGCTAACACATTAAAAGTAATTATACACCATAAAAAACAATTGCAGGGATATGAAAACATATGCTGCCAAGTATACAGAAATATGATCCAAGGGGAAGTAGAGTCTATAGACACACTAAAGTGTCTCGGGTATAAAGAATATAATTGTAAGGTGGATGACGATTATATTGTATCATAGTTAGGTCCATTTTATCTGTATCTCATCCAACATTTTGTAAAATTTGAAAATCTTCTGTAATCTTCTTATGTAATCATGTTTTTTTCAGTCAGTATTTTCAGTCTTGCATAGGTCAGCATTTTGATATTTTTTCTCATCTAAACTTGAAAGTATATGTAATGCTTTCACTACGCAAAGACAGCACTCCATTTCTTCATCGTTCTGGATATGAGATGCTTTGCTCCTCTGCCATGAAGCGACGCCTGTGCAGGTAACAAACACTGTATGCATGAAACAGTATCCTGGTGTCTGTCGGAACACTTCAGCTAACGTATTCAGTTTTCTGAAATCAGGATGATGTTTACAAGTGCAAACACAAAAACAGGATACTTCATAAAACAGATCACAACTGAGCTCCTCAAGTCCACGCAAACACACTCATCCTCTTATTGCCAGATACAGAAGCTTAAATGTAACCTCAGGGAGAGCCCTGAACAAAATAACAAAGAAAAGTTACAATTTTAAGCCCAACAAAAACAACAGTACAAAAAACTGAAGAAAACTGAATGTAAAAATGGCAGCTCTTCCCTGCGGGACTTCTTGGCAAGGAGTTGAAGGAAGCTGCAGTAGGAGTAACTTAAAATGAGTGATTGACGAACTGAAAGTCTAACAGCAAAATAACCAGCTGTCTGACATTAACCTGACAACAGCATACAAAGAAGGCATGAGCAGGCCTTGACAAAATAGCTCAATACACAAACACTGTGGGTGTAAACCAAGGCCAAAAGGCCTAAGGGTGAGGCTACTGAGCTTTTATGTACCCTCAGATGAACTGTGATTGGCTGCAGGTCCCCAGATTCACCAGCCAATAGCACAGGAGAGAGCAAGAGGGGGAACTAGCTCTGAGGTTATGCTACAAAAAGGGGGTTTCATGATTCACATCTGAGTCGGGTTTCCCACTGAGTCAGTTGGGTGTATGGGTGGGACCTCTACTCCAACCGCAGCGCCCTTCTCTGGTATATTTTACCTTTATTGTATCTTTACAGTCTACGACAGTGAATATGGGGTTTTTGGGGCCTCTTGGGGTCTGGGGTTCAGTTGAAGGCTTCTCCATGGTGCTGACAGTGAGAGAGAGAAAGGAGTTGAAAATATTCTGATATTGTGAAGATGACTGTTTGTTCTCTCTCAGACTACATCACTGATGGATTTTAAAATGTATTTTGCCACTGAAGCTTTAATGGCCATTGTAAGCGCAAGGGAAGTTCATCTTCTTACGGTGAATCATTTTAACATCATTATAGAGAAAAATCTGTTGCTGTTTTATAATATACAAGCACTGAATGACAGGATGTCAAGACGGGACTTATTTGCTCACATGTGGGATGTGGCTTTTGCTGGATATTTATTCATTTATCAGTACAGAGGAAACTGTTGGTCCGATTATTGTATTATACGAGGGCTTGTTCACCTGTTTTACCCCAAAAATACACTGATCTGATATGTGTAGACTCTCCTATTTTCAAATAATACTGCATAACACTGTGCGTGTCAGAGATGGATTTATTCAGTCCTCTGAAGGCAGGAAACTTTCTTGGATTGCACCAGTGTTTCAGTGTGTTGAGGCAGAGAATTACATGGAAAACAACCGAAAAATACATATTGTATGTGGGATGCTGTTCATCTCACTGCCTTTGTTTATCACTCTTTTTATAATGTTAAACACAAAAAATGTGAATGTTGTGTTCAGCTGAAGTACGTATATAGTTTTTCTTTTTTTTTAAATGATAAGAATTCTTTGAGTTGGCTGCTTACAACCAGTAACAAGCTGATAGTGCTTAAAACTAACTGGGAGCCTCTCAAATTTAGAGCATAACAAGCCATACACAGGCGAGGTGGAGTGATGTTAACGTTACCTGTACTGGTCAGTGATTTAAGACACAATAGAGATTTTTTTCTGTGAATAGAAAAAGTGCTTGTCATTTTTTTTTTTTTTTTTTTTTTTTCCGTCAGCTCAGTATCTCCTTGCCCCAGAAACACAATGAGGAAATGGAAACCCAGATAGCATGGTAACATTGATTCAATGTTGAAACCCCATCAGAATCATCATTTTGGTTGAGGTTGAATATTTAGTGATAAAGGCAACGTTGATTCAGTGTTGATTCAATGTTGGTCTGCTATCTGGGGATTGGTTTAATTAATGTTATTTTAATGTTGGTTCATTGATAAAACAGTGATTGATTTTAAGTTGAACTAACATCGATTTTATGTCTGTCTTGATCCATTTTTCATCTTTGAAATAACAACATTTCAGGGTGCAAACCTGATGAAAAATCAATGTTATATTTCAATGTTAAGCAACGTTGATTCAATGACAGTTTCATTGATGCATCAACATTGATTCAATGTTGGTTCAATGTTGATTCAATGTTGGTCTGCTATCTGGGATGTCATGGGGACCTCTGGGGACCATGAATATCTAATTTTGTGAAAATCTGTGTACATGTTAGGCTTCACAGGATATTTGAAAACTCTCATGGTTGGGAAGACATGTTATGTTTAACTGAGTGAAAAAGAAAGTCAGAGGAATCACAAAAGTCAGTCGGATTTATCTTCTGGTGGACACGAATGTCTAAATGTCCTATCAGTCCATCCAATAGCTGCTGAGATATTTCAACGTGGACCAATTGATCAATATTGCCATCACAGGACCCTGTTTAGTTGTTTGGTTTGTATATTGTGTGTGCACATGAAGACATGGACGCTATACACACTCATGCTAACGTCATGACACTATTCCACTCAAAGGCAGTTGGTGGCAGTGATGTGAAACTCATGTGCAGCCCAGAGAGCATTCAGAAGTGACAACATGATGGAAGACACAGTCTAGAATAAAGACAGAGTCAAATGAAGGGGCAAATTAGGATTATATTGAAATTCCAGTAGATGAGGCAATCATGTTCTACAGCGTATTGTCCTCAGAGTGCCTTATGAAAATCATAAAACCTCTGCACCTGTCCAATAAATAAGTCATTTTGGTGTTGCTGAAAAACAATATCATCTATGATTTGTATTGTTCCTGTTTACTGCTCCTGCAGGTGTGTGTGTGTGTGTGTGTGTGTGTGTGTGTGTGTGTGTGGCCACGCAACCTGATTGGGAGGTACAACAAAAAAGAAAGTCTGAAATCAATATGTCAGCTCTCTGGCCCTCACCATAATGGCTCCCAAAGGGGTGATGAGGAGCATAGTGTTTCCCTATGAGAGAGGAGGGTGGGGTGGGGTGGAGGGCAGTGGCAGGGGACACTACTGTGTGTATATGCATGTGTGTGAACTAACATGCTAAGGTCCAGTAAACCCCCAGACATCTGTCTGCCCCCAGAGGACTGGGCCCGGACACAGAGGTGGGTGAGGTGAGCGAAGTTTGGTTACAGGGGAGTCAACAGGATTCATATCAGGTTATTATTAAAGGATTACACTGACATGTTGTCATTCCCACAGACTGTACACACAATCCATGGGTCTGTCAGTAACTGTCAATGGGCACACACATTTTTAGTAAAAGTAAAACAGACAGGTTTGGTTAAGTTTAGTTCACCTGTTCATTTCTGGGTTCCACAAGTTAATTATCTTTCTATTTTCACCAGGTGTTCCAGAGACAAAAGGAGGATGTGCTCAACCACTTCCTGTATTTATATCCTGTGTGACATCATTAGTGATAATGATGAATCTATTTAAGCATTTGTTTTATGACTGAGGAGAGAGACATCAGGTGTAGTTATAAGCATGCAGTGTTTAGTTAATACAATATGTCATGTCATGTCAGTTATAAGTTATTTTGTTTTGTTTTGTTCCACATGTAGCATGATGCCATTCAATGTAAACCACCCTTTGGCTTCCTCTGGATAAAGTCTGCCTCTGCCTCCCCAAACTGTTCAACTGTTGTTTGTCCATGTATCCTGTACAGCCTACATGTGATGCACCCAGAGTAACTGAGACATAAGCAATCAGGAGCCTGTAAGATAGGCATTTGTAGTTAAGCGTTGGCAAATCTGCATGAAAAAAAAAAACACAATTTCAGTTTAAAAAAATATCGATTATTATATGTAAGTACTCTAAATTTATATATATATAAAATTTATGGAAAATATAAAAAGTTCATGCTAAAGTGATTTTATATCATGAAAGTAGGACATTTAATTAGAAGCATGCAATGGTAATATTTTCATCTCAAACAATGTACTGAAACAAAAAATGACAACAGTGGTGTGTATACCACAACAACAAATGTCAGTGTCTCAGTAACTTGTCATGTGACCTTGAGCATCGATTACAGCTCGACTAGACGTCTCATGCTGTTCACAAGTGGACTTATTCCAACCTGCTGATGACACTCTGTGACACTCAGCGCTCAGTGGGAACTTCCCTCTGAGTACTTCCTGTTTGAAGCCTCACACTGACCAGGTACTGTTGATGGATTGTTAGGTGTCGTCTTGGTGTCATGTCGTCAAACTGTCATTGAAGCAGAACATTTAGTGGTCCATTCATGAATCACACACTTGTGTTTTTTTTTTGGTTAAGCATTGCCACATTTGAGATGCAAAACTGACCCAAGAGCTGTTTCCAGTGAAAACTCTCACTGCTACCTGCTCAGCAGCAGACACAGTTAAAGAGTAGCTGCTGTGCATAGTGGAACATTTAGAGGCCAGAGATTTGTCTCAGGAGATGGTGAAGCCCAAAGAAGAGCTAAAAGAGAGTGAATAGAGGGCTGACTGTACATTCTTTAGGATAAAATCCAAATGAATGATAATTGTGGTGCATCAGCTAAAATGTGATGATGATAGCAATGGCTGCACTCTGTCTCACTCCAAATTCACTCACTATAGAGAATTGTGTTTCTGCATGTTTCGTCATGTAAGAATGCAGACAGAGAGAAAAGAACTTTCTTAATTACTTACATTTGACAATATTCAAACGTAACCTCAGCCGAGCCTGAAAGCCAACAGTTCAAATCTGACCCTGGATCACATTTTTGTCAGGACAGGATTCTGCTGTATATTAAGGTTGACTATGTAACAAAAGTCAGTGATTACACTCTGTTGGTCCATATTTCAGCAGGTTTGACAGTGATCACACTGTAGATGATGATACAGTGATAGTACAGGGTAATGCCTTGGCGTTAGCAGAGCAAACTGTCACTAATTCAAAGTCTGCGAGTGTCTGCCTCATGGCTCATGCCTAATGCTTCCGGCTACTCTTGACCGAGTAGCTGTGTGCATTGGGCAAGCCAGTCTGTCATCATGTGCTGTTCTGTTTGCTGTGCTGTTTGTTTTTGACACTTTAACACCGAATACAATCTCCCATCAGGTGTTGTACATACTGGCAAAGCGACAGCGTTGTAGAAATGCTTGGCAGTCTCCGAGAATGCTTTAGGCGATGAGTTCAGCTTGATCAAGGTGGAAAGGATGTCTTCGCTGTCACCTTCTACATCTCTCTCAGTCATGGGAAACAGAGATTTAGCAGGTTGACATAGTGGCTGGAGAGTAGCTGAATCAGCGTGGCATATTGTACATACACATGGACAGAACCTGTCAAAGTGGCCACAAGGCCTGGAGATCAGGCTTGCACCACAGCTGGACCTTTGATAGTCCTGTAGGCAAAACCTCAATCTCCAAGAAAGCATTTTAACTGCACGGCTTCATCATATTCAAAGTAGTTACATTGTGCACCACTCTGATGCATTGCTTGGTAATACTAATAAAAATAATAAATAAAAATAATAATAATAAATAATAATAAATATAAAAAATAATAAATAATAAAAAAATGAATGTAAAGAGCAAATTGCAGAAACACAGGTTTGTAATTATTTAGCTGCAAAATCATCTGCTGTGTTCGTTTTTTTTTGTTTGTTTGTTTTTTCTATAGCCATTTCAGAGTATATGTGAAGTTTATCATTATAGTATTTCAATATAAATCCATGCAATCAGTTTAATGAGCAAATCCTTCAGGGAAGCTAATCACTTTTTCTTTCCAGTACAGGATTTTACTGCCATGGCAGCATTGGTTTTGTCAGCGTAGGCGTCATATTTTGCAACAGTGGATTCGGTATTTCACTATAAAACAAAAAAAAGCCTTTAAATAATTGCATAATGCAAGCTGGATTACCTGTGATAATCCAATATTCTGAGTATGTGACAGCTGTGACGAAGCTCGAAGGCAGTAATGTGATCTGCGTGCTGTAATTGGTGCAATCATGTAAATAAATCTCTGGATAGATTTAAGCTCATAGGAACAAAGCTTGTCTCATGTTTCCTTCTGAAAACAAATTGGTGTCTCTGTAAAAGCTTTTATTATCAGAAGAAGCCTGAGGGCAGACAGCTCTTCGATGAGATACGAGGTTTGTTAACGTCGTGGAATTCTCCATTATTCATTCAACTTCTAAATACGATGGATGTGTGAATGAACCTTCTATGTTCAAGGTCAACGCTAATGATCAATGAGCAAACGTGAACACATACAGTGCACCAATGAACAGAAGAATCAATGTCTGGAATAGTTAACCTGAAGCTCTTAATCTATTTTACTGTGTTTGTGTATTGAAAGCTATGCTTACCTGCCTGTGTTCTGTATGTGACTCCCGTTAATTGAGGTTAAACCTGTGAACTGCTGCTAATAGAAATTTGTTTCCTCGAGTAATAAATGCTGTCATCATACAGCAGCACTTTTTTTTTACATCCAGAACACAGAACTTAAAAGTAGCTGAATAAAAGAAGAAGAAAAATGCAGCTTCTGAAGAAAGAGGTCCTTTGGCTTCATTTGCCTCAAGTCAAATAAATGCTAGTCAGTGCATGAGGCCTTGAGCAATTTAGGGGCGAACTGGACTTCTGAATGGCTGAGCTTTTGTAGAACATAAATGAAGGTTTTCTATGTCAAATTATATTGAATTTAGTTACAATTGCTTACACTCATGTACTATTGGCCTATTGCCAGAGCAACTGCTCCAAGTACTCTGAACTGAATGACACAATTCTCTTTTTATTCTCACTGCCTTTAAAAATGACTCCAACATCCATCCATGTCCCATAATCGCTTATCCTTATCACGGGGGACTGGAGGCGGGATACACCCTGGACAAGTTGCCAGTTCATCACAGGGCTGACACCCTGGGCTGTGGGGCTGTTGGACTGTGGAGTACCTGGAGATTCAACCAGGAACCTTCTTGCTGTGAGACAACAATGCTAACCACAGCCACCCCCAGCAGTATAAGTGTTCTCCAAAACCACTACATCTCACAGTAGTCCACTTCTTGACCTTGTTAGGATTTGCTAGGTTTGTCTATTTCCCTGTGTTTCCTGGTGTTTCCCTGCCCTTCGTGTTCTGCGTCTGTTTTTGTCTAGTCTCTCCTGTCTGTGCAGGCTGGGCGAGGCTGACCTAGTTTCTCCGATCACTCCCCCGTTGATCCTCACCTGCTCTGCTCTCACACCTGCTTCCCATCATCTCATCAGCTCCTGCAGTACTTAACTCCCTCAGTTCACCCTCCCAGACTCTGCCAATTCATTGTTGAACTTTTTGCGGTAACTTCACAACTTACCTGCTCAGAGAAACTTACTTGTTGAAGAACTTTTGTTGTGATATTTCTGGATGCCTGTTTTTGACGCCTGTTTGTCTGCTTCGTCCTCCAGCCCTGCCACGCTCACCTGCTCTGCTTGCCACACTCAGCCTACCTTTGTCTGCTCACCTGTCTTCACCATCCTGCCCTTTAGATTCCCCCTGAACTTCACCCGTAGTGTCTTTGTCGTGTCGCATCTTGTAAATAAAACCATCAAAGCAATTCCTGTCTGTGGTCTGCATCGTGGATTCAGTGTTCCACTGTAAGCTCAAGATTAACAGACCTCTCTATTGAGACAATTGTCTAAAGAAGAACAGACTTTGACACAAGACTAGGATAAAGAGCAGACAAACCTATGTGACATCCATTGTCATCATGCATATGGTTGATCTGATCTGAACTGGTTAATGATAGATTAAGTGGTAGATTGTGTAACACAGGATTACACAAGGGTTAGGGTGACGCTTCTGCAACTTTCTGACAGTCACTACACTTAATGTGATACTAAATAACAGCTGCAGCTAGTCACAAAAACAAAAAAATCTATTCCAATATTAGAAGTTATGTTAAGTGGAAACAATCTCTGAGTATGTTCAGAACTCAGGTGCTTCTTCATTTCTTTCCATTGTCTTACTGTTGGACCACAGGTTGTTCTTGTCTTACTCCATCTTTTCTTAGACTACTTTCCTTAAGAAATGAATCGCTGTTTCCTTTAAACCATCTACAACATCAGTTTCTCATGACATGACTGGCACAGCTGTGTCAGTTTTCAGTTGGCTTTGACAGCTCTGTAGCAACTTTATACAGTTTGGAGTTTGTATTTGTGTCCAATTACTACCAGATTTTCAGAGTAGGTTGGTCCAGTAGACTTCAGTGAAGGTTGGTCTTGTGTTTCGTCACTCTTATCTTGTCTGAGATCTTTCTTAGTCCTCACTCCTCCAAGCAGAAATAAAGTATCAGAGCAGCCATCATGATGGTGAATTGGAACAATTGCTGAGGATTGAGGAGCAGAGAACAATCAAATAGGGAATTGGCAAACTCAAGTAGAGCAGATAGGAGAAAGTTCTTGATGAGAAATGTTTGAACCTTATTAGCTGTTGCAGACTGCCTGAACACATAGAAGTGGCTTGAAGTGTCTCATTTGTGGATGAGGTGTAGGTTTTTCCTACAAGCCTTCAGTCACCCAGACACCCAATACAGCATGTTACCCAAAATCCTAATTCAAAGTTGACCCCCTGAAAACAGTAAACCTCAAATATATAAACACCTTTTCCTTTTCTAAGAAAGATGCATGCCCATATGATGAATATTGTCAGGCCTAACATTGTGGTTTCTCATTGCTGGCTTCTTCTAACTTTGTAGACAGAGTGTGGTTGTAGCTTATTTTTCTATTCATTGCAAGTCAGTCAACAGAATAGAAGCGTCAGCTGAATGTCTACAATGTAAAATGTAAATGTAAGCTCATATCACATATTCTTTTACTCTGTGTCACTGTGCTCCTCTTCATGTTCTTTATCATCACCCAACATGTCAACCTCCCCCTTACCATCTCCTTCCCACCCTCCGCTCCCCACCTCCTCCCTCCCACCCTCATTCTGGTAGAACAACAGAAACCAAGTCGATGGCAGTGACAGGTGACGCTTTGGATGAAAGTCCCTGACTCCAACGGCTGTCAGAGTGCTCAGCAGAGGAGTGAAAGAACCAAAGGAAAAAAGGTTTTAGTTGGAGGGGAATGGAGGGAGGTGAGGAAGGAGCGGAGGTGGAGATGTGAACTGAAGTCGTGGAGTGTCGCCCCCAGGGCTCTGAGCCTCTAATTGACTGCAGTGGGTTGATGGAGGCTCTTTATGACTGTCACTTCCAACACATACACACACACGGTTTATATTTCCATAGTTGTGAGAGCTTTCTGTTACTTTCACTCCCTCCAGCCTTAACACCTACCCTCACAACTACATGCCCAGGCTTAATCCTTAACCAAACCTTATCTAAATTCTAATTTTAGAAGTCCTCACCAGCATTTCTGACAGGAGAATTTCACATCAAATTCAGTCAATTTGAATGGAATGGGCAGAATCAGTGAATGTGTTTCCAGTGTTGGAATGTAAGGAGAATCATGTGCATGTAGCTGCTGCAAAATAACAAAATCGGAATGTACCTTTTAAGTAATATGCTTAACAGAAATACATATGTATAAATATTAATGCAGGTATCTGCTTGCTGACAGAGCTGCAGAGAAGAACAAATGCAGAGAAGAAGCATGCACCCATGAGCATGTCTGCATATAATCACAGCATGCACACACATGCACCAGCTCCCATGATGGCTCTGTCTTGGATGTATTTCAACATATTAGACCTCTCTTTCCTCCACACCCCTCGCCCGAAACACACACATATACAGACACACACACGCACACACAACTACTGTAACTCTAGAGAACGGGCGACAGATGTACCCATGGAGGTTTTCAAAGCTTTTTATCATGCCAGTTCCACTGGGACTCATTCAAATGGACTGCTCTGACAAAAACATGTTGATAATGGCCACGCCACATATAGCTGGGACAGGGGAGCAGAGGGGATGGCGGGGCGAGGTGGTGGGGTGCATTCGTATGATTGGATGGGTGGATGAGTAGATGGCTTGATGGAAAAATGGCTTGAGTAGTGAGGGAGGACAGAGGGGGGCTTCGCTGAGATCCCAAGAGGTGCGGTCAAGACCAGATGGCATTTGTCTGTGGATCTGTGACCCCACTGTGACAGCAGGGAAACACACATATACACACACTGAGCTCTGGAAGTAAAAAGTAAACAAGGAAAACTCAACTCAAGTTTGGTCCAGACACCTTGAGCAAGGAATGTACGGTTTGTCAGATGTGGCAATCCCTGCACTGTGACAAAAGATGTCTTTAACCTTCCATCTATCATGAATCTTTTCTGAGAATTATGTTTTGGGGCATTTTATGCCTTTATTACATTTATTACACGTCTGACAGTTGTGAGATCACAGAAAATGACAGGGGAGAAGATGGAGAGTGACATGGAACAAAGCTCCCCTGCTGGACCTGAACAGGGTTATAGAAAATGCCAGTTCAATTAGTCAACAGTTCAGTAAAATGTGCCTAAATATCCCAAAAAATACATTTCACTAACAAGGACCACGCCAATATAGATTTGAGTTTAGACGGGTTTATTGCAAGTGATGGAAAAGGATGCACCGAGATGATGTCCTGTAGGAGAGAAGAAGGAATGAGGGGATGGAGGGATGAGGGTCGAAGGGATGGAGGGATGAAGGGAGGAGAAAATGGGGTTGTTGATGGATGGACGTTGACCGGTATCGGGAAGACTGGATGGAACCTGGGAGTTGAGACTCTGGGTGGGGGAACCCTTTCTCCTTAACTCTATGTCTTAGAGCCCCATGGTTCCTGTGTTTGAATGAAAGAGAGAAGAGAGAGATAACAAAAAGAAAGAGGGTTTTGGGGGGGAGGGATGTGAAAACTGAGTCAAAGAGGGAGTGAACGGATAACGTGTGTTTAAGTACTTGGGGATGAGTTTTAGGTGTGGCCCTTGTTCCTGAACCTAGTGATAAAAATCCATTCAAACCATACACTGCATGGCACTGTAGCCATATGTATCACAGGCATTAGGGGCGCAAAGGGGTATTGTTCCTGCAGTATCAGGAGATAGACTTCTGCTCAGATCACCACACAAAGCACAATTTTCATGGCATGTTGGTTGATGGTTGACAGTCAAATCCCAACAAGTCAAGTACCTGTAGCCATCGGCACTGTGTCTGCAGTCTTCAGTTTTTTTTCATGTACAGAATTTAATTTTATGCACGGCTCACACAGCAGCTACCCTCATTCATTATTTAAATTATATGTCACACTGTAATGTAATGGTTAAGTGACAAACAGTTAAGTGCTTTTAGTTGAAGCAAACCTCCAAATCATCTTCGGATTGCAAAAATAAATTCTGTTGTGACAGGAAGTTTATGTCTGGGTTGGACTGAATGCAACTTTGAAAATGACAATACATACGTGTCAACCGGCAACACTGTCTCCACCTTTCCTGTTGTGTATTTTGGGTTATAATAGGACCCGTAGTTGACATGCACCTGGTGCATGATGGGTAACCTTTGCTTTATTGTTGTTGTCAGGATAGCCATGTGTGGTACGTTATGCCGCCGTCAGTAAACCTTAAATATTACGTCGTGGTCTGAGAAATCATTGTTATATTGAGTAATAGAACGGTGAAGGATATAACATTTCCTCTGACTAATGACATTACAGCACAACCTCATGGACCTGCACATTTCCCTTCCTATTGTATCTTAGCATGTGTGTTGGTTTTTGCTGTAAAATCATCTATAAGCTGTTTGACTTGTGGCAGCAACAGGATTAACATGTAAATGTTTCATAGCATTTTGTGCTTCCACTAACTTGGTTTGTTTTGGTTCTCGAGGAAGTGACACTGGAACCTTCTTCTGTCCATCTCCCTTGCAGCTGTGAGGAGACATGTTTGCATAAAATCACACTGTCTGCTCTAACCTGTGCGAATAAGACAAGAAACACACACAAACAGAAAAAACAGGTTGTGAAACGCAAGGTGCATTAGTTACTGTGAGTGTTGGCTTGCTGCTCCTCTGCTCCACGCTGCTTCACACATTTTCATTAAATATTCCTGATAAATAAATCAGTACACACACACACACACACACACACACACACACAGACAGAAACACGCAAGACACACTGTCAACATCCTGATTCCGTTGCCCTCTGGACTGATTTCACTCTCATGCATAATGCATTAGCTAAATGCTTAAGTTGAATTATTAGGATGTTTTATTCAGGAAGGGGTCGGGGCTGCCTCTTCTCTCCACGTTAAGAACGGCTGGCCGAGGGGGCGGGGGTGAAGTGTCTAAGCGCCTGAGCACTGTGGAACATGATTTGGATTAATTAGTAATGGTAAGTGTAAGGTAAGGAGATGTAACATTAATGCAGACAGGCCGAGGCTACGATGCTTACAGCTGCTTCCTTCAATCTGCCAGAGTGGCGAAGATGTCAGGGTTCAGAGTTTAATCCACGGGTCAGTGGAGCAGAGTACAGCAGCTCAGCCTCGTGTCCCTTCAGAGACACTGTCCAAAGTGGACAGTGCAGTAATGGTCTTTAATCAAAATGGACGTTAAATGGAGTTTTCATTAGGCGTAGACTTAATCTTATGTCAGTGGTTGTCCAATCATTCAGCCAAAATGTACAAAGTGTATTTTTTTATCACCCTTCCTTGGTGTCAGGGGAGCTTTAATGTCTTATTGGACTTAGTGTGTTTTCCAGCCTGCCAGGAAATAGAATTATTAATGAGAGACTGAAGTTGTACAGAGATGCAATATTGGTCGGTTGATTGGTCAAGCAGTCCACTACTTTGGTTCAGAGTGAAATGTCTAGCTAGCTCTAAGCTATTGGATAGTCCCTAAAGAGTGAATCCTGATGGCTTTGGTGATCCCATAATGTTTCCTCCAGCGCCAACAGCAGGTTAAGGTTTCACATATCTAGACAAATATGTTGACATCTACAGGATGAATTCTCACATCATACAGATCAAACTATGGAGTGTGGACCAGTAGCTAGAGAGGTGCCAGTTCACCTCCTGGGCACTACTGAGGTGCCCTTGAGCAAGACACCTAACCCCTAACTGCTCCCAGGGCGCTGCTACATTTCAGCCCATCACTCCACCATCACCATCATTAAGTTCTGTGTGTGTGTGTGTGTGTGTGGTTGTACTTCAGTGTGTGTAAAAACTGAGTGAAATAAGAATTTCCACATTTAATAAAGTAAATGTTCTTCTCCTTCATCCTTCACCCTCATCGCTTCATCCCTCACTCCTACAGTACATCTCTTGGTTCACAATCATTCATATTATGCAGTAGACTATTCTAACTATCCTTGTTGGCATGGTCTTTGTTAGTGAAAACAAAGTTAAAGAAGCCTTGTGAACTGACAACCGACTCCAGTGGTTCAACATCTCCTAAAGCTAGGATCCGAACTCAGCAACCGGTGCACCAAGGAAGCAAATTAAGAGCTTGGAAACAAGCAAAGAAGAGAACCAAGGGGAGGACAGCCAAGGTCAACACTATGGGGACGCTCTGGACAATGTGTCTGCCACCACATTGTTCAGTTCCCTTCACATACCGGATGTCTAGGCAGAATGACTGCAGAAATAAGGACCAATGCACCAACCTCTGGTTGGGACACTGCAGACAGTTTGGGAAGGTCAGCGGATTGTGGTCAGTTTTGGATTGGCACAGATATTGATGTTCACCACAGGATGATGAAGATTGTGATTGCTGTAATAAACGCTTGACTTTTCATTTAGCACCATCTTAACATTCCCTTTCTGTTGAGTGATAAATACTACCATTCTAATCTTAAATCATAAACATTACCTGCTAAACATCAAAATGTTAACATTCACTGTAGCATGCAGATGTTAGCATTTAGCTCAAACCACTGAGTACATCCTTACAGAGCAACTGGCATAGCTCTGCCATTATCCCCTTTTAACAACTCAAAACAGTTTGTATTGATTTGAAATGTAACTTTCAGTTTGATTTTTCAGATACTTTTCATATGGAGCATGTCTAGACTGTACTCTTTGATCAGCACACTGAGTTAAGCTTAGATAAACACTGACTGAAGCCAAGCCAAACCTGCTGGTTCCCATGGATACTTTTATATCACTGGCAGTAGTAGTTGTGTAGTTCGGTGTGTGTATGTGTGTGTGTGTGTTACACTGGGGATGTAACCGCATCTCCGCACACTCGGTGTCCCATTGGAGCAGCTCACTGCTGCACCACAGAAGTTGTGAATGTGTGGAACAGAGAGAATGTCAGGCAGCACAGTGCTGAAGAACAGTGTTATGTTCAGGAACACCGCAGGAGGAAAGGTCAAAAAATGTATCTGTAGTGATCAAAAGCACGTCTGCCCACTAAAATCACCTCAACAGTCACCAGCGGGTCTGGACGAGCGTCAGGTCTCTCTCAGGTATGACAGGAGAGGTGGATAATAAAATATGAGGCCTGCTCTGCTATAACTGAACTCATTGTTCTACTTTTTGAGCATCTGCTAAATTACAGGGGTGGTTCTATAATAGACAAGGATCAAATGCTGGAAAACCATGTAGTCTTTGTCACCAGCAGACGTCTTACATTGTTCAATCGAATATTGTATTTAATATTAATTAGGTAAGGCAGTGGAGTGTGGCAGTGTGAGGGTGCATGTTGGTCAGCAGAGAGTTTGTGACTGTAGTCCCTAATGCTCCATCAGGTCTTCTTCCTGCACCTCTGGGCATACACATACTTCGCTGTGGCAGGTCAGACCCGGTAATGTGCTGTTCTCACCAGGGTTTGCAGTTGCCATACCAGGCGGTGATGTAGTCTGTGTCTATTATGTAACTTTCCTTAAAATAACAGCTCAGAGCATATTGTTAGCATTAGGTCAGAGTTCCACTTTACCAAAGTCATCACTCAGCCTCACAGAGCCACTGCAGGAGCTGTAGGCTCAGTCTATGGAAGCAGAGCGCTGTTAACTTCCACATTTCCCCGGGCTGAGTCAGTTTGGTTAGCTACACTGAGCTAACAACAGTTCGCAGATCACTACTTAGCAATCTTTCCATCAGAAAAGTCTGTAAATCACCTCAGTACTGTAACATTCTGTTTTGGTCTCGGAGGTTGTGCTCAAATCTGGTCCGGTCCAGCTGCTGAGCCCGGTTCTGTTGTCTGCTACCAGCAGATCCACTTAGCAACAATTAATTAGCAGTTAGCTACTTTAGCAAGTAGTCCATCAGGAAACCGTAAATCACAGAGAGTTGAAGCTAAGCAGCCGGAGGTCATCTGAGGGAAAAGCAGCGAAAATATTGTGTATAAAATCTAATCACCAGAATCACTGAATAAAGTTCTAAAGTTGTGGACAGGTAAGGATTGCTTTGTCTTTGCACAACAGAGACTTTAATGAGTTTTCTCATTGTCTCCAGTAAAGCATTAGGCTCCCCTTTACATCCAAGTAAATGATTTCTTTTCTTATGATTTTGGGAACACTGCTGAAGTTATTGGAGGCTGACGTGTATTTCTTTGAACTAGTAAAGTTGAGGAAGTGTATAGCAGTAATATCATTGTAGGCAGAGTGTGACAGTGCACTGTTCAAAGAGCCTGGGATGTCATTACATCACTACCTCACTAATGGCTCATAAGGCGGTTATATTCATATCCATAATCATTTCTTTATAGGCCCCAGTAGACATATTACTCAGCAGGTAATGATCATTATGTTATCAATCCACCAAATTACAAGCAAGGCTGTGGAATGATGGCCCGTCTCCAGTCTTGTGTTTGTGTGTGTGTGTGTGTGTGTGTGCGTGTGTGTGTGTGTGTGTGTGTGTGTGTGTGTGTGTCTCCGTCACTCACTGACTGAAAGCCTTAAGGGGTCAGTATGTTCAGATACACTCATTTCCCACTGCACAATATGGTACAATTAGCAAATTAGGATGGAGTCTGACCACACCTGAACACACACACACAATCTGTTGCACCTATGATAACCCCCTCTCTGCGTGTGTGAATGTGTAGCAGTCGTAGGTCCAACAGATGGTCAGATCAGCGTTGCATATGTTCTGCCCCCGCTCCTCCAGTAGGGACAATTAAAACACATGACTCTATTTACAACTTTATTTACGCCACAGCTCCACTGCTTGCCTGGGGGGCATCCTATTTCCTCTTTGGAAAGCAGCAGACGGCACTTTTTAATCACACCAATAATAATCTCTTCCACAGGGTATTGTTGCAAAGACACTGCATATTAAAACCATATTACATAGAAATTGAGGAAATTATTGTATTTGTTGAGACTCGTTCAGCTGCTCAGACATTCCTGGCCTGTGTGACTGTGAGCCTCAGCTGCACGGGTGAATCACAAGAAAACACAACACAAACAACAAAACAAAGTAATGATAAATGCAATGAATACAATACAATATTTATACCAATAATAAACTTTATTCAGCACGTTTTCAAGTTAAATTAAAAACTGCTATTCATCGGGTAAATTATATATATATATATATATATATATATATATATATATATATATATATATATATATATATATATATATATAACAACAACAAACAAACAAAAACTAAAACAGTCATTTAAAAATACAAAAACAAAATATAATATAATATAATAAATACACAACAATAAAACAATATAAAAAAAAGACAGCTATGTGCACGCTAGCGGCTCATCGAGGCTCTAATGCTGTTTGTAAAGAAAACCAATCTGGAGAGCAAACGTGTTAAAACTCCTCAGGCTTTATTTTCCTGAAACGGGGTCGCAAACACGAGCAGAACCTCCAGGTGAAAACACAAAAGTGTGACCAGTACATGCCACAGGCATTTTGCACAAACCAGGCACAACGTGGAGGAGAATACATTATTAGTGTAAGAAGAATACAGAATCAGCAGATGGAGTAATGATCAATCACACAAGTTCCTCTCGTCCTCTTTGAGAGCAGCGACAGGTGGAGGAGTGTGTATGTGGCTCATTGGCGTTGTTTCATGAGGAGGTTTTCACGATAATGTCAGAACTGGAGCCATGATGTTACGTTCCAAATCAAACCACAATAAGTTATGTGTTAGTTTGACGTCATTTCAACTTGACTCTTTGAAAAAGAGACAGTCCTAGTCAAGATACAGCTGGTGTGTAACATTACTCATTAATGTCCTTGCTGAGGTTCTTCTTAAAGACATACCAGTCAGCAGCATCTCCTTCATTGAGTCTACAGCCACTGTACTGACTCAGTGAATGTACTTTGGCTCTGTGGTGCTTTGAGCTAAATGCTAACATCAGAATGCTAAGATCAAGATGAGCGATCAGAGGAGTCAACATCGTCCTCTGTGATTGGATCCTGAACTTCCTATGGGCAGGATTTATTTTCTATAGTTTATTTCATAATTTTCACTTCTGCATGATGTCTCAGATTCTCTTTTCCCCGCTGATTTGCTTTGATTTGATGATTGTATGAGTGTTGTTGGAGGGAGCCTGAGAACAATGACTTGCTTGACTATAATTGCTGTGCATATGACAAATAAAGGGCTCAAGAAGTTACAACGAATCACAAAGCAAAGCAGTAACATTAGCTGTAGTCTTAGGGACAGGAGTTCTACAAAAGAGGCTCTGTTGTTTTGAATCAAAGTCAGTGGGATGTATCCTCTGGGAACCATGAATGTCTGTGCCAATCCATCCAGTAGATGTTGAGATAATTCACTGGATAACTGAAAATTGAAAACTTTGAATTAAGAGAAAAGGTCAAGCGAGTAATTTGGATTCTTCCTCTTGAAATCATGAATGTTTGGCCCAAATGTCATGGAAATTCATCCAGTTTGTTGAGATGCTTCAGTCTTGACCAAAGAAAACCCGCTCTAGTGAGCCAAAATATCTTCTAATTAGATCTTGTTGGGATGGAATCAGTCAGAATCAGATTAATTATTGCAGAGAAAAACTGAAAGTCAATTAAAAACATTTTCCATGCAGGCAGAAGGAGTGAAGAAAAGTCATGAGAATGATGGCTAATGGTTTTGACATTCCACTGATTGTTTGTCTGGGCTAAAGTTCCATTTGACTTTGTTTCTTGAACTATTGTGGTTAGATTTGGTGCAGATATCCATGAGGACGTCTGTTTTTGGTGACCTCAGGACCTTTCCTCTACCAACACCAGTAAGACACACTAGATATTTGAATCATATTACTGGTAACAGTGTGAAAAAAATCATGTGGATCTCTCAGTCCAACATGTTGTGGAGCATCATTTGCTGCCTCTGTGGGACATGTGAGTCTTTGGACTTGGACAAACCACAGATTCAATGTGATTCCTGATGAGATTCCAAATGTGGGAACAGATTACACTGAAGAAAAGAAAACTGAAACATGTTTTTTGATGTTGTGCCATATTTTTACACACAGATAGTTTTATTTATATATATATATATATATATATATATATATATATATATATATATATATATATATATATATATATACAGATAGTTGAAAGCAGTGGGTGACAGATGAAACAAACATCTCTGCATATTCAACATACCTCTGATCTCTATTTGTGTGCTGCTGATTAACTTATGTATGTTCCCTCTGTGTGCGTCTTTTGAATTTCCACTTGTATATGAATCATTTATCTCAATCTCACATTTGTAATAAACTTGCCTTGTTTTTTTTTCTTGCATCACTGGAGAAAAAAAACCCTCAAAATTGACTTTAGTGTACAGTTATTCACATGGATTGTTTTCTGTACAGATGGTTAACAAATACGGATGTGTAATAAATTACTGTTATTGTACTTAATATGGGCCTAACATCACCCTCAGGACACATTTTAAACATTTTTGCTTCGCTACTCGAAGAATGAGAAAAGCAAACTCATCATCACGTTGTTTGTTTTACCCACACTTGTGTTTTTGTCAATACAACGTCTAATGTCTCTAATAGGATTGCTGTTGCGTGGAACACGTCCATCCTTTCCGAAGGGAACTCTTCTGATTTGAATTATCCTGTGGCTCTTCCTCTCACTTAATGATCATGATTTTCTTTTTTACTCTGTCGAGACCACACAACAAACTTCCTCATTTTGTTCTGAATAGATAGAAGATATGTAAAACATGAGCTACTTTGTTTGGCTGTATACATTATTGCCACCAAATCAGCTCACAGACTGTACCCAACATACTGTATCAGATCAAAAATTTGTCCATAGCACAATATGGAAAGAACCTTGAAAAGTTTAACCCTCGGTAGAATTGTAGAAAGTTGCTGCAATTTACTGACAACAGTTCACAAATGAGCATTTTTTTTCTTTCTGGGATAAGTTTTCCAGAGTCTCATCATAGTGAGGTTGCCAGATTTCATACATCTCAAACTTGTACACAGATCAAAACCAAAACCTGTGTTCACTCACTGTTTCCAGGTACTTAAACTGTAAGACGAATACACTGTTGTTCATCAACAACTGCCCTATCACCACAAACTGCTTTTTACATTTTGTTTGTGTACAGCAGGTGTGACCAAACTTTTTTTAAAGAGGGCCAGATTTGACAATGTGAAGATGCCCGGGGGCCAATACTAACATTTAAAAATGAAAAAAATTAACAATAAAAGTTACATACAAATGTTCTGTAACAATTTTGTTTGCATTGTCACAATTATCTTTTTTTTAAAATGACAATGTCACCAAATCTAAACCAATCAGGCGTGAACAAATCTAAAAACCAGCTCTTCCTTTCTTAAACTATACAGAATAAACTGTATGGAATACGTTAAACTTGCATGAAGTTGATACAAATTGAACCTCATGTTCATTTTAAACATGATGCAAAGTCTGTTAACAGTTAAGTTTAAAACGTATCACCCTTATTCTTCTCTTTCACAAGATCATCCATGAAGTAATATTTTGTGTCACATCTACAGATATATAACACCAGCAGTTATGTCCTTAGAGGTTAATGTTTAGTGCATTCAAATGCTTCATTATGTCAGCCAAAAAAAGCCAAATCTTCCAGCCATACAGTATCTGACAATGCTAGCATTCCATAAATCATATATTATAAAAATGAAGCTTTGGACCGCATTAAATCTAAACGTGGGCCATGATTGGCCCCCGGGCCGTACTTTGGACATCCCTGGTGTACAGATAGAAAAAGAAAAAAACTGCTGTGTTAATTAGCTGCAGAGGTGCAGGTTGGTTCATTTTGGACAGATATACCTAGTTTCCCATCATCAAGTCATTATGTAATGCAAGGCTAATAATGTCATTGTAGCGCCACATTATGTAATAACGCCCCATAATGTAATAAATTTTCACCTCATCATGTAATAACGCCGCATTTTGTAATAATCTGTCACATTTTGTACTAAAATTCTTGAACGCAATATGTAATAAACTTTGCTGCATTTTGTAATAAGTTCTTACATATTGAGTCAGTTATTACAAAATGCAGGTGTTGCACTTTGGTGCATTATGTAATAAACCACCAGAATGGATGTCTTAATTAGAAAATTTGTAAAATTTTAAAAACTAGTAGGATGTTTCATTGGTCAAATCTAAATCAAATATAACTGTATTCATAGAGAATGTGTTTGAAAGCTCATAGAGACAAAAACTGCACTAAAAGAGTGTTACTGGCACGAACATTATCGGTTCACTGAAATGTTGGAAGACATAGACACATGCAATCTGGATTATGTTACGCAAATATAACGTGCTGAATGTAACCATCAGAATATAACTTTTTATTCATCTGATTAACTCTCTCTCTCTCCCTCTGTCTGTCTGTCTGTCTCTCAAACCATTGGGCACAAATCAAATTAAATCTTCGTGTCACTGTTTTGTAGCGTAAATTGTGAGCCAGACACAGATTTAGAAGCTGTGTACATAAAATAAAAAAAGCCAGAACTCAACAGGTAGAGTGTCAGAGTTTAGTCCATGAATCCACCTGGATAGTCTCTGTTTCATTGACATATTTATACTGTCAATGACGTTTCATGCTGACTGTGGAGGTTTGTCCGATCACAGTGTCTGATTTGAGGCCGCAGCGTGACGTCGGGCCCGTGGAGCCCTAGGTGTCCCTCCAGCTGATCACGTTATAACGTGAAACTTTTCACTCTGACACTGGTTACATTCAGCACATATAGACACAGCCCCAGCAACCTACCTCAGCCCCCCTCACCCCCCACCACCACAGCACCTGATCCAGTCTGAATCAATAGTCTGAATACACACTTCCGCCCCCTCCACCCGAGACCAACTTACCACGTTATAACGTGATACTGATATATATATACATATTTTTTAGTATGGCAGCAATACGCTTCAGTACTTCTGTATATAAGTCTACTACAGTAAACAATTTCAAATATATTGAGCGAGTTACTTTTTCTTTGCTAGAAAAAATAATTTTGAGAAAAAGTTGTCCGCTCTTGTCTGTAGACTACTTTTCACTCATATATATTGTGAGGGTTTGTTTTACATATCACATAACTACAGATAAAGGGCAAAATTTGCTACATTTTCTGTTCCATATTTGTTTTTGTCTTTTGTCTGCTTTCTATCACGTATAATATTTGTGTAACATAATCCAGATTGCATGTGTGTATGTCTTCCAACATTTCAGTGCACCGATAATGTTCGTGCCAGTAACACTCTTTTAGTGCAGTTTTTGTCTCTATGAGCTTTCAAACACATTCTCTATGAATACAGTTATATTTGATTTAGATTTGACCAATGAAACATCCTACTAGTTTTTAAAATTAATTCATATTAACGATTTTTTTCTAATTAAGACATCCATTTTGGTGGTTTATTATATAATGCACCAAATTATTACATTTTCTTCATAAAAAAGTGCAACACCTGCATTTTGTAATAACTGACTCAATATGTAAGAACTTATTACAAAATGTCGCAAAGTTTATTACATATTGCGTTCAAGAATTTTATTACAAAATGTGGCAGATTATTACAAAATGCGGCGTTATTACATGATGAGGTGAAAATTTATTACATTATTACATAATGTGGCGTTACAGTCCTTATTCAAGCCCTGTACGTAGTTCCACTGACAGTATAAAGAATGGAAAGCGCATGCGTGACATGACCTGTAGGTTTCTCAAGAGCCGTTTTAAAGCTCATGTGGCAATGCCGTGTTGACGACAAAGTCGACAAAGACATGGATCATCAGTGTATCTGTAACATTACATTACATTACATTTACGTTTAGTCATTTAGCTGACACTTTTATCCAAAGCGACTTACAGAGAAGGGAACAATCGAGGTACAGTGTGATAAGAAAGTGTTAGTGCAGCAGTAAGTGCTGTGAGAATTCTTAAAGGTGTAGATTTATCATGTCCAGTTGTTGGTAGTGTTGGAGAGTAGGTCCTCTCTGAAGAGCTGGAGGTCTTCAGGAGTCTTTTAAAGGTACAGAGGGACGCCCCTGAACAACAGACGCCTCGAGTGAACAGGTGGCAGAGCCAGGCGTCGTTCATTGCAGGAGCGCAATGGTTGTGAGGTAACATATGCCTGTATAAGGGCGTTCAAGTAGGTAAGTGCAGTACTGGAAACAACTTTGTAGTCAGCATTAGCAATTTGAATTTAATGCTGGCTGCAACAGGTAGCCAGTGGAGCTCGATGAGCAGCGGGGTAACATGTGACCTTTTGGGTTGGTTGTAGACCAGACGCACCGCTGTGTTCTGGATCACCTGAAGAGGTTTCACTGTGCAGGCTGGGAGGCCTGTCAGGAGGTAATCTAGTCTGGAGATGACCACAGCTTGTGTCAGGAGTTGAGTAGCATGTTGAGTTAAGTAAGGTCTGATTTTTCTGCTGTTGTAAAGCACAAAGCAGCAGGACCGGGCAACTGAGGCGACATGACTGGAGAAGGTAACAGCACCTACCTGTCAGTCAAAGTGTCCACGCTCTTAATTCTGCATAACTTTAAGCCTTAATATAATTTGAACAGGTGAGTACTATAAAAAGTACTATAAAAAGTACAGTTCAGTACAGTTGTCATGAATGGTGAAATTAGATATCGAGGCCAAAAATGTGACATTGTGACATTTTAAATTAAAACCTATTGTTGGTGTCAGTGATTCAAATTGAACTGAAACGGAAATGACATCTAATCATGCTCAAATTAATGACATTGTTTCTGTTTCTGAATATCTTTGTGCTGATCTTGTTTTCTTTTGGGTGACTGTGAGTGTGTGTATGTTCTCATAGTGTATGTGTGTATCCAGCAAACTGGATGTACTTTTTTGGACATGACTTCTATCAGCCTGTTTAGTTCCAAACTTCTAAAAAATGTGATTTTTTTTTTTTTTTTTTTTTTTTTTTTTTTTCATGGAGCTCTGAACCCAGCAGTCACCCTTCCCTCTCTCCATGTTAGTCCTTAAAAGGTCTGCAGTTGGTTTGTTGTCTCTCTCCCGTTGGAACAGAAGCCTCGGGGTGATACGTGGGCGGCTGCCTGGGTGGGTGGGATGCTTTTGGGCCACGTTGGGACAATTCCTGTTCTGTCCTAGTTTCCAAATCACTCTAAAAACATGTTGATTGAGAAACTTTTCTTTTTTTTTTACCATGTTTTTTCTCTCTCTCTTTACTCCTCTCCCTCCTGAACTCCCCTCTTCTCTTCTTCTTCACTCAATCCCTCACTATCTCCCTCTCTCACCACCCTTGATAAATAGTGTCTCTTTCAAGTAGGGTAAAATGGCGTGTCATACCAGGGTTTGACAGATTCTAGTCGTCACCGTCGCTGTGATTCCAGCCTGGGCTTTTTTGAAGTCTCAGAGATAAACACATTTTTGGCTGCAGGAGGGAGAGAAGGAGGGGGAGAAAGAGGGGAGGTAAAGGCAAGAGGAAACAGAGAGAGAGAGCGTAGGAGGGAGAAAGGGACAGGAGGAAGGAATGATAGAGGGAATGTTGAGGTTTTCCTCTGATCTGTTGCCTTTGCTGATCGGAGGGACAGACACTTCCTGTCAACTGTTCCACACACAGCTGGACTGTGAAGGAAAGCAATTGACTCCTGCCTGTCAGGTCATTTGTGTGTGTGTGTGTGTGTGTGTGTGTGTGTGTGTGTGTGTGTGTGTGTGACAGACAGATTCTCTTTTAAATGCATACACCATTCCACACAGGTCTTAAAAAAGACCAAGAAGAACACAGAAGAATATGAATTCCCCTAAGAGAAAGTTAAAACTTTGCACCAGTATAATGATATTTTATATGACTAATGCCTAAATACATTGCTAATACTGCAGACCTTGATATTAATGCATGCAGGTTAAAAAAGATTTAATTTCAATTAAATGTATTTTACAAAAATTATTTGTAAAATAGCCCACAGTGTTTTTAATATTTTGGCCATCAGAGGGCCATAATATTAGAAACCCCTTTCAATGTGATGTGCTCCAAGCGAGGGAGTTCAAGTGTCTCGGGGTCTTGTTCATGAGTGACAGGAAAATGGAGCGTGAGATGGATCGGCGGTTTGGAGAGGCAGCGTCAGTACTAAGGATGTTGTACCGGACTGTTGTGGGGAAGAGGAAGCTAAGCCAGAAGGTGAAGCTCTCGATTTTCCAGTCCATCTACGTTCCAACCTTCACCTATGGTCATGAGCTTTGGGTGGTGACTAAAAGAATGAGATTGCGGATACAAGTGGCCGAAATGAGCTCCCTCCGCCGGGTGGCCGGGCTCAGCCTTTGAGATAGGGTCAGAATCTCGGACATCGAGGGAGAGCTCGGAGTGGAGCTGCTGCTCCTTCGTGTCGAAAGGAGCCAGCTGAGGTGGTTCAGGCATCTGATTAGGATGCCCCATGAGCGCCTCCTTTTGGAGGTGTTCCGGGCACGTCCAACTGGGAGGAGACCCTGGGGCAGACCCATTATCCGCTGGAGGGACTATATAGCCCATCTAGCCTGGGAACACCTCAGGATCCGCCAGGAGGAACTGGAATGTGTTGCTGGGGAGAAGGACGTCTGGAGTGCCCTGCTGGACCTGCTGCCACCACGACCTGACCCAGGATAAGTGGAAGAGACTGGATGGATGGATGAATGGGTGCTCCAGTGTGACACTACCACCCACTATGACCTCAATAATAAACATAAAGTATAATTCTGAGCTCTATAATTGTAGAATTCATAACAGAGCTGTTGTGTTGGATCACATCAGGTGTACGGGTGAAGCCTGTGTGGTTCGAGGTGCATTAAAAAAAAAAATGTTAGTTCCGGTGTCTGCTCTCCTTTCCTATAAAATAGTTTGACCTGTGCAAACTGCTGCCGTATCACACAATCACACAGTTCTGATTAGCCAATCAGTAGAAACATTTCTCTGAGTGTTATGTTTCCTGATCAGCCAGTCAGATGTTAGAAAGACCATTTCTGCCTGGAGTGTAAATGGGGAAGCACAGCTCACTCCAACACCTGCATACATTTGGGTCTGGGCCCACAAGATAAATCAACATACATGTCTACCAGATACGCAAATATCTCTTTCAAGAAGCAAGCAACATACAAGAACAGAGCATCCTGCACCATCGCACATTAGCATGTTTTCTTCTTGCAACATGACTGTTTGTTTGCTTCAACAAACAAGATAGAAGGTGTTAATCAGCTATAAAAGTGTTGGTACTTTGAAACTCAAGCAAAGCCAGGCCCGTTGTTTCCCCTTAGATCCAGTCTTTATGCTAAGCTAACCACATCCTGACTCTATTTCTGACATTTAACACAAAAGCATCACTGCTATTACCAAAAAAAAAAAAAATGCACTAACATTATGCATGGAAGTCATAAAACTGGAGCTACGGCAGTGTGAAGAGCGACCCTAGGCATGTGTTTGTAGTGAGACGAGAGTAATCCTGCTCTGTGTAATCAGTTCCTTCCCGTGCCCAGCAGCAGCAGCATTAGCCGCTTGCTCACTGTGGCCTGTCAGAGCCGTGATGTGCTTGAAGTTCAAGCCTGTGGGAGACAGAGGCGGCTGTTGTTTGGTCTCTGTGTTGTTGATGGGCAAGAGACGGAGGGGAAAGGGCACGAAGACCCCAGGAGAGAGAGCGAATAAGAAAAGGCTGGAAGATGAAAAACATCATGTGATGGAAACAGGAGAGAGAGGGAGGTAATGGAGACCTTTGAACAGCAGCACTCTGGGCCCTTGAAAGGTTTTTGGTGTCTCCAGAGTCCTCAGTGACACTGGGCTCATGCACACACACACACACACACACACACACACACACACTGTCACACACCAGCAAACAAACACATGCGCACACAATCAGAGGTCTGACTGCCAACAGAAATAATGAAAACAGGAGATGATAGAGAAACAAAGTCTTTGATTTCAACTAAAATAACATTTGAAGTATATATCTCGCTTTTCATATCACAGGGTGACACACACACGCACACACACATTTTGTTCTTTTCTTTGGGTGATCATCCAGACTTTACTTGTTTTATAGTTTCTGTAAAGACCAGAGAGGTGATGAACAAGAAGAGGATAGAGAGAGAGAGAGAGTTAAAAACTTATATTATCATTATTATTATAAATAACTTGAAGTCTTGTATCATCATTTAGTGCAGTTTTGATGCTCACAGTGTAGATCTGTGTGGGTTGCTGCACAAACACTGAAAGGCCTCTCACTACAGTTCAGACATCAAATCAACCTCCACTTCTAATTAGCACGCTGAAAAGAAACTTTTCGGTTTCAGCAGCAGTTCAGATAGGTCTGCCATGTCCTCACAGCGCTATGGACTGGAAACTGACGGTCAAAGAAAGTATTTTTCACATTCTGAAAGTTATTTTTTTTAATGATATTCTCAGGCTAGTGACTTCTTAAGATGCTGGGAGGCTGAGTAAGGGAACAATCATGTATGACACATCTTGAAAAATCCAGCTTCACTGCACAGACCCTCTAGACCCCGTAACACCCAAGAACACCCATCAATGTATCAAAACACTTTGTCATTCCTGTCTTGACACCTGTTTCAAGTCGACATGCAGAAATTACACTTAAACTGACAGATTTATTTTGTTAATTGGTCCTAACAACCGCTACCACAGCTTCTGTTTCAACAGAAAATGACACCGGGGGACAGATATTACACTAGCTACTGATTGGTTACAAAACAAAATGATCAGAACATGAACACTGTGTCAAGTGGAATGAATGACAGGAAACAAAGTGGCAATTCAGTGAAATTATGAGGCTAAAATGAGACTCTGTAGAAATGTGTGTTATGTCTTACCTTCAAACTATTTATTGATCTGACCAGGAGCACTAAACCAAAAACTGGTTTGTAGACATATAGCTTTAAACATGAACAGCAGAATTTTGTGCAGCACATCTTCCTGAGTGATAGAAAAGAATGATATGGTGAACATTGTATGCCCTGCGATAGGCTGGCTACTTGTCCAGGGTGTACCCCACCTCTCGCCCAAAGTCAGCTGGGATAGGCTCCAGTCCCACCGTGACCCTGATGAGGATAAATGGTTACAGATAATGGATGGATGGATGGATGGATGGATTTATGGATGAACATTTTATTAAACAGATTTGTTATTTACAAATCCAGCAGCCACAGAGCAACATCAGAATTCACTTGGAATCATGTTCCTGGCCACGTGTGAGACTACAGTAAGTCGTTATGTAAGTTAAGTAATTTGTTTTTGGTCTAAAGCAACTCTAGAGAACTGTTATCATCATTTGTTTTCATATATGAATATTGATGAATATTAAGAAAAAATAATTAAAATGTTCTGTCTTTTTCACTTTGGTGTTTGATTAATATTAAGGTGGTCGGCTTTAGTCATGTGATCTATGTGATCAAAATGAATGAACCGATTCGAAGAATATCAAAGGAGCTTCAATTAAAATTCTTCTGAAGATAAATAATCTTACATATTATTATATTGTCAGAATCCAATTCAGATATCTCAGTGGAGATGAGGTGATACTGTGGCTGTATACTCTCTCTCTCTCTCTCTCTCTCTCTCTCTCTCTCTCTCTCTCTCTTCCCACAGGGCTCTCAGGGTTCTCCTGGTATTTCTCTCTGATTTCCATCTTTGCATCATCTGACATTGCGAGCCCATCTCAGACACTGGGATCAGCCCACTCCTCTACTTCACAGGCAGCACCCACCCACACACACACACACACACACACACACACACACACACACACACACACTAGCTTCACTAGCAACTTGCTGCACTCTGCAAACAATAGCCAAACTGCAACATTAGCAACCCCTGTGATCACATACGCATGCACTATTTTTGACACCTCAACAACCCTGAAGACAGGGTGGAGGAGATGTGGCCTTTTTGTGGTGCAGTAATGAATGTTTGTGTGAGTGTTTGACCAGCACAGACACCAGGCTGTCAGAGCAGAGGGACACATTGAAGACGAGGAGGGGAGTGTGGAAAAAGGAAAATGGAGCTTTTCAAACTCAAACCTTCATTCAATAGAAATTTCTGTCATACCTGTTTGTACGTGTGTGTGTTCACTTGTTTGTGTGCAGCCTCCTTTCTTTTGACACAGTCCTTGAGATTGAAAACAGAAATGTGAGAAAAACAAATGTTGCAGGTGCTGCCATGTCCCAAAGCCCGCTGGGTTTTCTTCAGGTGCTCGATGAATGCCAGCTCTGAAATGCTTTTACCAAAGTTATTACTGTCTTTTCACCATTTTCATATTTTCCACTTCACAGCCCAAACTTGCATGAAGTATGTTATGAATTTACTAAACATTCTTTTATAAAAAAGAAAAAAAACCTGATGAAATTTGGGGCAAGATAAGCGCAGCAGTGTTGTGGTCGCACTTTCAAAGTATGGTGATTAAGTCCAGGATTCAGCCCAGCATCAGCTGCTCTGCTCTGCATGGCCTCATGGGGCGACCAGCCTGCAAACAGCAGTTCAAACAGAGGTTCAATGACTACAGAGCCCTCAAGTTCTCAGCTGGTGACCTTTATATTTTTTTCGCCTCTGCCCCTCAGTCAGCCTTGGTCCGCCACTGCGTCTGTGCATGTGTGCATGTGGCCAAGAAACAGGATCTCTAAAGCTAAAAGAAATGATTTTATCATCATTCAAAATGCCAATTGCTCCTGTAACACTACCAGTTTTAAGCACACTACTGTGTGGGTGGCTCCAATCCTGAAGTGGAGAATGCTATGGAGTTTACAGTCTGGTCATCACCACATCTGGACCCATGAAAGAAACACAGCTAACGCTAGCTAGAGCACTTCCTTTCTATGCAGAACCAACAGGATTGAGTGGGCAGGAGCTGAAGATGAACCAGCAGGTGTTGAGCAAAAAAGCAATAGGCTCGGCATACTTCTACTTTCCAAGCTGAATATAAGAATATAGATTTAACAGAACAAAGGGACCACCCAAATGTTGGCTGACCCAAAAACATGCATCCTCTATACTGAAGCCAGGTAAAACACCACCTGCGAGGATCAATTATTTAACATTGTTTCCACAAATTACTCTAAAACATTTATATGTTATAACAGTACAGTTCACAAAAAGTGAGAATTATAATTTCTGTTTGACTTTGAGGTCTAGGTGCAAAAATGACACGGTAAAAAGACATTATTTAGCATTGTACTTCATTGTTCTTATCAAAAATTGGCACCTACATTATCCACAATGCACCTTGGCCATCACCAACAGTTTGGTGACTAGTGTGTGTTTTGCTTGTTGTGGCCACTGACAGTATTAAGAATGGACACATGGGGACTTATGAAGAATGACTCACTTCTGGAGCCAGCCTCAAGTGGACATTTGAGGAACTGCAGGTTTTGTCCCTTTTGCATAGGCTTCATTTCCCAGCCATGGATGTTGCCACTTGGTTGTGGTTAAGTTAGTGGGTAGCTGCTGGCCTGCAGCAGAGGTAAGAAGTTGGCTATAGAGGCCGCCCAGACTTTCTTCCTGTTCAGACTCTGATGCTGACTCAGGTGACATCACTTGAGGGCGTTTATGTGGTAGTAATTGTTGGGACCACGGGGACCTTTATTGTGAAATACGATAGGTCACATGTCACGCCCCGGGTCACAGGTCATTTCCTGTTACAGTAACCTGACCCCCTGACCTGGTCAACAAAACCCCAGGTTGCCCGTTGTTCTCTCTCTTCTCTTAGTCTCTTAAGCTCTTCCCAGCTCTTTTCAGGGCTTTCCGCTCTCCTCCGCTCTAAATGGACCACAAGGGTCTGTGAGCCTTGGTTCGGTCCGCACGATGCAGACCACCGACGAAAGGACAAAGGATCAGGCCGCAGCAGGAGCGCCTACCTGTCTTAAGGCCTCTCTGCTTAGCACGCTGCTAACCGAGAGTGTGAACAAACCAGCGCATGCAGCACACGGAGTCTACCAGCTGACTGTAACGAGCAACGACAAGTTAACCGGCCGAGCCATTAACGTAAAGAGAACACACGGAGCGACCGGCTTCCTCCGACGACTGACACTGCAGAGCAAGGACACCTCACTGGACCAGATCTTTTCCTGCCCCGGCTCACAGGATCGCTGGACCCAAACGACAAATCGGGAACTGTTAACTATGTTAGTGTGTATGTTTAGTTACATACATGTTTTCATTCTGTTCATGTTGTGATCTGTGCCATCATATTTGATGAAATCGGTACAGCTGTATTTTATCAGTTCAGGTCCAGCGCCATGGTAGATGAACCACCGTTCAACTGCTGTGTTACTGTGTGATAAATACAGTCACTGTGTCTAGGTGTGGTTGTTCAAATCTCCCGCTTCATGTCCTCCTTTGTCTCGGGTCAGACATGTGTTTCATGCGTGCGCACGTGTAGACACACACATTCTTTCTAGCGCGCGTTTCACACATACACACACACACACACTTTATTCTTTGACGTAGATTAGGCCATACTGTTTATCCATGTTTTATTTTCTTCTAAATGAATGTTTGTGTATACACATGCTGGTCTCTTTAATGTTGTACAGAGCAAATGAAGCCAACCTCTTCTATGTCAGTGCTCGGAGTCACACCTTCACTGTTCACTTAGTGAACTCATATTTGAGACTGTAGCATATTTTGGTTGTTAGTCCCTGATTTCGGGGTGGTGCCCCATGATTATTAATTTGAATTAATAACTTTTTATTTATTAACTTTAATAATATCTTCTATTTTTCTAACTACCAGATTTGCCTCTTTTTAACCATTTGGAAATTCCCAACATAATAGTAATGTTAACACAGGTGTTACCATTGATACTTATTGAGGTCCTGTTCCATTCAGGTCAAACAGAGTCAGGGTGCTGCTGTGGTGCATGTTGGCTCATGCACCACTGGAAAGTCTCTGCTGCGGTGAATGGAATGGAACCTTAATTAGTGTCATTGGAAACACCTGTGTTGACAGTCAAGGGCCGCTGTGAAAAAGCTCTATTTCATGACAACAATCTTTATCTTTGGTTGCAACAATCAGAAAGACAAAAAAAACATTTTTTTCTTGGTGACGACCTCAATCAATGCGTTTGTTTCTCTGCTGTATGCGAAGGGGCAATAGCATTCAGGGGTCGGGCTGTTTTTACCCCCGCAGCATCAGGTGCCCTGATACTGCTGATGTAGTTTACATTTTCTTACCTGACTGAAGCTTTTTATTTTTCATTTGCCATTTTCTGCTTCAGTGACCACTTTTACCCTCAAACACAGGATGACACTTAAAATCTGTGGTTGTCCTCCAGGCTACTATGTCAATCCCTCTAATGAGGCGTGTGTGTGTGTGTGTGTGTGTGTGTGTGTGTGTGTGTGTGTGTGTGTGTGTGTGTGTGTGTGTGTGTGTGTGTGTGTGTGAGAGAGAGAGTGAGATGTAGGAAAGGTCGTGTCTCCCTCAAGGCCTCTGCAGTAATCAGGCTGTTTCCAACAGATAATAAAACAACAGCAGCAAGGAACCAAAAAATACAAAAAAAACAAAAACATGGTGCACCTGGAGGGACGGAGCGGAACCCTTGGGCTTCAACCCAGACTGGCTGCCTGCATTTAAATCCAACAACAGCAGGTCCTGCATTGGACACCTGTTCATCTCAATGACTTCTCCTCTATATTCACTGAGTCCTGGATCTGATGTTTTAAAGACAACAATAATAGAAAGCACCTCAGATTCAAGATATGAAATGTAACTAATAATAATAATGACAGACAGGCACAAACAGGATACTCAAAATAGCAGCAGAAGAACCAGCAAAGCAGGATAAATAAGATTGAAAACATGATAATAGCAAAAGATTAAAAGATTTAAAAGACAAGACAATATAAAACAATTCAAAAGTTAAGTTAAGCAATACATAAAAATAAAAGAAAGGTGTTTTTTTTTTTTTTTCAGTGGTTTGAATGTTGGAAGGTCGGTACAGTCACAGATGTGTTTGGGGAGAGAGTTCCAGAGGGGGGAGGGCTACAGAGAAGGCTCTGTCGCCCCAGGTTCGGTGCTTGGTCCTGGGTGGTGGAGTCAGGAGGATTGCATCAGATGAACGGAGGCTGCGGGGTGGACTGTGGTGTCGGAGCAAGTCAGTGAGGTAGGAAGGAGCCTGGTAATGGAGGGATTTGTGTGTGAGGAGGAGGATTTTGAACTGGATGCTCTGTGGAACAGGGAGTCAGTGGAGGACAGGGGTGACGTGGTCACAGGTGTGACGCGAGTATGGGTGAGCAGGTGTGCAGCAGAGTTTTGGATGTACTGGAGAAAATAAGATAAAAACATTTAATGATAAATTAAATATGGCAACAATAAAATAGAATGATAGAAAACATACACGTATGACTTATATACATTCACACCACATTTTAATAGAAGTAAAAAGAGGTAAGAGGAATAAATTTTAAGTTAAAGTTAAAAAGGACGACGTCACATAAAAGCGAGTCTATAAAAATGTGTTTTAAGAAGTGAATCCACTGATTCTGCGAGCCATATATAAAGTCAAATACCACAAGTCAACTCTGACTACAGTGTTTACAGTTTCTCAACAAAGGCTGCAGTCAAGAGGAGCTTTTATAACAGTCGATGAAAACCAACATTTTCACGATGTGTTGTAGATGGACACAAGTAAATAAAGTTTGGTTTGTGAATAAGAATGGCATGTTGTAAAGTGATTCAGTGTCCCATAACTCACGAGAAACAGATTAAATCAAGAATCTAAATTTACTGTCTCTCAATATCTGCCTGACATCCCCAGACTGATTCACAAATAAGTCATGTCAGTTCATTGTTGATTTCCAAGGCCAGGTAGATACACCTACAACCAACCAAAGCAACAAATGTGTGACATAGCTCTAAGCAACACATCCAAGTTAGGGCGGAGCTTGGTCTGTTTTGAAGCAGGGAAAAAATGGTTGCCTGGTCAGAAACTTTGATGAGTTACATTGAACCGTGTTTCTGAAAACAAATAGAAATGGTCAGAGTAGTAACAGAATCTTAGACCATTCAGCACTGCACAGTTTGACAGTTTGATCTGAGTCTCATCAGCCTGCTACGTCACTGGACAGTCCTGCAGACTGTACGCAACAACCAATCAGAGTCATATAAAACTTGCCCTATATTAGATAAACAGCTGTGATTGGCCCGATCAGATCGAAGTCTGCTGGAATTCAGTTTGAATTGAAGGGTGGCCAGACGCATCTGCCAGAGCAAATGAAACATGAGCTGGCAGATTTGTCTGTTTCCCAGACTACCAGAGTAACACAATTTGTGTCAAACCCACAGATTTATAACTGAGTCAACACACACATATGCACTGCTGCAATCAGCAGAACTCATAGAGGACATCCATCAATCTTCATTATCTGTTGAGTTTAGCTGTGTGGAGGAATACTGAGATTTGTAGATTTTGTAAATAGTTGAACACCTCTGCTAACATCATCAGGGTTATCTTATCTGACGGGAAAGCTCCTCATACTACTAATCTCAAAGGCTGAGTACTTCTCATGACAAATGAACTGACCTATATGGGTAAAACTGGAGGAGCACACAGAAGGTTACCATCTAAATTCCACTGGACATGGCTGGGATGTGTTCCAGCTATGCCACCATCGGTGGAGCTAATCGTACTGGTTCTAGTAAATGATTGTGATTCCACCAGAAGTGGAATTGTTTTTAGATGGATACTGTGACCAACCATGTCAAACATCAGCAGCAGAAATGGCATAGAGAATTTGGTCAGTTTTCAAAATAAGACGCCAAGTCCAAAAAAGAAAATGTGTGGCAAAGACCACTGCTTTCTGAAACACTACTGTTGGGGTATGAAGCTGTGTGGATAACGGACCAAAACTGCGCCATACAGAGGCAGGCCGGTGGAAATTAGACGTGCTATAAAACAAGAACTCAGGCGTGAGTGTGTTCATAGAGAAAGAGTTGATGATGAGCAAACAACAGAAGAATGTAACTGAAGGTCTTGATTGCCTCATCTGTACTTACAATCCACTGCTTCCAGTCTTGGATTCATCCTGACTGATATTCCCACGAGAAGTGAACGCAACATGATTTCAATCACTGCAGAGGGAGCAACAGACCGAGCAGGCTGCATGTTCTCAAACTCTGCATGAGGACGGAGGGTTGAAAGGAAAAGAAGACAATTCCCTGAAATGATTTTGACCTGGTTCTGATGAGAGCTAAAACCTTGATGCCCTCTCTCTATTTGCCAAAAAACTCTCTGCAGTCATGGCAACCAGCATCCCGTCCCCTGATTTCACTCTAAACTGTTTGGATTTTGTTTTTGCTTTTCGTCTCTGTAGTGCTGCTGGTAAATACATTTTTCTATATGTGTGGATGTATCTGAGGTTGAAGGTCCAGTGTGTCAGATTCAGGGGGTTCTGTTTGCAGAATATGGCAGAAATTAGATATAATATTCATAACCATAGTTTCTCTTTCTTCATGCTAGGAAGGGGAGGGTGAGCTGAGGGGGTTGCAATCTGCAACTATACCACTAGATGTCACTAAATCCTACACAGTGCTCTTTTAAATCACCTGTTGAGCATTTAATGCATGCACTAAGTTGCAGAGGTATCAATTTGTCACCTTGCACCTCTTAAGTTTGGCTGCAGGGCATGCAGAGTCCGTCTCTGATTTCATTAATGAAAAAAAATGCTTTACTCATTTGGCTCTCCTTATCTGCATGAATCATGTAGAGACGAAAGGTCGGTCGGGGTTAGATCTATAGGTAAATAATGTTTCCCTCTGCTTGGGCAAGTCAAATGCAGGATCTTACTTGAGCTAGTAACCGCTAAATTCCACCGGGCGTGGCTGTCACATGTCCCTGGTGCCACCACAATTAATCGCACCAGGTCTACTTGTGATTCCACCACGTAGTGGTGTTTCGGCATTTCAGGAGCGTTCCAGGCAGAACACTGTGCTGCTTGACATGGCTGGTCCTCTGTCAAAAATAGACCAGCTGTGTCAAACAGCACAGAGAAGATCGAGCTGGCATTAACAGTCATTAACAGAGACATTATAGAGAATCTGGTCAATTTTCACAATAAAAAAACAGACTTCCAATTATAAATACACAAACAATTAAGCTATTTACTCATGGTAGAAACACAAACAAAAAAACACACACAAAAAAAAAACTGACCAAGTTAACAAAGTCTGGCAGGAAAAATGCTCCTTGTGGGAAATGAAGCCGTGTGGAGAACATCACAGAGCTGTCCCCAGTGGAATGAAAGCATGAGGCAAAGTGAAGTAAGTTTTGGTTGCTGCCACTTGAAGTGTGTTGCCTCCTTCAATCAGCACCCTCATATTGTAATGTGACTACTTCTTCTGTCTGTATGGTGGGTCTCATGTGTGCTATGTGTGTCAACTGATGTGATGCTTCGTGATGTGGTCAGTGTGTATAGTTTTAATGACAGCCTCTCTGCAGTCAAACAAGATCGAGTTTCAAGAAACAGGCCGGATCTGAAGAAGAAAGAGAGGCTGTCAGATTAAAACACAACACATGTTCCAGTTGAAATGAAGCGAAATCTTTTGATTACACTCCTATATTAATGTTGGACTCATGATATACAGTTTAAAAAAAAAAAAAAGAAGCAGAGATTTTCATGTATGCTGTATGTTATGGAATTTTCTATCCTTAGGTTACACGAGGTCACGTGTGGGCCTTGAGGTCCTCAGCAGTATTAATTGTTTGGCTTTGATTGGGAACAGGAGGTGCCAGTCTATCTCAACACTGTGGTGGCCAGGGTCGAAGAGACCTATTGCTGCATTCATAGACATAATAGATAGCTGGCTGTTGACGTTCCAATCTGTATAAACAGACATCTGTGTCTCCAGACTAGAATATGCTGACAATAACACCTCCATGGGTAAAGACATTCTCTTTGGCTAATTCTGGGCGTATAGTATTTGTGGTGTTATCTTGGGGTTTAAAGTCTATCCACCAGGATGAGTTGGGCAGAATGTGAGACCGACTCAGACACTTCTGATGTACTTTGAGAGTGTCTCTAATTCTCCTTGGCCAAGTGTCAATAAATATTACAGCATAAGACATCAGAGGCTCCTGAACACTTTCTTCCCTCCTGACCTCACCACTGACCTTTGACTTCGGCAATTTCTCCACAACACTGTACTTCTCCCCAGAATTGGAAATAAGCTTTGATATGAAGTGAATTAATTAACAGGATCTGGAGCAGAGCCACCCCTCAACCACACCTCTAATCACTTGTCCAGCTACTTATACCTGGCCAACCCTTCTGGCCCAGTTGTCCCTTCATCCTCTCTTCCCTTCCTATTCAGTCTGGTATATAGCTCTCTGCCATCTCAGTCTAGGTATCGTCTGGTGGCCTGTAAGCATCTTGGGTAGAAACACCTGAGACAGAACCCCCACTCTGCTCGGCCTTCAGCACGTTTTCCCAGACCAGCCTAACCTATGTCACCCTCTTCCATGTTCTCCCCTCAACATCTACATCCACTCACCTTTCCTTAACATTTTATTGAAGCTTTAGATGAAATATTGTTGCATATTTTACATTTTACTTGGCAACCACAGCAGGCCATGTGACGGCTCTCCCGTCCATTCTAACTTTGGGTATTACACTGAAATCACTGCGCAGCACGGCGACCATAGTGCTACACAAACACGTCGAACGTTTAGAAAAAAAATTGCTTTAGTTTTAAGTCACACTTTACAGGTAAACCTTCCCACCCCAAAAGCTTCTCACAGCTCTGATCAACAGCAAACTAAAGTTACACTGACAAAATCAGCGCCTGTGACTGTGAAGAAACTCCACCTGTTTACTCGTTTTTGGATAGCGGAGCCAGGAATATTAAGCTGGAGACGACCAGACTCACCACACTGAATTTCACAGAAACCTATGGGGGGACATCACAGAGACTATGTCCATATTTCATACAGTCCATAGTTGAGCTGCATGTTCTGCTGGTACATTCAGTATACACGCATACATTCATTGGGTTTATTATTAAGATGGCTTTTTAATGACTGGTCTTGTGTCTGTGTGTGTATGTGTGTGTGTGAGTGTGTGATGCTCTCAGATCTCGGCAGTGTCAGCAGCAGAGGAGTGTAGAAGTTGACTGTGTGACAAGCTGTCAGAAACAAGTCATATCTAAACCCATCAGATCAGAGCTCCTCCTCTGAAGGTGTGATGTATATTTGTGTGTCAAACTACTTCAACCCCAGAAAACTTTACCTGAGTGTTCCAAATGACATTAAATATACAGTATTACCGCCCCCAGTAAAGAAAATATTCAATATGACCCTAGCACTGTACGCACATTGTTATTTCAACCAGAACCCAAAAACAGGGCAGTAATATTTGTTTTCGAGTGTTGTGATTTCACATTTAGGAGCCTACCCATGCTGCATCTCTGGCCCCACAACAAATAAAACTGGAAAGGTCAAACAAATCAAACTTCAGTCTCTGGGGTAGATGCAGACGTTCTCATCCTCAGTCTGAGTGGAGGAAAAACAAAGTGAAGAGTAGAATGTTACCACACTGAATCTCATTTCAGTGATGCAACATTTCGATTCAAATTCTCCTTTCACGTCTGAGTAACATAAATTAAGGCTCTAAAGGTCGGTTTATTGTGTCAGTACATTCTATACAAAAGAGTCAATTTACTGAAAAATGCAGTAAACCATGACGGTGATCCACTTTGTGCATCTCGGGCAGATCGGATAGCATCCAATGAGCATTCGAAACACATCTGATTGTTTAAAGCATCTCCAGAGCCGGATGTTTAAAAGGTTTAAATGCATCTGTCTCCTCAAGACGCATGTAAACTTTATTCGTCTCAATGTAACTCCATCAGTAAGAGGTCTGTGATTATGATAGCTAATTAGAGTGAAATTACACTGAAATTAGCTGCAGTTTACTTTCTATACACTCAGTGTTCTTTCTTTCATTAAAGTGAAAAATGGCTCAAGCTATTTTAACACCTATGTAGATTCCAAAGGTGCACCATAGTTCATAAACTGGATTCACCCATGTGTTTGTGTTCGAGCATTGGGAGTTGTTAGCTAGTCTGTTAAACTGAAATTCTTGTATATACCAGCTTCCGGTACAATAACACTTCCTTCTGGCCTGGATTAGAGATGAATGATTTAAATATAGCTGGAAAAATCAAGAGAAGATTGCATTCGGGTCTGTCGTCTGACCATTGACAATTTAATTACAGAGTCCATGTATGTGTGTGAAGCCTATGTGGAAGTGCTATCATGCTGGATGTACTGCTCTTCTGCCTTCCGGCGGCAAAGACGTGAATCATTGTTGGACCTGAGGCGGGCCAAATGATGCCTCTGTGTTCATATAAGCCATCAGTAACGGCACTTACCTGTCAATCAATGGCAGTGGCAATGCGGTTAATTATGCGCAACTTCAAGCCTTAATGTCATCTGAACAGGTGTTGAAAAAAAAAATTCACTCCCAGTCACAGTTGTCATAGACGGAGAAATTAGCTGTAGAGACCAAAACCGTTTATTTCTGCTGTAAATCTGGACATTTTAATACGGTCACTTATGGAGGTTGACTCACTTCTGCAGCCTGTCTCAAGTGGCTGCTCGAGGAATTACAGTTTTTAACACTTCTGCATTGGCTTCATTTCCCAGCACCAAGGTTGCAACTAAATTAGACAATAAAGCTGTGTATACTTTAGGGCGTGGCTACCTTGTGATTGACAAATCATTCTTAGTGAGTCCGTCCAGTGCAACAAACTTCAGATCAAACTGCTGAACTAGGCAGTGCTGATCAAATATGAATCCAGATTCTTTTACTGCAGTGACTGTTTTTCTTCTCAGAAAGATAGTTAATGTTTAGCTGTTTGTGACTGCCTGAAAACGGAGTCAAAACCAAGCACAACTGAGCTCACACTACGTCACCCACCAGCCTCACGCTCTCCTCCAAATGTGGTTTCTGGCTTAGAAATACAAGATGGCAACACCTATGATGCCAACTTCAAATTAACCAAGGGGTGACAGCAGGGTTACACTGGGGTCTGGCTAATGAGGATGCATGTGGCTAAGAGTAAATGAAGGTGTAGTAAATCTGAGACACTTGGAAACACTGTAAATGGGCCAGTGTGCCAGAGAGCCTCCATCCACAGTACCAGGCTTCAGTAGTGTATCCTGTTGAGCTGATGTGCGTCACTGAAGGTTAACATAACAACAAGTTGATGCACAGGCTTACATAGAAAAAAGTAAGTGTGTGTGTGTGCGTGTGTGACATGCTAGTCGGGAACTTCCCAATTGTCAATCAGGAAAGATAGCTTGGTCGCCTGTACGAGTTAAGACAGAAGACTTTGTACCCTCAGCTCTCGTCTCTGGACTGACTGCACATAACTCTTTTGTGAAGCAGTAAATACTCCAGCAGAGGGGGGTTATATAAAATTGGTAGTTGTGACACAGATTATGTGATAACCTTTTCTATTCTTGACTCTCCAAATTTCCAAAGGTCAGCACTGTCAGGACGGTTTTGAACTGGTCAACGGAACAAAACTGGGTGTCAAAGTTTACCAAAGCTGAATGCAGCATTAGTTCTTATTGATAGTGATGTGTTTGAAATGTAGATCACTCCAGCTGAGTCATCATACACATGGCAAATTATTTCTATAGATAAATATTTTTGTTGTTTCAGTTTATCTGGAGGAGCAGAATTATCTCACTAGGTGAGAGAGGGACAGAATTATGACCCAAAGTCATAGACTGGGATCAGTCTCCTTATTCAGTTGAAAGAAGTCAGTTTTGTTCTGCAAGCAGTGGATGTGTCAAACCAGGAGGCTTCATCAAAACAACATGACATCATCCCGCAAGGCACAAAGGCTGTATGGCCGATGGGTTCCTTGAGTGAAGTATCATTAACGGCTGTACAGTCTTTGGCATCTGAGAAGTCTTAAAAATCATATATCTGTTACTCAAACAGCACTTCCTGGATCATATTTCATGGCTCAAGTCGGTGCATTAAGCAATCCACCCCCATAAAAGCAGCCCCCTGTATTGTTTTAATGCAGAGTTGGTTTCAGTCCAAACCCTTGAGCCCATACCGCTATGTTAGAGCTGCTCTCTGGTAAGCTCCCAGAAGCAGCCGGCATTAAAAAGTCTGTGATTTTACTGAGCAGGTCACACTTGTGAACCTGTGAAAGTAAATGAATGTGAAACAGGTGTTGCTAGAAAGAAAGTCCAAAAGTGAAGCTCAGTCATGGTTTCCTGGATAGGTAAATGTTTAAAAATGAATAGATTTTAATATATTTTCTGCTCTTTAGCCTCGATAAGTGGAGCGAAGGTGCAGCTGGGAGGATATCAGACTGTGCTCCAGTTCAAAGAGCAAAGTCGAGACCGCCTGCAGTGTTTAGTCACTGGTGTATTTTCAATAGTATCTTTAAACGCACTCTTGCAGAAAGACTTTGCAGAAATATTTATTTCATATATTAAACTTATTTCTTTAGTGATATTATATTTGTGCTGTAAGGATTTGTTAAGGAGTGTGGGAATGTGCTGCCTTGTGCTCCCACCAGCACAGCTCACTGATTCGCATTTTATATCTAATTTGGGTGGCTGTAGCTCAGTCCGTAGAGACTTGGAGAACAAGGAGGGTTGCTGGCTCAGGTTCAGCATGGACCACAGTATGGAGTGTGAACTGGTAGCTGGAGAGGTGCCAGTTCACCTCCTGGGCACAGCCAAGGTGCCCTTGAAGGTACCAAACCCCTAACTGCTCCCAGGGCGCTGCTACATGGCTGCCCATCACTCCAGCATCTCTCCACATTTGCATGTCTATGAGCCCTTTGTGTGTGTGTGGTTGTATTCTGTATTTTACAATTAATTAAGTAAATCTTCTTTTTTTATTATTTGTACAAAAACTGAGTAAGAGTAAAAATGACACATGCTTTTTCTGGTGACTGTTTCATAGAAACTTTCTTGAGCCTCGGCTGAATGTGTGGCAGCCAAATGATGGTGACAACAACAAACATACTTCAATTTTCATGTTTCTTTATGCTAAGATAAGATAATCTGCTGCTGGCTCCAGCTACATATTCAGCACACAGTCACAGTGGATTTGTCGAACTATTTCTCTAAAAGTAGGTTGGAAGATAGAGCTCCAAATGAAAATAAGATCCAGGTTTAAATGAGCCAGAATGGAAAATTGGGAGAATTGAAGTGAGTTGTATGAATATTGTTCACTGCATTCTTTTTTTTGTCGCTTTATGTTAAGCTTTTATGTATTCATACATACATTAACATAAAATCACACTTGAAAACAAACACAGACATTAGCATCAACAGACAGTATATTCAACATACAACCATATATACAAGATATATATACAAAGGCCCACGGCAAATCAACACTTTTTTTTTAAACAATCAAAATAAACATTCAACACCATATCTAAAGTTTCCCATATGTCCTACATACAAATAACACGTCCCCTCACCCTCTTAAAATTTTCCTCTTCGTTGTTTATTCTAATGTATACAATATATACATATGATGTAATTTCTGACATAATTTCCATCCATTTTTTAACATCTGGGGCGATCGTACTCTTCCATACTCTGAGGATTGTTCGAGCAGCTGTGACCATCCCGACCCTGTTCATATTTAGATATACAGTATTTGGCACTTCTGTTTGGTCCCCTAACAAACACAGTCTTGGTGATAGGGGTACCACCACACCCAGCCATTTACTCACATGTTCCAATACTTTCTCCCAAAACGGGAACACCAGTTTACATCCCCAAATTACATGTAGAAATGTCCCTATTTCACTCTGACATTTCCAACATACTTCCTATTGATCCTATTCTATGTAGTTTTGAAGGAGTGAATAAAATCTATCAATTATCTCAACTGAATAAATTTCCCCTTCGCCTCTCTCTGTTCACTGCATTCTAATAATCTTGTCACCTGTTTATCCATCAGATATTTTTATTGGGTGGAGGATTTGAAATCTGGACAAAGAAGAAAAGAAATAGTCTGCATTTAGCTTCAGATATTTCCCTGTGTCATCACTTTTTCTCTTCAGAGACTAAAATCCCACCAAACACCACATCTGAATTTCTCCTCCGTTTCGATCTGACAGAAGTTTGTAAAGCGTGTCCTGAGCGGCTCTCCTGCGGGCTATCAGCCTCCTATATCACACACCATGCAAAACCGAAACGTACATCGTCTCTACTGTACTGAGCTGAAGAGAAAAAATAGAAGAAAACAGAGCGAGACAGGTTGAGATGGACTGAGGCAACGGCACGTCTACGAACGCTCTGATCTCAGTGCTGAAATCCAAATCAGAGGGAGCAAAAAGATTTTCCACATCACTTTTGAAATACTTTGGAGAAAAAGTATGCTCCAACTTTATGAAGCCACACAGAGGCACACTGACTTCCTCCAGGCAAGTGTTTCACCGCTGTCAGGTAAAAACCGTGTATCTCCGGGTCCTTGCTTTTAGCTAGAGGCCGGTGCGTTTATGTTATTATCATGAAAGGGTTTCACGATGAGCCCTGGGGAGCAGAGAATGTGCTCGACTCGCTGAGGAACATTTAATCCTTCGAGTTAGTTTGAGAGCTTGAAATATACGAGGAGATACAAGGTTTTTACCTGGGAGTAATGATTTGACTTCTAAAGCACCATTTTTGACCTGCCAATAAGAGGTGTGTGTGTGTGTGTGTGTGTGAGTACACAGACTTCATACTAATGCACAGACTCCCACAGACCCCACAGTGTTGTATTATTTACACTGTGACACTGAGCAGAATGTAGTCGACAAATAACTTCATCTTCCTCCTAATAAAACATACAGTAGGCACTGTGTGTGTGTGTGTGGCCTTCCTCCCACTGAGCTGATATTTGGCTATTGATTTATGACTAGAGCATCTATCCTGTTTAACAGCAGAATGCCGCATGGACACTGGGCCAATAGAAACAGCCTCCAAATGATTAAGTATCAGCTATGTGTGTGTGTGTGTGCGCTGGACACACTACATCCAAGTTTTGTTAGCTAGGCTGTGTGTACCAGTGTGTGTGTGTGTTCATTCTATCTGTATTTCCTTCCCCTCTGCTGCTCCCATGATGCAGCTGATAATAAAGATGGAGGTTACCGGGGCTAGTGCCGTGCCCCCCACCCCCACCGCCGTGATCTATTGGTGTCCACCGCGCCAAATGAGATAGTACTGTCCCCATGCCCTGTGTGTGTGCGTGTGTGAGGTTATCCCTCGCTGCACATGGCGGTGATTTGTTTGCATGTATTCCATGTCAGGTTTGATGTATGTTATTATAGCGGGGCTCCTGCAGTCGACGAGGCCATTATGAAATAGAAAGTACACACACACACACACACACACACACACACACGTACAGCAGATAAGCGAGATTTACAGTGACACACACACACACACACACACACACACATCCCCTGTGGCAATTCAAAAGTTGACATAGCTGATAGGTTGTGCAGCAGGAAAACTAATATAAACTAATGTATTTGCAGTTCCTGGAGCCGCTCTGACCTGCGCCACATCTTTCCCTCTAAAGCCCCGTGTCCACCAAGCAGTGTGTGTGTGTGTGTGTGTTTCCATTGTCAAAAGTTGTGCATGGCACCAATAGAACCATTCTATTCTGCCGATTTCTTTCGTTACCCTTCTGTTGAGGTACCTAGCCAACAAGTTCTCGCTCCCACCTCATTGAATCATCTCGCTGAGTGGCTCTACACTTCAAAGTGAGTCACTGCAAGAACATTATGTTAGCCAGGTGCATCCAGAAATGATGCTAGAGGGGTACCTGCAGCGTCACTGTTTGACCAAGCTGCCATATTTGACGACTTGCTGGTCGTCTGGTCGTCTGCGCTCTGATGGGGGATTTCTCACACTCTCCCGTTTGTGTTCTCTCGCAGCCTGCAGTCGTTCCTCAAACAAAGCATGTGTCTTTGTCATGGGCTAATAATCATCCACATACCATGTGTGTAGTCAGGAGCGCCAGAGAAGTGACTATTAAGCAGCGATCTGGCAGTAAATGTACAGTGCAGTAAGTGTCAGAGTATCAGTTAAAGAATGCTCAAGACCAAGAAGAGTCACTCTGTTGCTTCACAACTGTAGTTGCCTATTTACACATCCAACAAACAGAGAGCAACATGATCGTCCATTTGAAGCTGTGTTCCACCTGCCTAATATTCTCATTCTTTTAGCTCTGATTTTGGTCTCCACCAACCTGAGACAAATATCTGTCTCTTTAGCTGCTAAATGCTCCCCTATGTTCACCAGCTAGCTTCTAACTGTGTCTGTCTGCTGTTTGCTGCTGGGCAGGTTGTGTATGGCGAGTTTATCACTAAAAAAACTAAACTGAAACTGAAAACAATGAAAATTCTTATCCAGGTTCATCATTATGAGTGACCCCTTACCATTACATAGTAAGTTGACATGGTTACTTCAAGGCCTTCAACAGAGGCAGATAGTTGAACTGTAATTAAATCGTGTGTGGGGGATGATGTTTAAAGCCCGAACTACATTACATCATTTGAGAATAAAGTGTTTATGACTATCAAATGAAATGTTCATGTTATGTTATACAAGATAAGACTGTAAAATATGTGTCATACGTGACTGATATGCTGAGTATTAGAATGTGAGTGTGGACAGAGTCATAAAACATGTTGGTTTTATACTTATTTCTTATTTCATTATTTAATAACTACGTACAGTAGTTTATTCCTGGAAATATGTTTAAACATGTTGGTAGGAAGAGGGTTAAAAGGTTTTTTGCTGGATTACTCAGCATTATGGATGGACATAGAGACGTCCAGTCAGCTGACCGTGGTTAGACTGACAGTACAGTAATTGTAGGATGCATTTATCGTTGCTTTGAGTCTCTTCTGGGATTTGTTGATGATAATACCAATAAAAAAATAACACCAGCAGTATCTGTTACATAATAGACTGATGTTGTTGGCTCCTTCTCTATTTGGTTTAAAGTATCAGTAGCAGGTGGAGGCAGTGCAGGAGTCAGGAGGCCCCGAAAGACACAGAGTCCAACAGCCTCTCAGAACTTAATTCATCCTTGGCCGTGATATTGGCCATTAAAGGAGTAATACGTACACTATAATGCAGACAACAGATCAACAGTAACACAGTGACATTTACAGTGTAATGTATGTAAACTGAGGAGAACCATAAAGACTTATTGTGGTTGATTTGGCACGTCTGCAAATCACCAACTGAAATTAAAATGTGATGATGTCTGGACTGTAATTTTACTGTAATGAAATATTTATGTGAGTGGGCACTAAAAACACACCAGAATTCACTCAAAGTGAGGAGAAAATTTTAGTTTTGGATGCTTTCGGTGTTTTATTTTTATAATTGCTACTTGAATAAATGTTGCTTTTAAGGTGCCACATAAATCAAACTCCTCTCTGATCTGTCTGTGAGACTTTCTTTTTTCTTTTGGGCTGTTTTTAAAATGATTATGCTTGTGCATAATAGCCACATCAGTCTTTCAATGTGTGTGTTTGTGTGTATGTGTGTCTGTGCTGATGCAGAGCACTGGGTGGCTCAGCAGGGATCTACACCTCGCCTGAGGGTGGATGATCCCGACAATCCAGCTCTTCCTCTGTGGATCAGTCCCAAAGCTCCCACTCAATGGACCAAATATCCTCTTGACTCCTGCTTAGCCAAGTCCAGCACAGCAAAAACACCATGACTACACGGCTCCGGCCTTGGGCGATTACATATCACCAGTCATCAAACCTTGGAAAACGCATTTGGCCAAGTGATGATTATTTCATAAGTGTAACTTCTGAGTTATAGTTTTCAGTGCTTGCTCTCAATCAAGTTTTAAAACATCAACAGTGAAATCAGGAGTAAAAATCAAATATCTTGACTGCCGTTTTGCCAATATCTGTTACTCTGGGGTTTTTTCCCTGTTCAACCCAGGTCTCTTGAAACCCCCCAAAAGCAAAGCTGCTAACAGCTGCAAGGACAAGTTAACATGCTTTTAGCCATTTGATGTTTTAGGAAACAGTTGCTGATGCAGATGCAGAGCAACATTATCCGTCATTTTGTGTTCACCTGATGAATTTAAGTTCAACACTCACTCTCATTTTAGCTCTGTTTGGTTTCTACCAACTTTAGCTGGTGTTCTGCCATGTTCATCAGCTAGTCTCTACCTATGTGTGTCTTCTGTTTGCTGCTGGCCAGGTGGTGCACTGTGGGTTTTTAGAGCTTTTTCACTGAGAACAGCCACCGCATACGTCCACAAATGACAGTGTTGAGTGAATCAAAACAGTAAATGTGTCCTAAAGCTAAAGACACTTTAACATTACACATAGTCCTTGATTAAAGTCGACATTTTGCTGAGTCTTTATGGTCAATATCAGCCAGTTAAGTTAGTTTAGGATGAAGACTGAAGACAAAAGGTCACAAATTCTGCCTACCAGCAACTCTAAAACTAACATGTACATAAACAAGTCACAGTTGTGATCAAAAGGATAAATATAGCTTGAACGATCATTCTTGGTCATTAGAAAGTATGTCAATTAAATAATCTGTGGGATTGCCTCTTAACTTCTTATGAGTGGTACCTTAAGGCTCATCTGAAGTTTGCTGCTGAATACATGGACAAAGTACAGGCTTTCTGTTGTAAAGTTATGTGGTCATGGCCCTTTGAGCCCCAGAATACCATACCAACTGTCATGCATGGGGATGACAGTACTCTGGGCCTCTTTTGATGCCAGTGGAACCTAAGGAAAAGTTCAGATCCTCTGTCAAAAGGTTGGGTCTTCAGTCGGGTGCTCCAACAGGACAACAACCCCAAACACACATCAACAGGTACAGGAAAGGTTAAATCAGGCTAGAATCAAAGTTTTAGAACAGGTTTCCTAAACTCCTGATTCAACCCCTTTCTTAACACGTGGACTGTGGACTACTTTCTGTCTGTGTCTGCTTGAGGATGGCTACCGAAAGCATACCTACCAAAACCTCACGTTTCTTGTGATCTCTTTCCAGCATAAACAACAAGACTCAAGGCTAGCTGTTTCTCCCATTCCTAGTCTTCATGCTAACCTAAGCTAAGCTAACCAGCTGCTGGCAGCAGCTTCATAATTAACAAACATTAATATTCTCATCTCCCAAAATATTTCTTTAATATCTAAAATATTGGTGAGTGTAGTTTTAAAAGAGACAGGCACAATATGTTCATTCAGTCAGAATAGTGAGCGTACAGTAAGTGTAAGTTGTTACTTCCTCCATTGTGACAGTTTTCTTGTTCCATCCACATTCTTGTCTGCTTCATCTATATTTGTAACAGACTTGCAAACTTTTAAACCCATGTATCATCATAAAGTGTGGAGTCAGTTGCCCTCGAGCTGACAGGCTCTTGAGATTTCCCACTCAACATCCATCTTTTGATTGCACTTCAATGAAAAAAGTGACTGTCAGAAAAGAAAAATTGTGGAGTAATGTAATGTGGGGTGATGATTGTGAAATGTCGTCCTCCTGACTTTCATGCTTCTTTTTTTTATTATGTAAATCAGGCGTTGTGATGATGTTCTTGCCCTCTGATGTTAGCAGGACATCTTTAGCCTCGGGTAAGCAAAGACACAATGATATACAGTCTTTTCCTGGTTCAGCCTCATCAACCCTCCCAGTGCCTTGTGGGAATTGGTGACCAAACAACACTTATCATTGTCATGTGTGAGTTATACTGTATAGATGACTGATGTGTTGGAGGCACACTTGTTTGTGTGTGATCTCTACTGTAAGGCATGACTGCAGTCTGTTGTAAGCCATTAGTTACAATAACAGATGGATGTAATGTACAGTGAGAGTATTATGGAGGCCTTCATTAATCACAAAAAGCAGATTAATGCCACTGTGCTGGTAGGCCTAATGAACAGTGGGTGGAGAGGCGTTCAAATCCTAAAACAACAAGACTCAGCCCGAGGAGCTAGAAGTGAATTAACAAAAGGAAGCGAGAGAGAAGGATGCCAAAGAATCCTATCAGCCGCCCGCGCTCATTTCCCCCAAAAAACATCATTGAAGGAATGGCGGCCTCCTCCTATTGCTCAGCCAAAAAAAGTCTGAAACGATTACAAGCCCGGGATCAGAGGCAGAACGTTCCTCGAAGCTTCTTTTTTTTTTCAACCCGTCCCATTCTCTGTGCCTGCTTTGATTTTTGAACCAATTAAATTGAGACGAGAGTGAGCTTTGCGGAGCGTCGTTCAGGGGAGACAAACGACAGCATTGGGCAAATATTGAAATCGGCGGATCACATCAAAACTTGATCAAACTTGTCTGATGTCTCTGCGGCTGTGCATTAATCACTGGGGGAATTCAATCAGCCAAACAAAATGAGCCTGGTGTGTTTCTTTTTCAGAGTCAGATCGACACAGAGCGGCAGACTTTTTCTACAAGCTGCGGCCCACACACTGAAACTGATACAGACTGAGAAAACATCTGCACATTGTTCATCGTAACACAGCAAATTCCCCACGCAATATGCTGAAAGCAAAGCAGACCTTATTCCCTCCCGCTCGCTCAAATGATCGTCTCCCATTACCGTCTGCAGTTGCCATGACGACGCAAATTTACTTTTATGAGAGGAGACAGCAGATGATTTGATGAGTTTCTCCTCTATAGCTTTGAGATGGTAAACTTTGTGTTATTGTTGTCCTCGGCTCTTTAAAGTCATGTCGTTTCAGGTGCGATGTGACTGAATATTCCTGTAACAAAGTGAATGCAAATAAATGCTCCATAGGGAGATGGGCTCCATAGCTCAGCATTATGGGGCACAGTGTAAGTGTGATTAAGTTCTAATTCAGGTTAATGTGAACATCTCAACCTCTGATAGCCTGTGATTGAGTCTCCCTGTTATCAGCCAGTGAATGAGACCTCCTCTGTGATGCCCCTACAAGAATCTGATGTATGGACATCGAAACCTCTTCATAAGACCTCTTCGTGTTTACGCTTGTTTCATCTATCTGGTAAAGTGATGGCATTTGTCATTCACAGGGGTCTTTTTATGGTAATGTTCCTCACAGCTTCATTCAGACATAAGTAGGGTTGTCAAAGGTGACCATTTGTATAAACAATACCATCTCCATTAATTGTATATTTTATACTATTATATCTATTTACTGTTCAGAAGTTATTAAAAAAAAACAGGTCTACAATCAGAACCTGATTGCACACCTGGTGTAAAATAAAGTGCCAGAGGAGCCGTGACTTAACAAAATCATGATAAAGAAAAATACGTATTCCTAGTTTTCCTTTGAATCTTTCAGTAATGGCCATTGTTAGCACAAGAGATGTTCATCTCCTTTTTCTCACAGTCAGTCCACTGATTCATTTTCACCAGTTTCATCATTTATTATTATTACTATTAGAGTGCAAATTCCCATCCCATACTTTAGGTGTTTATTTAATCTTACAGCCTGTTAGTACAGCGCTAGCACTGCTGTGTCATAATAACATCCTGGAATTGAATCCTCCAGCTGACTTTATGGATTGAAGAAATAATATCCATACCTCACATGCAGTAATATTCTTCAGTTCAGTTGTATTTATATAGCAGCAAATCATAACAGAAGTTATCTCGTGACACTTTCCATATAGAGCAGGTCCAGTCCGTACTCTTTGAAATATTGTTTACAAGAGACCCAACAGTTCCCACCATGAGCAAACACTTGGTGACAGTGGCGAGGAAAAACTTTCTTTAAGAGGCAGAAACCTCGAGCAGAACCTGGATCATGGTGGACACATCTGCTGCAGATGAGTTTAGAAAGAGAGAGATGCACAGCAGCAATGATAATAATAATAACTACTATTAAAATAATTATGATAGAAATCACAATAAATATTATATTCATAATAATTATAATAGGGTTTGCAGTGGCTGTCAGAAGGGACAGCAGGCTCAACCACAAGCCCTGATACCCCGAGATGTTGAACAGGTGAGATAAGAAAGCAGAACAACTCTGGGGAAGAAGCTAATTTAGTAACATGCATATTTTTGCTATATTTGAGTGACATTATTACAATTTCCATATGGCCATTGTTATGGAATTATCTATCCTTAGGTTACACGAGGTCACGTGTGGGCCTTGAGGTCCTCAGCAGTATTAGTTGTTTGGCTTTGATTGGGAACAGGAGGTGCCAGTCTATCTGTCACTGTGGTGGCCAGGGTCAAAGAGACCTATTGCTGCCTTCATAGACATAATAGATAGCTGGCTGTTGACGTTCCAATCTGCGTAAACAGACATCTGTGTCTTCAGACTAGAATATGCTGACAATAACACCTCCATGGGTAAAGACATTCTCTTTGGCTAATTCTGGGCGTATAGTATTTGTGGTGTTATCTTGGGGTTTAAAGTCTATCCACCAGGATGAGTTTGGCAGAATGTGAGACCGACTCAGGCACTTCTGATGTACTTTGAGAGTGTCTCTAATTCTCCTTGGCCAAGTGTCAATAAATATTACAGCATAAGACATCAGAGGCTCCTGAACACTTTCTTCCCTCCTGACCTCACCATTGACCTTTGACTTCAGCAATTTCTCCACAACAGCCATATACTGCATTTTTGTACAGCACTATCGGAATACCACAGAGCAACTAATCCTTTGGTATCCTTTAGGTCATTTCTCTTCCACAGTAAACTCTTTAATATTAGAATAATTAGATAAAATATAATTTAGTGAGCATCTGAAGCAGGACTGCCATCATCAGACAAAGAGCTGAACAGGTTAGCCAAACTCATTGAGGATGCTTACATGTTCTGTGTTGGCTAAAAACCAGGTCAGTGCAGTAACTAGGTTAACGGGGAAATTCTCTGTGTGGAAGCCTCTTGTCGTGACTCATAATGTTTGCCTGTTGGTTCGGTCACTGTAGTAGATGAAAGAAGGAGTGGAGCCTCTGGCAGGGCAGCGTGACACTGTACCTGCAGGATAAAGTCCAGCTAGTCAACCTCACATGCTGAAGGGTCAAATTATTCCTTCCTCTGTGTGTGTGTGTGTGTGTGTGTTTGCACAACAGTGGTACTGGGATTAAAGAGGGCCAAAGGGTTTCTGTAAATCATTTATACTATCATCAAAAGCATTATTATGAGCACAGTACACAGAACAGTACTAATTTACATCAGGGCTGCAGATTTCAAACGCTGGGGATCCAAACTGTCCATTTTCGATATTTTCTGCTATAGCAGCAAGTGCTCTCAATGCTGAGCTGACCTGTTGTTCTCTTCCAACATGTTTCATTGACTCTGTGTTAACCTACATGTGACAGAAAGGACTGAAAACTGAAACTGGTCCTCTCCTCTGTCACTAGCATCCCATCTTGCCTGCATCAGTGTAGCAACACTAAGGCAACATCGAGTCCCATCGTGCAACTCAGTACAGCCAATGGTGAGGCTGGTCAGGGAATGTTCTCTCACTTTTGCCAGGCAACAAGCTGCTCCTGTGTATCTGAGAATGGAAACACCTGACAAAGTCAGAGTGTGGTACACTATGTGGCACGTTGAGACAACAGACAAATTAAGAACATCTGTGATTGGATACATGGGGGAAATCTCCAATCAGACACTGTGGGGCGCCCAACAAGCTTTCTTATATTGAGTATACATTTAGATTCCACTTTGTTGAATGTCACTGGTAATTGTCTCTGTATCTGATTATTTCTGCAACTATTGATGTTATCTCAGTACTTCATTCATGGTTCTGATTCTGTGTCTTGTAATGTCGTGTTAATAAGCTGTAAAGCTCAGTGTTATCACAGACAGGTGATAACCAGCTTCACAATTTTGAGTGAAGCAATAACCCACAAACAGACAGACAGACAGACAGACAGACAGGCAGTACTCATGAGAATAGCTGCTGATACGCAGGTTCAACTACAAACTCTGAAATTATGAACTTCAATCAAACACGTGACATACTGCGCCCATATTATTCTGTGAGTGTTGTTTGAGTAACACCATGTGTTGGTGCTCACCTCAAACCCGCATCTTATCAGTCCACTTCCTGTCTGCCTCATTTGCTTCAGGACAACTCGAGCAGCAGGTGGTGGTGTATGTTAGACGAGCATGACCGTGATACGTTCACAGGCTCATGCCCGCTTGTCGCTCCACCTGTCAGATTGTCCACGCTGTCTCTCAGAAAATGAGTTATTATGCGAGTCAATTGCTCCTTGTCTGAAAAGACCTTAGCTGTACTCATGTTTTTCAGTTTCCTGTCTATCTGCGTGGCTTCGTACTGTCTTAACCCTTTCTCGGGCAAGGGACCATACATGGTCACTTCCACGTGCTTTAAAAATAATGACACACGTCTCTCAATGAAGGAGCAGAATCACATGACTTTCTCCAGCAAATCAGTGAATGTCAGGCTAAGTCACAGGTAGTGTTGCTACGGCCTCTAGCAGGCATGGGCAACCTGTTCCACAAAGGGCCGGTGTGGCTGCAGGTTTTTGTTCCAACCAACCAGGAGCACACAGTTTGACCAATCAACTCTCTGAAGACTGAGATCAGTTGATTAAATGAGTCAAGTCTGGTGTGCTGCTGCTTGGTTGGAAAGAAAACCTGCAGCCACACCGGCCCTTTGTGGAACAGGTTGCCCATGCCTGCATGGATCCTACTCTAACCCTAACTTTAACATTTTTTACTGTTTCACATGCATGAAATGTTGAAATAAGTGTTCCCATAAGTTCCCATATTGACCCCCAGCTGACCGCCCACTTGTTAGGTTCTGTTTTGGAGTTTCAGCCTCTTAAAGTAAGTCTTTCCTTGTCACAGTCAGGACCTGCTCTGTATGGAAAGTGTCATGAGATAAATGTTATGATTTAGTGTTATATAAATTAAAATGAATTGAATGAGCCCACTTTCTTTTGATCACATTTTTTTTTATTTTCACCCATTTTTATAAAATATTCTATATTTATAATATTCACTATATTTTTAGTAAAAATGACAAAAGTAATGATCCAAATGCAGTCCTTCTTATTTGAAGAAAAAACAAAGTGGTTTCTTGTGTGTTATGTCTAAGTGGATATTTGTGTGTGTGTGTGTGTGTGTGTGTGTGTGTGTGTGTGTGTGTGTGTGTGTGTGTGTGTGTGTGTTTGTGTGTGTGTGTGTGTGTGTGCGTGTGTGTGTGTTTATCCAGCAGTAATGATGGCGGTCTCTCTGGAATCAGGCTGTGGTCACTTTGAATTAGTGCCTTTGTCTCATCAGCCGTCCTCACTACATCACTACATAGACATACATACACTCCTGCATGGAGTATTGCTCACTAGACCTGAGTCACACACACAAACAGGCTGTCAGTTACTGTGTGTGTGTGTGTGTGTGTGTGTGTGTGTGTCAGTCAGCTTCTCTGACAGCAGCAGCCTCAGGCCACTCAGCCTCATCTCCTGCACATTTACATGCAGAAACAAACAGCATCCAAAGTTCTCCTGAACGTGCATCCATTCATTCATCTCTGCTCTGAGGAAGCTAACAATACACACACACACACACACAGAAGCACACACACAGCCTTGTCACATCCATTTGGGCCATGAGTAACCCTGTGGGTAGACCTTTCTTACCTGGGGGGGGTCTGCTGCTTCCTGTTAATGGGGACAACCCTGGAACCTCAAGGCCCAACACACACACATGCATACACACACATACACTCATACACACACATGCCCCATTAGTCACAGTTTGCCTGAGGAATCACCCCCTCCTCTCACTGAGCTGAGTCACCGCCTCGGTAAAACTCTGACACACACACACACACGCACACACATGCTCATGAAAACAGTAACTCTTTATAGTTTGACCTTCTAACTAACCTTTAATCAATTTCCTGTTAGAGGGTGACCTTTGACCCCGCCTTCAGGCATTCCAAGCCAATGAATGCCTCACTCTTAGCTTCAGGTTAGTGCCATTTCCTCTCTACAGCACTTCTTTCTTCGCTTGTGGCTCCAACCCTTTCGGCCTCATTGCACTTACACACAGAAATACACACACACACACCTGAACGTACATATACACACACTGGAGAATGCTTATTCTCCACAGTTCAGTACATTATCAGAGACAGTAACAATAGAGCTCAACATATTATGTGACATGCATTCATAGCACACTGATCTCAGTACTTATTAACACCTCTAATAGTGTGAACAAACGCGTGTAACCGACGTGTCCTTACAGTTCGTTACATTTCACCAAAAATCCATTTTTGTTGATATTTTGTTATTTTTTCTGTATAAACCTGTTTTTGTGTGTATTTATTTTGGGGAGCTTTTAGTTTGTTAATTGTATTTTGGTAGTGTGACCGTTGACTCTGAAGTGATGTCACTTCCTGTGGATTTGCGCTATTCTCCTCAGTAGCAGTACGCTATGCTGAGGAGAGGTGTACGTGTGGGAACGAAGTTGCTGCACTGATTTGATTGTGTTGTGCACAGAAAAATAAACCGCCTGTCCAACTGGCGAGACAGCAGATGTCCGTCATCCTTCCCTACACAACGCAGAACACAACGCACAACGTCATTTTAAAGGAGAGTCAGGCCAGACTGGCTACACACGCATAAATCCACACTAATGTATCTCAAAGATGTAAATAAGGAACATGTACAGTTTATACAGTTAGTTTTGAAATACCATTAGGAAACATTCATACAGGATCTGTGTTGAATTTGCAGGTTTTTCCATTTATTTGAGTAGGGTTGCCCGTTTTAGCTGTGGCGGTCGACAAAGTGTCCATGTTGCGCCAGATCTAACTTATGGAAAAATGCAGCCCGACGTCACGCTGCGTCCACCTATCACACGCTCGGAGGCTGAGACTATCTAAACTCTGATACTATATCTATAACAGTGACAAGGAGTTTAATTTGTTTTGTGTCCGATATTTTGAGAGACGAAGAGAGACAGAGAGAGAGAGAGAGAGAGGGAGAGATAAAGAGCTTTGAGAGTGAAAGTGAGTGAGCGCCAGCCTCACTAAAGCCGGTTAATGAGCAAAATATTATATTTCCTGCCCCAAACAATACACCTCTCCCCTACACTGCCACAACCCTGTGGCCTTTCATCACATGAATACAGCCATAGAATTTTTTTTTTTTTTTTTTTGTAGTATCTGACCCAAATCTTAACATTTCTAGAAATAAATCTCTTTTTGATACAAAAAACTGAAAAACCGTTCAATTTAAGTGGCTCTTAAAATTCCAGTGTGCAGGATTCAGTGGCATTAAGTAGTCACCAGCTTAATATGCTTCATCTCACCTTACCCTTCTAAACATGAAGGAGAAAATACAGTACTACTTGAAATTCACAAAAAAAATGTTTAAATACACTTGTACCATGTAACTGTGACCATGAGCAATAAATTGTTTAAACATGGATGTCAGTGTAACTTTAAGAACCAGAGCTTTTGAGCTTCTTCAGAAACTTATGGGTGACGTCATGCACACAGCATCCATTCATTATACAGTCAGTAGTTGGGTAGCCCTTGTGTTTACATTCAAATTGAGATTTGAATGTAATCATGCAGAACAAAGTGAAAATGGAACTTTGCAGATGGAAGCAGAACATCAAGGGCAAAATTCCATTCCGTGTGGAATGTTCTAAGCAGCTCTGTATATCAGGCAGAAAGTGATCAGACAGTCAGATCAATTCAAACCTTTCAACAAGTGACACCACGGTGAAAAACTTGACAAAAGAGAAAATCTTCAAGAAGCAGACCACTGATAAGACTACATCTGTTCATCAGAGACCAACTGCAGCAACATTTCTTTGAGACTGACTGTTCCAGCCAAAGAAAATGGATGAAGAAAAGGACCCAAGTTGGTACCAATGGAGGACCTCTGACTCTCAGGTCAACAAGAAAACTGGACTTGACCAAGATTCAGGCAACATGAGAAAAGAGTTGCAAAAAATATCTACCAGAGGAAAAGATCGAAGGCAAGAGCTAAAGAAGCTGAACAAATACAAGAAACCAAAATCTTTCAACAAGGCGAAGATTGCCTCCCAGGTGAGAAGTAACACCATGAGGGAGAAGAAAACATTCGGGCAAGAGGCTCATGTCATTGCCGACAATAAATTCACCACTGACCTTCAGGGTGAGAGGAACAAGAACCAGCTTCTCCAAAAGGAACTGAATAGGATCACTGCGGCCCACAACGAGCTGAACAAAAGGTACAAAACCGACGTCGCCAACATCAGACAGCAGGCTAACACCTTTAAGCGTGACCGTGACAACGAGATCAAGCAGAGAAAACTCCTGCAAAGTGATTTTGAGAAGCTACAAGTGGAATATGGACTCATGCAGCAGAAGTTATCCGCTGAACTCCAAGCAGAGAAGAACAAGTTCAAGACTGTCCAGGAGCAACTGCAGAAGACCAGTGCAGCACTCAATGAGGTGAACGCACGATACCAGACTGATGTCATCAATGCCAGTCAGCAACAGGCTAACCACCTTCAGCTGAACCTCGACAACGAGATCAAGCACAAGAACTTCCTGCAGACTGAGTACAACAAACTGCACGGTGCGTACACACTGAACCAGCAGAAGTTTGCAGCTGAACTTCAAGCAGAGAAGGACAAGTTCAAGACTGTCCAAGAGCAACTGCAGAAGACCAGTGCATCACTCAATGAGGTCAACATGAGATATCAAACCGATGTCATCAATGTAAGAGAGCAGGCTAACAACGTTCAGCTGAAACTTGACAACGAGATCCAGCAGAAGAACCTCCTGCGGACCGAGTATGACAAACTGCATGCAGCATACACACTCAGCCAACAGAAGTCCGCCGCTGATCTCAATGCAGAGGAGAAGAACAAGACTATTCAACAAGAACTGATCAGACAGATGTACGACAACGATGTCGTCACTGTCAGACAGCAGGCTGAGACCCTTCAGCGTGAGCTTGACAGAGAAGTCAAGGCTCATGCAGACACGGTCTCAGAGGGCTGGCGTGTGATAAACACACTGAGGGCTGAGCAGGACGCCCTTCGTCAGAAGATGGCTGAGGAGATACAGCAAAATGCCTTCAACATGGAGAGGAAGTTTGGGAGAGAGCTGGAGGAGCTTAAAGCCCAGCTCAACCATCAGATCGCCCTCAACCACAAGCTCTCCACTGAGCCAGTCAAGCAGCAGAAGACCAGCATCAGCACTGCACTGGCCCCCGAACCCATGGAAGAGACTAAAATGTCTGAGGAGACATCTTCAGGCTGGAACACAACCCGTCACTTCCTGGGTCTGAAGTAGGTTGACATGAAATCAAATAACATCAAGTTTTATGTCACCTACACAATGCCTTAACATCAACGGCAAGTTCATTTTAGTGGGTTTCCTCCTGGTGCTCCGGTTTCTTCCCACACATGGACTAAACAAAAAAAAAAAAAAAAAAAAAGTTTGTTGTATTAACATCTATAAGTAACATCAATAAAAAAAATTAAAAAAAAATGTTGTTTTAACATCTGTAAGCAACATCAATAAAACAAAACAATAATAAAAAAATAAAAAAAAATCTGCATATATAATTATCTTTTGTAGCATTTAATAGTTGTACAGTAAAAACGAAAAATTCTGATTTCAGGAGGTCCGGATAGTGATGATCAGGTCCGCAGCATCATCATGTTTAAGTTGTATTATAATTTAGTTATACATTACAATTATTTTATATATATTGAAGCAGCATTGTCATTGTATCAACATCTGCACTGTGTGAAGTCACTGACTCAAATCAAACAAAGAAAGCTAGAATTCAACGTCATGGCAACAATATTTATTTTCAGTGACACTCTGGATAATACTTTAAATAAAGAAGAAAAAATAAAGAAGAAAAGTCAAAGCAAAGTCAATTTGACATTCGATTCAGAATTATTAATAAAAAGTACTTTCACAATAATAATAATAATAATGATAATAATACTACTAATAATAATACGTTATTGGCTGACTTGGCTGAAATCTTCTTGATTAAAAGTCGGTTTTCAGTGTCAACCTTCCTCCGTTTAGCACACGCCATGGCACACTGACTCACAGTTTGACCTCTTTTCTCTCTCTTGTCTCCTCACTCCTTTATATTTTTCTCTCGTCTCCTCACTCCTTCATATTTTTCTCTCTTGTCTCCTCACTCCTTCATATTTTTCTCTCGCTTGTCTCCTCACTCCTTTATATTTTTCTCTCTCTTGTCTCCTCACTCCTTCATATTTTTCTCTCTCTTGTCTCCTCACTCCTTTATATTTTTCTCTCTTGTCTCCTCACTCCTTCATATTTTTCTCTCTTGTCTCCTCACTCCTTCATATTTTTCTCTCGCTTGTCTCCTCACTCCTTTATATTTTTCTCTCTCTTGTCTCCTCACTCCTTCATATTTTTCTCTCTCTTGTCTCCTCACTCCTTTATATTTTTCTCTCTTGTCTCCTCACTCCTTCATATTTTTCTCTCGTCTCCTCACTCCTTCATATTTTTCTCTCTCTTGTCTCCTCACTCCTTCATATTTTTCTCTCTCTTGTCTCCTCACTCCTTTATATTTTTTTCTCCGTCACTGTCCCCGCCGCTCTATTCAGTGAAGGCCCACCCTACCCTGCCTGTGATTGGCTGACATTCTTGCCCTCACCTTGACCAATCTCAGTCCTCATGCCTAAACCCAACCAACTCGAACCCACGAAGGCAACGAGTACTGGCCAATCAGAGACAGTGTCTCTACTACTGTTACTTCTGCTACTGTAAAGACAGTGTCTCTGATTGACTGTGTAACTTTACCTGAGTAGCGGTGTAGAAACACTGTCAGAAAAGAGTCGCCACTCAAAATGTAATCTCGGCCAAAACTGAATAAAACTCAATGATATGTTGGTTCCGGCTCTGAGTCCAGACAGGACAGAGTGTTGGTCTGGACCGTGGTCCACCTATTAGTGACCTGTGGTATAGAGTTTTTAGGAACGAGCTGTAAAATGTAGGACCATGTTTCTCTTAAGACTGGACCCACATTAAGACTGTTGAACTGATTATGAATGATTTGGGTTTGAGGACTGAGTGGACAAAGTTAGATCAGGAAATATAAACATAATATAAACGGACAACCCAGTGAAGAATATGACTTTATCTGCAGGACGCTGGACATCCATCACAGTTAGTCACAGTAAATGATGTAATATTCATGTTTACGTATCCATTTGAATGGTCAGGACAACTTACAGCTTTTTCTAGTTATTAACAACATTTTACATAAACTCAAACACCTCTATCACGCCCATCCATAATCACATGCTCTCTCTCTGCTGCAGTCTGCATCACATTGTTTAAATAGATTAATGTTTTCTTTAATGTGTGGTTGTGAATGACCAAACGGTGCGTCAATTTTTTTGGTGCTGCAAGGAATTGTGGGACGGCATTACCTCCTTTCCTTTGGTAACGGATGGTCCGGTGTATCCTATGCTAAAGGAGATAAGAAAGGAAGCACTGAAGCTCCTTTCCTTAACATTTAGAGAATTCGAACAGCTCTTATCATGGCGCCTACGTTCATACTTCTGGGTCATTTCACTCAGTTAAGAACCTTCATTAGCAAAATAGACTATAAATTACTGGATGTATCAAAAAATGATACAAATTAAAATTCATATATGCAAATGATTGTTTTTTTTTTGTTTTTTTTTTTTTTGATTTGCCAGAAGGTTCAATAAAACTCCAGTTTAAAAATAATGATTCAGGATTTACAGGGTTAATTTATCCATTCTGGGCTACTGTAGAGACATGGCAGTTCAACATGGCAGACTAGAACCTGCAGCATCTGTAGTGTCTCCTTCTAAGGTAACAAAAACATAAAGATTGTTATTTTCAGGTTATTATACACCAATGAAAACAAAGTTATGAATATCATATTTAACTTCTGCCATAGTCTGGAAATTAACCCCCCCAAATCTGACACACTGCATCATAATATACAAAACAGGGAGGACAGGCCTCAGTGGAATCTACGTTCCTGGTCAAAACAACATGATTTAGAATTTATTTATAATACTATCAGTGTGAAATTACATGAACCTAAAAACAATAAAACAATGAAAAGTGGATGTTAAAGGGACAGCTTCGGTTATCTGAGTGGTTGTTTGAGGAACTTATGCAAAGTCAGTGTGTTACCTATAGCAGTCAGTGTGATAGATTGACTTTATAAGTCAAAGATTTTTTAAATACATCCTGACTATATACCTAAAAAGACTTTTTAAAAGGGTTCAAATGTTCAAATGCTGTGAAATAGGTTAAAATGCTTAGAAACAGCTAGCAAGAAAAAAGACTAAGGAAGGTCATCAGTGACTGACTTGTGTGATGCCCCATTCTGAATGAAGTTACAAGAAGGGAAGCATCGCATCCAAGCTTCTGCATTCATTCATTTCTGAAACACTCTTAAACTGTGTCATATGTTAGTTAAGTTTTTCATCTGTGTTTTGTTAATATGTTGAGTGAATATTGAGTTTTGGAAGTGTTATTGCCATTTTAAACCATCTCATAGTGAACTGTTCAGCAGCTAGCTGAACTCAGCTCCCCCTGTGGTTAGCACGGAGCAAAACATGGCTAGCATGAATGTAATGTGTGTTTGAAGTGTGTTTAGCTCCCTAAGAGACACATTGGGTTTTAGTGTGAGTGTGTGTGTGTGTGTGTGTGTGTGTGTGTTGAGAGCTGCCAACTGTGTTTTTGTGTTAAAGGAACTGTTTAAGTTGATAAATGAGGAATTGAACACAAAGGGAAGAGACATAGCTATCAATGTTTTATAGAATATCTTTGTTGACTTCCATTACAGTAATGCCGATTGTTCATTGATTATTAGAAATACTTACCCATGATATTTGATTTCTGTAAAGGGAAAACAAGAAATGTGAAAATGAACCTGTTTACTAACCTGTAAAAGAAATGTTACAGAGAATAAGAAAAGGATACTTTTATTAAATATGTTGCTGGTGAAATGAAAGAAAATGTATACTGTTTTTGGAATATTGTAAAAAAAAATTTGAGTATTTGTACGTGTTACTGTTTTGAACATAACTATTCTGAATGAAGTTACAAGAAGGAATGCATCACGTCAAGCGTCTTCAATCATTCATTTCCCCTTTCTCAGGGTGTAACATCAGCGGCCAGCTTGTTCCCAGTCTGGAGAAACAGACAGACTCATCTTGGAAGTAGAACAAAGCACTGCTGTGGACAGGGTCAGCAGAAAAACATATTTTAGCCACATTTAAAGTAAAAAAAATAAATATCTGACAATATAACACCAATGCAAAGGACTGTCTGATGGCAAGCATTATGAATATGTTTACTATAGTGCACACTTGCCCCAAAATTTAAACTGGACCGCAGAGCACACGCAGCGTTGCATGTACGCTACAGTCGCCGCAGGGATATACTGCCGTTCCAGTCAATGGGTATGGTTGAATAGTCAAAAAAATTAGCTCCTAAGTCCTTTCCTAACCACTTTTCCTTGACCTCGATAGAAAACGTCACGAGGTCAAGGAAAGATGTGAAGGAGAGTTCATAAGGAGTTAGGAGAAGACGACCGCGGTGTTCAGAGAATCCGACTGCACTTACACTTAGACTACATCATCATACGACGGCGAATGTTATTGACTTGATCTGTGGTAAAACTACAAAGTCCAGAAGATGGACTACAAAACACGCATCTGAGATACTTACTAGATACTCCCCGTATGTTCTTACTGTGTTTTTAATGCAGGAAATATAAACGTGGACAACCCGGTGAAAAATGTGACTTCATTATCAACGTCAGAATTCAAATAATAAATGAATATTGTCCACCTGTCACAGAAGTCAAATGAAGTGTTTGTTACGCTGGTATGGTCGCTCACCGTCCTGTCCACTCATATAGAAACATATAAAGATAAAGATATATGATTAATCAGCAACGGTAACTTCATGATGATCTGCAGGACGCTGGATGTCACAGTTACAAACAGTTTTTATTCCACAGTCAACAACAGAACACACTTTATGATCAAAGTTTTTACATCACGTCAACACGTATGTTCATATTCACACGCTCTCTCTGCTGCAGTCTGCATCACACTGTTTAAATACATTAATGTTTTCTGGTTGTGAATGACTGAACGATGCGCCGATTTTTTTGTCATTGGTGCAAGGAATTGTGGGACGGCATTACCTCCTTTCCTTTCGTAAAGGATGGTCCGGTGTATCCTATGCTAAAGGAGATAATAAAGGAAGCATTGAAGCTCCTTTCCTTAACAGTTTGAGAATTCAAACAGCTCTTATCATGGCGGTTACGTAAATACTTCTGGGTCATTCCACTCAGTTAGGAAGGTTCCTAAGCAAATCTGACTATTCGACCGCACCCAATGTATCAAACCCCACTGACTCCACTGCAGTCTGGTTCAGAAGCGTCCCAGAAGCGGGCCTCGGCTCTGCGTTGAATACGTGGCTGTTCTATTTTTGATGGACGTAGGGATGTCAAACTCGGATCCTTTTAGGGATTCAAATCTTTCTGAGTCAACCACTAAACAGATTCGGATCTTATGAGTCATTTGAGTCATTTGTCCATAAGCATATAAATTCGACCAGTGAAACACAAGCCGCCTGTCTTAAATAGGCTGAATAAATTCAAATATGAGAGTTATTATACAAGGAGGGCGGTCTACTGTTTGTGCATTTGAAATTTTGATGCAGGAAATAAAACTTTACATTTTCATCTAATTAAAAATTCTCTAACATTAATGAGGCTGTAAATAGTTCACAATGTTTTTATTTAGCTGCATTATATTCAAATGACACAGATACAGTATTATATTCTCATAACTCACAGTCAGCATCACTCATTCAACTGTAAATACAGTAAATGACATCACAGAAATGTGGCGAATATAACTCCATAATTATTGACAACAGATTATACTAACACATAATGCTGCAATTCAAATGCTCCTCTCTCAGTGTTAGGCTGTATTAGCCTAAAGTTTATTAACACTTAATTGTGTTAAATCAAGTGCAGCGAATAAGAGCATTATTGCTGCACTTAAAATTACGTTATGTCCCTCTCACATTGTTTTTAGCCTATGAGCTATATTAGCCTCAGCTACATAAAACGAGTGTTTGTGTTTTAAATGAAGTTTCTATCATCGTGTTTATTGCTGTATTTATCTTCTTACATTTGACTGGGGAAGTCTTTTTGACAACACAACTCCGTGAAGTCCATCCGAGCGTAAGGAGGAAAAGATCCAGTCGACTCAGTTGAATCTGGGTCTGCTAGAGCGATCCGCGGGTCTCCTGAGTATTTTGGTTCTTTTGGTTCTTTCGATTCTCGGGTGTATCCAGCTCTGTACGGATTTACTCGATGCATCTGAATCTGAATCCAGGTCTGTGTCACTGAGTCTGAGTCTGCAGGAAGACCCACTGATCCGCTGAGTCGTCTGATTCATTTGGTCTCATGCGTCTCCTGAGTCTTTTGGTTGTTTTGATTCTTTTGATTCTCGGGTGTTTCCGGCTCCGTACGGATTTACCCGATGGATCTGAATCTGAATCTGAGTCTGAGTCTGCTCTGCAGGAAGTTACCTGTCCCTGAAGCTATTTTAGCGGCGGAAACAAGCTTATTCTTACAATATTGGTGAGGCATGTTGTAATGAGATTGCACAGGTTAAAAGAGAAGGAGTGAATGGCACATTTTATCGTTTTTAATTTGCATATGTGGCCGTGTTTAGGCTGCTGTTAGACGGATGTATGACGGTAAAGATCCGGGTTAATGGAGACTATGACTTGTGAATCCCGAGTCAGTTAGAAGATCCGGGTTAATGATCCGGATGGATCGCAAATCATACATCACTAGACGGACGCCGCGAGTAGCCCGCGTCAGTTCACGCAGAGCACCTCGAGCTGACAGGAAGCCAGACACAGAAACAGCATAGAGAAGCTGGTGGATTTTCAAAATATTCATTCACACAGGATCAGGGATTGCGGCAACTCGTAGCAGGGTTGTCCGGTGGTGGGGGGCCAGTGGAGCTGAGATGTGTTTCTGGGGCGTGTCTATACCTGCTGAATGTAACCGCTGTGAAACAATCAGGAAATAACTTTTTATTTCTCCGATTAATAACAGCTTTATCGAGGCTGGCGCTCGCTCACTGTTATTTTTACTCTATGACATACAGTAACTCTCTCTCTCTCTCTCTAATCATAGGACACAGATCAAAGTCAGACTCAGATTTAGAAGCTGGTACATGAAATAAACAAAGTGAGAACACACACACAGGTAGATTATCAGAGTTTAGTCCATAAATCCACCTGGATAGTCTTGTGGAGTGTGACATGGCGCTCCGTTTTTCCCAAAGTTGGATCTGGCTCAACTTCTCTCCCGCACGCCGGTGCAGTTTTTTGCGGCAAACCCTGCATTGCCGACTGCTGGTGCGGAAACGCACGACCACCACTGAAATCCGCAGCGCCTTATCCTGTGTGAATCCGCGCTTAGTCTCATACGTAGAACTTGGGCATTCCTATGCCTAAACCCGGGTCTGTACCCCACTTCAAAAATCAGAACTGTGTCTTAAAAGGATTATAATAGAGTGAAGACATGTAATACGTGTAATGTAATAAAAGTTAGTAAAGATTCTGTCTTTGCTCTTTTGTAGAGACATATGAATATAATGTATTGGCACCACAGACAACCTGTTTGGCTTCCATGCAAGGCATCATACTGATCTACAGTGTTACTTTTTGTAGCTATTTTGGATTTAGTCCTTAGAAGAAAACTAATCAAAAATTAGATTAAGTCACATCTTAGTCATTTTTATCCTTCATAGTCAACAAAAGGGCATTTAGTGAGGACTGCATGCTGTGGAGCTCTCCGAGGGGCTGATCCTGCTGCTGGGAACAGCTAGAAGCTGTCAGAGCGCTCTCTTTCTCCACCGCCCACAGCAGTGGGAAGATCTAGACTAAAAGATGAATTGTTCCAAATGGTGTTCTTTATTGTTGTATAGCAGCAAAACAAGAAAGCCTTCATTAAGGACATGAACTCTACTGTCTCTTTATCTCTCTTACACATACACACCATGCACGCAAACGATGCATCCTTTACATCTTCGTGAAAACAGCAGCCTGCTGTTTGGTTGAACTGTGTAGAAATCTGCAGTTTCAGGGTTTAGAAGGTGGAAGGTGGACTACTTCACATGGTGTTTCAGCAAGTTATTAATAGCTTACTTGGAACACTGCTTTGTCACTCATCACACACGCCTGAACCCACAATATTTTCTTGCAAGTCAACCTGAACCTGCCTAACATCCACGGGGTCAACCCATGCATCTCTACATGCAACTGGAGGAAAATATCATGCTCTTTTTGCCTGTCACTGCTCTCATCTCAACGATATGAAGAAAATCATCAGTTTTTATTATCATAGATCTAGTTTTATCTCTTCAACATCTCGTTATGAAACAAAAGGTCACTGAGGAACATTTTTCATCATAGTTTACTTAAAGAAACACTGCAGATTTGTGTATTCATGCCTTGAAAGAAGCAGCAGAAATATATAGAAGGAAAAACTCCTCTGTTCAAATTGGCTTTATTAATTCCTCTAAGGCTTCTGACTGAGTTAATCACCAAAGTTGTTTCTGAAATTGAGTCAAAGTGGTATGCCTGAGAGCATGATAACAATCCCAGCATTCTAGTATGCCAGCCAGAGTTTGGAGGTCAAATGGGGCAATCGAGTCTTTACTAGCTGCACATTTGGCTACTTGATCGGTAGCACTCAAACAAACCGTCTTGTGTATGCAGACAATGGCTGTTCTTTCTCCTCACATTGCTGATTTCAACAGCTGCTCTCATTATGGCCTAAAGTTAATTAGTGACTGTGAGCTGTGATGAACTGGCGACCTGTCCACAGTGTAACCCGCCTCTCGCTTAGTGTCAACTGGGATCAGCTCCCCCCGCCCGTCCCCCCAGGCATGATTTTCTAATGGACTCTGAGCCTGACAATGAAGTTAAACAGAACTGAAATCCTTCTCTCTCTTTTCTTTCTTTCTCTCCGTGTTGTCATCCTTATCGAAAAGAATCCACCTCTTAGAACATTCACTAACCTTGGTTTGCTCGTAGTGTAGAAGCCATCTCTGTCCTGCCCTGTGAATCATGAAAACATTCTTCTATTGTCTGATGGAGTGATGCCTCCTGTCAGCATGGCGACTGTGCTGCAGGTCACTCTCAGACTTTGAGCAAGGACAAAATTGTCACGGTTAGATGTGTTTTTCATTCTGTTGCTAATCTGATGAAACTTGCAAATGTCAATTTTTGAATACAAGTCTAATTTCCTCATTTCTTCCTCCTCATTGTTACAGTTAAATATAAGCCTGGCTCCTCTAATTCATGAACAGTAACTAAATAATATCTTTTCTCTGTGTGTTCATGTATTATTGGAGATGTCTGAGTGTGTTTCTGGTGCTGTTTTTCATTCTTTAGTGCTGCTCTTTGCTTTAAATAGTCCACCAGTGTTATGAAGCACTGCAGCACCCCCATGTGTCTGCACAGGGAACCGCATCTCAACATGACTTTGCTCAGGAAAATGGGAGAAGATGTGTGTGTGTGTGTGTGTTTGCGTGTGTTGTGAATGAAAGGTCACGGCAGTACTTGAGGTGGAGGCAGGTGAGCGAGTAGAGGAGAAAATGATGCGGGAGGAGAGGAGACGAGAGGAGAGAGGAACACAGCACCTACCCTTTCAAGCTTTTTCTGCCTGGTTGTCTAGTCCACAAATTTTCAACCATGGGATCGGAACCCCCAATTTGGTTGTGGAGAATAAAATTGCTAGTCCTGATTATTCTGGGGGGTCTCTACTCTCTACAAGGTTGAGAATCACTAGTCTGAAGCCTTTTGTTTTATGCAAATGTTTAATACCACACGGATCGAGAGCACGCACGCACACACACACGCACATCAGATATCTCACAACATTTTATTTTAATCTCTCAGAGAATTCTCATCTCGTAACACTTCCGAAAATAGGCGTACGCAGAATACACACAGTGCATTGGAAGTCAATTTTTAATGAAGTGCTTCATAAATGCGAGCACGAAGAGTGACGCTGGAAAAAAACTGGAAATGCTAAGTACTTTGATTGGAAAATATAGACACACAGATATCTTACCTTCATCAGTCAGTGATGCAGGGAAACACTTTAGTTTGGGCTGACAGGCTGGCTCATTCACCACAGAGAGGCTGCAGATGCAAGAGGATCAAGGGGTTTGGCAAGTAGGCAAGCCAGGCACAGTGTAGCGTGTGGGGGTGTGGGGTTGGACAGGGATTGAGGATGCTCCTCATTTTTTTACATGGTGCGGTCTCTTGAAAAACATTTGTTACAAGCTTTGTTTCACCCTTTAACTTCTACATAAACTAGAAAGCTTATGCAATATCACTTCCTTTAAGTGTGACCTCATGAGACCTGCTGTTGCCTTCTGGCTGATATGATGCGTTTTATGAATTCATCCATCTTTCAGTTGGGTGGCACTTACCGCTCCACCTACACCTATATCTATTGTGGAGGGGGATATTTTTTATTTAAAGCAGCAGCAAACTGTCCTGTGTGTTCGTCATGTTAACACTACTGATGGGTTGTTGTTTTGTACAGTTTAACCAACAAATTCACACAATTAGATAAAATTTTGGTTTTGATTGTTAAGATTTTGGAACACAGCAACATGACTACAATAGTTAGACGGAGCAAGCACGAGCAGTCAAATGATCTGACAAACAAACCAGCAATTAGTTCATCCAGATTGATCCAAACCACTGAAAGTAAACACATGTGAAGTGTTCCTCATTGTACAGGAACGTTTCTTGTTTGTTCAGTAATCAGTTTGAATGCCTATAAGTTAATGCCCGGTCATGCCCCTATGCACTTTCATTAGCAACATTTGAACTCAGGTCGTCATCAGGCAAAGATCATGCTGATGTTTAGGTATCCACTATCACTGAACATATCCAGTTAGTTCTTTTAAACATGATGATGAGGGTTCCCCACCCTTAGCAAACAAGGTAGTTCAGCTATTTAAATTAATTTAATTACCAAACCAGCTATTTTTACTCATGTTACTGTGTCCTCTATAATTTAAGTACAATGATACATCTGAGATAAGAAGCAAACTGATGAAAGTAATCTCCAAGTTGTATGAAAGCAGAATTAGACTTTTATTGAATATGTGATCAAATGCTGTTCTTTCTGCTTTTGATGCTATGATGAACACATTATCAGCTGTGTGTGTGTGTGTGTGTGTGTGTGTGTGTGGATACCTCAGTCAAAACACACATTGTTTGCTAGCCAACTTTCACTGTGAATGCAGGTTGGCGTGTTTCCTCAGATGCCTCCTCAGAATGCAGTGCAGCTCTCTCTCTTTCTCTCTTTCTCTCTCTCACACTGTTTCAGCCTGCAGCCAGGACTATTCACTCACTTGTGTGTGTGTGTTTGTCCGTGTGTGAGCGAGAGAGAGAGAGAGAGCCTTTGTCTCTGGAACTGCGCCAACTCCTGGCATTTTGTCTGTATCAGTGCTTGTGTGTGTGTGTGTGTGTGTGTGTGTGTTATCTGTTAGCTCGCAGCATGAATGTTCCTTGAGCTGACACAGTGTGGTAATAGAGCCATTTCATCACACACATACACACCTACATAAGAAGACACGTGGGTAACACCTTTATAGTCAAACCAAGTGGTAGATTGTTTTTTTTTTTTACATCACACCTTGAATCAGGATCCTTTGGTGTGTTAATTACCTTCATGTCATTCGGAGGGAAAGTAAAAAGGTCACATCTCTTGACACTGAATCAGACAACAAACATCAGATTTACAGATGTCCCTGTTTGCTCGGTGTTTTATTAAAAATATATGTTGTTATGGTATAAAAATAGTGTTCAACACCTTATTTGTTGGTTTTAATGAGGAGCTTAGATATGGTGATATGTGGTTGGGAAACAGTGCAATGTTGTGCTGTATGTTCATCCACTGGGAGTGCAGACTTGTTTTTTTTCTTCTTGTTTTTAGTGGAGAGGAGGCATTGTTGTTGGATCCCTCCAGAGTTCAGCTGAACGTGGTTTGAGTGCTCACTGTGCTCCTGCAAGTACAGACATATGTCAACTTTGAGCTTTTAGGGGACCTGGGAGACTAAGTGGCGTACTGTAGCTATCACTTTGATTGAAGTTTGAAGCCAGTTTCTCAAACTGTTAAAGCTGATGAAACTATGCTAAGGTGAAAGGCTGATACCAGTACCAGTGCTTTGGGTTGTAGTCCCAATGGACAGACATAATACATAAATTGGTTTTAAGATGATAGTTACCTACAGTGTACTGTATGCATCAGTTCATCCTCATCTCTATAAACATATATTAGAAATTAATAGAAAAAGAAAATAGAATAAAAATGTGTAGGCAAGGGAGCAAGATTTCTGGTTTCTGTTTGTAGTCTGAGTAGTACACAGCAGACTTTTGGATGTCCATGTGAGAGGTAGAATGCATCGGTCCAAATTCACTCTTGGAATACAGAGCTTAGGCTGACCCATACATCAGGTATGACGTTAATTAGATTAATATTAGTATATTAGGATATTAGCAGCATTCATGTGTTATAGAGATTAGCAGGATCTCAGTATTCTCATGTATCAACTTGCTAATTGGACTGCAAATGAAGTCTTGGTCCAGATATGTCAGCTACACCCAAGGTGAGGGCACTTAGCAACGGTGGTGAGGAAAAACTTCCTTTAAGAGGCAGAAACCTCGAGCAGAACCCGACGCATCTGTTAATAAAATGAATGCATCTGACATGACCTGGTTTGTTTTGGGTGACATGTGGCATTGCACTCCGATAAGACTGTCAGACTTACGATGGATAAAAATCAATCCATTTATGTCCACGATGTTTTGTTTTCATTTCTCTGCATTATTTTATTGAAGCCAAGTCTTGTATTTGCACATCACAATATTGTTTTAATCAGCAATGAGGACATTTCAAGTGTTAATTAATGCACAGTATTTGTCGACATAAGACTGCAGGGGTTTATGTAAAGCATTATGAAAGCAGTTGCCCTTCATGTGTTAATTAAGGCTCGTGTGAAGTGATTTAAATAAATGTTAATGTAACACTCCAACCTGAGCAGTGACAGCCAATGAACCATCAAGCAGTGTGCTGAAAGCTCCGTGTGCCTGCAGTGTGGGCACAGCTAGCTTTGCTCACACAAAGGCTAATGCTAGCTGACTTTAAGCCAGCTTTTTTATGGCTCAGCGCTAAAGTGGAAGCTCCCGGGCATTTTGTCTCCATCCTGCCATCCTCTCATCAGCAGTAAAAGCCCTCCATTTACAGGACACAGAGCTGAGAGGGAATGCAGTGTGCCACAGGGCAGCGGTTACACAGACAGATTACCTGCAAATCCCACCCAGGGGGAATGGAGAGCAGCCGCATCAGCAGACTGCACGCCCCACACACACACACACACCCACACACCCAAACACACACACCCCTTGGAGTAAGACTGTAACCACGCCAGGGCACATCGGGCCAAGCCACTTCATTCCTGATGCAGGAGGAAAGAGGGTGGTGCTGATGCAGTCTGACTGGATAATGTGAAATGTGAGTGGAGTACCAGGGGAGCAGAGAGTCCACATAAGGTCAGGGAGGTGATGGAAAGTTATAATAATGCTTGAATCAAATGGCAAAGGTCCTAATGTTAGGGCTGGACTATCTGCATGCTAAAAACCTGTCTGGAAGAGGAAAACAACAGTCTGATAGAAAAACATGAGTTTTATGAGTTCTTCTACCTGAACTCATAAGATAAAAAAATGAAATAAAATGTTTGTAATAATATTGATCAAATTCAATGAATATTGCTTGTTGCTTTAGCCTCAATGTCATTTGAACAGGTGAGTTGTATAAAAATTCAGCCTCAGTACAGTTGTCATGAACGGGGAAATTAGCTATAGAGACCAAAACTGTTTTTTGTACCAGGCTGTAAACATGTTTATTTCTGCTGTGAAGTTGGACATTTTAACATAGGGACTTATGGAGACTGACTCACTTCTGGATCCAGCCTCACATGGACGTTAGAGGAACTGCAGGTTTTGGCACCTCTGCGTTGGATTCATGTTACAACCACAGAGGCTGCCAAATGAATGAATGAAACACTGATCATCAGAGGTGTAGATTAAATACCCCAACAGATAGCCCATCCCATGCTATTTTCTGTCACTAAAACGCCTGTTTCAAAGCATGTGTCCTATTGCCCTTTTTTGTTGAGAAACCCTTTGGCTCAGTTATTGATTAGGTCGAACGTTGATGCAATTTCACAATTTCTTTCGAACCACCAAAAAGGGTGGGGCACGTTACAGTGTGTGTCAGATTTAAGGGGCTCTGTTTACAGAATACAATATTCATAACTATGTTTTCATCAGTGTACAATCACCTGTTTTTGTTACTTTAGAATAAGCTTTTTATATCTACAGACTACAGTAGCCCAAATTGGACAAAACTAGATAAATATTAGATAGGGCCTCTTGTGCTTTTTATGCGTTTTGTGGCCAGGGTGAGGTGACAAGGTCGCAATCAGCAACTACACAGGTCCTTTAATGAGCAGTGGTCCAATGGCTGAAATATGAAGTCCCCCCTGTACAGTGCAATGAGTGTGTGGTTGCTTAGACTTCAAGGATTACATCAGTGATGTCAGTACAGACACAGTTAGTGTGATCTGATGTGCATTTACTGTTCTATAATGAATAACAAAACAAAAACAAAGACACATACGTATAAAATGATTCTCACTTCTTTCAACATAGAACTTTTAATAACACACATTATATAAACTTACATTCAGCAGTGACATTTATAACTTCTTTGTACTAAATCAGTCTTTTTAGAGAATACAAATACAAAGTTTGACTTTGTGTTAAGAGTTTAGCTCTGTATATACTGTCTGTCTGTGTCATGTAAAGTGACCAGAGAGGTGATGTAGTGTTTGTTATTGCTCAGCAGGGACGACCATCATGATGATCTGCAAGGTTCTGTTGAAGGAATCTGAGGACGCAAAGAAAACCGACATGACATCATCACTCATGTTATAAATATGAGGTGAAATGTTTGACACATATTAAACTCATGAGAATGTGAGGAGGAACTAGATTAGATGTTTTGAATTTGCAGGCCGTAACAACCTGAGAATGTGCACATACAACAGAAAAAAGATGCAAACACACAAACATGTGAAAGAAGTTTAACAATATAAAAAAAACAATAATATGTCAGTGAAAAGATGAATTCCAAATTCTCTACATGTGAAGTACTCCTTAAAACCTTTGACTTCTGGAAATCCTGTGAGTTAGGAAGCTTTTGGAAAATTAGTTTTAAAAGCAAACATGAGAAAGCTTTTTATTTAAAATGTTACTGCTAATCAAATCACATGGGGTAACTGGTACACTTAATATCTCGTGACACTTTCCATAAAGAGCAGGTCTAGACCGTACTCCTTATCATATTATTCACAGAGACTCAACAGTTCCCACCATGAGTAAGTACTTGGCAACAGTGGCAAGGAAAAACTTCCTTTAAGAGGCAGAAACCTCGAGCAGAACCCGGCTCCTGGGGAACAACCATCTGCCACGACTAGTATAATTTTTTTAGGTTTGCAAAAATATTTGTGTTGACAGTGAAAAATACCCCGTATAAGTTATCAGAGCCTATATACCATCTTCAAATGCTGAAATCCCCAAATGTTACGTTTTTTTCCTTGATAAATAGCAATGACAGTTAAATTGTTAGTACATCTTAGTTATGACTTACCTAAAGCCCTCTGAAGCCACTTTGGTCTTTGGTTGAAGTAAATGAACACATAATAGGCGGGGATGCCAGTGAGGGAGATGGCAAATCCAATCCCTGTGTTGACCGGGTCCGAATACAGAGACAGGAAGACCATGAAGAAACATGTGAGGCAGAACACCACTGGGATGAAGAGAGGGACCTGTAGACAAGTCAGGAGAGACTTCTTGTATTACTTTCTATATACTGTTTCTATACACTGTATTAATGTATGTATGTATACTGTATGTGTACAGGCACAGATATGCCTGCATGTTTAAAGAGCAGTCAACTCTTTTAAACCTAATTAAAGATTTTCTCAGTAAAATAAAATATGGAAGGAGAGTGATCTGTATTTTGGCTGATATTGCGGCACAGCTCCAGATAGGATTCAGTGCACATACAGCTGTGTGCAGATGTGGAAACACTGACCTTAAAAGGGCGTGGGAGGTCTGGTTTCGTGTATCGGAGGTAGATTAAACCCAGCACCACCACACCGATGAACAGCCACCGCAGGAAGCTCATGAAGTTCAACAGACTGTAGATGTCTCCGACAAATAGCTGGAGCATGGTCATAGGGTACTACACGCACACACACACACACACACACAGATTTTAAAATGTTTTTTAGATAATATGATTTGTGTCTTATTTGTCTTATGGTCACAGAACATTTTCTGACTATGTAAAGTCCACCTCAAACACAGAACAAACCATATGTGCAGATAACCATAGCTACAGAATTCTGCTTTATGCCATATTACCAGTGAAATGACTCACTTGCAGAGTGGACAATAATCCAAAATTATTAATAATGAGAAAATATTTGTTTCAACATTAGTATTTATGTTATATAGGTTGGCGTTAAATGCAAACTGCTATGGTTGTATCCATGGTTATTTGTAATGAGGACATTAGTGATTGTCTCATTAACAGTTATTATTATTATTATCTGTATCAGGATTAATATTAGTTATTATTAATGTAAACACACCAGGATGATGACAGCAGGCAGCGGGGTGTGTCTGCGGACGTGGATCATGGACAAAACCTCAGGGAGCTGTCCTTCACGTGATGCCACGAAGAACATTCTGGTGAACACACACACACACAGACCGTCACACACACACACACACACACACACACACACACACACACAACACACACACACACACACACACACACACACACACACACAACACAGGCACACACACAGGCACAAAGAAATTAGACATTTGAGATTATTTGCTGTGTCAACAGAGAATGAACTTGAGCATGATCTGTGGTGTCAGGATGGCAGCGCACTGTTTAATTTTCATTAAGACTGTCTCGGGTGCAAAGACTAACAAAGAGTATCAGGAACCTGGCATGGCTCGGAGCAGAGGCAGTGAACTGGAGCAGTGTGTGTGTGTGTGCACACTGTAAATAACTTACATGGTCATATTTTAGTAAGAGACTTCCCTGTTTCTCTTCCAATTTGCTGTTCTTGGATCGCTGATAAGCTACTGCCAGAGAATGACTCAACACTTCCTGCACACAATAAAGGGATAGTTTGGCTGTTTTCAAGTGGGGTTGTGTAATGTACTTAACTAAAATCAGTGTCAGTCCAAGTGTATGCTATCATCAGAATATTTTCACTGCTTTACCTTGCAGTCAAACAAGGAAAACTATTGTAAAGCATATGTTTAGTGTAGTATATATTTAGTACACAAAAGGTAATGATTTAGTACCTCCGGAAAGAATGTGATACTTTGATAGATTACTGAAAACACTGATATGACACATCAACAAGCCAAAGAGAAGCAGAACAAAGAACAATGCAAGGTATAATACTTCCTCTACATACTGTTCTATTTCACAATAACTAATACGTACCTACTGCGAACTAGATGTTACCTACTAGATGTTTGTTGATTGCCATCTACTGCTGGTAACACACTGACTATGGATCAGCACCACATACAACCCCACTTAAAACTACCCACACTGTCCCTTTAACAGCCTTCTGTTGGTGTAGTGGCATTTTCTACATGCCTACCAGGAGACTTTATGAATGACAAATCTGCAGGAATGTTCATTTTCATTGACATTTGCTTAACAGCATGCAGGAAAAAAATGGCAAACAAAAGTGTCTGGAATTAATAACGTCAATGAAAACACTATTTTCTCAGAGCAGCAGAAGGATAACATGTCATGAGATATAACTCTGGAGTAGTTGTGTTTTGTCATTGTTATATGAGTGTACGTGGGTGTGAGACGAAGGCCAGGAAAGAGGAAGTGTCTGTACCTTGACAAGGCAAACAGGCAGCCATTCATTGAGCCGTAGCAGGACAAGGCCACGAACACCGGCACTGCTATGGAGAAGTTACCCATCAGCTTCTCTGCGAACGTCTGTGACAAGCAGAATCAGAGGAGGACACAGGAGGAGAACAATAAGTAAGAGTGATTTAACACTTTTGTCAGTTAAAAATGATCATGATGTCAGCAGCTTGTTCATCAAGAAATAGCTCCAACGTGAAACTCCCACAAGTTGTCTGTCCATTGCACAGATCAAACAAGCAAGATACAACATGTTAGTGAGCGTGAGTGTTTAGAGGTTTGGAACAGAGCAACTGTGTCTCTGGACACTTGTTTGCTTTCCCATAATATTTGATACTCCTCATTTTTCAAAGTCTGCAGCTATCATTTTATTGAATTGTGGTGTGTCTTCTTTTATTAACTGTAGCTACTTTCGGTGGAATTAGAGCAGTTGAGAGGACTGCTAGCGGTAATTGTCATAAATGGGTCATGCAGAAGTGGGAGCAAAAAGCTGCTTATTATTCATGAAGCCACTCAGATTAGTCACAGTTCACGCTTGTATGGACGAGCATGGACTGTTAGAGGAAAACTAAAATTTATCTTGGATGATGTGTGAATTTGTAGTTTTATACAAATGGACAGTGAAATGTTGTTATTGAAGATCAATTCTACAATTACTATTTTAGCATCCTTGAGTTCTCATTAGAAAATGTTAAATATTCTAAACAAAGCAGTGAGGTATTGAGAGTATTAAAATAAATGTTCAGCAGATATTGGGGATGGGGATGGTTGTCACATGGAGTAAGACCTTCGACACTGAGGTGAGATGACTTTGTCATCAAAATATAAATATCCAGCTCTTCTGTGTTTCTCTTCTACACACTTACACACAACACAACGAGTTTATGATAAAACAATTATTAAAAAGTATAAATGGAGAGGTACAGTATTTTTTCTTAGCTAAGATTTGTGGTTTCTAAGTCGGCAGCAAAAAAATCCCAGTTGGGTTGCGGAAGCCTGTCATATTATCTTCGGGGTTGGTTGTCACATGTGACAGTCCCTGTGGATCCCTGCCACCCCAGCGAGACATGGCTGCAGTGCATCCTGTGCAAGCAGTGGGCCCACGAGGACTGCACACCTGGACTGCTAACGTCTATCTGTTAGAAGTGTGCCACTGACAGTGTGTGACTGACACGAGGAGGAGTGACTATTATGGTTCTTTGTATTGTTTTTTCTCAGTGTTTGTTGCATTTCAGTGAAATCAAACTTTTATTTATTTATTTTCCCATAAAAAAAAACATTAGGACAACCAACCCCCCCCCCATACCCCCATAGTGTGACTACCAACCTAAGATGTATGATGCATAAGATGTATTTGACAGTCCATAAGGAGACTGAGGTCGCTCCATTCCTAGCTGACACTTTAGTCATCCATAACACACTGAAAGGGAATCTATTAAAGAGAAAGTTTTTGTGGGATTCAGATGGAAGTGAAAAGTGTGACCACCAGCCCCCGTCCTCCCTACTCCTGAAAAACACTTTACTGTGTACAAAAAACATGAAGATCACAATGTGTGTGTTTATGATGAGGGGTTCATACACTGAAGGAGGATTCCAGCATGAGACTGAGGAAGTTATTGTTTTTGTATTGTTTCTTGGTGAGGTTCATTTTCTTTTATGATGTGCCTTTTACCATGAACTGCATATGGAAATGTGAAAGGCAGGTGAACATGAGTTGTCCCCCTAACATAACTGCATCATTTTAAATGATATAATAATATGCATTACAATTATCAACACCAAACATGTAGACAAATGCAGAATTCTTTACTTCTACTTTTAGACATTTACAGTGACCCTCTGCTGCTCCTCTGTAAGAGACTATGCCAGGTCGCACATGAATGTGAGCTCAGATTATGAATGATTCCTTCCTTCATAGTCCCTGAGGTAAGTCCCTTAAGGTAGCTTAAAGATATGCAGAATTAAGAGTGTTGCCGCTTTGATTGACAGGTGGGTGCCGTGGCTCCTTTGAGCAACCAGGCTCAGCCTGCCTCAGCTCCACCCACGCTCCACACTGAGCTTCACGACAGCTCTTCAGAGACCTGTGGGTGATGTCATGGATACAACGTCCATGTTTTATACAGTCTATGATGGAGCCTGCTATCACTCCCATAGCAAATAAGTTTAATACATAGACTAGCACAAAACAAATCAGTACTGTTTTCTGATGCAGGCAGATATTGCTGAAATGCAGAAACAATTGGTTTTGCATTCATAAGTCTTTAACATACCTCAAACTTGACCTCATGACGACAGTTATCTATATGTAATTCTTCAGACTCGACTTTTTCCATCTCTTACTTTCACAGTCTCACATTATGTGAACATACCTCTGATCTATGCAGTCTAAAATTACTAATTGTGCCTCGAGGCCAGACTCCTTGAGAAAAGTTCTAGACATGAGTTAAACTCTGTAATTAAGTTTGAGACGTAAACTTTTGCCAGCTGTCTGTGAGAAAGGAAGAATAGAGTGTAATTCTTTTATTCCATCACAGCCTTCTAAGAACAGATAAATGCTCTTAACACCTTTCTTAAGGCGCTGCTATCACTCATCGTACACAGGGCAATAAAACTAAGTGCATTAGAAAAGATCAGAGATCTCTTAGTGAATGAGTCTTCCCCAGCTATAGGCTTACAGTAGCAGTCCTCAGTCTAATAAGCAATGGTGTCTGTTATTAGGGGTATCTGTGATGTGATTAGCATTAACAGGGCTGGGCTGAAACAATCACATTAACAGCTGCTGGGAAGCCAGCTGTCAGAGACACTTCAGTAATAATGACATGTTAAGTGCAGGAAGGCAACCGGGGCGCTTGCATTAGGAGTAAACATCACTAACAGCAGAGAGGTGTGACCTCAACTACATGCTTTCAAGGAGCCAAACCTTTCCAGTGTAGGAGTGCCAAGGCCGGCTCCAAGTGTGCTCCAAGAACTCAATATCAAAAAATGTGTCGACAGCTAGTCGGTGGTGAGTTTTTAAAACATAAAAGTAATAACTGGGAAACAGCTACAGGCTAGAAGGAAACTAAAAGAATTTTAGCTTTTAGTCTTCATGAACATAAAACATTTTTGGATTTTATTCAGGAGAATTATATTTATTTAAAATCTGTTCTCACTGTCACTGTTTTGACACATACATGCTGGAGACCTCTACAACAACTTATTTATAGTGGTGACCATAGATAATACTTCTAATAATAATGCCGACTTCATTTATATGGCACCACAAAGTTACAAATGCTTGACAATAAAAACATGTAATAAAAGCATTAAGCTTCAGAACAATAACTAGATGAAGATATAACTGCTAATCAGATATATGAACTGGCTGTAAAGTGCCGTCTACAGAAACTGGTTTGATTGTTGTGTTTGAACATTAGGGCTCACTGCTTTTGACATTTACTGCAATATATTCAGTCGCCTAAAGGTATTATTTAATTAAATAGTAGTGTCATATCATCACATAATACTATTTTCTCATCTGTATCAAAGATTTAAAATGCCCACGTAAAATCAAATCAAATAAAGTAATGCAACACACATCTGTGTATGTGTTTAATGTTTATGTATTTAATATTAAAGGACCAGTGTGTAGGATTTAGTGCATTCAAAAAAATGTTTAGGCCACTTGTGCATTTTAATTACATAGAAAATTTCCATCCATTTGAATTACATAGTTTTAATATAAATTAACTAACAAACTTAATGTGAAGCAAGTAATAAGATTTATGTAACAGTACTAATAAACTTATTTTCTCTGTTGGGTTTGGCCAAATAAATTGTCTTTATTAATACTGAATGCATAAACCTGGCTACTACTACACTACTGTGCAGTGGAAGCACTTTGAGTTTATTAGTTCACACTAAGTTTGTTAGTTAATTTATATTAAACCTATGTAATTCAAATGGATGGAAATTTTCTATGTAATTGAAATGCATAAGTCCTACATTTTGGCCCAATTTTTTTTTTTTTTGGAGTGTAGTGGTATAGTTGAGAGACTGAGAAACTGCAGTGGTGTCAGTGTAGATATAAAAGGCTCATTCAAAGGTAACAAAAACACATGTCTTATTTCCTTATATTCTGTAAATGGAGCCCATGAATCTCACCGGACCTTTAAGTTAAACTTGGTTACTCACCACAGCGACTGCCTCTGAGGCCAGGAGCTCCTCCGCTGACATCACAGTGTAGTACGCCACGTTGGTCAGCACATAGCAGGAAGTCACTATCGCCATGGAGATACAGATAGCTAATGGCACAGTCCTGAGGGCAGGAGAGATAATAACAGAAGCAGGACACTGTCATTCACTTGTGTGACTCACTCACCCCCCTTTCACCTCTATTATGGCCTCTTCCTTTCTTGTTCTCTACATAGAAGTAAAACAGTGGGAAGCCACTCGGCCAGCTACAACTGCACTGATCTAACAGATTTCAGGAGGATGTAGAGGGAACTGAGCTGATGTGGCTGTTATTAAGTCCACCTGTGTTTTTTTCCTGCTGTGAGTCACGTCTGCTGCAACGTGACCATCATGGTCAGCACAAACAACCACAGGCTGTGAATTATCTGTAGTCTAATGTCTCCTGTGGTTTCCATCAGCAATAACAAATTTATGTCACACTTTTGTTTTTGTTTGTTTGTTTTGTTGAGCCATCACCAATGAAAATTCACTCTCCCTGTATTTCATTTTTCACAATAAAAGCCTGCTAGGAAACGAAGGAATCAATGAGCTGCTGCAGAACGTTTTATGTGAAATATCTGTGCAGGAAGCACTGAGTTAGATTCAAAGAGCCAACATGTTTGCTGGTCCTATACTCCTTTTTTTTTTACTAGCATTAAATTCCATGAAAATATTAAAACTGCCAATATAGTGGATCAGAACTCAACACTTTGTGACCTCCTTGCCCCTCCAATGCCATTAGTTCCCATTGAAGACATCCTTAGGAAATAAAGAAATAAATAAAGTTTGTGGATTCAGTAATTTCCTAAAACAGTTTTTTTAGTTGCATTTGTTGAGGACTATTTTTCAGCAGAGGATGAATTAACTTGTGGTGTGTTTGTGAATCGGCTGTTTGGGATTGGTCCAAAATAAACTATTGTGTGTGTTCATGATAATGAAGGAACAACAGGGTGGCTCATTTTAATCTGAATAACAATGGTGCTCTCCACACACTCCTGAAAAACATATCTTTAGCTGCTAAATGCTCCACTATGTTGACTGCAGTCCTGCACAACACCACTGCTAACTACGCCCTCAATGATAAATATATAGTTGATAGTCTTGATGACAATGTCAACAAAAATAGTCATTATAATATTCTAAAATGTATAATTGTGGCAGTTATATTGGATTGCAGAGTTTGTATTCATATAGTGTTTATTCATATTGCAATACATCATATCAACTGACACATGACGCCAGACTCATTTAAAGGCTTCAGGGCTGAGGTCATAATCAGACCAAATCAGGCGTTTCAACGCAATGTTGTGCAGCAGTGTGGGAGGCTGCTGGAGGTGTGTTTATTTGTGATGAATGTAACCGCTATGAAACATTCAGAAAATAACTTTTTATTCCTCTGATTTCTCACTATCGGCGCTCTCTCATTCACTATCTATATCGCTCGACCACTGCTGTGGTTAGGCAGACACAAGCCAAAATTCCTCCTGTCTCTATTTCACAGCACAGACTGCGAGTCAGACCCAGATGAAGAGGCTGGGTACATGAAATATACCAAACACAACAGGTATCAGAGTATCGTCCATGAATCCACCTGGAGCGTGCTCAGTTTCAGTCACATTTCTGTGGAGCAGTTTGACCGTTCTGATTGTTGGTCACCTCAGTGTGACGTCAGGTTGTGTTTCTCCAAAAGTTGAACCTGGCTCAGCTTCTCCACTGCAGGTCACCTTTTTTTGGCATACTCTGCGGCATGCACTGCTTTAGCCGCAGTTCAAATGAATGGAAAAACCTGTGTTTTCACTGCAGTGCTGGATTTGGTCTAAATCAGGCCTAAGCTTAAGATCTCCACTGATCCTAAAACCTCCCCTGCATACAAGTTAATTGAAAAATAATGATTATAGCTGCTTTAAGAATGTTTCCCAGTGATTGTGCTTACTTAAGGTTTTAAATCCAGCAAATACAGATTACCCACAACATACTGAAACAATGAAAACATGGAGTGAACTTACCGTTCAGGGTTATCTACCTCCTCTGTCACAAAGTTCAGATAGAACCTGAAAAAGGAAACAGTTTATAATATAATCTCCAAAGATGAATGAATAGTAAATCATGGTCAATGCATGACGACTGGCCGTGTACATATGTGTGTTTGTGTGTGTGTGTGTGTGTGAGGACTATACCTACCATCCAGCGTATGCATACATCCCAGAGTAGAAGGCCAGTGGCATACCAGACAGCTTCACTTTGCTCAGATCGAACGCATTCTCAAAGTTTGTGGTCTCTCCTGCACACACACACACACACACACATTTCTTGTTGGTGACTGTTTGAAGCTCTATAACTGCTCCTAAATGAAGAGGGATTGTTGCAGCAGTGGAATGATCTGTGCAAATAGTTAATACAAAAGATCAGGGGCAATCATAGCCGTAATAACCAATAATAAAATCAGATGAATGGAGCAGTGCTCTGTCTTATTAGCTTGAAGGAATAGATTCCTGTACAGCACAGGTCCTACAGACAGATTAAAGCACTCTCAGATATAATCACTGTTCTGTGTTATGCAGGTCACATTTACGAAAGAAGCTGCTTATACAAACAGATAGAACAATCTAATAGGACTTTAATGTTGTACTGAATTGTTGAGAGCCATGAATTGTTTGTAATGTTCACTGTGTGATCATACAGAGGTGGACATAGATGTTACCAGACTAACAAATAGGGGGACCCAGGGGCAAAAAAAATAGATAACTCCCCCATTTTCACCTAATTGTGTCCTTATCATCTGAGCTGATATTGATTTTCTTGTTTCTTTTCTGCATATTCCTAAAGAAATGATCACAAACCCACTGACACACAATGAATATGGTCTGGGGTCATGGGCCAGTTGCCTGCCTTGCATAAGACAATAACATGGCATGAAAAAATGACAGAAACTAACATTATTCTTAATAATTCTAAAGTTGTGTCAAAAAGAACCAGCAGGCTGTTTCCATAGAAAAATGAATGTGCAGTTTGTGGTTTTCCTCTGAGCTAAGCAGGTCAAGACTACAAGTTAATAGAGTGTGTGTATTAATTAAGAATAAATTCCCTCAAATAATTTGATTCATTTCTTTGATTTAATCAGCGGTTCACAGACCTCTTAGAACAGACACAATGTTATCTCGTTAACTGTGTTTCAGGGATATCAAAGAGAAGCAACAATCAGAACAAAACCAGAAAGTATGAATTCATAATTTGTGCTTAGATTATCGACAGCTTTACCATCAATACATTTTCAATAAAAAGTTTTTTTTTTTTTTTTCCCACTTTTTTAATATTTACCTTTTCATATTTCTATGAATGTTTGTATCCATGTTACCAACACAGACCTGACCCATGTAGGATCCTGCATGGCCATGAAATTAAACTACATACCAAGAAACCCCCTAACCCTCCCTGAGTCCTTCTCTGTCCTGGTGCATGTGTTAACTTTTAGATACAGAATAGAAATAAACCACTATGATGCTGTCTGCAGCCGTGCAATGTGAAAGATAATTATGAGTAACTATATCTGATGTGTAATAACAGTTGCAGTTAATTTTACAATATTGCATGTATATTAATGTGGTATAGACGAAGTGAGGCCCAGTTCTGAGGCATGAGCTCGGAGTTGGGGCCTCTTGTAACACCAGCTGTGAAGACATTGTGAAACGCCTGAGTCGTCTCTTGCTGTGAGCAGCTGTGTGTCACCACCTGCAAGGCTTCAAGGTTATATTGACATTGCGTGTTGTTGTGTGAGACAAAGCGAGGCATGTTAATTGTTGCAGCTGAGTGCTCTGTGTGAAGTCTAGGAATGTTCCTGAACCCCACTAACTATCCTGCAGATAGAGGCTATTAGACATGACACTAAGGTTGTTTTACCTTTGAAGAGCTGGTACATTCCAGGCACTATGATGGTGGCGATCGCCAGCAGCTTGCTGAAGGTGAGGAAGATTTGAATCCTTGCCGTCCATGTCACACTCATGCTGTTCAGGTACATGACAGACGCTACAGGGACAGAGAAAGGGAGTGAGTCATGTCCATGTGCCAACAATGGCTTTGGCTCACTGTGAAGAAGTACTCAGTACATTCAACATATGGTTGACAAAGAAGCTGCCTGTTTTACCCGGAAAATGTTCTCTGAGATTATATTCAATTATTAGATATTTTTGTAAAAAACACAAAATGTACACATCAAACAGCGTCTCCAGTGGATGTGACTGTTGGTGCAGTTTTATATCAGTACTCTAGTAGCCCCAAGGAATTAGGTTCCTGTTGGGAAACTGTGCAGCCCACGATTAATCCAGTCCAGTGACAACATTCAATACCAATGCAGCAGCTAGGGTGCTAGCTTCATGGACCAAAGCAGAAAGCAAGGACATGGGCGTTGTGATAATGTATGTTTATGTCCCACCATCATGATCTTTACAGAGTTTTTAGTTTTTCTAGTTGTCTAATTTTTCTATGACCATCACAATATGTCTACCGTGATCAGCTCGAGGTTTCAGCCCCTTAAAGGAAGTTTGTCCTTGTCACTGTTGACAAGTGCTTGCTCATGGTCGGAATAGTTAAAGTCTCTGTAAATAATATTATAAAGAGTACGTGAGAGTAGGTGTTATGCGATAACTTCTGTTATGATTTGTCACTGTATCAATAAAATCAAACTGAATTACACTGTGTACTGTCAGGGTTTAACAGTTGAGATCTTTCAGCAAATATAACTATAGAAAGCAAAAAGACCCGACCAAACCACAACCAGTTCTTGTGTCCACACATTCTTTCTTGTGTTTGGGTATGATGTATATAGCTTGTTGATGCTGGCCACTTAGGAACAGCATCATATTTAGTGTGCCATTTAATGCCATGACATGTGACCCATTTTATGAGTTTTGGACTTGCAGGAAAGGACGATGTCACTTTGTCATTATGGTAACATTAATTAATTAATAATTAATAATTAATTAATAATTAATAATAATTAATTAATAAACTTGGTTAACATGGTACGCTGCTGCCACCGCCAAGGACAAGGGCAGACTGCAACGTGTCATTCGGTCTGCAGAGAAGGTGATTGGCTGCAATCTGCCGTCGCTCCAGGACCTGAACTCCTCCAGGACTCTGAAGCGTGCAGCAAAGATTGTGGCTGATCCCTCCCACCCCGGACACAAACTCTTTGAGACACTCCCCTCTGGCAGGAGGCTGCTGTCCATCAGGACCAGAACTTCACGCCACAAGAACAGTTTTTCCCCATCTGCTACTAGCCTTATCAACAAGGCCCGGAGCCCCCCCTGACACTGACTCTCTGCCTCTCCCCATCCAGACCTACATGCTACACTAACGTAGCATCTTCAGACCTTCTGCGTTACATTAACGCACAGTCTCTATTTATTCGGGACCACTTCATCCTGTTGTATATCTGCACATTTATAGTATTTATAGCATTCTGTGAATATAGTGTGAATTATACTGTCATATACTGTCATATTCTTGCACATCAGCTTGCACTACAGCTCCTCTGTTTCTAGAAGATACTGTATATATATTTATATTGTTTACATTTTAATACTTGGTTTCTTATCTTCCTATATTTTTTATATTTTTCTTTTTACTTAATGTTTATTCTGCACAAATTACACCAAGTCGAATTCCTTGTAAGTGCAAACCTACTTGGCAATAAACTTGATTCTGATTCTGATTCTGATTAACATTGTGAAAAGGTTATAGTTTGGTTAGGCTTAGAAAAAGGTTCTGTTGTGTACATAACGTTTCTCAAGTCTCCTGATAGAAAGTCCTGTGCCTGTGTGACACAAATATAACCAATATCAGTATCTCACCAGTCTGACTCTGCAAACACTGCTGTGAAATGACACTCAAAGCAAAAAATGTGTTGCAATAACACATGAAATGACTTTACACATTGGCAGTACTGCAGTTCTCAGGTCTGTTCAAATTTTTATTGGACGGCCAGATTCAAGAGCTTCTGAGAAAATGTGACACTGAAAAGAAAAAATATCAACACTGAAAGAAAGCTCCCAAAACTAGGCCTTATACAATGTGACAATCTTTTTTATAATATCTGAATATCCATAAACATTTTGTATATGGTGTTTTTGTGAATTCTGTAACGTTTTTTAAACTACTTCATTTTGTGATCATGTGTGTGGAGGCTCATGAGTGAGGTCAGGATCAGGAGTTTATCAGTTTGGTCTATTTAAAATTATAACTTCCTTTCTGTCATGTTGGCCATTTGTCTGATAAAGGTCAGACAAGTAGAGCTGAAATGTTTAGAGCTTATTACGTTATTACTGCACATAGCCTAAATATTAGACAGGGTGTGAACATTCTGTACCATGTGACACTGAGACATGTTTGCATGCATGCATCATTATTCGGCCAGTTAAAACCTTCAAAATGACCCATGAATGTGTCTTTATTAGACTACAGTCACACATGCATGAATGCAGTGGAGTGGCCATCGTCTACCGAGGTGATGTCCTTGTCTTGTGGACAGCTGACATTATCTTCTTCAGTTTAATGCCTGTTATTATGCAAGAATATGTATTTACAGACCCGGTCACTGCAGGTCAAAAAGATAAAATCTCTGTGACATACTGTCACACTGACGTATAAATGTACTGGTAGTCTAGGTATACGTACTTATGCTGATGGCAGTGGCCAGTTTGATAGCAAGCGGGGGGATATCACAGGGCATGAACAGAGGCTCCAGGATGTACTGACCACAAGCCAGAGAGATGACCGCCATTGCTGCAGGCCTGAAGGACACACACACACACACACACACACATACAAATATCAATACATCAATACTAGCATACTGCAAGTTCAGTGCAAACATATAAAATACCACATTAAAAGTATTAAATTAGAGTAAACTAAAGGCTGACGTTAACAGTGAAAGTACATGCAAAACTAAATGACTGTATGAGTCATTAACTCGTGATAATAAACAAATAATCATCAGCTAATATTGAATACTGTGTGTTTTAATGTTTTAGCATCTTTTAGCTCATAGTATGTGGTTAAAAATCACATAGACTCAGTGCAAAACCACTGTACACTCCCTGTCCAGCAGCAAACAGCAGACAGACACAGTTAGTGAACATGGTGCAGCATTTAGCAGCTAAAGAGACAGATATTTGTCTCAGGAGTTGGTGGAGACCAAAAACAGAGAGAATACTGGACTTCAGGTGACACAAACCTCAAATGAATGCTAGTTTCTCTTTTTCGTGAGTCTGTTGATTTTGTAGACAGACAACTGTTTGCTAACATGTTAGCAATATGTCAGTACTGTGTCAGAATAACTTACTGTTACATTGCCCCCTAGTGGCAGAAAATGCTTTATTATAGCTTTATTATGAGAAGTACAAATATAAAATATACAATCATGTCTAGTCAAACATTGTATATATGTCAGAGTTATTTGTGGTCATGGTTACTCATTCAAAATGTCTAGAATTAAAGGTTTGTGATTACTTATATAATATATATATATATATATATATATATATATATATATAAGCTATATAGTTATAATTAGTTAAATTAGAATATTTGGTCTGGTGTGTGAATGATAAGTCAATGACAGCATCGTCCTCTTTGCATCATTGTCCTGAATCACCCTGTTGGGTTTTATTTTTCACAATTATGTCTGACTAGCTGTATGTTACCTCTCACATATACTACATATGGAAAATACTACAGGGGTTGGTTATGGATTATAGTATACAGTATTTCATATGTGACGACTTGATGTCACAGATAAAAAGACTATAGAAGTGTAGCCAAGTGGACCGGTGGGGTTTCTTCTGCTCTTATAGTCGAACTATTTTCAGAGTGCAGACTGCCTCCTGTGAGTGTAATGTGAACACCTCAGCGTCAGAGTAATCCAGAAATAACTCCTACTAACAAGCAATAAGCAATAATGGAATGAGAATATATCTGCACTATCTGCTGAAACCATCCGAGAACATTTATAAATGTTCAGGGAATATTTGTTAAATGTAACCAGATCTCACTGGTCATTTCCTGCTCTCATATATCTCCATGCAAGCTCTGTAGGTATTATGTAGTTATTCAGTAGATATAATAATGTGTGTGTGTGTGTGTGTGTGTGTGTGTGTAATATCTGATGGGCAGTATCTTAGAAAAACTGCTCTCATAATCCTATCCTCATGTGGTGGACAGTGTGCCGCTGTCTATAGGCTTGGCTTCAATAAGAATCAAATAAGGTTGGCCGCTCCCACAGGCTCAACTTATGGCTCATCAGTATTTCCCACAACAGCCACTGAGCTCTTGCAGCCGGGGAAATCTCTCTTTGTCTCCCTCATTCTTGTTTTCATTCTCAGCCTCTGTCTCTGTTCATTTCCCATGGTTTCCATTCAGTCCCGCTAGCCTGAGGCCAGCATAAAATTGGGCGGCTCAGGATAGCCACTAGACTGTTTATACTGCTTCGCCTTGGCTGTGTACACACACAGCTGCACATGGAGCATTTTCTCACCTCGCTGGTCTAAACTAAACTAAGGATACTAACTCACATGGTCACAGCCAGACGGGACCTTTATTTGCCTGGTCTAACACAGTCTAGCAAACAAATCTTGTGAAACAGAGATGTCAGAGAAACAAATGATCTTCCAGCATTAAATTGCTTGAACTGGATCCATTGTCCTGTTCATAACAAAGCCAGTAAATTTACATATTGAGAATCAAACTGTCTCCCCGGCGGGGCTCTGAAAAGCTCGATCCTTCATGGAGGACATATAGCTCACTTGGATTCAGAGCATTTAGAATAATGGCACTGTATGTTCCAAACAATCACCAATAAATAACTAAATGCTGTATTTACAGCAGTGATTCAGAGCTGTGAGAGGAGCTGTGAGTGTGACACACAAGTTTTCAACTCTGCTGGAGAGAAACTGTGTGTTTGAAACACACTCAGACATGAATTATGCTGCAGGATTTGAGAGCTTTCTGTGGACATTTTGACATGTTTCTGCTCACTGTTGCCGCTGGAATCCATTTTAACTGCTGTGAATTGTCTCTGTACTGGGCACAGACTGTTTGACACTCAAATAATAGATTTTCGGTGGAGTATTCCGACAAGCAGAGTTAGTGCCCCGTCAGATCAGAAAGTGGCACACTGAAATTTATTTGCTGGCCCTCGTGAACTATGTTGGAAGTGTGCTGATGGAGTGGCTCCTTGCACTCAGTCGACAACTGGACAGTAAGTTAACTCACTTGATTAAAGTGAATGTGTACCATCCTGTCCCACAGCTGACTGCACACCGTGCCTCTTTTATGAAGCAAGGCTCCATAAAACTGCATGATGTGACACAACTAACAGAACAACCTCTTTCATTTTGGATTCTCGGCATGGAGTTTCTCAGCAATACCAAACATTTTAATTCAACATGATATGACTTGTTTTAATTACATCACATCACATGACACACATCAATTATTAGGGTGAGAAACACACGGTTAAATTAAAATGTTTGTTCTGATAAAGAATAGTCCACAATCTTAGACGATATATTTTCTATAGAGAAATCTTATGATTAAATAATAAGAAAACAAACATAACATATTATTATATGAAAAAACAACTTCCACTTTCTGCCATTTTCTCACAAGTTTGATGCCCATGTGTGCAACATGCACATTTTGTATTTATTTTTAATTTAATTATTTGCTTTTGTTTAAGTAGCTTGTGAGTATCAGAGTATCGGTCATCCCTCCTTTCTATTCCATCAAAGGTCAAAGTGTCGACATGGTTTGCAATTTTGTAAATGTTTGTGAAATTTGTGAGTTTACCGAAGTTGTTGTGGTGAACATGTTAGCTAACAGCTTCCTATTCACACGTCCAGCAGACACGGAGCTACACCAACATTCATGTGGAGCCCTGCTACACCTGACAAGTATCAGTCCAATATTCATTCTCTTTTAACTTTGTTTTTGGTCTCTACCAACTCCTGAAAAGAGACATCTGTCTCTTTAGCTGCTAATGATACGCCTAGTCTCTAACTGTGTGTTGCTGTTTGGTTCTGAGCAGGTAGTGTACAGTGGTTTTTTTAGGTCTTTTTCACTGAAAAGAGCTGCCTGCTGCTGCTGGAAACCAGGCTGATGAGAGCCCAACCAAACCATAAAGTCAAAACATAAGAATGCACTGGAAAATGCTCCATAGAGCTGAGAGGCACAGCATATTTGTGTGATAATTCTCTCTGTCAATACAAATGTCACATGATTTTATTGTTCATGTAAAAATATTGATTAAGGCAGCGTTAAGTTTAAGGTTAGGTTCAGTAACCTTGAGTTAAGGGAGCAGACATTACCTTATAGCAATGAGATCAGCCCATAGCCTTATGAAAGCCATCTGAGGTCCAAAGGCTTCCATTATATATGTGTAATGTCCACCAGACTTCTTAATACAAGTCCCCAGCTCAGCGTAGGACAGCGCTCCTGCAGCGACAGAGGTGACAGATTAGCTCTGGCTCTGAAACAAGAAGATAGACATCAGCACAGTCCCTGGGCTGTTAAACTGTCTCAGCCACATCTATAGAAATGTACTGTCCCTCCATGGGCCCCATGGACACCCAGATATATCACTGTGGGAGCCTTTCAGGGCCTCAACTTAGGAAAGATTTAGGTGGACGAATTTTAATTACAAGTTTAGGGAAAGTGAATAAAGGGGAGCAGGACGGGGGTATTCAAGGATAATGTGCTTGGACCTTTCATTACAGTGTAGGAACTGAGGGATTTAAGGATACTGCAACAATATACACGATAATACAATACACAGATGTGCACAACAGTTCTTCAGCACTGCCTCCTGGAACACTGGCATTTCAATCCTGACTCCTAGAAATGAAGAATATATATTAATGTATTTACAGTTATCTTGTGGTGATAAACACGCGCTGCCTGTGGTAAAGGTTGGGCTCGGTGCAGGACGTACAAGGACTCCAGAGAGCCTGGTTCATATCCAGACTTGTCTGTGGATAAGTTCAGGCAACAAAGGTGGGTTTGGTTTAGGTTATGGAAAGATCGTGGTGTCCTTTAAATGTTATAAAACGTCTTATGTCCATAGCTTTAATGTTTCTAAATGACATGCAAGCTGCTGCATTGCAGATTGTTTAGTTGACTTAACTTAACCCTCTCAGTGTCTTTATATTCTGGATGCTCCTTACCACGCACCCCTGAACAACCTGCCTCTCAACAGGTTGGAAATAACTGTGTTAATACTTCACAGAGCCGTGAGTCTTTATTAATTATTATAACTGTTATTCGGAAAACATAGCAATACTTCCTTGAAGCCTGTCTGCAGCACATGTTTGCTAAGTTGTGGCTTTGTCTTTCCTCATATCTACAGCACACTGTGTTCATTCTGCACTCCTTCATGTTCTGTTGGGTGGGATGAGGACTCAATTCTGTTCATTGCTCTGATTGGCTGGATGAACCTGTTTGTGGGCCCTGGGGCAAAACATGTTGCATCCAAGTTCCCATCAGGCACATTCCACGCAGCACTTTATAAGTGGTAGGTTAACATCGCTCAGAGTACTCTCTTTAGAAATTGCAGTTTTGGACATGCAGTACTTGTCAAAATGTGTTGGACTTTTTTTATATTTTTCAAAGGGGTCAACTTTTTCACCTTCAGGTTCATGAGATAGTCACCTGGAATGTTTTTCCAACAGTCTTAAAGGGGCTCAAATCATCAGATTCCATCCACTTCCATTCTTTGTGCTTCGATTATCATCTTGTTGTCTCCCTCAGTCGTGGTTTCTTTGCAGTATTTCGATCATGGCGGTCTGATTCACACAGTCTCCTCTGAACACTTGATGTTGACATGTGTCTGCTACTGTTACTGTTAGTTGGTGATTTCTGAGGCTGGTAATTGTAATGAACAGTGGAGGTAACTCTTGATAAGGCAGACTTGTTCATTAAAACCATTCTAAGTAAATACTTCATGAAGCCATCTAGAAAATAATACAAATAAAGAAATATCATTGACTGAGAAGATGTGTACTACCATACGTTTTTCATAAAAAACGAGGTCAGTCTTTGGTTGGTAAATAAACTTTTTGAATGTTTAGGTTGCATTTTAAAAAGTGTGTTTTGAAATCAGGTTAGGGTTAGGGCTTTTTTCACCAATGTTAAAAGACATTTGGTCACATTGCTACACTTACAGACTTATTTCAACATGATGTACAGACAATAAATTAAATATATTGTGAAATTTCCACCAACACATTTCCAAACGGCCTTTTCTCTTTGCTATGATCAGTAAGAAGGTTCAGGACACACCAGATCAGCACTGAGAGGCTCAAGAAGAGCTTCTACCAAAAGGAGCCTATTCTGTATCACTACTGATGTTTTTTTATCATTATTGTTATATATATATCATTATAATTATTGCTTATTTAGTTTCATTAAGATTACTTTCTACTTACTCACATGACTTCATGATAACCGTATTATTACTATCCTCTTACTCTACTTTTTCTTTTGTGATTATGCATGACAAATACTAAATTCAAATTAAAACAGAATAAAAAAATAATTCTGTGAATTAACTCACCGAAGAGTGACAGCACACCGCAGGCGATCCACACTACCAGGGACATCCCTATGCTGCCCGAGTGCTTCAGGATGCCCTTTGGAGAGATGAAGATCCCTGCTCCGATGATGGTGCCGATGATGATGGAGATCCCTCGGAGCAGAGTCACTTTCTTCCCCAGTCCCACCTTCCTGTCGTCTTCATCCTGAACTTCCCCACTAGAATCAATCCCATTCTGTCCGTTTGCTCTTCCATCTTTTTGAGTCAATGCAGACCTTTTGGTCATTTTTTAAAATTTTTTGCACTGCCTAACACTCACATACACACACACACACACACAAACACACACACACACACACGCACACACACACACAGACACACACTCACACACACACTCACAGTCTCTCGTTTTTCTAAATTGACTCAAAGTCTGTTTCACCTGGGATCTTTCCCCCTGGTCTAGCCTGGATCCACTCAGACTGTGTGACCGGTGCAGGCAAACTTACAAAACTGCGAGTAAAACTAAAATCCAGGGAGAAGAGACCTCCTCTCTTTCTCTCTCTCTGTCTGTCTCCCTCTCTGTCTGTCTCTCTCTCTCTCCTTTGCACTCTCTCTCTTGTCATTCATGCCCCGCTCACTGATCTCTCACTGTACCGCCCCGGAGGCCTGCTCTTGACTTCTCTGACTCCACCAAACTTCTCTTGTTCCTCTTTCTCTTTTACTACTACTTATTGGTGTCTCATCCTGTCCCTCCCTCCCTCCCTCCCTCTCAGTCGAGCCTTTTATTTACCTCTAAAAAAACAGCTGTGGCTCTCTGATGTCAGGTGCTGCGCTCCTCTGCAAACTAATAATGACACAGCAAAGATGGTGATACCGGTTTTTAAAGTCACCTCGCCCACTTCCGGCTCTCTGTTCCCTCTCTGGTTTCCCCTTTGTCTCCTTTCCTGTTTCAATTCAATATGCGCATCTGTAACCCACTTTTAGCCCTGGCTCAGATTTGGTGCTTTAGAAGTTGTCTAACCTCTGTCCTGACAAACCAGTAGGGACAAGCTGCGATTGGACAGCAGCTACTTTAACAAGGTGCATTGTGGTGGGGTGTGTAGCACGTGGTGAGAGGAACAAGAAGGTGGCAAACCCTCTATGGATGCATTCCAGCCACACGCACACACACATACACACACACACACACACACACAGAGTTCAGTTTTGTTTGCATAGGAACACCTTAAAAAAATTATCTTATGAATGGAAGCACACTGTTGGAGATCTGAAGTTCAGGAAAGTTTATTCTTTCAGACTTTCCTCTTCATTTGTACATTTAAGTTGTGAATGTAGTTTTAATGAAACGTTACTCAAACGAAGAAATAATGCAGTTGTGGGGGAATTTTCAGTCTGATTTGATACTCTAGTGAGACAGTGTGCGTGTGTGTGTGTGTGTGTGTAATGAAGGAACAACAGTGTGTTCGGTGGCAAAGAGGAAGAAGATAGATCAGGCTTTGATACTGTTTTTTATCCATGCATGCATAGTTTCATAGTTTCAGTTTCAGCTGCTGTGGTTTGACATCCTGCTTATGAAACCTCAAGTTGTTCTTTTAAATGATTACAGTAAGACATGTGGTGCACAAACTTTATGTAATAATGATGTTGAAACTTGAGCTACATTTGGATGAAAACTTGACTAATTTATGAATGTCGCCAACAACAAAAGGCAAAAGCTTCTACACATTCTGCCTGAAGGAAGTGTGACGTTATCTACCACATACTGACACTCTGCAGTTGAATGAATTGTGCCTGAATTGGCGTGTTTTCTGTGGAATCGAGACACATCTTGTCAGGCGCAGATAAGATTGAACTTCTTTGGAGGGAAATTATTGTGCAGCAGCTGCAGTACAAAGTAAGAAAGACTACATTTTAACAAAATAAAAAAAAATACAGAATATAAATATTCCTCAAAAAAGTTACATACACAGAGAGAGAGAGAGAGAGCGAGAGAGAAAGAGAAATGGAAGCTGAAGGTACCCTGATAAGGATAAGCGGTTACAGGAAATAGATGGATAAATGAAAGCTGAAGGTCACGTAAACAGGTCCAGTGAAACATGATCAGACAGATTGTAACCAAGTGAACACTTATTTCAGGTAATCCAACCCACTGGATACACATGTCAAACTGGAAGAGAGACAAGTAAAAATCCCTCACTGTGCGGGAAAATGAAGGAGGAAGTGTGTGTGTGTGTGTGTGTGTGTGTGTGTGTGTGTGTTTGTTAGGGTGTGCTCTTACCTATCTCAGAGACCACTGTTAAACTACTGTTACACACCATATTAAGCTACACATATTCACTAGCTGCTTATAAGCGTGCATATTAGTTCATTAGTCATTTTGAAGCACTTATTAACGCCTTATTCTACATGACAATATTAACTAAGGGTGTGTTGTTGTACAACCCATCACTTTGTGCTCTAAAGTAGAAAGGTTGGTCCACACTTGGACTGTAATAACTACGTGAATGAATTCATGAGTCATACATGAAGAGTTCATGTACCCTTGAATAAAGCGTTATAGTTTTGAAACCGTAGAGGGTGGGAGTACAAGGAATACTTGTTTGTTGAAAATTAGACCATAAACTAAAAGCTACTTAGAAAAAGTAGTTAAACAAGTTGACATCTATTCAGATATGGCATGTTGGCATAATAACCACAAGTAAGTGTAAATTTGAGATTTGGAAAGTATAGATGATACTGACATAAATGAGACCATTGATTGAGATGTGTTTCTAAGGAGGCTGACAGTCCATTTTTTCCTTTTTTTTTAAAATCCGATCTGCCAACTAAAATAATTCTTAATCAAAGGTAAACTACTAGGTCCAATGATCTGATCCACAGTCAGCCTGTTGAAGTCTCACTTTCCAGCCTCTGTGCAGGCCTCACACTCAGTACGTTTACATGCAGCAAAAAATTCAAATTTCTGATCGTATCAGATAAAGACATGCATAAGACCGGATCACTTGTCTGAGTATACTTGCTGTTCAGAGAATCGGATAAACGGCTGGAGCGTGGCTGACTCCGTTACGCTATGTGGCGCTGTAGCCCCCTCAACAAAGAGCCACGTCCGGTTGACCTCTACTTATCAGCAACAACAAACTATCTGACGGCATTCAAACAAAGATGGCGTACGAGGAGATGGACGATGCTACAGTAGCGTACATTTCGTGTATTATTTTCCTGCTAATAATGCATATACAACACCACTATTTAATACGACGTCTCCTTTCACTTCCGGGTGAAAGCCCCGGCGGAAATTCTCGAGCATGTGCAGAATGCAAAATCCGATTTAGAGCCGATTGCTGAGTATACATGGCATTAAAAAGCCGACTATGAACGAATTATCTAGGTGTTCTTATCCGATTTTGAGATGTCCGTTATGGTCCGAAGTAGGTCTGAAGTAGATTGGACTAAGGTGTTTACATGCATTTTAAAAGTCCAAACTATGTCTGATACGATCAGAAATTCGAATTTTTTGCTGCATGTAAACGTACTGACTGAAACTGTTGTCACTTGAAGCCCCTTTGTATAGAAGTAGATGTAAATTCAGTGTGGGGGGTGCGAAGCGGCCACAGCTTCACACCTCCATTAGTTTTTGTGATTGCACACAAATACAAAAGATGTCAGTACTTGGATGAGACATGCATATGTGGCAAGGAGCGGAGTAGACTGTAGAGTTTTACGGCCAACACCACCTGGGGACTTGCACTCCAGGACATAAAAACTGAAATACTAATACTAAAGGACACAGGGTCGAGACTGAGGAGGCAGAGACAGTAGAGTAAATAAAACATTTTTTATTGAAAAAAAAAAAAAAAAAAAGTAAAAAGGTTAAACACAAGATGAGTATAAGAAATTATTTTATTAACAGAAGAACACTAAAAGGCCGGCTATAACAATACTAAAGTTCAAGTAACAATAACAAAACTAAAATCAGTGGGCTGGGGCCTCAGTGGGAGGCATACTACAGTGTGTGTCCCTCCTTCTTAAGCTGGGGTGCAACACTACAAACAAAAACCGCTACAAACACACTAAAAGTGCCTCCGTGTCTACTTTCATGCAAAAGGGAAGTGAGGTCCTCACCACGGTGCCTAGCCTCCCACCTGATGACACCCAGGCCGCACTGAAACTCAGAAAGGAAGGACAAAAAGTTAACAAACCTACAACACAATCAATCAAACTATATTGCAAATGTAAATTAAACAAATGTACTTAAACTAACCAAACTGAATAAACAAAGAGCAACACAAAACAGAACAAAGCAGAGCAGAACAAACAAAACTGTACAACAGAACTGCACAAAGCAAACTAACACAAAACAGCAGCAAGTGAGCCTAAAAGACACACACACACAAAAAACACATTAGTGAGGACAAACAAGACTAAATCACATACAGAAGGAAACGGAGACCCTACTCACCACCTTAGTAAAGCAACCACACCACCAGACCAGCAAGAGGCTGAAAGGAGCCATTTTGAGACCTTATATACAACACCTAAGCAGGGGGAGGAACTAAGGGAGGTGCTAAGGGAGGTGGCTACCTGGGTTGCTTTCAAAACCCTTGGAGGTCCACTACACATATTTTTTATGATACTCATAACATATATTGTCAAAGTTTGGGTCTGGTAGTGAGATAGCGTTAGCAGGTAACAAGTTTCCTCTTCTTGACACTCAGAAAACGGATAAATAAACCGGTAACAGAGGGACAGAAAGAGGGGGGTCAGGGCCAGGTAAGTGGGTAAAAACCACCGGGGGAGACCAGGGGTACGATTAGCTCCTAAGTCCTTTCCTAACCACTTTTCCTTGACCTCGATAGAAAACGTCATGAGGTCAAGGAAAGATGTGAAGGAGAGTTCATAAGGAGTTAGGAGAAGACGACCACAGTGTTCAGAGAATCCAACTGCACTTACACTTAGACTACATCACCATGCGACGGCGAATGTTATTGACGTGATCTGTGGTAAAACTACAAAGTCCAGAAGATGGACTACAAAACGCTCATCTGAGATACTTACTAGATACTCCCCGTATGTTCTTACTGCAGGAAATATAAACGTGGACAACCCGGTGAAAAATGTGACTTCATTATCAACGTCAGAATTCAAATAATAAATGAATATTGTCCACCTGTCACAGAAGTCAGATGAAGTGTTTGTTACGCTGGTATGGTCGCTCACCCTCCTGTCCACTCATATAGAAACATATAAAGATAAAGATATATGATTAATCAGCAACGGTAACTTCATGATGATCTGCAGGACGCTAGATGTCACAGTTACAGTTTTTATTCCACAGTCAACAACAGAACACACTTCATGATCAAAGTTTTTACATCACGTCAACATGTATGTTCATATTCACACGCTCTCTCTTATGCAGTCTGCATCACACTGTTTAAATACATTAATGTTTTCTGGTTGTGAATGACTGAACGATGCGCCGATTTTTTTGTCGCTGCTGCAAGGAATTGTGGGACGGCATTACCCCCTTTTTCTTTTGTAAAGGATGGTCCAGTGTATCCTACGCTAAAGGAGATAATAAAGGAAGCATTGAAGCTCCTTTCCTTAACAGTTTGAGAATTTAAACAGCTCTTATCATGGCGGCTACGTTCATACTTCTGGGTCATTTTACATAGTTAGGAAGGTTTCTAAGCAAATTTGACTCTTCAACCGCACCCCAGGAGTGTTAGGATTTGTCTGTGCAGGCTGGGCGTGGCTGACCTAGTTTCTCCAACCACTCCCCTGTTGATCCTCACCTGCTCTGCTCTCACACCTGCTTTTCATCATTTCATCAGCTCCTGTAGTATTTAACTCCATCCTCCCAGACTCCGCCCCCTCCACGTGTACATATTTACACCACATTCTGACTGGGCTGTCTTTCATGGCGAGGAGGGGTGATCACAACAAAGGATCATCCTCACCTATGTAATAATTAAAGCTGCAGTTAGCTGGTGTTTCTTAGTTAGCAAGGTGGTCATCCTGTAATGTCAATCCTGCCTGCAGTGACATTGTTTCATCATAAAGTGGATTTTTTTTTTTTTTTTTTTTTTTAAATTAGCTCAGTGTGAAATTTGACTTCATGTGAAAGCAGAAGAGGAAGTCAAAAATGTTTTCACTAATCTGATAGAGAGAGACAAGTCTTGAGCCTCTGGGAGGGTATTTCCCATGGTGATGGTTAAGACAACTGAGAGATGTACAGTTAGCTTCTATGGTGCACTACTGACTGAAATGTAATCCTAAAGATATACCACTTATCATACGGACAATGACCTCAGACCTGTCAAAAGTGTTGAGGTCACAGATGGTTAAACATCCTTACATTTTAAAGTGGACCAGAGTTCTGCTCATCCATTTCCTTTTATTTATTTTTAAATGAGCCTGTGTGTTGCTTGCAAGGCCGAACCTACTGCAAACAAACACCAAACTGTGCTGCACATAGCCTCTTTTATGTTGTGGTTATGTTTCTTATTTATACAGTAAGCGTCAGTCCAAAGTTAGGAAGAGGTGATCACAGTGGAGCAGAGCTTCAGTAAAACAAGGGTGGAGGTTTGATTTACATCCATCAGGTGGATGCAAACTTCACTCCTAATGAATGATAATGTTGCTCTGTGTCTGCTGGATGTGGAAATGGCTGTTTGCCAGTTAGACTGTTGCTACCAGCCCGGTGTTGTTTTTGTGCTTAATGGACAGCGATAACATATGCAAACTAACTGACATGCAAGTTGTCTGGATGTACTGAAGATAGTGGGTGTTTCAGGCAGTTACTTTCTGTATGCAGTGTGTCAGACTCAGAGACAATCATTTAAAATGCCTCAGATACAATGTAAATATCATGTTTATTTGGAAAGCTGTTGGAGGCTTTCACAGCTTGCCCTGAGGCCACGTCTCTACAACCCAGAGTCTCTACAGCAATAGAGCCACCATGGCCACATTTATATTGTATCCTTGTGTAAACTGGTATTTTTGAGTGTAATCCCACTGTGGTAACTATGTGTGATGGGTAGAGCTCCCCCTCCCTCATCTGCCTGTTTGACCACGCCCCCCTAACCAGTGATTCCCAACAGGTGAGGCTAGATCACTTCCTGGTTCTCTTTAAATGTAGCTGCAGGCAGCCAGCGGTAGGTTTTGCCTCGTGCTCTCCTGACTCCACACATGTTCCATGAATGACGACGTCTAGTCAAGGTATGCTTTCTGTTTAAGATATTCCTGGCACATATACTTTGTACTTCCCTTGCATCTGTACAGGTGCAGGACTGAGCGCTAAAGGGGAATAGTCACAGTGCTCCCTCCCCCCCGTCTGTGCAGCGCTCACCATGTGTGGAGGTGTGGTTGTATAATGTGCAGCTCCCAGGTATATATCTGTTAGTTTATGGTCAAAAGCTACATAATGTTGCTTTAATGCAGCACATGAGCCAGGGGATTTTAGTTTTTCTGTCAGGTGTTGAACTGGAAATCTATTATACATTTTTCCAAGGACCTTAAGGAACCTCAATTATGATCCTTTTGTAATTGGAAGCCTGGCAATAAGGGCATACCACTGAGGGACCAGAGAATACAGGATTAACCTCTGCATGTTTCTCTCCCTTCCCACCAGACAGCAGTGGCAGAGCTGTAACAGGAATGCAACAGTCTGCTGCTCAGGTGAAAACAGGTCATAGTTTGCCAAACCAAGTTTGAGATAAAGACACTGCAGGGAATTCAAGGCCAAAGTCATACATTTCTGGATAAAGACACACTGGAGATTCCAGGACACCCTCACAGTGAAAAACACTGAGTTCATTACACAACAGAGTGCTCAGCAATCTTCAGGAAAATTGGCAAGTTTTGCAGTGAAGCTACATCGGGGGAAAATACTGCTGCGTAATTATTTGTTATACATTTTGTCAAAGTTTGTCTCTGGCTAAAAAAGGTGCGACGATAAGGGTGATGAATGTTTCTGCAAACACTCTCCCCCCTGTGTGTTGTGGATTATATTTTGAGGTTTTCTTTGATATGCTCTATCTCTCTTATCACTGACATTTTAGCCACAGCAGCAGAAACTGCTCTTAGAATCAGCCCTGTCTTATTTCCCAGTGCATGATGGGGACTGTGGTAATACAAATGACTGTAATCAGACCATCTCCAGCACTTCCTCAAATTTATTCCACTACACACATACTGTATGTAGTGTGCAGTTTTGACAAGCCGGATTGACCAGTTATCATTTAAAAATCAATCATGTGTCATTTATTCATGCGAGCTTGGAACCTTTCTGACCATCTTTCATTTTTCTTTTGGACAAATTACATATCCCCGAATTGCAATGTAGAAATGTCACTCTGTTCCTTACCAGCTTCAGAATCCTTCCCAGCAGTCACTGAATAGATTGAATACATACAGCAGTCTGCGCCAACATCTCACCAACCGGGGCAATTACAGCTCAGAAATGAGAGCTGCTCTGACTTTTATATCTTCTATCTGCATCCACTTTATGCAATCAAGACCAAATATGTGCCCAATATCACTTGAACACACATTCCGAAGTTGTGTTTCTGTATGTTTGAGTTGATGCTCCTGGACTAGGCAACCTCCATGTGTGGAAAACTTCAAGGGCAGGCACCCAGGATACATCCTGATCAGTTACAAGAACCACCTCAGCAGGCTCCTTCGGATTATATATATATATCAAAATTCATGTTTGAGAAGAAGAAGAAAATCAAAGGTGCTGCTTTCCGTCCATCCATCCATTATCTGTAACCACTTATCCTCATCAGTGTCACAGTGGGGCTGGAGGCTATCCAGGCTGACTTTGGGCAAGAGGCGGGGTACACTCTGGACAAGTAGCCAGTTCATCACAGGACACATAGAGACAAACAATAATTCATGCTCACATTCACACCTACAGACAATTTACAGTCACCAATTAACCTGTTAAGTGCATGTTTTTGGACTGTGGGAGACCCAGAGAGAACCCACACAGGCACGAGAAGAACTCCCCACAGAAAGGCCCCCCAGCCAAGGTTTGAAGCAGGCGAGGCAACAATGCTAACCACTGCACCACCATGCCGCACCCCTGACTGCTTCCATGACAGTTAATATCCTCCTTAATATCAGTAACATTCTCAGTTGGATAGGGTGAGAATAAGGTCAAAGGGAGGCCCCGTGCTTGAAGGCCAGAATCACTCAATCTGCCCCGTGTTCTTTTGTTAAAACAACCACGACTTAATAGTGTGTTTTTTAAATCAACAAAGGATGTATTTCTGCTTTATCTGTGTTTTACTAATAGTGTGTGTGCGTGTGTGTGTGTACAACCTGTGCATGTCCCATGACAAACAATAGAAAGAGAGAAGAGAAGAGAAGGATGGAGGATAAAAATGGTGAGATAAAGGGATTTTCTGTCCTTTGTTCACTCTATGTGAGATGAAAAATCTCTTTGCAGATTTGATACTCTTCCCCCTCCAGCTAAACGCTCTTGTCAGGACAAGTGTTTAAAGGCAGGAGAGAGTGAGAAACAAAAAACAAAGAGGCAGACACAAAGAAAGACTCAGATCCCTTCAGAGTTTGACTGTCTCCCCGCTACCCATTTTGAATGAGGAGGCAGACCAAGCCAAGGACACACAGTCACCCCTCACAGAGTCTTTCATGTCTTGTAAGCAGCAACCGTCTGCACAAACTGCCCAACACAAACATGCATCACCCTTCTTACCCTCACCCCTCCATCCCCAGCTCATGAATCCATGACGACGTCTCTGCAAAAGGCCCCCAGCGGCCTGGACTCCACAGAATTCATGAACACATCACCTGCAAGCTGCAACTGCAACTGAAGGTAATGTAGAATAAACAAGAATTACCAATAAAGGACAGAAATATGTTGTTTTTAAGATGATTTGAAGTGTGAACTGATTCATCTGAAAACAACTTAAACAGTTGAACTGTTTACAATAACTTCATAATGGACGAATACGTTTTTTTTTACCCAGGTGATTAAATCGAGCTCTTCTGAAGGTAGTCTGTGTGTCTATCATGACTAGACTACACAATGTTTATGTCTTTTGAGATGGTTTGGATGTCCTTGGGTCTAAAACAGAGAATTCAAGTGCAACACAGAGGGGCGTGAAGAAACTCAACTTCAGTAAATCTGTGTGATGTTTTCTGAAGCCCCATTCAGACTGAATGTATTATCTGATTTGAACATTACCCGCACTGGTAGGTGCAGATAATGTTCAAATCATACTCGCAGGTATCATCCTGCTCGTTCTTTTACTTTTCTTTTAATCATCTCGGTGTGAAAGTCTGATAAAGTCATAAATGTTTTGGCTAATCTGACAGAAACATGCTGACCCCAACATATTGGGATATTTCAGAAACAATATGATGAAAAATAAAGCCATCAAGGAGGCACCTCTCCCACATCCCCCTGAGGGGAGTGGGGGTTGTCTTTTGGCTTTGTCCTACTGAGTGTCTGTTTCAGATTACATCCTGTTGTTTCACCCATGGTTAACATGCTTTTCCCCACCTCTCCCTGCAATGGGAATACCATTCAAAGAATATTCAAGTAGGAGAATTTTGTGTGATATTACACTAATAATGTACAATATACAAACAAACAACAAACAAACAGACGAAATCCTCTTGTGTTAGTTTAGTTCCACATGTTGTGCATTCATTCGTTTAAATATTTGAAGCTTAAGATGCTGGCAGTGCAGAGATGTCGACATTTGATCAGCTGCTTCACACAATACACAAATGTCTTTGTACGAAGTCCACTTCATGGACTTTTTCTTGCAATTTCATCTTGCAGCCTTCATCATGGAGTTTGCTCAGATATTAGGGAGGTGGTTTAGTGATTCTAATGTGAAGTCTGGAACATCGATCGTGTCTCCGATACAGTATTTCTGGTCTCTAGTGATCTTTGGTCATCCTCTGACTCCTGGATGACTTTGTCATTTTCCTAGTAAGTACTGACTCGACTGACTTGAATATTCTGGCTAGATGTTCTGACAGTCCAGCCAAGTCAAGTCAAGTCATAGTTTATCATAGTTCAATATCACAAAGTAAACTTGACTGAACGAGTACTGTGATACATGATGGAGATGGTTTCTTTTGTTTTGGCACAAATGCCTCTCCAGACAAATATCATCCAACAGAATTCAACAATTGTGTTGAAAAACTCATATATGCATAAAAAGAACGCTCTTATGGGGAAAATATTAAAAGTTTCTCCATTTTACAGCATTACTTGGCTTTGCACCTTGAAAGGGAGTCCCCCTAGGATGTTTCTGGTGCTCCCTTCTAAGTTAGCACTGCCCATCTTGGCCATAAAAGGGAACTTTTTTTTAAAAAAAAAAAGAGGAACTGATTTTACACATCAAAGTGTGTTTCCAGGTTTTGGGAAGTACAACTGAATATGTGAACAAAGTTGTATAAAGCCTTTAGTGTCTCTAGAGGGAGCTGTGTGAAGTCTGAAAAATGTCCTCAAGTGATGGCCTGAGTCCACCACAGTGCTGTGGTCCTCCCTCCCTTCAGCCTTTTATATGAATAAAGGTGTATAGTAACAGCAGCTTGCCGTCCTTTCCCTGCTCACCTGTGAACTTGTGTGTATCAAGGTCAGAATTCTGACATTTTCATGATGGTAGTAAAGATAGAAGGCTGTTGATTAGAAGACCTGTACAATAAAATAGCATTTATATTGCTGTAAAGGATTGCACAATGGGTTGTAGTGTTTCCCTTCTGTGGCTCAATAAAGGTTTATCTCTGATTATACTGGTGACGCAGTATCACTTGCTCTCTTGCTCTTTTAATTTTCCTGACCGACATGGCCGATTAGCAAGGAAAAGGTCGTGGGTGATGCTGTTGTCCTGTAACCTGAAAACCTGGGAGGGGTCACAGAAAAAACTGCAAAGAATACAACCTTCAGCTGTTCAGTGTGCATGTACTAACTGAGCGCTTGTTATGATAGCAGATATTTGTGTGGAATGTGGAGTAAAGCAGCAGCAATGCAAACAATGTCATAAGCAGTTAAGTAATGCCACAATACATGTCTGCACACACACACACACACACACACACACACACACACACACACACACTTTTATGTGTCTCTCACCCTATAACACTGGGTGTTTCTGTAACACACAAAGATACACACATTACACACAGTGAAAGACAGTATACTGGAAATTCTGTATTACAGGTCAGTCTCTGCATTCATGCAGGTGGAAGGGAATGGATGACCAGGAGAAAAATATGGAGTTTTTTTTTTTTTTTTCTATCCTGCTTAGCTTTATTTCACTAACTTGGAGAATCTTTTTTTTACTTGCTTCCCCTTTCATTGTTAATGATTGTTGAAAATTATGGGGTGGGGGTTGAGAACTTTTTTCTTTGTTTCTGAAGGATGAATGAGCTAATGTACTCATCCTGAACTTGTACTTGGGGTTAAAGTGGGATGACACGCTCTGGAACAGGTTCCAGCACCTGCATGTTACTGTAGGTCAAACTTTCACAAGGCAGGGCTGAGTCCTCCGCCCAGAGAACACAGGAGAGACAGGTAAGGTGAACTTAGACAACTCCTCACATTATTGTACATGTAATAATATGTAATATAGTGAGTCTACGGTTGATTAACATGAACACACTGGGTTTTTATCACAGTTTACATGACTGCTTCCAACAGTCTGGATGAGTACACAGAGGCTGTGATGTCCTACATCAGCTTCTGTGAGGACTGCTGTGTACCATCATGCACCAGGGTGAGTTACAACAATGACAAATCTCGGTCACAGCTTAATTCAGACAGCTAAGGTTAAAAGACATGCAGGAGTGGGGACAAAGACAGATTTAAAGGTGGTCAGAGAAGCTAAACGTTTGTACTCTGAGAAGCTTCAGCACCAGTTTTCAGCTAACAGCTCTGCTTCTGTCTGGAAGGGGCGCAGACAGATCAAGAACTACAAGCCTAAAGACCCCCACTCCATTAACAACCTGTGCCTGACCAACAACCTGAACGAGTTCTACTGCTGCTTTGATAGAGACAGTCCTGAAACAACTCCCCATGATACCCCTCACAGCTCCTGTTCATCAGCTCTACCTCCCTTATCTCAGCAGAACTTCGGGCCTCTCCACAACTCCCCTCCTACCCCTCTACCTCAGTGATGACTTTCTGTTTGACTCCACCTGCAGGCAGATCGCAGACTTCCTGTCAGATAGGAAGTAGCATGTGAAGTTGGGGAAACATGTCTCAGATTCCCAGGCTGCATACTTTCTCCTTTGCTCTTCTCTCTGTATAGCGACAGTTGGACCTCCATTCATCAGAAGCTAGCCCTAACACTAACCCTGAAGTTCCTAACGCACATCACAAGAAAAGTTTTATCCCAACTGTAGCTGGCCCCAGCAACAAGGCCCACGACTTACATTACCTACATGTTACATTAACATAGGGTCTATTCATGTTCTTATTTTTGTCTACCTTTATTACTTTAAAGTTACATTAGTTTCTATCTTCAAATGACTTGTTTTGTCCAACCAATAGTCTGCATGTAGGTGTATGTTAAAGCACTTAAAGTTAACCTCTAGTGATGCTACGAAGCAGTCAGTGGGTCCCCATTGCATTTACATCATGCCCTCATAAAAAATAAATAAAAACATAAAATTGTATCATTGTTCTTTCCAGCATTCCATGGCCCCATCAACATGGTTGTCAAAGGGGCAGAATACTCCTTTGCCAACCCACCTCCTCAGCCTTTGCATCCATCCATTCAGGTGTTTTCTACATTCTGTTCAGGGTCTTGGGGGAGCTGGAGTTTATCCCAGCATGCATTAAGCAAGAGACAATGGCTGTGCTTTATTTCTTGTGGCTGTTTTCCTGCTAACGTCAGCTACTTGACAAATTTATAGGAACAAGCCCCAAGTGCTAAATTTAATTAACAAAAGAATAAATGATGGCCCAAACTGTGTGGAACAAGCAATTAAACACAGCTTTACAACATTATTGATTAAAGCAGTCAGCTTTTCCAATAGAAGCCGTTCCACACATCCTGTGGTCGGATGTGTCCTCTGCAGCCTGTACAAACATGCTGTCACTCTGCATGAACGTTCACTATGAGATTTTAAATCCTTTATCACGCATGAAAACTTAAGTGGAATGCAAATGGTCACAGTTCTAGAACCGACCCCCTGTAGGCTGGAGCTGTCCCCAAATGGAAGAAGCTTTTCTCCAATTGTACCATGAAAATGGAGCACCGCGACGTATCCATGTTATTCATAAATGAAAGCTGGTGTTGGTGCCTTACATAAGGTCAAAAGAATAACACAGCAGCACCACGACACAAACTTCAATTCACTGAACATGTAGACTGCGATTTAAGGGATGAAGAAGACACGACAGGCTTGGAGCAGAGACTATATAAAACATGGATGTAGTCTCTGTGACGTCACACACAGGTTTCTTAAAAGCCACTGTGAAGCTCAGAGCGTGGTGGCTCTGGCCACCTCCATCTTGGCAGTCCTGCCTTTGCTGCCTCCTGGTGAAACATGGGTGGAGCTGAGGCTTAATATCATTTGAACAGGTGAGTTGTATAAAAGTTCACTCTCAGTACAGTTGTCATGAACGGGGAAATTAGCTATAGAGACCAAAACTGTTTTTTGTACCAGGCTGTAAACATGTTTATTTCTGCTGTGAAGTTGGACATTTTAACATGGGGACTTATTTTGTTGTCAGCTTCAAGTGGACATTTGAGGAACTGCAGTGTTTGGCCCGTCTGCTTTGGCTTCACTTCACAGCCATGGAGGTTGCCGTCTGGCCAGAAGAGGAGAGGATGAAGTGGGAGAGAAGTGAGAAGAAGGTTGGGCATCAGAAAGGCAGCGACAGCCTGCAGAGTCAGAATATTTTTTACGTCTGTGAATTAAGGATTTATGCTGTATAGAGATTACGATGTTTGAAGTGAACATCTTGACAAACCAAGATGGTTTCCTTGAGTTTTATTTTTTCTCTGTTGACTTTGAATGAAGTGTGTTTTACATGAGTTCAAATGAAATTGAAGTTTTTATTGAATTCATTAAAAAGGCACCACTTCCACTTCCATCAGTGTGCATTCAAGGTCTAAGCTATTTAATTGTTCTATATCATCATACTGTTATTATATGACTTCTACAGTTAGTTATGCAAAAGTAGTAATATTACACAGTAACTCTTTACCTTCAAATAAAAGTAACTACTGTAGGAATATGTAATATATTACTTTTTGAAAACTTGCCCAACACTGTAAAATCAGTAAAAGCCTTCAGGTTTCAAACATTTTGTGGCTCCAGCTTCACAAACATTTGCTTATCTCAGTTTACATTGCTGCCTGAGTATACAAACTTATTGTCAAGCAGGATCCTGCATCAACAGAATAGAGGGTGTGCCTCTAAATTGCTCCGAGGACCTCAACTGTACTGCCTAAAACCACGAACTTTAGTCAAACTTTTGTAGAAAAATCTTGTCTGAGGACATAACAACAACAACCTGTTCAAACATCCAGTGAATGTTTTGTGACATTCTTGTCTGTCACAGTGACAACCCTGTGTACCTTTGGACTTCTTTATCATAGACTTTTGAATTTGAGTAGCTTCTCTGTTAAATCTGAGATGAAGCACAGTGACTGACTAATGTGAGATTTGTAATTAAAGGGCAGTCCAGTGAAACATGGACTTGTCTAACCTGGCTCCACATCAACAGTTTCTCAGACATACAAAAGGAGACAGCGCATACGGCTGCAGGCCATGTATTTTTGATGCTCTAATCAGTGGGGATTCATAATCTATTAACCTGCTGTTTCAGCAAGCTGAAGGGAAGAGAAAGGAACAGAGAAAAAGAATGTGGGAATATTGTTGAGTTTGCAGCTTGTTGGCTGCTGGCTTCAAGCTCCTTTTTTGTATTATTAGCAATTAATCCCACATTCTCTACCAAGAGTGTGGTTAGTGTCCTGCAGTGAGGCCTGCTGGCAACACCACATTTTTACCTATTCATGGAGGGGGCCTATGAAATATAGATTACTGCTGTGGGCTTCACACAGAGGCTTGGCTTCTGTGGCTGCATGGCCAAGCAGGGAGGAAGACAATGGCTGTGATTTGGAATGAAGCAGCACGATGTTCAGCCAACACAGCCTCACAATTCAGTGAAATGGGTACAGACTCTGAAAAACAAATCTGGAGACGAATAATGAACATTATGTTGCTTCAGGATGACGTGACAGTCACACATTTTCACTTTGGCCAAGAAATGAAAGTAAATTTTCCATTTATGTGTGCATGACAAAACAAAGTTAGAGTTAACTAACACTAATCCAAAAAACAATATTTTGCTGCCTCTTTGATTGAAAGTCTGGCCACACCCAGCAGTGATGTCGCCGGTTCTTGGAGTACACTTCTACATCACAACAGCAAGGTGAAAAGTTCAACCAATAGATGTCAAGATTTTTCAGAGGCTGTAATTTAAAAATACATAATTACTATGCAGGGTGTACCTCACCTCTCACCCGATGCCAGCTGGGATTGGCTCCAGCCTCCCATGACCCTGATGAGGCTAAGCGGTTATGGAAAATGGATGGATGGATTATTACTGCCAAAATAAAAGGCGAAATGAAATAATGTTTAAATAGGCAGTGTTAATACTAATCCTGAATTTTATCTGTTAAAAGCAACTAAAAATGTTGTTGAACCTGTGTGGAACTGTAATGTAATGGACTAATGGGGTCCAGAGTCCATGGTGGTCTGATCTGTCTCCATTTGATTTCTGTTTCTCCAAATCTTCAGTCTCTAAATTCCTGCCAACTCCTGCTGTTCTGCTCAGTGTGGTCACCTCTCCAAACATCCAAACCTGTACCTGCTGCGGCGTCTTTTTTGCTGTGTGTCCCTGGTCTAGAAACATGTTTGAATAGTATTTAGTTTGGTTTAGTAATGCAAAGAACACTAAAGTTGGAGTAAAATTATAGGCTTGAAAAAACACAACATACAAGTATCTAAAAAAATGACTTGCTTACAGTACCATGAGAGGTTGTAATTTGTTACTTCCACTTCCTGGAAACAAAATCAAACAAAGGAACATACTTTTTGAGGCACAACTTCCTTTTCCAGAGTCATTATTCGAACTCAAGTTTAGCCATAGAACACAAATCTTTCTTAATATCAAGTGGTGCAGATAACCAGGAAAAGGAGTCAAGCACTCCGTCTTCAGATACAACGATATCATGAATTTATTATTCGAGCAAAAGCAATAAAACAGACCAAGACCACAGATCAAGTTTATTCAGGCAAGTATTGCACACGAGCCAAAGTGGCACGCAGTCAAATGCTTACACACATTCACACATTACACAGTGAAGATATTTAACCAAACCAATATTTTACTGATCCATTTGAACATGATTCTAGTGTGCAAATGTGTGCCAGTGTGTAATCTGCATTTTATGAAATCAAATATACCGAGGCCTTTTTACAGGGTCTTTTATCAGGCTTGATCCTCCAGTGAGGTTGACTCATAAAGCCAACAGCAGAGTTTGCCCTGAGCCCTGTATGCTGCTGCATATGTGTAAAAGAGAAACATACAATTGATTTCATTCATTTTTTCAAACTGATTTCAAGGGCTCTACACACATATGTGATGATAGAGAAAAACATTATTCATGAGCCACCTTGATTGGTTTCCATTGCTGTCAGTCTCTCCTTTGATAACAGATGCTCAACCACAAACAAGAGCATGTTTTGTGCAGACAAATATTGTAAATTTTAACCACTGTGACTTCACACTGAGGAGGATTGGAACTTTTGGAGCTTTTATAAAAATGTCACAGAGGACCAGTTCGATGCTTTTCAATACAGTAACACAACATGAGTTTAGCGTGGCAGCTCCTTTTTCTACATAAACAGGGACCCTGAGCCCACATGCTACCCCAGCTCAGTGGTTCTCAAAAATGGTTTTCAGATTGTTCCACTTGTGGCAATACTACAAGGGTAATCTATTTTATGTTGAAGTTATGAACCGACAATGCCACCTAGGGGAATTTCACCCCCAGGAATTATTACGGGGACCATCAGTCTACGGTCAACCACAGGACACAGGTTCGAAAGACACAGGCACTGGACGTGATTCCACCAGAAAGATACAAAATTTATTATTAACAAAGTTGTTTCTTTTAAAATATAGTAGTACAGGTTATCAATACAATCTACAATCAATGCAATATTGTACAATCTAAACGGGCCCCGGTTGACTACATTGCCTATAAAGTGAAGGGTACAGGAGACTTGACACCCAAGTGCACTACTGTACAGGAAAGTGAAGGGGACCAGCCACCACCGGGATCAGCCAGCCACTCGCACCAGTGGCACCAACAGCTTCTGTACGAAAAGAGAGGAAGAAGCAACTATTAGGCAATGCAACACAGGGGTGAGGACTTGCGCGCTATATTGTCCTGGTACCACAATATGTTGGGCCAGAGCACTCACGCCAGAATCACTGGGTCTTAAATATCTCACACTCTCTCTCTCTCTCACACACACACACACGCAGGAAAGAAAAAAAAAGAAAAATTATCAATCACTAAAATGGCAACCGGCGCTAGTAAAACCAGCCCAACAGCAGTAGAAGACCCTGCAGCACATAGAGGCCCGCTTTGGCAACTAAGCCACTGGCGGGACGTGGAGGCTTCAGTGCTCCGGCACAAGAGAGGTGCACCACCACGATGCAGCTTTAATGTAGGAATTGAATGCCATTTAAATACTAATAGCTTTCTAATACATTTTCTTGAGTTATTCTTTCACATAGCCTACAGACTAGACAGTGTATGTTTGTTCCCAGGGCCACATGTTCTCACCAACATCTCACTAACCCTAACCCTGGGAACATAGGAATGACCTCAAATGACCAATGTCACAAAGACAAACAGATAAACATGCCAGGACTTTAGCCTAGCTAGGTGAAGCTATGTCATTGCTAGCTCCCAACCCCTAAATTCCACCTGACAGGATCCTGGAATGTCATGCACATCATGTAACACGGCCTCATACCCCACTACCTCGAACCACAAGTGTTTTTCCCACCACACTTTGTCAACTTGCTCAGATTTAGTCATTTTTCAGTTTGTGCTTCTTCCATGAGCAAGTAGCTACATAGTTAAATTGTTTCCCTTTTTTCTGTTTTTACGATGAGTCTGCACAGACTGATTCATTCTGAAAATGGACCTGATTCTCTATGCCATTTCTGTTGCTCTGTTAAATCTGCAATGTTTCTGCTTCAATGCTTCTGAAATGCGCAGCAGTGCAACTGGAACATGTTAGTCTAAAATGACTAAATATTGCAACCAAGACCAAAATCAAGCTGCTGACTGGCACATAAAAAGACACAGTAATGCTGCAGAGGAGCGGTTATGTCTTCCACTTCAAAATAATTTGTGGCTGAATTTTGTAGAACATAATCACGGTCTAAATGGAGGCTCTGAAGAAAGCTTTGCCCAGACCGAGAGAACTGCTTCTGATCAAGTGACAAAGACAGTTCCTCACAAGCACATAGTGGTCAACCTGGATTGGATTGATGCCACTAAACCTGAAATCCAGGATCATCGCTACTGGGTTCTCTTAAGACAGCCCAGGTGTATGTGAAGACATTTTTCAGAAAGCAGCTGTTCTCGGCTCAGCGCAGTCTTGTCAACTAAAGTGTCATTATGAAAACTCACTGAGAACAGGTAAGAAGGAAGGTAAATATGTGAAAGACAAACAGAAAGATGAAACGATCTGAATCAGGAGTCACAGTGAGACAGCACGGTGGCAGAGAAGTGTCGGGATAATCCTGTGGAAAGATGTCTGACATGACTTTCCTGATCCCACTTTAATTGAAGCAGCCACTTTTATTTATTTAACACTTAACACTTTCACTTCCTGTTCTTTGCCTTTGATCCAAATGTGGGTACAGTTGTTGCTTTGGCACAGCAGACTAGACAGTGATGGTGACGACCTTAAATGTAAAAACACTATATACTTTTTAGCATACTTTCAAGTATACCTTTTCCTTCATCTAAGGATGATTATATGATGCCATAAAGTATCATAATCAGACAAAAAAATGTAACGTCTGTTCAAGTTATTAAAAGCTAAACTAATTAAACATCTAGTCACAATTCTTTGTTTTTGATGGAACAGCTGCTACAGCCTCTCCTCCTCCCTCCTCTCCAGTTCCACAGTAACCCCTCTGGCATACGCCCTGCAGTTCAGTTCTCTAAGAGATAAAATGATGCATCATTGTCTTTTAGTTCTGGTCTGGTTCATGTTCATCATCACTTTTTATAAACAGACTGAGAGGAGTAAACATGTGGTCATAAAGACTGACAGGCAACTCCCTGATTGCAGGTTATGCAACATTTTACTACTTTGTATGTGTATATTTATGTAAAGAGGTATAACCGGATATGTAATTTTTATTGCACTTATTAGAGTGCACAGAGTAAAATACAAGCTAATTGTCTATAATGACAAGCTATCATGCTAAAACAACAGCCGTACTCACACAGTCCTTATATGCCATAAATGAAATGATTTCTCAGACTAAGACTCTCTTTTTCAGGCCGTTTTGCTCCACAGTTTGACTTACAGCTTTCACACCAGTCCAAAATAACCACACTAACAAGGCGAGCAACCTAGAGTTTGAGTTTGATTATGTTTTGTTTGATCACAGTGATACATACACTCAATGTAAATGTGGCACATAGGATATATGCTATATAAGCTATCTCTCTGTGCAGAGAGAGTTGAGCAGTTGAGCTGATGGACATAATAAAGTTATTGCACAAGAGTCCATATGTATATTTTCATATGTATATTTTTAGAGGTTGAACCATATGTTCTTCCTCCTCAGAGTTTCATTTTTACCTCATGCCTGTATATAGTGTTCTGTGTTACTGTGTTACTTGTAATGCTGCTGCAACGAAAGAATTTCCCTTTGGGGATCAATAAAGTACTATATCTATCTATCTATCTATCTATCTATCTATCTATCTATCTATCTCTCTTTCTATATATATATATATACATATATCCATAATTGCCCACTTACATGTTTTTCATTTATTCTTTCAGATTGGTAAATATCAATGAAGCATTCATGCAGTTTGTTGTCAGTAATGTGGCTTTCTGTTTAGTGGAATGCCATGAATTGTAGATGTGTAGATGTTTTGTTGTCTCTAAGTGTTATTTTCACTTAAATGGTCAATAAAATGTGGACAGTTAGAGCCAGAGCTGAACAGCTGATTAGCAGTGCTGTAGTTGACCATTGCCAAGGCAACCAGGCAGCTCATACACACATTTGGACTGTTCGATTCTGCTGAGTTGGCATTTAACGCCTAATTAATGGAGTAAAGTCACTGATAACCAGCCAACTCATAACACTGGTTTTCATTTATTCTTTCAGGGTAATTAATTTCTAAAACTGCCACCCCTCGAATCACCTTGCACTCTATGGGTGTGACATAAACACAACTTTCTTTGTTTACAAGGAGACTCAATAGGGGCCCTTTGACTATGATGTGTGTCAAGTGCTGTGCAGTTGGAAGGAGCAGTCTGACGAGACAAGATGAAATGTCTGGCGATATTTGTGGCCCCCGGCTCTAAATCCTATTTCTCTCCCTCTGTCGTTCTCTCAACAACCTATCTAGGATTGATAATCCATGAGAGCATTAATAAGAAGGGGACAGACAGAGTGAGACAGAGAGAAACAGATATTTAAGTGACAAAGTTAGTGTCCACAGGGAGAGTGCAGTTATTAAAGTCAGAGAACACAATGAGAGAGAAAGAGAGGGCACATGATAAAGTGATATACTCTCCACATATACAGTTACTGAGTGTGAGGATGAGCGGGATTAGATCAAATCTGACCTGTGAACACCTTTTACAATTCATGTCTTATTGGAATGTGCTGTCAGGCTTGTAACGGACAGAAAAACAGGCTGATGACATTGCTAGAGTCCAGAGAAGATGGCTGAAGACCTAAATGTAGCCAGATGAATGTAGCTCCTTTGTACCTTCTTCAGTTCTTGTGGTTTTTACTAACCCTCCTCTGTGTTCCTCAGGAAACCTACCTGACCTACCTGTCACATCCCAAGTGGACAGGAATTGTCACAAAAACACGTCCAAATGGTAGTCCAGATATTGCCATTTTACACTACGTTAACAGGAGGATGATTTTTTGACACACTTTTTTGGCAGACCATCATCATTTCCTTAACCTTAATTTGTCTGGATCCGAGGGAATGGATGCACTTTTATTTCACTAAATCCAGCTGTCTATACACCGTGCGACTTCGTATGTATTTTCTTCCATTTTATGGCCTTAACCACAGGGCCTGTATTTGGCCGTAGTCACTGCCAAAACGCGAGTGACCTAAACTCAATACACAGACGGAAGACTGAAACTACCGCTCATGCTACACCACCTGTGTAGACATGGCGTAAGAGCTAAACCTGTTACTGTCGGTCCCCTCTCCGCCCACTCCAGCCTCCTAGTTCCTGCCTTGTGTTTGCCCCGCCCCTGATCACCCACACCTGTGCCTGATTCGCTCATCACCCAGTGCATTTAAGCCCTTTGTTCTCCTTCCCCTGTGCCAGATTGTTAGTGTCTGTCGTGTCCTACTTTCTAGCGTTTCTTCCTTGTGAATTCATGGTTTGGAATTTGGATCTCGCCTGTTTTTGACCCTGCCTTTGCCTCAGCCCTTTTGGATTGTTTGCCTGATTTTCTGATTGGATTTTTGTGTACCGAACCTTTGCCTGCCATTAAAGACTGTTTACCCCTTGTACCTGTGTCCCGAGTGCTGCATTTGAGTCCAATTCCTGTGCTGTGTAACAAAAGCTAACCAAGTATGCTGAAAACTTTAATCAAACCATAACTGTAGTGTTGTTACGTCATAAAACAGATCTACTTTTCAACAGAGATTTGTAACAGTTTGGAAGGCAGAGATAAATGATGTGAGGAGTCAGATCAGAAAACTCTACGTGTCTCTGAAAAGTGCCTGAACCAGCTTATTGGAAACATCAGCTTCTCCTCAGCTTAGATATCTCTATTATCTGTAAACTACAATCAATGTTAAAACAGCTGAACTGACCCTGTGCCTTCCAAGTATATGAAGTGAATATCAAATAAAAACCATCAAACAAATCATCGCCATCTTACATTGACATTTTTCACAATGATGGAATGGTTCATATCACGCTGTGCAAAATTACAGAAAGCTTTCTCAGGCTAAATACTATAATTCACTGTCAAAGCTGCTCAAGTCCTGAGGCATCTGACAGCATTTTCTTCCCCTCACAGAAGATTTCTCCTCACTGTGAGCATGACTCCACGAGTCACAGACGTAAAGGATTTCAATAAGCCAAGACAAGCCTCTCTGAAAATATCAAGATAATGAGAAATTCAAATAAACACAGTGAAGGAAAAGTCAATACTCTGAGGATGTGCGGGAGTGGAAGAGTCGCAGATGCATTAACACCGAGGTCATTTATTAAGCCCACGGCTCCAACTCTACCACAACGGCATTCAGACGGAAACTGCAAATCTAATTTTCTGCACATCTCATTAGTGGTGGAGCGACCACACTCACTTATCATTCTGTGTTGTGCTTTTTTCCAATGTTTTCATTCTTACTCGGCTAGTTTTCAGCAATTGCCACGGCCTCTGGCGTGGAGCGTATTAGGACATCATCTGTGGAGCTGTTGAGCGCTGTAATTTAGCTGTATTCTTTAGCTACTGCTCACGAATACTTATATACTTATATACTTATATATATATATATATATATATATATATATATATATATATATAGTGTTTTCCCCCTTCCCAATGTCTTAGTTTGTTGCATATTTGTCACACTTAAATGTTCCAGATCTAATTTTAAATGATGATTTCATTTATTAAGGGTCAGAAGTTATCCAAAGCTACCTGGCCATATGTGAAAAAAGTTATTGTCCCTCCTTGTTAAATCATGAATTAACTGAGAAAGCTGAGTTTCACTATCTACACCCAAGCCTGATTACTGCCAGACCTGTTTGATCAAGAAATCACTTAAATAGAACCTGTCTGACAAAATGAAGTAGGCTAAAAGATCTCAAAAAGTAGCACATCACGCCACGATGTAAAGAAATTCATGAACATCTTTTAAAAGATCAATAAAATTGTATGGGAAAAAAAGAAAAGAAAAAGAAATTCAAGAACAGATGAGAAACAAAGTCATTGACATCTATCAGTCTGGAAAGGGTTACAAAGCCATTTCTACGCCTGTGGGACTCCAGCGACCCACGGTGAGAGTCATTATCCACAAATAGAGAAAACTTGGAACAGTGATGAACCTTCCCAGAAGAGGCTGGCCTACCAAAATTACTCCAAGAGTTCATCAACGACTCATCCAGGAGGTCACAACAGAACCCAGAACAGCATTTAAAGACCTGAAGGCCTCACTTGCCTCAGTTAAGGTCAGTGTTCATGATTCAACAATAAAAAAGAAACTAGGCAAAGATGACATCATGAGAGAGTTCCAGGGTGAAAACCACTGCTGACCAAAAAGAATACAAAGGCTCGTCTCACATTTTGCAAAAAAACATCTTAGTAATCCCCAAAACTTTTGGGAAAATATTCTGTAGACTGACGAGACAAAAGTTGAACTTTTTGAAAGGTGTGTTACATCTGATGTAAAACTAACGCAGCACTTCATAAAAAGAACAGCATACCAGCAGTCAAACATGGTGGTGGTAGTGTGACGGTCTGGGGCTGACAACTTGCCGTAGTTGATGGAACCGTGAATGACCTCAAGCTCAAGCACACGTGGGTTATGCAGCAGGACAATGTTCCGAAACACACCAGCAGGTCCACTTCTGAATGGCTTAAAAACAAACAAAATGAAGGTTTTGGAGTGGCCTAATCAAAGTCCGGACTTAAATCCAATTGAGGTGCTGTGGCGTGACCTTAGTGTGTAAGATTTGGGGCCTCTATTTTCAGAATAAGGCAAACATGGAATATAATATTCATAACTATGTTTTGATGCATGTATAATCACCTGAAAATAAGAATCTTTTTATGTTTGTTACTTAAAAAATATCCTTTTATATCTACAATGGGAGAGGGTCCCCTTTCATGGAGGCCACCATGTTGAAACACCTTATTTATACAGTAGTCCAGAACAGACAAACTAAATACTGACTCTAAACAGGGTCCTTAAAGTGTTGTTTCTCCTTTACATTAGGAAGGTGAGGGTGATGTGAGGAGATTACAATGCAGTGATTGGACCACTAAATGCAACTAAATTCTACACACTGTACCTTTAATAAACAAAATCGTTATTTAAAAACTGCATTTTGTATTTACTCAGGTTATCTTTGTCTTTGTCTTTTATAAAAACCCATAAACTTCCTTCCATTTGGGGTATTAAGGGAGAGAATACCTAAATACCCCAGACCATGATCAGGAGCACACTGGACAGCTTGTTAAATCTGTGACGGTCCACTCTGTGGGGTGTCAAGAGATGGAAGTTGGAAGTAAACCGCATTGTATTTATTCATAATCAGTGTGTTTATATGCACATAAGCAGTTCCTGTAAATGTGAAAACAGTTTTTCATAATTAAGGTAGAGGCATAAAGAAACATGGTTTCCTCCAAGTAGATTTCTCCTGGAGAACATCAATCTCTGCCATGTACATGGAGAACCAGGTTGTATGCATATGCAAAACAAAGACTGCAGACAGACAAAGTAACAGCTGAGTGGTTGACTCAAAGATGAGATCATTACACAGACATGCTTCCTAGTATTTAAAATAATTCCATTCAAAGTCTGACAGGAACTGAAACTTACACAGAGGATACTGTACAAGTTGAAATAAGTCAGTTTCCTGTGCTCAATATTAGACTGTTTGCCTGCACTCCCTTTTGACATCAGCCTGCTCATGCCCACACAGAAACCTGATTACTGACCGAGCACATAAACATGTTCAGTGTTTGACTGTAAACCACTGCGGACCAGGACTCCTGGGCCAAAGTTGGCTCGCCATATGGTTTAATTTGGCCAACCAGATGTTCCTAGTATCCTGGTACCATACTGCATCTTAATTCACTACAATAGGTGTTTGTCTTCATCCTGTGACCACCATTCATTTTAAGTTTTGGCTCTCCACAGTCCTGGATAAATAACTGTGACATTTTGTACATACATTCATGGTCCTCAGAGGATACATGACTGTAATTTTGAGTGAACTGAACATGGGTTGAACTCAAATATTTATATATAATATTCAAGCATTTTTGAATGGAAGGCATGGAATTTGCCATAAAGATTCCTCCCATGCTCAGCAGCCCCTTAGCACTGAGGGAAGCTTCTCTGGGGGCTGAATCTGCTCCAGATCCAGGTCCTGCAGACGATATTTCAGAATTAATGATCAGAAGTTAGACAGAGTAATTGTGGAAGGGCGAACATATTGACAGTAGATTCACGTGGGTGCTGGCAGGCCTCCAGAAGATTAAGTCACAAGACATGTCATATTTAGAGACAGGATTGTGTAAAGATATAGATCACATAAACACACAACATAAAACCCCCCAAAACAAATATACGAAGGATCAAGAGCTGCATGTTGACAGTTACTGCGACTAAAGCACACGCAACTCGTGTGTTTGGCAGAAGCAACCTCCCTGTCTGTGAAGTGAAGCCTGCAGTTCTTCGAAAGGCCACTTGAGGCCAGCTGCAGAATAAGTCCCCATATTAAAATGACCAGCTTCACAGCAGTCTACCAACATGGCGATGGGCATAGACAGATATTCTGAGCTTCAGCTCTTTGGAAACCTACAGGGTGACGTTACAGATATACCGTCCATTTTTGTACTTTCAGTGGTTTGATGATCTAAAGGTTGCTAGGAGAAAGAAGGAAAACACCCAATGTACTGGACTGAGCAAGGCTTTGTTTTTATTGCTTCATCTTTTTATCTGTAAGAGGAAGAGCGTGTTCCTTCTCAGAAGGTCACAAAGTTTTGTAAATTTGTGGTTTTTCAGAAGCAACAAGAAAGACTTCAAAACCAGGAAGTCACCGTACTGACATTATTTTACTTGATATTATTTCAATGTGATGGAGATTGCAAAATAACCTTTAGATTCTTATACTTTATTAGCATAAAATGTTCACCATTATGCTGTACTAGTTGGAGCTAATGGCATTGCTTATTACTAATGGCTCAGCTACTGAGATTTCTGGCTTGACACAAACACAAAAAAGGAAAGAAACTTTTCTTTCTGGTAATTCAAGTAATCTTTCTATTGCAATTATACAGAGACTTTTCTATGTTGAATTTGACGAGCCACAGTTTCTGACATCTGTCTCACAGATAAGAAGACACAAAAATATCACATTGTATTGACACAGAAACAGAAAGACACAAATAAGATCAACATTCTAATATTTGTTTTTCCATTCACTGATTTGCTGCAAGGCTCTGCTGTCTGTTTTTTTTTTTGTGAGATATTTTTATTCACAATTTTCAGATCAAAATGCTTGATGTCTGTCCTTTCATCTTCCACTGAGGATCTATTTCATTTGTTCAGCGGCATTGGCTGGCACAACAACATCAGCGCACTGCCAAACAGAATACACTGAAAGATAAAACCAGTTCTATGAATATCAAATTGTGAAATCAAAAACAGGAACTCCAAAGAAAAGAGAAGAAAATTAGATCAAATCACTCAAAGCTACTGCTTTCATAAGACCTAATAAGACCAAGACAAAAAATGAAGAAAGCAGTGGTACAGTTCTGCTGGCAATTTAAGGACGATTGTCTTCAGAATTTTCTGCTTTGACAGACTTTAAGCTCAAACTGACAAACCACAGGTTTCTCTGGGAAACATTTCACAAGCTGTTTGCAACTTTTTGGCATGTGTATAATTGCCTGTTGCTGTCAGAGAGCTGTGTGGAAACACCTGGGCAGGGAGAGGGAGCCTCGGTACGTATGGATGTATTCACACTTCACTCTGCTGCATAAATTTCCATCCACAATTCCACCGGCTGCACCTTCAACCAGCACAGGAAGAAAAAATCTTAAGGCCCAAGTTTTGTATTGAGTGGCACCTTCTCACACACAGTGTACACACTGACACTGAAGAACACAATCGTCAGCCAGTCACTTCACAGTCTGGGCTCCAGAATGCAGAATGGATTCAAATTGTGTCATGATTAAATAAATCTCTCAAACTCAGCTCATTATTTCATCCATTTATTTCAACTGTTTCCAAAGTTGTTGATTTTTTAATTTCAAGATTTTCAATCTGTTTTTTCATCTAATGATGATCTATCGTTCTATTAGTTATCAGCATTCATATGCTAATGTCTCTAATATCTGTTTAAAGTGCCCGCAGAGGATAAATCAAGACCTCTGAAAACAGCCAGTTGTATGTGTTTGACAATGCAATATATTCAACAGACATACACATCCACATCATCACTTAGAAAACAGATCTCTGATATGTGTCATATATTTTCCTCTTTTGTTTGAATAATAAACTGGTATTATTAAAATGTAACAATTATTTAGATTTAACCTAATTTGGACCTTAAAAGAAGAAAAAACGACAGACAAAAACATTGTTAGTCAATAGAAGCTGTGATCTTGTATTTTGCAATCATGTAATCTGTCATAACTTTAGTTTTGTCAAAAGCCTCAGTTTATGGAAAGATGGTGATTACGATATGATGATAAAAGTTAGAAAAAGGTTATGGTTACGTTTAAAGTATTGATGCCAAGATTGATCAGCTGCTGTGAGCCTGAGCAACCCTGTGAGGCTGAGTACAGGGACCTGGTCAACCGCTTTGTGAAGTGGTGTGGGGAGAACCACCTGCAGCTGAACATGGCAAAGACAATGGAGATGGTGGTGGACTTCAGGAGGAACAAGCCCGGGACGGATGTGGAGATGGTACCAGCATACAGGTACCTGGGTGTCACACTGGACAATAAACTGGACTGAACACAGAGGCCATCTACAAGAAGGGCCTGAGCCGGCTTTACTTCCTGAGGAGGCTCAGGTCCTTTAACGTCTGCAACACGATGCTGCAGATGTTCTATCAGTCTGTTGTGGCGAGCACCATCTTCTTTGCTGCGGTGTCCTGGGGAGCGGGCATCAAGGCAAAGGACGCCAACAGACTGAACAAACTTATCAGAACAGCAGAGTCTGTTGTTGGCTCTAAGCTTGTCACCCTGGAGGAGGTGGTGGAGGACAGGATGCTGGCAAAACTGCTGGCAATCATGGACAATCCCTCTCACCCCCTCCACAAAACACTGGACAAACTAAAGAGCAGCTTCAGCAACAGACTCATTCAACCCCGCTGCTCTAAGGAACGATACAGGAAATCGTTCCTCCCAACCGCAATAAGACTCTTTAACTCATCTGCCTCTGTCAGAGCCACTATCACAAAACTGGACTAAATCTACCTGTCACCTTTTGCGCTGTGTACCCTGTACAACACTCCACTCTAAACACTGGAACATATACTTCATATCATATGTGATATGTGTTAATATAAACCATATTGATATTATATATCATTTTTATACAATATTCTTAGCTTTTTGCACATGCTATTTACATATTTATATTCATAGTATATTATTTACAGTATGTATATCTTGTATAATCATATTTATTATGCATATATTATATATTATACATAATACTATATATCATATAGCATATCATATCTTGTGTATATAGATAAAGTAATTATTGTAGGTGATTTTAATATTCATGTGGACAACCACAATGATAGTCTTAGTACTGCGTTTATCTCTTTCTTAGATTCAATTGGCTTCTGTCAGAGTGTAAATAAACCGACTCATTGTCTGAACCACACTCTTGATCTTGTTCTCTCATATGGCATTGAAATTGACCATCTAATAGTCTTTCCACAGAATCCTGTTCTATCTGACCATTTTTTAATAACCTTTGAGTTCATATTACTGGACTATAAGCCTTTTGGCAAATACTCCTACAGCAGATGTTTATCTAACAGTGCTGTAGCCAAATTTCAGGAAGTGATTCCTTCAGTATTGAATTCAATACCATGTCTCAATGTAGCAGAGGACTTGTCTGCTTCCTTTAGCCCCTCACAAATAGAACGTCTTGTTGATAGTACTACAGACTCATTACGGACAACTCTCGACTCTATAGCACCTCTGAAAAAGAAGATAATTAAACAAAGGAGGTTAGCACCATGGTATAGCCAGCAGACTCGCAAATTAAAGCAAGAGGCATGAAAATCTGAATGCAAATGGCGTGCCACTAAGCTGGAAGACTTTCGTTTAATCTGGCAAGATAATCTTAAAACATACAGGAAGGCTCTCCGTAGTGCCAGAGCAGTCTATTACTCTTCACTAATTGAGGAAAATAAGAACAACCCCAGGTTTCTGTTCAGCACTGTAGCCAGGCTAACAGAGAGCCACAGCTCAATTGAGCCATCTATTCCTTTAGGTCTAAGTAGTAATGACTTCATGAGCTTCTTTAATGATAAAATTATAACTATTAGAGACAAAATTCATCATCTCTTGCCCTCAACAGGCACCGATCTGCATTCTTACACAGCAAGTTTGGAAACAGCTGTAAAACCTGATATATATTTAGACTGTTTCTCTCCCATCGACCTTCATCAAATTACTTCAGTAATTTCTTCATCTAAGCTGTCAACCTGTCTCTTAGACCCCATCCCAACCAGGCTGCTCAAGGATGTTTTACCTCTAGTTAGCCCTTCTTTATTGGATATGATTAATCTGTCTCCATTATCAGGATATGTACCACAGTCTTTTAAAGTAGCTGTAATTAAACCTCTTCTTAAAAAGCCCACTCTAGATCCAGAGGTTTTAGCCAATTACAGACCGATATCAAACCTTCCCTTTCTCTCTAAGATACTTGAGAAAGCTGTAGCCAATCAGCTGTGTGACTTTCTCCATGAGAACAGTTTATTTGAGGATTTTCAGTCAGGATTTAGAGTGCATCATAGCACAGAGACCGCATTAGTCAAAGTTACAAATGACCTCCTAATGGCATCAGACAAAGGACTCATCTCTGTACTTGTCCTGTTAGATCTTAGTGCTGCATTTGACACCATTGACCATCAAATTCTTTTACAGAGACTGGAACATCAAACTGGCATCAAAGGAACCGCCCTAAGCTGTTTTAAATCGTATTTTTTAGATCAGTCTCAGTTTGTTCATGTCAATGATGAATCCTCCATGCATACCAAAGTTTGTCACAGAGTTCCACAAGGTTCTGTGCTAGGACCACTTCTATTCAGTTTATATATGCTTCCTCTAGGGAACATTATTAGGAATCACTCCATTAATTTTCATTGTTGCTGATGACACCCAATTATATTTATCGATCAAGCCTGATGAAACCAATCAGTTAACTAAACTCCAAGCATGCCTTAAGGATATAAAAAGTTGGATGACCTACAATTTTCTGATGTTAAATTCAGACAAAACTGAAGTTCTTGTAATTGGACCCAAGAACCTCAGAAATTCTCTTTCTAGAGACTTAGTTACTTTAGATGGGATCCACCGTAAAGAATCTTGGAGTTGATCAGGATTTGTCCTTTATTGTCCACATAAAACAAATTTCGAGGACTGCTTTCTTCCACTTACGTAACATCGCCAAAATCAGACGCATCGTATCTCAAGCGGATGCAGAAAAACTAGTCCATGCATTTGTTACTTCTAGGCTGGACTATTGTAACTCTTTGTTACCAGGCTGCTCCAGTAAGTCTCTTAGGACTTTGCAGCTAATTCAGAATGCTGCTGCACGTGTTCTGACAGGAACCAAGATCAGAGATCATATCTCTCCCATTTTGGCTTCTTTGCATTGGCAATTTTTCTTGCCAATGCAAAGAAGCCAATTCCTTACATACAAAGCTCTTCATGGTCAGGCACCATCATATCTAAAAGAGCTCACAGTACCTTACTACCCCTCTAGAACACTGCACTCTCAGAATGCTGGGTTCCTTGTGGTTCCTAGGACTGCTGGTGGACTCCCTCTCCCTCCTTTCTCTCTCTGTCTCTCTCTCTGTCTCTCTCTCTCAGGGTTATGCCTAGCCAGGCACGGTACTGGTTGAAGATGTAGTCACATCTCCCTTTACTGAAAACTCTACTCAAATCTCTCTCTCTCTCTCTCTCTCTCTCTCTCTCCCCCTCCCCCATCACCATCACCATCTGTAAACATGCATGTCTCATTAATGCATGTTAATACATGTTACTAACTAAACTTCTTCCCTGGAGTTTCTGTGCTCTCTCGTCCAGCAGGTTCTCATGGATTGTGGCTGCTGCTGTGGTCCTGCACGACGTCCACTACTTATATTATTACTGTCATTATTGTTACCATATCTCTGTGTACTCTGTATACTGTAATCATTTTATCATTCATTGTAATTGTACAATATGTCTCTGTTGATTTGTTCTGTACATGTGACATCTATTGCACGTCTGTCCGTCCTGGGAGAGGGATCCCTCCTCTGTGGCTCTTCCTGAGGTTTCTTCCACCTTTTTTCCCTGTTAAAAGGGTTTTTGTGGGCAAGTTTTTCCTCACTCGAACCGAGGGTCTAAGGACAGAGGGTGTCACTCCCTGTACAGATTGTAAAGCCCTCTGAGACAAAATGTGTTTTGTGAATTTGGGCTATACAAATAAAATTTGATTTGATTTGATATACTGTATATACATATACTTATACATGTGTACATATTATATATTGCAGTTATGTATGTATGTATGCACACCTTGCACAGGCTAAATATGACACATTTCTATGTGTACATATATTGTTGTTATTATTATTATTATTATTATTATTATTATTATTATTATTATTATTATTATTATTATATACTGTTATTAACAATAACATTATCATCATATCATCAGTACTATTATCATCATCTTGCCACTGCACCTTATCTACCTATGTACGTATCTTGTGTTTTTTAAGTGTCCTTGTCCCATTCTGTGTTTTTATTTTTATTTTTTTCTACCTCAGTATTTTATTGTATTGTATTTTTATTGTATTCAAACATACCGGACTGCTATGACAACCTAATTTCCCTTCAGAGATGAATAAAGTCATCTATCTATCTATCTATCTATCTATCTATCTATCTGTCCATCTGGCCATGCTAGATTATATTTACACTTGACATGAATAGTTTTTGGTAACGGGCTAATTAAGGTGAGGAAGAAAGAAGAATATTGGTTGGAGTTGGTTGAGTTTATCAGACCTCTGTAGGGTCCTCACCTCGGCTGCAGGCTAAAGGCTTCAGGCTACATTAGCCGCTAATAGCGAAACGCCTGAATCTCTGTCATTGGATGAGTTGCATTGTGGGTAATGTAGGCGACAGATTTTGACAAATGTGTGGAATAAAAAAGACATATTTCTGGTTCTTGATTTTGAAAACAAATGGTGAAAGTTGGGGAAAGATCGCCATCACTGACACCTGCACTACACACACTTTGAGCACACAGTACTGCACAGTTAAATGAACAACACATTTTTCTCTTTGCCATTTATCTTGAATGGTTTTGGCCTTTAGTTGGCATTTAGTGACGTGTGGGAGATTCACCCCTCTTAAAAGTGAACTGATGCACACTGTTTTAGCATTATTTCCAGCTTGTACAACCACATTATATTGTTCACTTATTGAATTCACCAAGCTCTTGATTGGACTCAGTTGAATGCTCCTGGGACAGTTATATTTACTGATCTGATGTCAGTTCATTTCAGCTCTGTAGGCAGTAAAAGAGGCAAAGCCATTGCTGTTCAGACAAGATACTCTTGCGATGGATTCTCCAATACTGAACCTGGCCAGATTACTACACAGAGAATATTGAGCCGGTAATCAGAGGTGAATGGAGCTGAAATGGTGAAGTCCATAGCCCCATCATTCTTAGCTGACCCCTGGCTTACCTCCAGCACACACACACACAGACACAGAGCCATACATGAATCTTGGAAACACACACACTGTCACAGGAAACACTGTTGTACGGAGAACAAACACATGAACAGAAACATAAAGGCAATATTCAGCCACACCATTGAAGAGGGGAAGAAAGAGAGAGAAAACAATTTCAGGAAAAAAATGTCAGATGGATGAGAGAGCTCTGTACTTCCCACAGACAGATCAGCAAACACTCCACTGTATCGTCACAAACAAACAAGCAGAGGATCAGGTTTGTCTGGCTGAGTCGCTGTGTTAAAGTCAGTTGGGTGATATACCAGTATCTACAGCCCCATAGGGGTGTAAGTCCTCCTGCTGCTTTTGATGATAAGAGAGGCCGACCTGTAGACTGCAGTCACACACAAACACCTCAGCAGGAGACAGAGTGTGTGTCTGGCTGTAAGATACTGTAGGTGGGAAGAGATACTGTGGGATGTTACACCAGAGAGGATGCATAGAGAGGCAGCTTCAACTGAGGTGCTGACATTGACTTTTTATTTTAAAGTTGAGGACATACTGTGGATTAGAACACCAGGCCTCATGTAAGAAGAACTTGAGTGAATGATCTGGTCTTAAATGGCATGTGGCAAGTGATTAAGGATCGGTCTAGCCTCATCATGAAAATGCCATATGAAAAACATAGCTTTACACTTTGGAACTGTGTTTTATGCGTACGCCAACGTGTCATTTCCATTAACCTCTGTGAGGTGACATAGTATAAAGAGTGAACAAGTCCATGTGTGGAGGAGATGGATGGATCAAATAAAGACAGGATTTACACTCAGGAGTCTTTGGTTTGTGTCCTGTGTGAAACCAAAAGTGACCCAGTTCTGGTTCTGGAGGCTGACCTCCTTTCCACAGTTCCTTCTTGATAGAGATAGATCCATCCCTTAGCTATGCAGGGAGCTTCCCATGATGCACTGAGCTCTTCTCTTCTTCTTTCTCTCCATCTGTACACATTCATGACTCATTAATGCCCAGTAATTAATACAATCATTATCATTATTATTATGTTTAGTGGTCATGTTTTGGTGGTACACTATCGCCTCACAGCAATAAGGGTCCTGGTTCGAACATGGGCTGGGTCCTTTCTGTGTGGAGGTTCCATGTTCTCTCCGTGTCTGCATGGGTTCACGCAGTTATTTAGTGACTCTAAATTGTCTGTAGGTGTGAATCTGAGTGTGAATGGTTGTTTGTCTCTATGTGCCCTGTGATGAACTGGTGACTTGAACCCCGCCTCTTGCCCCAACCCCCAAATTCAATCAACTCCAAAGAGAATAAACAATAGTTCTTTTTTTGCCAGATGTCACAAGCAGCTCACGTGGATGGATATTTTGATTATAATTATTATAGCTACCATTAATATTGTCGCTGCTGTGTCTCTCTCTAGACTATGATGCCTCTTAAAGGAATTCTCTCATCTCTCGATGACTGTCACGTCCAGAATGACAGTCCGGTGACAGCGGTCCATGTTGGACCTCTTTGTTTTTGAAACACCTTTACAGCATCTAACTTCACGTCAAACCATTCCCTCTTTATTTATGTCACAGTACAGCGCAGCACTGATGACACCTCGTTGAAAGCCGTACTATTTATATATGCACAGTTTCTCTGGTTCTCTAATATCACTAATTACACTGCTGAACTTGTTATCTTTTTGTTTGCAGATGTCTAACAGCAGGATTTGAAGCTCCAGGGTGTGAAATTCTTCTTTTTTACTCTTTGTGAATGAAATCTTCCCACACATGCAGCAGAACAGGCAGCCTTAGGCCTCAAATACAGAGACTACAATTTAAACAAACGGTACACTTTTTTAATTGTTGCTAGGAAACCACCAAATCACCTGTCCTTAGCCTAACCATGATTTTGCTGTGAGGTGAAATCTATCCATCTATATCTATCTATAACTTTATTTAAATGTCCTGTATATAAGTGGACAGGGGCTGTGACTGAGGGGAAAGGCTACTCCTGAATACTACGCTGGATGTGAGGAAACAGAGAACTGTGCGGGTACACAAGACCTCCAAATCTTAACAAAACCAATGATTTGCACAAATTTGTGCAAAGAATTTGGTGAATCTGACCTGGAACACTGGACAGCGCTCATTTAAGCAAGCTTAACTTGTCACACAGCACTGAATTAGTTTTTTAGCACTGCTGAAGGTTATAATGTTTCCACTTATATGGCTGGTTACCCCTGGATCCCACAGGGCACAGCTCTGTGATGTTGCAGTTGTGACGCTTTTAGTTTTAGTCTGTTCTCCGCTGACTTCATTGTCCACCAGGGGCATATCAGGAGGCGTTTTGGCCACCAAATTTTGTTAACTTGTTCAGATTTGGTAATTCTTCCTTGGTTTATGTGCTTTACCATGAGTAAGTAGGCTACATAGTTCAATATTTTCCCTTTTGGCTGTTTTTATGATCAGAAGTTTCTACAGGGTGTTTTATTTTGAAAATGCCACTTCTGTGTCTGACCTATGGCTACAGGCAGTATGTAACATTGCAAACCTCGTCTAAATCTTCAAACCTAGTCTCATTTATTAGTAGAAAACAATCAAATGTTTATCTTTAGCTAGCACAATATTATACTTCCCATGAGACTTTGACCAGATACCTGTTTTGATGACTCAATGCAACAACTATTGAATGGATTATTACTTCAATGTATCTTAAAATATGTGACTCCAGTTTCATGTTAAAGCTTGTCATGAAGACAAATGAAGACGTGCAATATAATATCAAGATGCATTGTGGGAAATGCATGCAAAATCACAGAGGCCCAGCTTGTGCAGGAGCTTCACTTGGACGATGGTTGGCTCAAGGCTTATTTTAGGATGAGTTGGGGACAGTCTGACAATCTGCTGTCAATCGTCGGGTCTAGCATCACAAAAATGACCACCAATGATCAGAGTCCATCTGTCCTGCTGAGCAGCTGAACATTTATTTGCCGTGCATAGTTCAGGATAGCTCTGCCTCTGGTTTTAATCTGTCTTTAACATTTTCAGAGTTAAATCTAAATGACTGCAGTCATTATTGAATGCAAACTTGCATAACTAAATTGAATACAGCACGTTATTCATGTGTGCTTTATTAGTCATAAGCCGTGTTTTCCATTAAGCAAATTTAGTATTGCATTAGGAACCTATGACTGAAACAGCAAAAGTGATAAAAAAAAAAGTTTTTAAACTCACTTGAGGTGTTTTTTGTTGAGTTTTTTTTTTTGTTGTTGTTGTTGGTTTTTGCCTTTTTCTAAAAAGAGTTAACACTCTTCTGATTTTCTGACTGGAGAACTGACACCACACACAAGTGAATGGAAACAACATTCACATTTCCTTTTTCCAAATTACTCAAAATTCAAGGTTTGGAGCACATTTGGATGGAAACTATTATCTGCCATAAAAAGTTCCTATTATGTTTCTCTCTTCATAAGAAGCTGAGTAGAATCAGTTGCTGTAGCAACGTCGCTAAATGTTCAGAAAACAACTGAATTCATTTAGAACAGATGAGCTGCTGTTGTTGCCACATTCATCTTGGTATTCCTGAATATTGCTCTTGTTCAAAACATAATCAATCATTCAGTGCGTGCAGCTCCGGCGTTGGTGACGGACAGCACGCTTTCAGTCCAATCCAAACATCTAAAGAGAGACATTAACGTGTACATCGACATGTTATCAGATAAACAAATGCACTGAGCTGCACCACTGGAGCTGGCTGTCAGGACCTTATCAGCAGAGCAGCAGGGATCTCATTGTCCAAACATCACATCAGCTTCACCACAGAAGTATGTACAACATATATGACACGTGTTTATAGATCACATGTCTGGGAGCTTGCACTGAGAAAGATTACTACTGTACAGTAATCAATAATGCTGTAAGACTATGTATAATTGGTCAGCTGTTAATTATGGAGTAGCAGCTCAAGAAATTTTTCAATACGTTTTTTTCTTCCCTTGCCTTCAGGATGCATCCAAGGATTTATATGCACTTAGCATATTATGCATGCTACATAAAACAGTTGGGTGCAATATCAACCTGTATGGCGATTATTACTAACTCACTGCATGGTCATGCTAGCTGCACTATTCCATGGATGGCACTGTTGGTTGGTCCATCAACCACTTTGATCCAGACTGAAGCATCTCAAAACTACTGAATGGATTGAGATTGAGTTTTCTGATATTACCCCACTGTGGTTTAGGCACAAAAAGATCTCAGTTAGTGTATGTATCTGTTAAATATCTACAGACAGTTCAAATGTTATAAATGCTATCTGAACAATCTGTTCACAGAGTTTCAAAATTCAGAGCTACCAAAGTTTTTTCTTCATATTTATTTGTTTCTTAGTTTTGAAAGACTCTATCAGGAGCCTAAAACTGTCTGCAAAACTGTTGAACTCAAGTTTCTTAGAGAGACATATAGATATGTGATGGCTAAAGAGTGAGCTGCAAAGAGAAAGTAGGAGCGAAAGAGAGAGTGTTTGCCAGTGAGTTAGATGGAGAGAAGGACAAGACATGAATAAAACATCCCCGGCAGATTGACTGTCAGGCAGAGCAGAGAGTGGCTCCCATATAGAGTCTCTGAGAGGGAGGAAGCCAAACGCTTGATTCACATGCACAGCTCTCTTCCTCTTATAGCCATCTATTATAGCACACAGCACATCCATTACTCTCATGTCAGAGCTGGCTGCCTCACACAAACAGACAGGCACATTTGTATACGTAAATAATTACTAAGCCTACATACCCAAACAGTTAACTTCCACAGTGCTATCTACTCTGTAAATCATGAGTGACATGAGCAAAAGTGAGAAAGAGTGAAGAATGTTTTCAAGTTAAATCATCACTACTGCAGAGTGAATGTCTTCAGACTGAACGGCTGAATGATTTATGTGCGTTTTGATGGAGGGATACAAAAAAATGGATTACCACTCAAAACATTTTGATCAGATTTTTTCTTTTTCTTCAGCTTGTGAGTAGGTTCCATCCTGTCAAGTCTCCACTCACATTTTGAGTGTATATCCAAATTGTGTAAACTCAAGTCAGATGAAGTTAAGGGTTCAGCATGCCTGTAAAAAAGCAGGTCATATGAGGCGCTGTCCTACCACATGTACACGCAATAGTGTTTACATGGACACACTCTAGGTGAAAGGCCTGTCTTTATGGTGTTGCATACACCTTTCTGATGTTGGAATTTGGGGGTCTGGTTTGGAATTTCTTGAAATTTTAGTCTAACAATGATCTCCAATCAGAAGTGACTGGGGAACAGAGGGGTGAATGAAGGCTGGGTTCAACCTTCATCTAAACTGTTCTCTTCATTCTTCAGAATTCTGTAAGTTTTGCCTTCACAGCCGAGTGTAGCACTGTGAACTCTTTTTTTAAGAATCATGTGTTAAGACTATATAGACACTAAAAAGCAGAGGAGTCAATGGGATGCAGCCTGGAGGAGTCTTTAACATCAGGCTTTTCACTTCTTCATGTGCAGCCGTTTGGATCAGCTAAAACACTTTTACCTCTAGATGTAGTCAGTGAACATGTTGTACAAATGAGTTTGTTTGAAGAACTCTGCAGCCTACAGCAGTCTGTACAGCATTAGCAAGTCCTGCTTTGGTTAATGGCTCACACTGTACGGTATTCTGACCAAATCTAACATTTACAATGTAAAATGTCGATAGGATACATTGTTCTCAGCAAGAACTTCATCAAAGTCTAACTTGACTGATTATTAGCTCAGTCATACAACTCTTGAATCATAAAAGAGACTGGTCTGGTCTTCAGAGTGATTCTCAAACTCACATTTCATATGAGCAACATAATGGCATATGGTATTGAAAATCTAAACCTGGGCCACGTCATTGGCCAATTGGTTGAGACACATGCCATGTGGATGCCGGTTCCATTCTGGTTGGAGGCCATGAAGCACAGTTCAAACACGCCAAGGTGCACTGCCAAGTGGTACGACAAATTCAGTTGATGATGCTTAAAAGATATTTGACAATCTGTTGGAGATCCAGTTTCTGCAGATTGAGCCAGTGCAAAAGGAACACAACAGTAGATGCTATGCAGGAGAAACAAATGGCACTTGATATGAAAGACAAGCTACAGAAGCAGATTTTAATTTAACTATCAATAAAACATAGTAACAGAAAACTGGTGTAAGGAGATTTATAGCAAAACCCCATCACATCGTGGCCATGATGCTGTTTTGGTTTCGCTGCCTCATTCAGAAATAGAACAGCCACATATTCTTGACGGTGCCGAGCAGAGAGCTGCTTCTGGGATGCGTCTGAAAGCAGCGCTTCCCGGTGGGGTTTGAAACATTGACTAGAATGGCGGCGATTAGCTCTGGCGGCTGCGGCAAACACGGAACGCGTCACATCCGTGCCCAGTGTCTACTTCTGTTTTTATGTTTCAACAGGTAAGGATAGGCTTATCCATAAAACATAAAAACACATGAGTCCATGCTCCATAAAGGGATATTTATCCAACCCAGCCAGATAAGAACATTGACTTTGGAGTGGAAGATCATGGTTATTGCAAATAAACCATGGTTTAGGTTGTAAAACCCAAAGTAAAACAATTCAGGGTCAGGTTAGATAAAGACTGTGGACATTGATGATGATTATAAGCGTGTCTATGTTAGCACACTATGGTCCCCTGCATCACAGCCTCAGCAGGTGGAGTTGTATGTATGTATGATGTATGACTTAAATGTGTAATCATGGCCTCTATAGTTTGTAATTTATAAATTAGGTGGGTAATCGGTGGAACATGTCTCTTGTGCATCAGTACTAGGTCTCCAGAGTTGTGTTGTTTGTTGTGCAAGTGCAATAGGTAGCTATTGAATGGATATAATCTGTTTTAGGTGAAGCGTATGGCATTGTGAGTTAAACCACTGAGCATTGGTGATAAACCTCTGAAGGATAACATGGAATCAATTTTGAAGGTTAACTTGTTTGAGGTTTTCAAAGCTATGGCGCATCCTGTCACGTCTCCTCCAGGTTTCAGTGAGTTGTCTGTCCCAGTGTCTTCAATTAGAGCACAGCGGGCTTCAGCGAGTTGAAAGGGAGAAATGGTCTATGGGAAAATAAAGCACAAGCCAGAACTGAAAACAGTTGAGTTGCAGCAGGACTGTTCAAATTAGATTTGATTTGTGACTCAGTTTTAAATGTTGCTCCTGTGTCTTCAGAGTTATCGCCACAGTTTGATGTGGCTGGTAATTTGCATTTGGTTTCAAAATTTTGCAAACTTTCTTTTTGCTGTCTAAAAAGGTAGACGACGAGCAGAAACCGGCCTGATTCACTGTATATGAGGCGAGGTTCAAGAAGTTCATGGCTCCTGTAGCAGCAATCTTTTATCAGTCCAATAATCCTCTTTACCGCCACTATTAAGCAAATCATCTGCAATAAGCTTGACTGGTAATGAATCTTCCAAAGAAGTAACTCTGTTCAAAAAACTTTAATTGAAAAGCAAAAAAAACAAAGTGACAATATTCAATCTTAGCATAACCTAGCTGTATTCTAACCGTCAAAAAACTGTGTTGCTCCTTAGGCTGCTTAACCATATCTGACGTTTAAGTGGCTGTGATATCACCAACAGCCATGTTTAAAGGAACATTTCAACATTCTGCCACTAAACTATTAAACACTCTTAACATTGTCATTATGGCTCTTACAGCTCCCATGGGTCAAAACATGTAGTCATTCTTCCTTTAAGGCTGCTTTGTCAAAATCACGAGTCGGTCACAGAAGCTTGCTATGTATGCACCTCACGGGGGGTGAAGTAACCTCCTAGATCAGTCACCCTGTGGATTTACTGTCATCACCAGCACTCACGCCTTTTCCACTCCATTTCTGCTATTGATCACCTCTATCAGTTCAAACTCAATTCTCATAATGAAGATGTAGTGGCCTTTGATGACCAGCAATCAAACACTTGTTTCATTTCACTTTTCTGTCTCGTCGCGACTTCATTCAAAACAGCTTTCCGTTAAATAAATTGACCAAGTCGAGCTTCAGTCAAGTTTTCCTGTCCGTTCCCCCAGCTAAGACAACTAATCCATGTCATCAATGGCCCCTAGGGGAACAGTGAGGTACCTTCACACTGAAGTGGAACCATTAGTGAGGAATGAGTGCATCAGACAGAGACAAATGTTCTATTGGCATTTATATTAATACACAATACACACTCCCGGCTCCACGGACAGAGATGGATTTGATATCTCCGTCTGTCTCTTTTTCACACTCTTTCTCTCTCTGTCTTCCTCACGGTGTGTTTAATTGTAGCTCGTCCTGGAAGTTGCAGTGCAGTGACAGGACAGGATTGGTAGAAAATAGCCAAAGGTAGCGAGGGAGTTAGTGGAAGAGGTGAAGGGATGCGATAATAAAACTCCCAGATGTCCCCTAGCAGCTAAACCTCGTGCTCTTTTTTCCTTTTTCGCTCTCTTTCAGAGTCTCTCGCCCCCGCTCACTCTGTCGTTTGTTGTCCGTCTACCTCCAGCTTGATCCCTGGGGTTCAGCTCTACTGTCTTTCTCACTCTGCTGCTATTTTTTTTCCTCTTTTGCCACTCAGTCTTTTCTCTGCACTTTCCCGCCTTTACCAAGTTCCGCTCCCCATCTTGCCACCCCACACACACCCACACCCACCCACCCACCCTCACCCTGCGATGATTCTGTGACAGACTGCGTGCTGCATTTACACTGAGTTTTTGTCTTTATCTGAGTCTCATCCTGCTTTGATGCCACATTGAAACAGAGTGCATTTAATGATACATAACTGACCTGCTCTAATTCCATTTTGCAGAATTGTGAAGAAGTGAGAAGTAAAAGTGAAGAACAATATCAAAAACTGGAGTCCACAAATAAATAATGTTCACTACAAAAGAAAAGGGTTGTTCAAAATTCTATTTATTTTTTTATGTTAGGCTAACTGATCTGATCTGTCTGCTGCTAATGAGCTGTTTGTGGCTTGTTGATTTTTGCAAAATAGGATCTGTTGCTAACAAACTCTGAGAGACATCTGAGAGCATCGGGGAGTAAACGAGTCTACAGCCATGCTAGCTATGAGGCTGTATCTACAGTGTGTCACGACCGAACTATGGACCCGAACTCAAATGCACAACTCCACAGACTAAAGTTTCAAAATAAAGGTTTATTAAACAAAACAAAATAAAAATCACTCTTTACAGAGGAAAAACTCTACACTAATCTCAGAAATCAAGACGTCACAAAACTAAGGCTAGACTAAGAAAAACAAAATAAACAAACAGAAAATCACTCTAGAGAGGCTAGGCTATGAAAAAGGAAACAAACAGAAATCACTCTTGAACAAAGTATCAAAACAACAAGACCTGACAATGGACAAAGCGCTGGTTCTCTGACATGAGACAAGACGAACTGGCACAGGACAAAGTGAGACACGGACTATATATACACACAAGGTAAGGACACAGGTGGAAACAATCAGGGCGGAGACAGGTAATTCTAAAGGCGGGAAAACAGACAAAGGGGGAAAGTAAAATTAACAACAATGGACACAGACAGGAAGTGGAACCAAAATAAAACAGGAAATCACAAGACAACATAGACATGAGACAACACTGAATAAATTAACTTAACACTTTTTCTTGGACATGACACAGTGGTCCTTTGATTTAATGCTAACATGCCCACAATGGTAATATTGACATGTTATGTTTAACAGGTAATGGTTATCATGATCATCATCTTAGCTTAGCATGCTAGCTTGCTAACACTTGCTAATTAGCATGATACAAAGTACAAAGTAGAGTTGGCTGGCAGGAATGTCATGGGTTTTGCAGGTATTTGGTCATAAACCAAAGTATCAGATTATAATGCTAGATGGGGACCTTGAATGTTCTTGAACGTGCCTTCAGGACATCCATAAGTAGATGTCACAATTTTTTTTGCAGCTAAATGCCAATAAAACAGAGATTTTGGTCAAGACTCTGAAAATAATCAAATCTCAAACAGTCTTGGTTCTCAGTCTTTTTCCATAACCCAGCATTGCAGAAACCTTGGTGTCATTTCCAATCATAACCTCATAATCATAAGCTTAGATAAACACATAAACTCAACGGTCCAGTCCTGTTTTTCTCACTTGAGAAACATTTCAAAAATTAGATTGTTTCTGTTTGCAAAAGGAAATTGAGATTCATGCATTCATAACCAGCTGACTAGATTACTGTAAGTCACTGCTCTCTGTCATCAGTAAAAAAAATCCTCCTCTCATCTCCAGCTCATCCAGAACTCTGCTGCCAGGCTTTTGACTCCAACAAAGAAACATGATCACATCACACCTATTCTGGCTCATCTACACTAGCTACCAGTTGTCTACAGAGTGGAGTTTAAGATCTTACTGATTACTTTTGAGGCCTTGCACCAAGTTATTTAGTCGAACTTTTAGTACCCTGTGTCCTCTCTCGCTCCCTGAGATCCTCAGATGCTTCATTCTTGGTTGTCCCACCGTCCAAATATATCCACAAAGGTGACAGAGCCTTTGCAGTTAGAAGCCCAAAACTGTGCAATGACCTGCCTGAGGAGATCAGGGCTGCAGACTCTGTGTCAACTTTTAAATTGTTTTATAAAAGGGCCTTCAGCTGACCTCTTTATGTTCTACGTTGCATTTTATTTTAATTTTTATTGATTTATTGCTTTTAACCTATTGCTATTGTTGTTTTATGGTTTGTTTTATTGTGTTTTATTTTATTGTAAAGCACTTTGTAACTGTGTTTTGAAAGGTGCAATATAAATAAATAAAGTTAATGTTTTGTACATGGAGAACAACACGCTGCACAATGGTTCAACCAGACTGACAACTGAAAGAGACAAAGATCCTCTGAGCATCTGTTAAATAGACTGAAAGGTTAGACTGAACAGGTGAAGAAGATTCCTTCTATTCTAAGTCTAGTTGCACTATTGTGGTTCAATAAGGATCTCAGGTCACTTACACTTTTATTGGTTGGAAAATTCTAAATTTCAAGGTATTTATGGGGAAATGATTACAACAGGATTAAAACACAGTGTGGACCTCAACTAAATGGACGTTTTAATTATTATTATTCCTTTGGGGCTCAAACTATTCCAAGTGTAAATGATGATACATTTGGGGTTGAATAATATTTTTATGTCTGTAAATTATTATTATTATTATATACTGACATTATTCAGAGACTTCAGAAAAATAACAGTCCAATATACTGTGATATAATATATAATGTGAATCCAAACTTTTGAACTGTATAATCATTTAAAGCCCCTGAAAACTTGGTTTCATATCTTAAATATTTCTGTATAATATCAAATACTCATGACTAAATAAACAACAAAAAAATCATGCGTCCTTTGGTATTATTTATGAAGACTCAGCTGTTTCAGAAGTACTGTGTGGTTTGATCAAATTTGACTCAGTACTAGTAAAAAAAAAAAAAAAAAAATCAACCACACAATGGTCAGCATATTCAAATATTGCCTAACTGGTGAAACCACACGTCATCATGCCCAGAAAGTCCCACCCACTTCAAACCAGACAGAAATACAGTCATCTCTTGTGAAATAACCATATCAGCTCTTACTTTGCAGAAAATTATGTGTATACAGCATTTTATGATATATGATGTATGTCTTTACTGGCCCTGTTGGCCTTACAAAGCCTTGTACTGGAATGACTGGACACAGGGAGAAGTCTTTGTGGGCTACAGTGCATCAGTTGACCTGCAGTTTTTACTGTGCACAGTGTCAAAGTGGAACGGAGCTGATGTACACTGTTTGGATGAAGTGATCAGAGCTCTGAGTATAATGGACAAAAAGCTCAACTTTTATCATAGTTAGACTGAAGGACCTTCTCCCACTCTGTTCCGTCATCTTCATCATGCTCTCTGACAAACAATTACTTCAATGCTGTGAGTCTTTCAGCTATAAGCTGTATCTCCTTCAGAGTGACACTCAGTGGATGGTCAGCTTCCGGCAGATTCTTTATGGAAAAGTTATTATATCCTTCCACTATACTTTTAAATAACTTTGCCCTGTGTTTGCTGTTTGTTTGTTGGGACATTAACACCACTGAAAACCAGAAGACATGCCAGCAGGACTGGATACGATCAGTAGGTCAGTCCTTAACCTTTATGCTCACCGACTAGCGCTGGTGTGACAAGTGGCATATCATGAAGTCAACACCAACTAAGTGGTAACCTCCGTGGCTGTGAAGCGAAGCCAATGCAAGCAACAATACAAACTGCAGTTCCTCAAATGTCCACTTGAGGCTGGCTCCAGAAGTGAGTCAGTCTCCATGAGTAGCCACCCATTCATTTTGCATAACTGCTTATCCTTATCGTGTTGCAGGTGGCTGGAGCCAATCCCAACTGACATTGGGTGAGAGGCGAGGTACACCCTGGATAAGTCCAATTACTGTATCCTCAAGCTAGCATGTCTCCTTCAGCCTCTATTCTCTGGCAGCCTCAGCTCTCTGTACTCTGTAGGTTTATTACAGATAGCAAGACAACAGTGTGTGTCTATGATCAGAGACCAGTCTTCACTCATAGACTCTTGAGAGATATTCACCAAAACACATGTTTATCATACATTCTTAAACATCTGGATTGTAGGATCAGAACATGTCTCTTTAAAAGCGCCAGAGATACCATTAGGGGATTGCTCGATACACTCTCGTGCTGTCTGGACTTTCACTGCACCCAACACAACTTTATTCAAATTTCTATTGTATTTCTATGAATGCTGTCTTTTATTTAAGAAATTCCCTTTGAGAAGAAAAGTTCAGTATTTCTCGAACTGGGTGCTTTCCAGATGACAGCTGGTTTTACTTCCTGTTAAATTGAGGTTTGGTAATTTTGTCCAAATTGTTCTGGCTAAAACCCAAATCTGAACAACAGAGGTGATTTGTAAGGTTTTCTCATTTTCATAATAATAAACAGAAGTTATCTCATGACACTTTCCACACAGACCAGCTCTAGACCGTACTCTTTACGTTATTTACAGAGACTAAATAATTCCCACTATGGAAGAGGAAAAAATTCTTTTAAGAGGCAGAAACCTCGAGCAGAACCCGGATCAACATCTGCCCCGACTGGTTGAGTTTTAAAATGACTCAGAGTGTGAATCACAAAAATAAATGGTAAATGGACTGTACTTATGTATCTCCTTTCTAGTCTTCTGACCACTCAAAGCTCTTTTACACTACATATCTCATTCACCCATTCACACACATTCATACACTGATGGCATTAGCTGCCATGCAAGGTGCCAACTGCTCATCAGTTTGAGGAGCTAACCATTCAAACACATTCACACACTGATGGCACAGCCTTCAGGAGCAATTTGGGGTTCAGTATCTTGCCCAAGGACACTTGCAGACTGGAGGAGCCGGGGATCAAACCGCCAATCATCTGCCACAGCCACAGTTAAGCACAGTTTAGTGATGCTGGATGACATTGTCATATGTGTATTATTAACATAATATCAATATTTCATTTTTTTTTTTATGTCACAGTTATTGTCAATGCCAGTATACCATGACACCCCTAATTTACAACAAACAAACAAAAACATTAAGGCATGTTCAGGTAGAATGGGACAGGAAGCGTGGCTGCATATAGAATCCATGCAAAGATAGTGGAAGTGGAAGCAGATCCACAGAAATGTGTACTTTGTGGAGCAAAATGAAGACGCCCCCACATATGCTGATTATGTTTGCTACAGAGAGATTGTGGGTTTGGGGAGAAGTTGAAAATGTAAATGCATGTTGTTGTTGTTTTTAAATCAGCTTTGACTTTTTCATTTTTTTCACCTTCTTACAACAGACACAGTTAGAGTGTACAGTACGTACAGTAGACATGGCTGGTACACTGGCTGTTGGTCAGTGGTCAGATTTGTGTCTAAATGTTCAGCACATTTAACTGAATTTCTAAAATATGGTCAAAGAAAAATGCTAATTAATGTGCAGAAGAAGATGATGTGATCAAAAGAGTTCAGCAGTCAAAGATCAAGTGAAAGAAAACACGATGAAAATATGACATTTCTGTTCATTTTAGGAATGTTACAGTGTCCTCATCACTCCACACAGATCTGATGCTTCTATCTTTTGTCACATGAAATCTTTTGTAAATTTTTCATTTCCAGAGTTTTTACTCAGGTGTTTTAAGCACAAATTAAAAACGTGCATAAAAACAGGTGGACGGAAATGCACACTGAGAATAAAGACAAACAGTCAACTCCTTTCACTTCCATTATTAGCATTATTGGATCTGCACATCAGGGAGTGGGGAGTGATGATAATAGCTTCCTTTAAAGGTGACTGTAGACTCAGAGTCTGTAGGTGGATGCTCGGGGTGGAAGTGGTGCTTTTGAAATGTATGAACAACAGCAGTGGCAGCAGCTGTAGCATGTGAGTGTTATAGCCTAGCTTGCAGGTGAGCGGTTGGAATGCATTTGATTTTATCATCGACTCTGACTTGACTGCACAAAGTAGCTCACAGACTTACAATCAAATGTTTGCATGTATACTAAATGTCCTGTTTAAAATTGAGTTGTGTATTGTCTGTTCACTAGATCTAAACCCAATATATTGTATTTTAAAGTGAATTCCTGTACAAATATTGTGCAAATCTAATCACATTTTTTAGAATATGGTCAAAAGAGAATTCTAATTAATATGTGTTTTCTGCAGCATCTGTGTAATGTGAATATCAGGAGTTGGTGACACTGATTTTTCAGACAGTACCATTAAACAAATAGAGAAGAAGAGGCTGTAATCAAAAGAGTTCCAGTCAAAGCTCAAGTGAATGAAAACACAGCAGCTCTAAACCAAATAAATTCTGTTATAAAGTGACTGTAAATGTAACTGAATTTCCACAATATGGTCAATAAAACGTTATTTTACTGTAAAAATACAATTTATTGAAGAGTGTTCCTACATTTCTATCCTTGTGAGGACATTTGCTTTTCATGGTAATGGAATACAAGAATACACACATGTGTGCATCAGGCCAGGTCCCCGAGGAGACTGTGTCACACTGGCAGCACCTCCAATATTCATCTCTGACGCTCAGGATTACAGTTGACAGGTGGCAAGCTGGGCTGAGCTGTCCATGTAAATAAATGTGTGTGTGTGTGTGTGTGCGTGTGTGTGCGTGTGTGTGTGTGTGTGTGTGTGTCTGTATGTATGTGTAGTGTTTGGATTTGCCCATCACAGTGAGAGGGTATTGATTTTACTGCAGGTGCCGGCTGGTTAAAAGTGCTGCTCTTTACTCTACATCTCAATCCTCAGTGCGTACTACTGGCTGACAGCGGCTTTTTATTTGTTTATGCCAAAAGCATCGCAGCTCTTATCCCTCAGCAGTCTTTTCCACACAAATCAATGAGAGCACGTCAACTCGAATTTTAGTTTGCTCTGACAACACACACACACACACACATTTACACCCACACACACCCACGCTGTTGTTCGCTTTTAAATGTATACACAAATGTGAGGACGGAGCTCGTCTTGATCTTTTCCTGAAAGTATATTGAGTGTGTTTGGTATCCTGCAGGGTGACATGTTTACCATCTAAGCACTGACATTATCCTCTTGGTACACCTGTTTTAGTTTGCTGCACCATCAAACAATAGCCTGCATCAGTGGAGTGCAGATCCAGAGGATCGCACACACACACACACACACATAGGCTTTGTATTTGTATTTCTTGTGAAGGTCTCCATTGATTGAGAGACAGTTGGTTTTAACCAGCTCTGTGCTTGACGCCACACATTCTGTCATATATGTGAAGGTTGATAAACATACATCAGTGATTTCTCTCTGAAGTCTTTGTGTTCAGGGTGTGGTTCATTAAAGAAAATACATACTTTTTTAAAGATTATAGTCATTCCGTTCATAGTGTGAGGTGTCCTTTCCCCTCCTAGTTAGCAGTGTTGGGCAAGTTACTCTAAAAAAGTAACTAGTTACAGTTACTAGTTACTTCTCCCAGAAAGTAACTAAAGTACTTACTGAGTTACAAATTATAAAAGTAACTAGTTACTTTGGAAAGTAACTATTGCGTTACTTTCAAGTAATTTTTTAAATGCTCAAATGTGTCAAAGAATTTGACTCCACCCACCTCCACCCCGCTTTGACGGAACTTAAAATACATGTGCGTGTTCAATTATTTATGATAAATCTGAATATTATAATGAAATGGACACTTCATACAATACATAACAGAAATCCACAGTACACAAATCTAAACTATTTTAACGTTGCTGTGGGAAAGTGAGACTAGCATCCAATAAAATGTCATGGATTATTGTAGATATTATAATTACTATGTTTATAGAGTGGATCGATAAAAATAACACAATAGATGTTTTGGAACTTTTGATATTTATTGCACCTCAACAGGCCCCAACTAAGCAAAATTAAATTATGCTTGTTAAGCAATGTACCAAAAAATAAATAATATATTCACTCTTTGTAGTTGGAAGAAGCAGTACTTTTGGACTATTCACGCTCGCCATTCCTGTTTCTCGTTCTGTGTCCTCTTTGTGTGTCTGATCAGACTAGTCACTAGGCTACACGGGCTTTCGAATTTGTGTAAGCAAAGCAACACCCGGCCAACTCCACCTCTGATTGGCTTACCATGGAATTTTACTCAACCTCAGCCAATCGTCATCATTTATGCGATGTCTCGTGCCCCCGCCCTCACCAAGGATTGAGGAGGAACAAGAAAAATCTTTGCCGCTCGGCTTAGAGATCTAGTTGGTCTGATGAAAAACAGCGGCCTTCAATCAGAGTAACGCGCCGCATTTTTTGGCAGTAACGATAACGGCGTTATAATGATGAGAAGAGTAATCAGATAGATTACTCGTTACTGAAAAAAGTAACGCCGTTACTAACGCCGTTATTTGTAACGCCGTTATTCCCATCACTGCTAGTTAGTAGACTTGGGGTTGATCGACATATGGAAAATCTTTGAGAAATAGCTTTGCCTTGCTACTTATTTGAGGTGGTTAGAAAGTTAAGGGTTGTACAATTGACTCCTTGAAGTCTTTTCTTTCATAAAATCAAAGCATAGTGTTTGAAGAGCACAGAACTCATCTTTAATGTTTAACGTTTTCCAGGGTGGCATCTTCTTTGCTCGGGCTTTCTGCCCAATTAAGTCGATGGGGAGAAAAAAATCACTGCAAAAAGTAACTTTGAGTCAATTCAGGCTGCATTTGAAAATAAACTTGGACGTGTGAGCAACACACCTTCATGTGATTTGCCCAGGCAAGTCTTTGAATGGTCCTCGTCTTCTTACTTTTCATTCCAGTAATGGACTTATCGTTCTACCCTCAGTAGCCAACAGGAGAAAAACAAAAAACAGGAATGGTGAAACTTCTGCTTTGTCTGAAGTGTTTTCAAGCTTTACTAAAGAGAACTCTTCAAAGATTAGGACTGAGCACTTAGCTTGACAAATGTATGTCTAGTCCCAGCAGGCAGCACACTTCTCAAAACTTGTCTATAGGAACCATTCAGTGTCAATGACTAGAAACCTACAGGACCTGTAGAGACCACTACCATGTATTAGTCAGTGAGGCCAGAGTAACAGCAATCAAGTGACTGACTCATGATGCATCACCTTTTGGACCGAAGTGTGTGTGTGCTTGTGTGTGTGTGTGTGAAATACAAGGAGCACGAGTCAATGATGCAACCTGTTTCCTGTTATATATTGAGTGGCAGATGACAGGCAGAGGTCATGTGAATTCTCTTGGAAAATCTGTCAGCAGGAAGTATGTGTGTAGGTGTAGATGTATGTATGTGTGTGTGTGTGTGTGTGTGTGCAGAATTCACCACCACTAAGGCGCAAATGTACTCTCCATCACGCCGAGGCAACCTGATTTCTTTCACTCGAGGATGTTAATCTTTCTTCATTTTTCTCATTCAGCTGCACTTCCTTTGTTCCTGGCTGCTTTATTGGACATTAGCACGGCTGCTCACAGACACACACACACACACACAAACACACACACTTGACAATGAAAAAAGGTGTCCTTCTCAGCGTCTAGTGTGTGTGAGTAGATGTGTGCATGCCTACAAGTGTGAATATGTGGACTGATTTTCTATACAGTAGTTGTTGCATGCTGTGTGTTGGCTTGCCTTCAGTCCCTGGTGTTTAAGTGCCCCCAAGTGGCCAAAATAAAAACTGCATGTGAAGCAGAGTGACATGATGCAGTCCAAGTGACACCGGGACCTTCTTAATAAAACACACACACACACACATTGCTGCATAGGCACATAACAAAGCATCTAGTCATGCGTGGGAGCACCAACACATGCACATTACCTAACAAACTTGTGTACAGACACACACTCATGCACATCCACACACACCTGCCACCCCACAGTAAGCTGAATGTCAGCATCTTTTCGCAGGAGGCTAATAAATATCCCAGCACTAGGAGCTGTTTAAATCACCAGCATCTCACACTGCCACGCTCTATGCCTCGCAGTGTGTGTGTGTGTGTGTGTGTGTGTGTGTGTGCGTGTGTATACGTCAGATTTGGCGCATGCACGTGCACATGCTTTTGTTTCAGTTCAATTATTTTCATTGTGCCGGCCAGGCAAGATCAATCTTTCACACAGACCGAGAGCATTTCACCAGATCAATCATTCAGGGAATCCAATAGTGTTTCAAGCTCATTTATTTACAAATCAAATTAATACTCATCCATTATAAAGCAGCTGTAGCAAACAGGACACCACACAGGATGAGACTGTTGCTCCAAAGAGACAAAGCCATTGATTTTTCTCAGGTGATACCCATTTATTTTTGACATTTCACAGTCCACGGTGCTCTTGGCTCAGAGCTGGTTATCAACAGAAAGAAGTGTATTTTCTTGGCATTTTGCTTTCCTCGTGGGAATTTACTTCTTGTGGAGAAACCCAATCGCACGCAAATGTCAGATGTGACCTGTGCGGTGGTACTGTTGAGCTGTTACACTGTGATGTCTGGATGGTGAATGTTACATCCAACAAAGTCTATTTTCTGATAAGAGGAGCCTTGACTGAGGTACTTGTTACGTATAGGGTTGGTTATTGTTTCAAATGTTTTCATTCTGAATTTACTAACTGACCAATTTGGTCCAAAGCCTGATTTTTTTTTTTAAGAGAACACTCATTTGAATCAGTTTTGTGAAAAGTATTATGTCCGGCTGAAATGGCCAGCAGATCAAAACTGTATTGTCCCACTCGGATGGGTTTAACATTACAGTGGGGAAATGTAGTAGGTAGTGTGCTTATCAGTAAAGTCATCGTTCCGTACGGCATTTTAAACATGCTGTGGTGAAATCACAGGATATGATCTGTTATAAGCGTGAACATTTGGCAGGATGAAGCCAAAAGCCTCTCCAGGGCCGCGTGGAGTGTTGACGAGGAGGCAAACATACTGTGTGAAGTGAAATGTATCTCAGTCGTTATGAGTCTAGCCTAATTAATCTAATTAACACACGTATTGATATCAGTCTTATTCACTGTGAATCATCATTATCTCTGATGTCTGTAAATAAATGTCCTCAGATCCACTCCAAAAAAAATGTGCTTTAGAACTTCAGCTCCTCCATTTTCTTCAGTATCAAAGTCATCCACTGATGGCTGTCTGTATATCCACGGATACATTTCAAACAGGAACTGCTAATAGCTAATTTGGCATAATTTTGATGGTGCTAATTAGCCAAAGTAGAGAACAAACAAAAACACGGGGTTCAAAAGAGAACAGCAGTCTCTATGAGTGTCTGATATTTCAGTCAGGAGAGGCTTCACTGCAGAAAAATCTAATTATTTTATTGACAAATGTGAAGAAAAGGAAGGTTGAAGAAAACTGAAGAGTGTTCCGTGGTCATGGTGTCATAATCTCAAGGGGCGGTGCTGCCATCAGATCTGGGTGGATGAAATGTGGAGCAGGACTATCTGATTGGCTCACTGGGAGGACCATCTAGAGAGACTGGAGGTGAACGGGGTGGAGAAGGGTGTCATTGATGTGACACTGAATGAACAGCTGAGCAGCAGAAGAAGAACGTTTTTTTTAAACTTTGACAGCAATGAGATAATTGGCTCACAGAGGTGAAAGAGCGAACGCCTTCAGTCAGCTGATTGAGTTGGGAGAGGGAACAGGAATAAACAAAGTAAGCATGCAGACAGTCAGTCTTCCTGATGGAACTTACGCTAAACTTCATTACAAAAGCACATCTGATGAGCTTTCATGGGGTCTTGCTCTCCTGATGGCTTCCATATTTTTTCCTGTCATCCTAACTATGCCCACATGTTGATGTTAGCATGTTTCCATCTATCAGATTAAAAAGCGTGTTTGGCTCACTCCATTTTCAGACAATTTACACACAAAAGTGAAATTTCACACTGGGCTGATGAATGAAGTATAAGGACAAGCAGCTCTTCCGATGGAAAAAAAAGAGATTCACTTTGATATACAAGGACAGCGTTTAAATTCCAGGAGGACAGAAGAGTTCTCTGAAAAACAGTAAGTAATTGGAGCTGTTATTATTATTGGATGGGGGCGGAAACTCCCCACATGTGCGTCGGGCTTAAAAATCACACACCAGCAGAGGTGACGGTAAAATCACTCGACCTCCCATACAGCAATGAATGCAGTCTGAATGAGGCTTAAAGCAACACTGTGTAACTTTTCACCCATTAAATAACTTGACTCATGCTGATGCTACACTGACTTGTAATCAGGTAAAGAGGTGCCTCTGAAGCTTATGTAATGTCAGAACTGGAGCTGGGTGAGTGATCAATGTAACCAGGTACTGCAGCCTCTATGGACATAATGGCAGATGAGAAGAGAGCGAAAAGGATGTTGACGGAGGAAGCTAAAAAGAGAAAAGGAGAGACAGAGCGAGCAAGAAGCTGCCGGACAAGAGTAAATGTGGGACTGACTTTTAGTGGTTGGTGAGAGCTTGGTGAAATAAAAGGCTGAAAGACAGACGCCGAGCTGGGCTGACTGCTGTTGGACTAGTCAGTAATATTAGCTGGCTGCTATGTCTGCTGTTGGTGACCTTATTGATGTTTGGCTGTTGTATGTATAATATATCGTGTATATAATCTATCGACTCTGTTTATATGTTACACAGTGGTTTTTATTTTGGGGTGCTAAATAAATAAAACACCAACATCTATGTAATTTTAAGTGTTGTTTTGGAGGCCATTGGCTGAAGGACGTTGGAGCAAAATGCTGTGCAGAGCGTGAACCCTTTACATTTTGAATACTTAATGAGCTGTCCTGGATAGCTTGTCAACTTTGTATGTTGAAGTAAAGTAAGCACTTTCTCAAGAAAGCATATACAGCAACTTTGAGGTCACATTCTTGGCAAGTGGAACGCAGGAGACCGAAACTCGTGACAACTGGAGGAGGATACCTTTCACTCACTTTGTATTTGTGACAACAGCAGCTTAGCCAAGCTCAGGTGATTACACTGTGTGAACAGTGTCCAGACACCGCGGTCCAGATGTTGATACACTCATCTGTGTAGCATTCTATTATTCGAGGGCACTCGCTGAGTGACTTGGAGTTTTTCTGCCCTGTGTTTAGCCTCTCAGGCTACATTATTCCTAAAGGTGGCTGCCAACATGTTTTTTCCAGTAATATTTTACACAGTCAGTGTTCTCTTCCCAGACCTGAACCTCAGTCAGAGATAGTCAGTTTTACACAAACAGTGAAACACAGAGCTCTTTGTTGTTGTACAAATGTAATGTTACCTAGTATCAGACACTAAAAATTATTTTAAGTATGGTTTGCATGTTAACAGGACAAGTTCAGCTACATTTATCCAAAGGCCTGAATTTTTCTAAACAGATACTATGGAGGCCAGACTACCAAATCAAAAAGGTAAAAATGATTTAATCTAATTAGCATACTATTGTTTAATATTTGCACTTTTTTTTATAAAATAAAAGATATTTTTATCAGCCTGTGTTAGCAGACTTAAAAATATGGGAAATCAATAATGATAGCTAGATCTTCACCTCAGACCGCCTCTAAGGAGGCAGCTCACTGAGGAGTGACGGCTCAAATCTGTTATTCTGCTAATGTGATTTTCAAAATGCATTCCTGATATTGCGCTCATGTCGTGCATGTGACACCTGTTAATGCTGCGGGGAAGAGCAAAACAAACTTAATGCCGTTTTAATAAAGAAGTCTGGCAATAATTGGTATTTTCCCATTATTCTGTGAACAACTGTGATCAGATTTTATGAGCGCGTGAACAGAAAGTACTTTGCCGAGAAGTCTGTTGTTTCCATCGAACTCTATAGCTGCTCCATCTTTTTCCACAAACACTACAACTCCTGTTTTGCAGTTAAATGCTTTTAATGTGAAGTCACAGCAGTAGGACATTTTACAGGTGTATTAGCTATACATATGTACATATAGGTTGTACATATATGTATGCACTGTGAAATCCGTAAAGTTAAAAGTCGTTAGAGTTTGGCTCCTCCACAATCACTGAATGATGTGCCAAGCATGCTGGGATACTTAGTTCAAACAAATCATTGTAAACAAAATTCAAGAAGTGAGAACACTTCTGGGCATTTAGATTGCACACACGCTAAATATTGACTTAGCAGTCCACCAGCAGATTGAGGAAGGTCTGAATTCATCAGTGTGTTTATTCAGGCTCAGATGTTCAGAATTGTGGGATGTAATGAACATCTGAGCCTGTAGGAATCAGTAACCAGTTAATGTTGTTCCATTAAAGAAAATGTTTAACTTTAAGCCCATTGTTCACAACCTGCAGCTGTCTGCTTCTGTTCCTCCTAACAGCTCAGGGTATCTTTATACACTGCATTTCACTGCACTTCTCCCTGCTATTGTTATCCCCTGAATATAAAAGAATCCAGTCAGAGTGTTGAGGAGAAAATGCCACAGCTACAGAATACTAAACATTTGGAGAGCAGTGTGTATTTAGTGTCTTTGCATTATTATAACAAGCCTTCAGGGTCCTTTTGCATCCAGCTACTTAAAAAATCTGATCAGCACGCTTATTGTTGTATATCTGTATGAATTAATTATTCCCTATTGCCTTTTATTACAGATTCCACCTAAAACCATTGAATTTTCACAATGTTTCTGTCTCATAGTCCAAACTTGCAAAAAGCGCTGACCATGAAAAACACATCCTTGTTATAGTCTAATGAAACACAGCTTAAGTCAAGCTGAACTCTGATCTGTGGCAGACTGCTTCATCACTCTTTCCCCAGCAGACTTCAGGACATAATGAAGATGCAGAACAGATTAGCCAAGACACAATTACAGAACACTAGCAAATCCTTTAATACTGTATGAAATGTCCCTGAAGCCTGATTTCACCACTGTGTCCTAAACCCCAACACAATATCGTACATGCATAATACACGCATAGGCGTGCCTACTCTACACTGCTTTTAAAGAGCTCATAATACATATACTGTATGTGCAGTGATGCTTTTAGTTACCTACCTATATTTTAGCTACTTATGGGCCGTGGTACAAACACAACACTGACATTGTCAGAGGTAACATCAGATTCAAGTCACATGACTTGAACTTGAGTCACTTATGTGGAGCCTTTAGACTCAACTTGTCAATCTAGCTATTATCATTACATAGCATTCTCCGGTCAGTTGCCCTTGTGTTAAGGGTCTCTGGTTTACTTGGGGCTTGGTACCCAATCTCGTATTGTGGGGGTGATGAAGTTTTCCCCCCTCTGACCTATCTTCCTGGCTCCCCCTCACAGTAGCACAGTCGTTGTTGTATCTCGTCAATCTCTAGTTGTGAGAGAGGTTTCCGATTGCGGATGTTGGAACACTGGGCTAGTAGTTGTTTCTTTGTTAGCCTAGATGTTGGGTTTCAAAGCATCCATGTATCCCACATCCTTTGCATGTAACCCCTCTCAGTGGGGTTATTTCCCTAGATTTGAGAGCTTCATTCAGCCCACTTCAGGTACACGAACAATCCACACCGGCCCTTTTTTAGATTAGCTGGAAGGTAGCGAACACAGGACTGCAAAGATGGAGACGACAAGAGCCACCACACTGAGCTTCACAACGGCTTATTGGAAACCTGTGGGTGACGTCATGGATACAACATTCATATTTATACTGTCTGTGGTGTAAATGAATAAATTATGAAGTGATGATTGGAATCATTTTGTTCAGTCACAAACTTGTATTAATGCTGACAACTTACATGCACTGTAGAAACTCATAACTGACACCAACAGTCAGGTCAGATTTTATTGACAGGAGACAAAATGTATCTGATTAGAACAGAGAACCACAGAAATAATTATAATACTCTGAGGGAGACAACTCTAATTGGTCTGTCTGAATGAAAAGGTCAGAACACTACATTTGTTTTTTACAATTAGAACTTGAAATGTTGGAGTCAAGTGTCACACACCCTGTGTCATTCCCTGGTCCTCTGCCTCTGGTGTGCAGAATCACCATCAGCTTTGAGTTTTAAGTGAAATTCTGCAGTGTACCATCGCACCTCCCTGGACTTCATTTACATAAATGGTCTTAATAAATCAGGTATGAAAGTGGAAGAAGCTGCACCTGCTCTGTTTTTGCTCGCACCAGCAATTAGCATGCCAAGGTTCACAAACGTGATCTAGTCGTTTCCTTTTCTAATAATGACGCTCCCAGCTGTGCTAGGTAAGATTCTTTAACGCAAAATGCATCTGTATGATCAGTCTTAATCATTAAGCGGGGCTGCAGCAGAGAGGGTCATATCATCCCTTTAAATAAAAGATTTTTCTTATTCCAGGTGTCAGAATGAGAGGAAAGAGTTTAGTAAAAAGGCAAGTTTAGTGACACATCACATGATAGGACTTCTGGAAATTGAGGTCTACAAGAGTTTAAAGTCTGTGTGGAGGAAATACAGATAGATTTTTTGTGAAACACATTATACATGTTGAAAAATCATTGCTGAAAACATGTGAAAAGACTGTAAACTGAAATGTGGAGTCAGATCTTAAATTATGGCTCAATGGGAAAAAAAATGGTTGAATTGTGGGATGGTCGGTTTCCTCCGGCTCCATGTCAGATTCAGGTGGTGGTGGCTCAAACATGTGCATGTGCTGCTGGGTAACTCCAGTATTAGACTAAGAGTGGTGGACCCTCCTGTGCCTGGATGTGGTTTCTGCCCACAGCGTGTCTAAGCATAAAATACTGCTAATTTTTTTTCCTGATTTTAGAACCTAACTTCATAAACTTGTCGATTTTTTTAATCATTTTGCTTGGGCTGGGCGGTTAATTATTTTTTTTACTTTTGTCTGACAAAGTCAGAGCACTTATTTATTATTGCTGCTTTACATGGACTTTAAGGGCATTGTACTGTAGCAATGTCCAATCCATTAAATGAAATGTCTATTTGTGGAACCTGTCACCTAGAAATTCTGTTCATATTAGAGCTCAACCAATAGCAATGTTACCAGATGATTCTGGTATCGTAGATTATTTCATTCGTTCTGGCTTGTAACTGATTCATGTTCTAATTCTGATGTCATTCAGACCCGGCCACTCATTGATGATCTCACCTGCACTCTCATCACTCACCACTCATTAGTACATATACAGGTACTTTGCCACTAGTTCTCCAACCAAGCCTAAGCTATTTGGATTCTGCCTTCCTGGATTTTGTATCCTTGAATATTTTAAGACTCTCGTGTTTTTGGGTTCAGTGTTTTGAATTGTGGCAGACATTTCAGAGCTAATACTGATATATAAGGTCAGATTGAATCTGTCAACAGTTAAAATGAAAAGTAGAAAACAGATCATGTTTTTGTTTTTATCATTTGAATCATACTTTCCTGGGAAAAACTGCAATAGATACTTTAACTTTATCACACTCTTTCACCCTTTGTCAACATAACCAAGAATTCTTGTCTTGCTGCCACAGAGGACAGTATACGGTCCACAAAGTGGAACCTTCAAAACTTTCTTTAATGCTTCAGGTAGGTCAAGTCACTCTGCAAACTGGGTCTATTCGAAAAACAAAGACTTGTTGGTGAATGTGTGTGTAAGTGAGTGATTAGGAGCACTTCCTAGAGAGGTATACATGTATTCTTGTCTGCGGCTGTGTTTGTAACAATATGAATGTAAAGCAGGACATTGCTGAAAAAGAGTGCACGCTCAGCAAAGCTTCACTGTTTAAAAAATGAACCAAAAAGATGCTAAACATAGAAACTGCTATAGTGGGACAAAGCACCCATCCATAGTGATTTAACAGTCGTCAACATTTCAGAATCATTCAAGAACTCATGCATACTTTGGAGTGAAAGTTGGCAGCCCAAACAAATCTTTCTCTGTGTCTGGTGGCAATTAGAATAGAATACTAGTAGCAAGTGAACAACATATGCAATATGGTGCTGTTTTTGGACTGATATACCAGAAACACTGATGTTTTAGGTTGTTTGAAACACTTTTTTTTTAATCTGTGCAGAAATAAAATCAAAGAAAACAAGAGCTGAAAATCACAAAGAGTCACCATGATTCTTATACACAGTCTAGAAGTGGAGTCATGTTGGACTGCTGGATTGCCGCTCACAGAGACTCAAGGGGGTTAGGGGTTCCCTTAAGGCCTCATTATGCTTCAAATGAATCATCCAACAGCATCTGAAACCCTCTTTTCCTCAGTGAGACTGGGGCCAGCAAAGTCCTACATTTTTTTAACGTTCCAAAACCAATAATATAGTAATCATATCCTCTTCACAGCAAACTTTCAACCTTTTAGAGTTTTTACAGACTGCAAACATTATGGTGAAGTCTCATCTTTCCTGTTGTTGTGGTCAAAGAACGCCCATCATGAAATGAATCCAGGTGCAATACAGCAAAGTATTCCACTGAAAGTTTAATAAGGTGTCTCCAGATGGGTGGATGCTTCAGAAGTGAAGAGAATTGTGCCCGGGTGTGGATGAGATAAAATTGATGAGAGATCAATTTTAATCTCATGTCCGTGAAAAAAATGACTTTGAGGATGAGGACGAATAGTTTGGTTTGGCCAGATGTGCATCTGCTTATCTTGCCCACTTTGTTAAGGACCAGGCCACGACTGCCTCCCTGAAATTTTTTGTGGGACCTTCGAGGACACACTCCTGAATGAGACAGTCCTGAAAAGGGATGTCTCAGCAAGTGGTTAGCCTAGCTTAGCATATAGACTAGAATACCTAGCCTGGCTCTGTCCAAAGTGAAAAACATCCACCAACATTTCTTAACTTAACCTGCAAACATAAAGTGACCTATGATGATGATGTGATCTATGCTTTTATGGGGATTTTGAATTGTTGGAACTATTTCCTGGTGCACAGCATGCACTTAGACTGTGCACAGATTCCTGAGGTTTTGTTGGGACAGTGTGGTTGTCAGGTTTGGTAACATTGTCCCTGTAAAGGGAGCAAAATTCATCTAACAAACCCTGTTCAGTACCTGGAGGCTGTGCAGATTGTTGGAGAAATAGTTCCAGTTGAAAAGGAGAGAAAGGGCGTTTCTCCAGGGAATAAGGTGGTTTAGAGTTGTCTCAAGATGTGGTGTGTGTCCCCATTAAAGGACACGGACTTTCCCAGTTAGGTTACTTTAATCTGGCTCTGGTCTGAATAACAAGATACAGATAAAGCAAAGTAAGTCACTGTAACAAACACAAATAGTTAAAGACATACAGCTATGCAAATAAGGACTGTGATACAAATGAAAATGTGTTAATGGTTAATTAACATTGGCATTAGCATACTGCCCCCATGAGGCCAAATTATCATGACAAATACTATTACTATAAATTCACAATAAATACATTCAGTTTATAGTTATTTAACATGCTCTCCTTTTCTCGTTTACACATAGCAGTGAAATGGTTGAAATACAAGGAAAGGCGATGAAAAACCGGAGAAACGAAACCGTTTAAGTGTCAGCAGATGTAGAATGAAAATCAAGTGCACCAACTCGTATCACGGCAACGTCTTCAAAGTGAAACTTATCAGTACACTGTAACCAAAAAAAATAAACAAAAAACTGATTTCTAACTCCCTCATAAATCAGAATTTTTTGTTTCTAGTTTAGTTTGTGTACAGATTAAAGACCAGCAGTGGAGATTATCCACATCCTGACCCAGCTCGAGACTTAAAACAAAGACACGATATCGATCGATCTTCTCATTTCACTTTCTGATAGACAGAAATGTATTTACCGAAATGTTGAACTCAAAAAAACACCTCATCCTCATTGCGTCTCGTAGGTAATAGGCATAGATTTCAGTGTCAAACTAGAGCAGCCCATGTAATTCTTACAGTAGTTTCATCAACACAATCATTCTGAGAAAGAAGGGCCATTCTATAGCAGCGTGATGCACACAGTGTGAAATGATGAAATAATGGAGGCGACGTTGAAAAGCAGAACCTCTTGCATCAGGTGTCGTCAAGCAGTTCAATTCCATTTGTTCAACAAAAAGGCAAAAAATTCAGTGACTCGTCGTGTGAAGGTGTTTATGTGTGAACATGTAACATTCTATAATGGAACATACCTCCACCTCTGAGCCTGGACAGTATGTTAACCCCAGCAGCCCTGCTGATGTTACCTGATGCTGATCTCTGCCATATGTTAGCATTCAGTATGAGTTTTATCGGGTCAAATGAAGAGTGCTAGGCAGAATGAAAAATGAGACACACCCTCTACAGCACTGTCTTATTGATGTGTGTCTGCATGGACTCTTGATTGTATGCTGCCTTTAAAGCATGCAGGTGTCAAGCATGTGCCATGACTCGTATTAAAGCGCGTATCAGAGAAGCAGCGACACGACTCTGCGGGTTCAATCGATTGAGACATGTCTCGGACCGAGGGATGTACAGCCGATTGATCGAGAGCAATTTCATCATCTAGATTTCCACTGTTTCTCCGCCCAACCCCCCACCACCACCACCACCACCCGCATCTCTGTTTCTCTCACCCCCTGACACACCGACCATCCCTCTGTTTTCACTGAAGTCAATAAAAACACATCCTCAGTATCCAGCTCACCATGCTGACAGTTATTTCACAGTTCTGAGGCTGTACAGTAAAAGGAAATGGGCCGTCATTCCCTCATATTTTTCTAGTAATTTCTTGTCTCCTGGAAAGAACTATGTTTTCATACTAATTAGTCTACAGGGGAAACAGAGCCAAAGTCAAGAGACTGTTTTTGAAACTATGGTGTCTAGTTCAAAAGCAGCTGTTGATTTGAAGAGACGTTTACTTCAAAGTACTGATCCATTCCTACATTGGCTGAAGAGCTGATGTTCATTTAAAAGGAGACGTGATGATTGTTTGAATATGGGAACAACAACACACATTTCAGACAGTGTCTGCTGGAAAACCTTCACGGTGTTACACTCAGCTGTTCACGTGAAAATTGATGGAAATAGTTGTGTAGAGAAAAAGGTTGTGTCTAGATGCTAACCTTGGATCTGTAAAAAACACGTGCATGTTGCCTTCAGGGCTTTCTGCCAGAAAGCTGCCATTCAAGTCCCACGAGAAACCAAAGGCAACTATTTTTTTTTAACCCAAACCATGATCTGTTCCTAAACCTGTAACCAAGAAGTTTTGATGTAAAAAAATATATATATTTTTTAAAAAACATCACTGGCTTTTGGCTTCACAGGGGACACACACACCAGTCTTCTCGTTGAGAGTGCTACGTTAGACATTCATGGACTTGTTGCTCATTATACCACATTACCTGACTTCCTTTTTAGGATTTGTCAAACTTACCAATTTTTCCAAGCAACTTGTTGCTCCTTAAGGCAATACATTTAGCCTTGTTTTCTCCTTGAATACAGATGTGCTGCAAACTCAGCAGAGTATTTTGACTATAGATAAATACATGTATATAGATAGATATATTTTTTTATCTGCCATTTGATAAGAGGTAATGTAATGTTAATGTAACGGTCATTAGCACACCTAGAAGGCAGAATGATACATGTAGTTTGTGCTCTACGGTATATCAGAACTCATGGAATGACTCTTGTCCAATCAGATTACAGTGCCATGCTACCAGTATTGTTAAAAATACATGTAGCGCCTCTCTAGCGTGTTTAACTATTATGAGAGGTGGCTAACCTGAGCTCTTTCTTTCTATAAAGAAATAAGATGGGGTTTCTACAATTAACTTCAACAGTACACACTAACAGTGTGTGTGAAAAGTGATTTTTAAATGTTGTCTTGACTTCCCCTTTAAATCAAGTTTTTAACTGTCAACTCTACTCTCTTATGAACTTAAATACTTTATAAATAATGATGTTTTTAATCACCTTTTAACATGAAATTATTCCTTTTGACCTTAATTAGCTTAAAATATCAAACTCAATGACCACAACTGTTTAGTGTAAACGAAAAATAAATTATTTACTGACAAATTATTTGAACAAGTTCACACACTTTTTAAAGACTTTTTCAAAAAAATAATATCACCGTGACATTTTAATGGGCCCCCATGAAAATAAAATAGCCGGCAATAAAATAAAAAACTGTTCAAATATACCGTTCAACGATGCAGGCCTGAACGCAGCTCGGGTGCGTTGCAGCCGGAAACAAATGGCTGTGTCGCCTCGACAGGACCAAAGGGGAAAAAAGTACCTTAAACCACAGGTGTTGCAGGCTCACACACCCGCGCTGGAGAAGGGCTGAAGCAGGAGGAGGGGAGAAGAGATGATCCACCCAGAGGAGGAGAAGAAGACACACACCGCCGACGATACCACCACAGCTCGCTCCGTCGTCCACGTCACTGCCGATCTCGCTGTGGCTCAGCCCTGTTGTCTGCAGCTCCACACACGCTCTCACACGGGCCCTGCTCCACGGGTCGCTAGCCGCTATCCTGTTAGCAAAAGTCCGTGGAAACTGCTAGCTCTTGTTCAGCCGCTAGCTTCACTTATCTTAAGTTGAGTAGTCCACTCACACAAGCAGTAACTTCTTCACAAAGTCTTCCGAAGCGTCCTGGTCGAACACCTCTATGACCCTAGTGACAGTCATTAACTCACAAGTCTCTTTTCCTTCACCTTTTCATCATGCTTCCATTTCGTCCTTCTCCGTTCTTCTCGCTCTCTCTCTCTCTCTGGTCCTACCTCACTATCCACCTTTTCAAAATAAAATACATTCACAACCATAGGTGTGTCTATTTCTTCCTTCCTGCACTTTTAAACATAGTTAAACATAGTTACAGAGATTTATAAACAACAAACAATTGACATATTAAAAGCATAGTTCAATACATTAACAACATTACCTAGTATTCACTTTTTTACTGAATGACTTTATTTCTTAACCTTAAATAACATTTATTAACCATGAACTTAGACCTCTTTTAAATCTGAAATGCTATTTGTTATGCAATTAACTTATTTATTTGAACATATGCCCTTTTTAGTCCTCATGAATTTCTACCGGGCTACACCCTCCCCCCTTTTAAATGTCTGTGTCCTCATCAGACTCTAATGAACTTAACTAAGGGGTCGAGAGAGTATAATTACTTAGTTATGACTAATGTTTCCTATTTTAATGACTATGCCTCTGTGAACAATAGTTAGGGGCTGATCTTTGGATCTACCAGGCTCATCATAGGTAAGTCTGATAATTGGCTTAACAGTTCTCTTTGATCTAGTTCTAGGCTCCTGTTTAGTTATCACTCTTTTGTTTTGATCCTCAAACACTTCCTCTTCTTGGTCGAACTCAGGTTCAACTTCACTGGTTTCTTCCAATGATATTTCTCTTTCACACTCCTCGTTCCTATCATCCTCAGGTTCAGGTTCAGATTCGTGGCCATCCTCTTCAGAGTCAGAAACATTCTCATGGACACTTTCAGACTCATTTTCGTTTTCAGAGTCATCGTCCGGCTCTGGTTCAGGGTCAAGTTGTGTGTCAACTACTGACTTGGAGACCGATGTCACCCTCGGGAGTGAGTCTCTCCGATTGGCTGGATGAGTGACATAATATTCCATGTCAGAGGACGAGTCAGAAAACTCTGGAAACTCCTGAGTTTCTGGTCTTGCTTCTCTTTGCCTTTGCCTTCCAGTGATGGTCCTGGTCTTGGGCCTAGCAGGTGGATCTTCAACCTGGTTAGTGGGTGGTATTCTCACAAGCTGGCCGATAGGAAGAAGGTGGTCCCTATGGATGGTCTTGGTCCCTGGTGCTCCATCCTCCCTTCTTATCTTGAACACAGGTAGGTTTGGCATTTTTCCCACGACAACATAGGGGACAGGATTCCACTTACTCTCCAGCTTGTGCTTGCCTCTTAGGCCCAAGTTTCTGAGCAGAACCCTGTCGCCAATCTCAATGGACTGAAAGGTAACTCTGCGGTCATACAACCTCCGGTTTCTCTGATGCCTTTTGTTTGCAGCCTCGGAGGCTAACTTGTAGGCCTGTTTCAAGTCTTCTTTCAGTTTTGTGACAGAGCGGGTATGACATGCATCTTCCGTGCCATCTGGGGACGTACCAAAGCAAACATCTGCCGGAAGCCTCGCTTCTCGCCCAAACATTAGATGGTAGGGGGAGTACCCCGTGGCGTCACACTTTGTACTATTGTATGCATGGACCAAGTAAGGCACATGTTGGCTCCATGAGCGTTTCTTTTCCCGGCCTAGCGTACCTAGCATGGAGAGTAGCGTTCGGTTGAACCTTTCCGGCTGAGGGTCTCCTTGCGGATGATATGGGGTTGTCCGCGACTTGCGTATCCCCATCAAGGTCAACAGTTCCCTGATCAACCGGCTCTCGAAATCTCTTCCTTGATCCGAATGGATCCTGGAGGGCAGTCCATAATGTACAAAGTATTTTTCCATCAGGACCTTGGCCACAACTGGAGCCTTTTGACTTTTGGTCGGAAAAGCCTGCGCGTATCTCGTAAAATGGTCTGTGACGACCAACACGTTACTTACGCCTTTGGAGTCAGGCTCCATGGAAAGGAAGTCCATGCACACTAAATCCATGGGCCCATGGCTAACGATCTGGTGCAATGGAGCAGCTCTCTGTACTGGGGTCTTGTGAGTGATGCACTCCACACAATTCTTGATGTACTCCTCAACATCCAACAACATCCGAGGCCAAAAGAATCTACTGCGGAGCAGGTCAACTGTCCTCTCCTGACCTAGGTGTCCAAGGTCGTCGTGCATGGCCCTTATGACCGTCCCCCTGAACTCTTTTGGCAGGACCAACTGACCGACCACTTCTCCGGAGGGTTTTTTGCTGTACCGGTACAGCAGTCCATCCTTCATGGACAGCTTTCCCGCCTCTCTTTTCAACCTTGACAACTCTGGACTCATGTTCGCCTCCTCTGACCAACATCCTTTCTCGAGAGCCTTAAGGGCTGGTCCAATGGCCTCATCATCCTCTTGGGCTTTCTTTAGCCTCTCTTTACTCATGAGTTCTAGCGACTTCAACTCCATGTGTGTTGGAAACGCATAGATGTCGGGAATACAGTGGGAGGACGCCCCAAGCAGGGCAACATACACAGGCGTGCATTGGTCAGCCTCTGGGACGGCGACTTTCTGGCAGATCAACTTGACCCCAGACTGTGGGAGAGTCACCCACCCATCACCATCTGCACCTGCCATGTTCCTTGACAACAGGTCGGCATCAATATTCTGTCGCCCAGGCCGATACTGGACATCAAACTCATAGGTTGATAGAGCAGCCAGCCAGCGATGCCCTACTGCGTTGAGTTTGGCGGTACTCAACACGTACGTCAACGGATTGTTATCCGTGCGTACTGTAAATCTTGCCCCATACAAGTAGTCATGGAATTTGTCGACCACAGCCCACTTGAGGGACAAGAATTCCAACTGATGTATAGGGTAATTTTTCTCTGATGCACTCAGCTTTCGACTTGCAAACGCAACCGGTCTCAAGCCTTCAGGGTGATCTTGATACAATACAGCGCCAAGACCCTTCAAGCTTGCATCAACATGCAGAATGTATGGCTTTTGTGGGTTAGCGAAAGCCAGGACCGGCGCATGTGTCAAACAGTAGATGATCTGGTGAAACGCATCTGTACAAGCTTTGTCCCACCTGTCCCCAAAGGGCTCTGATTCTTTCAGGTAGACTTTGTCTACATCTCGGACATGCTTGTTTCTCTTCTGCGTTGGAGCATAGCCCTTGGTGAGTTCAGTAAGCGGTCTCACGATGGCAGCATAGTTCTGTATGAATCTACGGTAATAACCGCAAAATCCAAGAAAGGACTGCAATGTCTTCAGGTTTGTCGGCTTAGGCCAGGTGGTGACGGCCTCAATCTTGTCGGGATCGGGTGCAACACCTTCAGCAGACACAATGTGCCCTAGGTATTTGACCCTCGGCAAGCAGATCTGACACTTGTCCACTGAAAGTTTCAGCCCAACTTCTCCAAGACGATCCAAGACCTTGAGCAGTCTCTCTTCGTGTTCCTCGAGTGTCTTTCCGAACACTATCAGGTCGTCGAGGTACACCAGCACCTGTAAGAGGTTCATGTCTCCTACTGCCCTCTCCATCAACCTCTGAAAGGTTGCTGGAGCCCCTGTAATGCCTTGCGGCATGCGCTCAAACTGGAAAAAGCCTAACGGGCAAATAAATGCCGTTTTTTCTTTGTCCTCTTCGCACATAGCTATTTGGTAATAGCCTGAACGCAAATCCAAAACAGAGAACCACTGGCTCCCTGTGAGAGCGTTCAGCGCGTCTTCAATGCAGGGGGTGGTATATTGGTCAGGTGTGGTTCGGCTATTCAACAGCCTGTAATCTATGCACATCCGAATAGCTCCATTCTTTTTTCGAACTACAACTATTGGGGAAGCATAGGGGCTTCGTGACTCACTTATGATCCCTGCCTGCAGCAACTCTTGTAAATGCTTTCGCACATCTTCGATGTCTGCAGGGGCCAGCCGGCGCGAGCGTTGACGAAAAGGCCGGGAGTCAGAGAGCCGGATTTTGTGCTCCACCCCTTTTGCCAATCCCACGTCCCATTCACTCATGGAGAACACATGAGACTTCTGAGCCAGTTTCTTTCGTAGTCTGTTCTTCCATTGTTCGGAGAGGGGAGAATCTCCAAAGTTTATCATACTTTCATCAAATTCGGGGGAGACAGTCTCCTTGGGAGGAATAGTAGCAACTGAATCAATGTAGTACATACCTCCGATCACCGTTCCCGCAGGTATTGAAGTCTCTCTTGAAGATTCGTTCTTGACCAATACTCTCAAGTTGTTGACATCCAGTGCTCCACTGGGCACAACCATGGGATGAAGAAACACATCAGCAGGCAACACAGCTGCTGGTGCCGAATCCACCATCAGAATTTCCTGCCCAACAGGATTCCTCAACTCAACCTTGCACACCACTTGAGTGCCACCATCTGGAGGTAAGGTCAAAGGGCCAGGGCCCATCCATCTGACCCGGCCAGCCTCATCATCATGGGTTAGAACTGTAGCCCCACTGAGGGCAGACTGACCTTCTTGGACAGCAACTCGAAACCCAAGTGTTTTCGTGACATCAATGCCATTCTCTTTGCATTGGTTCACCAAGCGTCTGACATGGCTAGCATTTGTGCCGACCACCACAGATGTCTCATCTCCTGTTCTAGGACTAGGGCAGATGAGTGCAAGGACAGTAACAGTCTGACTGGTCCCTAACACCTCAACTGGATACTCTAAGTCAACCACCACATAACCACGGTAAGGGTAGCTAACTCCAGACTCACTCAAACCCCACAGGGAAAGACCAGACACTGGCTGAATGGGGACATCAGGTAGGTGTTTCTGATACCAGGGCTCAAATATGATCGTCACCTGCGAACCACTATCTAACAAAGCAGTGCAGGGTTTTCCATTAACCTTCAATGGCACCAGGCTAGGTGGACCAACCAACCCATCTGGAATACATGCTTTGTCTGACATGTCCGCAGCACTGTTCTTGACAGAGCAGTTAACTCTACTCACTGTGGCATCACTTGACGGCTTGTTGTTCTTTGAGAGCTTCAGAGCCTGAATAAGTCTCTTGATGACTTTAGCCTGGTTTTCTGGGTTCTGGCACTTCCCAGCATAATGTCCATTCTCTCCACATCGATAACAAAAATGCTCCTCCGAGACTTTGAATGATCTTGGGGGAGAGCTGGCAACTGGCTTGGAGGCAGTTACAGCAGAAACAGAGGCTCGAGGTTCAGCTACTTTATTAGTGAACTTCTGTTGCAGGTGCTTTAACTGTTTTTTTAAGGCTGCTATTTCACTGTCAGAACTGCACTCACTGGGGGCAACATTTAGGGGAGCTTTCTTCTCCTGGCTAGCTGGCACATCTTGAGCTGGCTTAGCCATGACAGCAGCAACTAAGGACTTGAGTTCTTTGATCTCCGACCTTAAGTTCTGGATTTCGATTTGCTTTGCACCAGCATTTTGCTTATGCGCACTGTGCACTACTGGTGTAATCTGCTTTCTTGAGGCCTCGTATTCCTCTTCTGAGCGTATCTCTTTTAGCAGCTGGAGAAAGGTTGGCGGCTTTTCCTTCCTCTCCCTCAGACGAAGATTGACCAGCATCAGATCAGAAGCTATAGCCCCACGCAACAACTGTTCAAGCCTTGCTCTATCTGCATAACCAAGAGGAAGACCGCCTCTCTGCACAACCCTGCCCAACGACTGTTCTAGCCGTCTAAGGAAGTCAGACAGCTTCTCACCTGGTTGCTGTTGCAGTAATCGGAAAGCGAAATACAGCTCCTCACCTGACTCTGCTGTCCCAAATGCATGCTCAAGTGCTTCTACACAATCTTCAGGGCTCACGTCAGGATCACTGGCTCGGGCAGCTTTTAGAATGTCAAGAGCAGGACCTCTAACGCTCTCCATCAGTCTTCGCCTTTTCTCTTTTGGGGAGCAGTCGCACTCTTCCACCATGAGCCGTGCTTGACCCAGCCAGTGTTCAAACTGCTCTTCTCCTGCTGGCGTGGGAGAGGATCCAGAGAAAATTCGTAGGCGGCGATAGCTTCCATGTTCACCTGATGACCTGGATGTCTTGTCAAGCAAATCACTCACCGCTCGCAGTATAGCCTCTGTTGACTTGGCTGCAGCCTCTTCAGCAGGGAACAATGTGCGGAGGTTTTCCACGTGCTGACTTTCTTCTTGTTGTGGTTTTGTCCCTTGTGTACGGGCTTGTGTACCTTGATCTGTTATGACGACCGACCACGGCTCTCCACCCTCAACAGGAAACACTGCAGGGGGAATCATGTCAGCTTTCACCTCTTCTCTGCTTTCACACAAAACATAGTACCGGTTGCATCGTAGGTTGAAGGTTCGACCTCTGACACGCACACGTCCCAAACTCTTCACTGTTTGCATTGTCTCTTCGATTGCAGCAGTGGCTACTTCTTCTCGAATGATAACCAGGACTGCATGACCCTCATCTAATGCTTCGCCACGGCACCATCCCTTTAACTTTGCTATTAACTCAGCTTGAGTCTCCATTTTAACTTAGCAGTTAGCACTATTTATAACTTCAAAATGCTATTCTTTTTTTTTCTCTGGAAAAATACAAAAAACCCAAGAAACCCACACTAAAATCCCAGCGGTGCCTCCATTTTATGTAGCGCCTCTCTAGCGTGTTTAACTATTATGAGAGGTGGCTAACCTGAGCTCTTTCTTTCTATAAAGAAATAAGATGGGGTTTCTACAATTAACTTCAACAGTACACACTAACAGTGTGTGTGAAAAGTGATTTTTAAATGTTGTCTTGACTTCCCCTTTAAATCAAGTTTTTAACTGTCAACTCTACTCTCTTATGAACTTAAATACTTTATAAATAATGATGTTTTTAATCACCTTTTAACATGAAATTATTCCTTTTGACCTTAATTAGCTTAAAATATCAAACTCAATGACCACAACTGTTTAGTGTAAACGAAAAATAAATTATTTACTGACAAATTATTTGAACAAGTTCACACACTTTTTAAAGACTTTTTCAAAAAAATAATATCACCGTGACATTTTAATGGGCCCCCATGAAAATAAAATAGCCGGCAATAAAATAAAAAACTGTTCAAATATACCGTTCAACGATGCAGGCCTGAACGCAGCTCGGGTGCGTTGCAGCCGGAAACAAATGGCTGTGTCGCCTCGACAGGACCAAAGGGGAAAAAAGTACCTTAAACCACAGGTGTTGCAGGCTCACACACCCGCGCTGGAGAAGGGCTGAAGCAGGAGGAGGGGAGAAGAGATGATCCACCCAGAGGAGGAGAAGAAGACACACACCGCCGACGATACCACCACAGCTCGCTCCGTCGTCCACGTCACTGCCGATCTCGCTGTGGCTCAGCCCTGTTGTCTGCAGCTCCACACACGCTCTCACACGGGCCCTGCTCCACGGGTCGCTAGCCGCTATCCTGTTAGCAAAAGTCCGTGGAAACTGCTAGCTCTTGTTCAGCCGCTAGCTTCACTTATCTTAAGTTGAGTAGTCCACTCACACAAGCAGTAACTTCTTCACAAAGTCTTCCGAAGCGTCCTGGTCGAACACCTCTATGACCCTAGTGACAGTCATTAACTCACAAGTCTCTTTTCCTTCACCTTTTCATCATGCTTCCATTTCGTCCTTCTCCGTTCTTCTCGCTCTCTCTCTCTCTCTGGTCCTACCTCACTATCCACCTTTTCAAAATAAAATACATTCACAACCATAGGTGTGTCTATTTCTTCCTTCCTGCACTTTTAAACATAGTTAAACATAGTTACAGAGATTTATAAACAACAAACAATTGACATATTAAAAGCATAGTTCAATACATTAACAACATTACCTAGTATTCACTTTTTTACTGAATGACTTTATTTCTTAACCTTAAATAACATTTATTAACCATGAACTTAGACCTCTTTTAAATCTGAAATGCTATTTGTTATGCAATTAACTTATTTATTTGAACATATGCCCTTTTTAGTCCTCATGAATTTCTACCGGGCTACATACAGCTGCTGAATGTTGAGGTGGTATTGTCCGTAATGTACATCAGACCACATGTCATGACACACCCAGTTAGCCTGTGTAGGACAGAGATTCTTGCTCCTTGAAGAATTCGGCTTTGTCTCCACACAGAAGTGACTCCCATCTGACTATACAGCATGCTGTTGTGTCTGACTTTCCACTGACTTCCACGCTGTTTAGCATCACTCAAAGCAACCACAGTTGGGGGTCACTTTGCCTGCAGATCAGTCGGGACAAAGTGGAAATAAAGAGCAATCTATTAGCCGATAACAAAGTTCTCATTTTCATCTTGGAGGAAATCCACCTCCTGCCTTAATTTCATTGAAATTGAACTGAACCCACGCCTGTAATATGCCCCAACACACACACACAAAAAAAATAACACCCACACTGGAGTATCTAATTTTGTTGAGAGGATGACTGACAGACTCCATCATCAGCATGATAGGCCCCTGACAGCGTGTCAGACACAGCTGAGATGACCCGCCCTAGGTAATGATAATATGCTAATAATACCCTTCCAAAATAAGAGACAATTTAAGGGACATAATGGAGCAACAGAGACGAAAAGATAGACACAGCAGCTGTGTTTCCATCCAACTATAGGTCTACTGTGAAATGTTAAAGAACTTTGATGAAAATGTTATAAAAATAAAAGCCTAAACACAGTGTTTGTCTCCAGCTGGGCTGAAATTATTAGTGTTAAGAAAAGGTATTATGGTTGTTCAGACTCAAATTTCATGCTTTTCTAGTGACCATGGTGCCCAGATTTTACATAACTACCTTTCAGCACACCTAAACTCATGTTGTTAGCTGTTGTTGCAGCAGTCATGTCAGACCTGCATTGAAATGACAGATGCAATTAAAATTTTTGGGAACATTACAGCCTCCAGTAAGCCAAAAACTACTCCAAGTTTTCAAATGTGATGTTTTTTTGTTTTTTTTTTGTAGATCTAAATGTGACATTATTAGTCAGTCTCAATGCTTTCTTTACATCAGAAAGAGAGAGACAGAGAGAGAGAGAGAGAGAGAGAGAGAGAGAGAGAGAGAGACCATCTAGTAAAAATACATTCTCAAATCCAGGGCCTAATTTAAGAGACAAGATAAATACTCCATGTAAAAGAAAAAAATGAACCAGTGTTACAGGGGAGGCTGACACCAGCCTGCCTCTGTGTCCTCTTTCAGGTCTTCCTGATGGTTTGGTCCGTCCCACCTTGTTGAGTGTTGTTGTCACCTCTTCGTAGCCTTTAGAATCTTTAGAATCTTGGTGAAAAAATGGCTCCCTGTCTCACTTCCATCTTGAAGGCTGGGGCCTTTCAGGCACCCACATTGGCATTGTTTGGTTTTTGACTGTGTGTCATTCATCTTTCAGCTTACTGTGTGGTAACAAGTGCGGGCTACTCAAATTTGGACCTGAAAGATGTCACAGTTTGCAGACTTAGGGATGTAGGGTAATGTGATGGGAGGCCCACAGTGACAGTTTCTGTTGTGTTTACGTGGGACAGTTTACTTCTCTATTGTGTTAAACTTCATAATTTGTGTATTCAAGGAGAACGGTGAGCGGGGGCTCTGCAACATACAGCTGTGGGGAGGATTGTAGCCTGGTAGCTGTTCCATTTGTGCTGTCCGGCTGGAGTCTTCATTGTGTTCCCAAGACAGGCTGTAGCAGCAGTCATCTCAAGAAGGGGTTGGATCACTTTTTTCTTTTCAGTTTGTTATTTTTGTTTGTTGCCTGCATGGTTAGTAGCATTTGGCTCAGGAGCACCCCAAATAACTGGCTGGAATAATCTGACTTTCTCAATACAGTCAGTACGCATTTGTAGACTAGTGTGCAGTTAGTCAGTTTGGGACAGTTAGGATGGTGTGCTCCATAACCACTCAACCTCCTTGTGGTTGTGTATTCTGTGACTCAAAAAGCCGTATTCTGTTCTTTTGGATGTGCTTCAAGTATTTAACTCTGGCTGTGTAGTCATTGTGACGGTGTTAAACATGGATACTGAGCATAGTAATCCTTTAGTCCCCGAGTTTCTAAATAGGCCATCTAGGAGTACTTTAGCTCAGTTTGCAAAGGCAGATTTAGTTAATTTGGCAGCACAGTTTGGGCTGGTCAAAAAGAACAAGAAAGTGCCAAAAAAGGGCTGAGCTAAGGGGAATTGTTGCGGGGCTAGCTGTGTCTGCCAAGCTTTTGGAAGTAGTTCAGGCTCCAGTAGCTCCAGTTGTTCCTAAGTTTTGTGGTGGGACTTGGACATTTGAACAGTATGCAATTAGAGAAATAAAAAAGCAAGAAGGAGAGATTACAGTTTGAGCTGGAGCATGGGAGGATGAGGTAGCACTGGAAAAGGATGGTAAAAGTAACGCAGTTGACATTGGATCAAAGTTGATAAAAGGTGGTAAGTGATGACCAGTCATAGAAGAATTTAAACTACAGGTGTATATATTGGGGCAGAAAGCTTCCGTAACGGAGTGTATTATTTCAAGACACATGCATTTAATGGAGCACTTGCAAGTTTCAGTTTAGCTCAATGTACTAAATATTGTTTCAAGTCATGCTAACTCATAGCTTATATACTGTATATATAGAAACCAGGGCATAGAGAGAGAAAGGAACATCAACTGCTATACTCTATCATGTATGCTTACATGACTCTTTACTCGTATTGTTTCATGTGATGAGTTTGTGCTGATAGAACTGGGACTGGAATCAGTTTGCACGTCCCGTCCACAGTCTGTGTCCATTGCACTTTGTTCTTATTTTAATGATCGCTCTAAAGGCTGTTCAGGAGCAGCCGTCATTAATCTTCCCCTATCCTAACTATGCCTTAAAGCAATTCTAATTGATCTTTTCATAACAATGTATCAAATGACAGCGGTGAAAGAAAATGTGAAAATGTGATAAGGCTCTCTCGTAATGATGAACCTACAGTGAATTATCACCTGAATCTGCAGCTCCCCTCAGCTTTCAGCTCATTGTTTAACTGTCAGGCTGCAACTTTACTGTTTAGGTTCCCTCTCACTGCTCTCAAAGTGTTTGATGCTCCGATAAACCCACTGTACACTTCCTGCTTAGCATCAAATGGCAGATATTGTCTTCTTAATTTTGTTAGACTCTGCTGTGTTTGATAGGACTATGTTGGACCATTTGAACATGTCGTTTGCATTCAAGGTCAGTCCTTTGAGTGGTGTTTCTTATCTGCAAGGTAGATCCTTTCAGCTAAAAGAGATACCTGTTCTGCTTCCATCTCTTGTGGCATAACCCAAAGTTCCATTTTACGCTCTATTTTAATTGCACTATGTGCTTCCACTGGGGTCAAAGAACAAGGAAAAACAGATCTTTAGTTTCTTTTGAATTGTCTCAAGTATTTTAAATTATGGATGGCCAAAAAGTCTCAGCTTAAAGAGTTAGTTCAAAGAGTTTGTTCATATTCTATCCTATTACTAAATGATTGCTGTATTTTTCTCTGGTACACTTATTTATTTTCCTCTGTAGGGCACTATGGAGAACATTTTTAAGTTTTTCACTGTATAAACATCACATGGGCCTCACACATATATCTGCAGAATGGTCTGATGTGAATAGAATTCACTGAAAAAAAATCCTGTTTAGAATAAAAACACAATATCAGTGTGATATATGAATCTCGGTGTACCCAGAAAGTGAAGAGCAATGCAGACTGTTACCGAGGAGGTAAGGAAAGAAGAGATAAGAAGAGGGAGTAATAGAGAGACTTAGAAATGGAGGAAAGAAACACCCAAGGAAAGGAGACAAGAGAGAGGAGGAGAGAGTTGTGTTTTATCACCCCAGAGGCAGCAGCTTTCCTCAGATAAGAGACAGAAAACAAGCAGCAACTGGTAATTGTTTTGCGCGAGCAAGTCCCAAAGGCTTGATGGCACGAAATCAGCATAAAAAGATAATTAAAAAGTTACTGTGAATGGCTGAGCCACTCTGAGCCTGTTTATTTGTGTGATAGCGAGAGTGAGAAAGCAACAGAGACTGAGGGAGAGAGAGAAAATAGCAATCATGCCCAAGGCTAAACATATGGAGGCCATGTTACTCACAGACAGAGGAATGACGGGGGTTTCATATCAGTTGTAGGGAAGAGCAGAAGGCTCAGACATGCTCACAGAGCCGGTTGAACATGGGGTCACATGAGAAATGTATTATTGAGAAGTCTTTTCAAGAAAAGACAGAAGAGAAATGATCACAGAGATGCATCCACTCATGATTAGACGAGTCTCGGTCTTTGGTCAGATAAAAAATAATAATGGATTTATCACAGCCACGAAGGTCCCCTAACCATAACTAAGTCACTATGTTGACTAAGTTGTTTTGGTGCATAAATAAACCCTAAAATGCTGTCACATTAGAACAGATACTTTATCGAACTTCTTTTTTTCACTTGTTTTTTACATGCATTTTTACCCGAAATACAACCACACACACGAAGGGTTCGACATGCAAATGAGGAGAGAGATGGTGGAGTGATGGGCAGCCACACAGAGCGGTGCCCTGAGAAGAGTTGGGGGGTTCAGTGCCTTGCTCAAGGGCTCAACCGGGACCTCTCCAGCTACCAGTCCGCCTTCCATACTTTGGTCCACACTGGACTTGAAACAGCCAGCCTCGCAAGTCAAGTCCCTATACGGACTGAGCTACTGCCGCCTTAAAATCAAGTGGAAACCTCTGTGCCTGTGAAATGAAGCATGAAACATGTGCAGCATGTGCAAGTGCAAGTCCAAAAACTGCAGTTCCTCAAACGGTCTATTGAGGCTGGCTGCAAAATGAGTCCCTCTCCATAGGTTCCCATATTAAAACTTGTAAAAAAAAAACTGTACTGAGGGTGAATTTTTATAAAACTCACCTTTTCAAGTTACGGGCATGGCCACTTTGACTGACATCATTCAGCCCTCCTCAGCTCCACCTACAACCCACGTCTTTGTCCATTTTTAGATTAGCCTGGAGGCGGCAGAGGTAAGACTGCTAAGATCACAACAGTCAGAGCCACCACACAGAGCTTCATAATGGCTCTTCAGAAACCTGTGGTGTCCATGTTTAAATGATTCAAACAGATTTATGTGTCATGATTTTGGATTTCTGTTTTAGTATTTCCTGTTTTATGTTGAAAGAGTCTTTCCTCAATTGTCTTGTGTTACTTTACTTCCTGTCTTTGTCTTTTTCCCGCCTGTTTTCTGTGTCACCTGTGTCTAATTAGTTAGTTAGTTCTCTTGTATTCAGTCCAGATGTTTTCCCTCTTTAACTTGTCAGGTCGTCTGCATCTGTTCTCCTGTCCTGTGTTCTTCTGTCAAATCAAATCAAATCAAATTTTACTTGTATAGCCCAAATTCACAAAACACATTTTGCCTCAGAGGGCTTTACAATCTGTACAGGGAGTGACACCCTCTGTCCTTAGACCCTCGGTTCGAGTGAGGAAAAACTTGCCCACAAAAACCCTTTTAACAGGGAAAAAAGGTGGAAGAAACCTCAGGAAGAGCCACAGAGGAGGGATCCCTCTCCCAGGACGGACAGATGTGCAATAGATGTCACGTGTACAGAACAAATCAACAGAGACATATTGTACGATTACAATGAATGATAAAATGATTACAGTATACAGAGTACACAGAGATATGGTAACAATAATGACAGTAATAATATAAGTAGTGGACGTCGTGCAGGACCACAGCAGCGGCCACGATCCATGAGAACCTGCTGGACGAGAGAGCACAGAAACTCCGGGGAAGAAGTTTAGTTAGTAACATGCATTAACATGCATTAATGAGACATGCATGTTTACAGATGGTGATGGTGATGGGGAGAGAGCGACAGAGAGAGAGAGTGAGTGAGAGAGAGAGAGAGAGACAGAGAGAGAAAGGAGGGAGAGGGAGTCCCCCGGCAGTCTAGTCCTATAGCAGCATAACTAAGGGATGACCTGAGCCAGCCCTAACTATAAGCTCTATCAAAAAGGAAAGTCTTAAGTCTACTCTTAAAAGTGTTGACCGTGTCTGCCTCCCGAACCCAAAATGGTAGTTTGTTCCACAGAAGAGGAGCTTGGTAGCTGAAAGCTCTGGCTCCCAGTCTACTTTTGGAAACTATAGGAACCACAAGGAACCCGGCATTCTGAGAGTGCAGTGTTCTAGAGGGGTAGTAAGGTACTATGAGCTCTTTTAGATATGATGGTGCCTGACCATGAAGAGCTTTGTATGTAAGGAGAAGAATTTTAAATTCTATTCTAGATTTAACAGGTAGCCAATGCAAAGAAGCCAAAATGGGGGAGATGTGATCTCTGATCTTGGTTCCTGTCAGAACACGTGCAGCAGCATTCTGAATTAGCTGCAAAGTCCTAAGAGACTTACTGGAGCAGCCTGATAACAAAGAGTTACAATAGTCCAGCCTAGAAGTAACAAATGCATGGACTAGTTTTTCTGCATCCGCTTGAGATACGATGCGTCTGATTTTGGCGATGTTACGTAAGTGGAAGAAAGCAGTCCTCGAAATTTGTTTTATGTGGACATATACGATTTAAACCAGCTTAGGGCGGTTCCTTTGATGCCAATTTGATGTTCCAGTCTCTGTAAAAGAATTTGATGGTCAATGGTGTCAAATGCAGCACTAAGATCTAACAGGACAAGTACAGAGATGAGTCCTTTGTCTGATGCCATTAGGAGGTCATTTGTAACTTTGACTAGTCCGGTCTCTGTGCTATGATGCACTCTAAATCCTGACTGGAAATCCTCGAATAAACTGTTCTCATGGAGAAAGTCACACAGCTGATTGGCTACAGCTTTCTCAAGTATCTTAGAGAAAAAGGGAAGGTTTGATATCGGTCTGTAATTGGCTAAAACCTCTGGATCTAGAGTGGGCTTTTTAAGAAGAGGTTTAATTACAGCTACTTTAAAAGACTGTGGTACATATCCTGATAATAGAGACAGATTAATCATATCCAATAAAGAAGGGCTAACTAGAGGTAAAACGTCCTTGAGCAGCCTGGTTGGGATGGGGTCTAAGAGACAGGTTGACGGCTTAGATTAAGAAATTACTGAAGTAATTTGATGAAGGTCGATGGGAGAGAAACAGTCTAAATATATATCAGGTTTTACAGCTGTTGAGGGCAAGAGGTGATGAATTTTGTCTCTAATAGTTATAATTTTATCATTAAAGAAGTGTTAGTGCTTCTCCCCGTGTTCTTTGTAGATCTCTGTATTTTACATTGTTGGACTGTTGATGGATTTTTCTTGGGTGGTTGGATTAAGTCTGTTTTTACTTTGACTCCTGAGCTGCTTTTTGTTCTTTTGTGTTACCTGTGTCTGTCCTGTAAGTCATTCAAGTTACTTTTTGTTCATTCCGCCTTTCTGTTGGCTTCTGTTCTTCTGTTCACTTTTCAAACTAAATCACCACGTCTACAGGTTTGGAATGCACTGACAAATGATGTCTTCCTTCCAGCAGAAAACATTTCTGTGTGTCGTTCTGCAGGACTCGGACCAGCGACATATTTTGTCATTAAACATATTAAAGCTGAATTCATATGTTTGCATTATGTATTATAACTCTCAAATCTCAGCACACAGATCACTGATCACAATTATCGTAGGAGGAGGAATTGCTATGTGGGGAAATGTAGAGGTGCAAAGAAAAATGAAAACTTCTCTTTGTGCATTAATTAGTGGCACTAAAACAATTTAGTGTTGTGTATAAAACACAGCTTTGAGTGCAGAGAGGAACAGTGAGTTCTCTGAAGAACTATTTTAAGACCCATTCCTACCTTCTGGGTAAGTAGGAATGAGTTGTGAAAACATCCAATATGAGATATGAAGTACCTGAGAAAGAAAAACTCAATGACTAAAGAACAGTATTTTACTTTAACAAGCTTCACTGTGGTCTGTTAGTTATTGACTGAATTTCAGTTTGTATACTGAAGCTGCTGAAGTGATTTGATCAGATGTGAACACACTGAATTGGTTTTACCTTTCAGCATCATCTGATTTGGTCCTCTTTCCTCCTCCTCTGTCCATGCCATTGACCTCAAGACTTTCACGTCCACATTTCACATTGATATGAATCTCTCCTCACTCTCAACAATGAGGCAAATAAGTGAATTTCCCAAAAAGTTGAATTTTAATGTAAAAGTAGCTCCCTGAAAAGCCTCGAGCAGAAAACTGCAGACAAACATAAGAGGTGTTATTTGTTTTGCACACAGTGCTATTTAATAACATATATAACACATATATCAGTCAGTGTACTATGGTGTGTGTGTGTGTGTGTGTGTGTGTGTGTGTTTCATGACTGTAGCTTGTGTTTGGACAGAAGGATCCTTGACAAAACAGGCCAGATTGCTGGAATAGGTGTTATTGCTGGGAGCTGTGATGGGAGTGTGTCCTTTGTGAAGCTGACATGTTCTTTATACCCCGCTGCCACAACGCCTCCCACTTCAGCATCCATTTTATTACACACACAGACACACACAGGTTTGAGAGTCCAAATAAAACAGAGACAGGGAACACTTCAGCAGTCAGTGCTCTTCTGTTGGTGGTGTGTTATTGAATTTCAGCGAGCCACACCACAACCACCATCAACATTCACATCTAATGATGGCTCTCAACACCTGGAATCATGAGCACAAACACTGAGAGAGGGAAGAGGAGAGGAAGAGGTAGAATCTCTTGCTCCTCCTCCTCCTCCTGTTCTCCCTTTATCAATATGCCTGTACTGTAGCTCCTGTGTAGCAGAGATCTATTATATATTGATCAGCAGCTAACTGGGCCAGCCAGTTGACATTTTTACACTCGCCTATGAGCAGTAAAAGGATCAGGAGACCGAGCAGAGCAGAGAGAGGAGGAGATATTGATGCTTTATTCAAGGAGCTCAACAGGAGCATTAGTGTGAGTTCCATGGATGAGCGGTTTACATAAGTACTCTGTAGCGTGTCGGTGACCAGTGGGTGTGCTACTGTTCAAACATGTCTCCACATGCCCAGGTTTTCAGTGCGATCCTCTCATCCCTGTCCAACCCTGTCATTGTATCTGCTGTTGCGATTAGGATTTGATTAAAGCCGTCTCACACAGTGTGACATGCAATAAACTTACACCACAGTCTACAGGTGTCTTTAGTGTGGAGTTTCTGAGAGAGTTCTCATGGTGGAAAAGTTAATAATGTAGTGAAAGAGAGGCTTGAACAGACAGCAGTGCACAGAGAGAAAATGGTTGTGTTTCATGAGGTTGTATTATACAGTTGTATTTTCGCCTGAGTTGAAAGCTGAAAGAGTTTTTAAAAAGATTACATGACATGTTACTAACTTAGCTTCTTCCCCGAGTTTTTGTAGTTTTTTTGTCTCACAGGTTCTCATGGATTGTGGCTATGCCTAGACACCCACTACAAATACTATGGATATTATTATCATAATCATTACTGCTATTAGTCATATTTCCATTAGAATTATAGTTGTAGTTATCATCATTATTATTGGTGACATTACATTGTGGCAGATGTCCATCCACCAGGACTGATTTTCTTTTTTTTTTTTTTTTTTGGCTTTTAAAGTCCATGTAAAGGCAATTCTGAGATTTCTTTCAAAACACAATAAATATGTTGTAAAATAGTTATTGAAAACACGTGAAAAGACTTTGAACGATATATTACTGTAATGTGGAGTAAAGCCCTATTCGCACGGGATTAGTATTACCTGGGGACCTCTGGTAATTTGTAATAATTGCGGAGGACGTCTGTGATCTTAATCCCGTGCAAATGCGCCATGTCAGTAATTTGTAAAGTAAAAATTCCCCCACAAATTACCTACTATATTTCACCAAAGACCGACGTCCCGTGGTAATACTAGTCCCGTGCGAATCTGCTTCTCAGTAATTTTGCACTTTCGCACTGCACACGCGACGTGCGCACGTGCACATGCGTTTCTATTGTACTTGGTGCGTTTTGACATTAAACCATTTCTATAATCAAATATCTAAAAAGTCTTTAGAACAGAATTTCTGTGAGGAGTTCATGTCCAATCTTCACAAGTTGTGTGCAGCATGGGAAAGATGCTCATGACAGATCATCTGAATGTTAATAATGTGTCATAAAATGTCGCAGAGACAAAAATAAGTTAAGTAAATGTAATGATTTAACAAACGTCAGTTGGATTCATGCTCTATGTGACATGAATATCTGTACCAAACTTCATGGCAATCCATCTGGACCAGAGGAGTGGACTTAATGACCGACCTTACCCCATCTCTAGCACTGCTATGTAACTGCACCACTGTAGTTAAGTTTCCTTCACTAGCGCTCATGTAATTTAATTTAATTTAATTTTTACCTGACAAGAGCTTCTTGTGGCTATGTGAGTTATGACTTTAGTGTCTCTGGGGCAAAGGCAGAAGTGGCATGACAGCTTTATATCATGATTATGAAACTGACTGAGGAGGTCTGAGCGGATGAACAGGTCAACAAACCATGTGACATTGATGCAGGAGACGGCCAATCATAAAAGTGACAGTTATGAATGGCAGCAGTTGTTGTGATGTGGTGGCTTCTCTTGGTGGTGGCAGAAGTGTTTTGCCATGCTCGTAACTTGAAAAGTGCAATAGTCAAGTCTAGCAAAGAAAAGAAATCATGGATGACTTCTTGTAGATCTGCAAATGAAAAGAGTGAATATGATATTTACTAAATATTTCAGTTGGACAAAGCAAGTCAGAAATAGCACCTAGGGCCTCTTTTTAACATCAGATATCAGATCAGGCAACCTGACAGATGATAGAGTGTTAATAATACTAGTTCTGGGCCCAGAAGGGATAATTATAATGATTAAGGACACAGTAGTGGTACCTATTGGGACATACTGTTGCGTATCATCTGCATAACAATGAATACATTTGATCAATATGAAAATGATGGCCATCACAGCCACCTAATCTCAACCCAACTAAACACCTACGGGAGATTTTGGAGTGACATGTTAGACAGTAGTCTCTAGAACCATCATCAAAAAATACCAAAGGGGAATGTATTTTACAAGAGCGGCTTTTCCTTTCATTTATCACCCTCCTGTGCAGCTTTATCGTTACACTGTCCATAAATTGTAATTTAAACTTTGTAGGCGACTGACATCAAATTCAGCCCTATATTTGAGCGTGTGTGTTTGTATGTCTCAGTCAATTCTGTCCTAGCAAAAGCCATGCTGGATTAAGAGACATAATGTATGTTCAAAGCCTTATGGTGCACAAAGCTTTAGACTAATACCTGATGACACACACACACACACACACACACAGAATGTTTTTCATTCCCAAGCTGCTCTTCCATCCCCGTCAGTCCTCTGACACTGCAGCGTTCCACATGGCAGAGCAGAGTACAGCCCACATCTCTACAAATGTACCATTCACTTTAAACACACAAACGTGCACACACACACCTACACACACACACACACACATTCTGTCTAACTCTCAATCATGTAGCTTCCTGCAATATGTAAAACCACATCTCTGCACTGTGTACACAGAGTGAAGATGTCTTCTGTTTAACACATTGCTTGACATTCACTCACACTCAGCTGGCTGGTTAAAGGACTGTGATCTACGTGCATACATTATCATGACTACATGTGCTTGTAGAGACCAGAAACAGAGTGGAAATACTGTCGGCAATCCAACACAATCAACATTATAGTTTTATCTTTACGTAAAAAGACTTTATTGTTGCATGGTGAGTCAGTTTCAGAGCGTAACAATATTTTGTTAAATTTCAAGCATTGAAGTTCATTCTTGACCTTGGAAACTGTAGATGGAGATGGATCAGTGGCACTGAGGATGTTGAGTTCTGATTGTTTTTGACTTTTTGATGCCTTTCAGTTTCCTCCTTGAAGACAAAAGCTCGATGTTTGTACTATTGTTCTGTTGCTCTTCAGAGACACAGAGACAGATCTTTAACGTGATGAGAGCAATAAAATGATTCTTAAAGAATACATTTTATCTGACCTTCTGGGGCACATGAAAATGTTCTGTTTGATGTTATCATCTACAGCCAATGTAATACTGATTTTGTAGGGGTGATAGTAAGACAGATAGACAAGCCTGAATCACTAAAGCTGGGCTGCCCAGCATAACTTTTTCACAGCAGACATTTTGGAATGTTAATGCAAGGAAAGGAAAACATGATGCGGCTTACTGTAACCCCAAAACCCCACCGGGCACCTGTCAGCTCGAGGTGCTCTGTGTAAATTGACACGGGCCGCTCGCGGCATCCGTCAAAAATAGAACAGCCGTGTATTATATATATATGTATAACGCAGAGCCGAGCGCAGGCCCGCTTCTGGGACGCTTCTGAACAAGACGCGGAGCCAGTGGAGTTTGAAACATTGACTAGAATGGCTGCGTTCTACATGCAACAACACAACGCTGCATGTCCGTGCCTGGTAGAATTTGGGGTTAAGGCTTAAGAACTGGACACATCATTAAAAATGGTAAAATTGTGCAGAAAAATCAGTTCATCCCAATTTATGACTTGCAAGGAGGCAAAATGAATCTGTGCAAATGTTCTGTGTTCAGTTCAACATTGACTCCACACAGATTGTACTTTGACATGCAAATTCTCACCATTTTCCAGCAGCAAGCCATCTAAACACTGTTGATTACTGAGAGTACAGAGAGTCCAAAACAACCATAGATTTTTTTTCTGTGTTGCACCATTCATTTTTCTTTAACCTCCTCTGTCACAATATAGACTGCTCCATAAGACAGTTTATTCAAAAGTCTGCAAACCTTAACTGTCTGAACTTATTGTGCTGTTCATGCCTGAGCTAAGCTTTATTTTCCCTCTTCAACAACTTTGTATTGAACAAAATGGTTTAGCAACATGCCAGGGGGAGAGAACACAACGGCAGAGGGAAAATAGAGAGAATCACTGGAGTTATTGTGACAGCGCCAACAAGCCCTGTGAGCATCACCACATCTCCAAGCTTTTGGCCCCATTTACACATTTTGCATTGACGAGCGATGTGTGCCCGCCGCTTTACTGGCACACTTGATGGAGTTTGTTAAGAAAACTCCTTCAACTTTTTGTGCTCTAACAAATGAAAATGAAAACAACCTAAAAATGATAAGCTTTGTAAAAAAGTCAATTTCATGGCAGAGTTGTTGTTTTGATCACCTTGGCCTGTGTACCTAATGTTATGGCTGCTCACTGTATATACTGAGTGGTTGATGAGGAGAGGCGGGAAATGATGAGGCCACCTGAGGGGGAGGGAATGATGGGAATTAGTCAAACAAGAGAGGTTAAAGGTGACAAAAATGAAGTGGCTGCTGCCATGACATCTAAATTCATGGATTATTTTCAGAGCAGCATAGAAAATTGAAATGAACAAAAATATAAAGAAATTTTCCACCTGACAAAAATCAACATTTTTACAGCATAATGAACACAAAAACATCTTTAAAAAGGAAAGAGGTTGCTGAATAAAAGTATCAATCTTATCTGTGTTTGTTGCTTTCAAAGTAGAGATGGCCTTAACTCATGGTCTCCCATATTGTTGCGGTCCAGTTATAATTCTACTCATGGAACGTTCATTGAACTTTTTCAGAGTTTCAGCTCTTTGAACAAGAGCTGAAACTCTTCATAAGAATTACAGAATTTTCAAATAGTTTCACTACATGTTTCACTCTTATATTAGTAAACTGATCATATAAGTACTTTGCAAACTTTCAAAGAGTCATTTATTATGAAACGATTGCATGTCAAATATGTATGTATGACATCTTGAGGAGCAGGAAGCTCAGTTGACTTGTCTGATAGGGCCTTTCGCATTATCACATCAACTGTAGGTTCACTTACATGCTTGGAAGAGCAGAGTGAGGTGAGGGGTATTCACTTAGTCACAACCTGCAACTTAGATCCTACACACTGCTTAGCGGCCTACTGCTTCTGTGATAGCTACAGCAATGACAATATGGAATAATTCAGTTTATCTACCTAATGTGCCATCTTGTTATTGACCGATCCTGAAAAGGTTTATACTGTGAAAATGTATTCTGATTTATTCAACCAATGTCTTTACTTTACTTTACTTCGCTTAATATAAACAAATATCACATAATTATGTGGATATTCAGCACTAAATATCACCTGTCGATAGATTTCAGTTGTTTGGCCACCATTTCACTGAACTATTCAGCTAATCACTGATGAAAATGTCCTTCTTAACTTCTTTAGGTCAAAGTTTGAGTGCTTTTGTTTAAATGTATGAAAACTTATAATTACCAGTTCATTTTTGCATTTTTACTTCTTTCATAAATCAGTTTCCAGTTTAAATTAATCCATTCAGTTCATTAGTAATTATGATTTAATTTACTGGACCTAAAATGACAAAGTAGTTTGAACCAATGACTGATTTTCTTCACTGTTTCTCTCAGAAATTTGGATCTCAGTCTTGACCACACCATTTTTCCAAGCATGAGGCACTGTTGACAGTGTTGGTTTTGTGAAGCTGTACTTGTTTTGGTGTATTCAGTGGAATCTTTCTCACTCAGCCAAACAAACCAAACGGAAAAAAAAGAAAAAAAAGTGAAGGCTCCAGAGCTGTAATAAACACTCCAAACCCGTCACTCACTGAAAGTTTCCCTCTGCTGTAGTAATCCTGCAGCAGTGACGTTCCTAATGGCCCTGCATTTCTCCCCACTGTCACACTGAGACGAACATTTCCCCATGGATGGTTTTAATGTTAGTCTCTTCAACAGCTGGGAAGGCCGACAAGTCAATTATATTTCAAGTCATTGAAGCAGCAATTCTCTTATCAGTGACCTGTCAGCTTTGATCTGAGGGTAGGCTGTGTTTGATTAACAGGCCCATCGAATGCAGCTGACATCTGAAGTGAAGCTCACCACACCTCCACGCTGCAGTCAGTGTGATGCGCCACCTCAAAGAAAACCGTCTGGACGGGCATCATTTGGCAGATTGTTGTGTGTGTGTGTGTGTGTGTGTGTGTGTGTGTGTGTGTGTAGCTGTGTATTCATGTGTAAATACACAATCCCCACATCAAGTGATGTTACATTCAGGTACACATTCCTCCCAGTATGACGGAGGACCTAAATTAACGTGAATGTTGTAACACAGCAACGATAGCTTCCTCCATATGGACTCTCTGTCTCCTCAAAGGTCGACACTGTCAGGATGGCTTGTTATATCTACACAAATATATGTGTCAAAGTTCACCACAGTTGAAGTTAGATGAATATGGTCCACCATGTTGAACCACCATGTAGGCTAGAATAGTACAACTAAAACTAATGTCTAAATTGGGCATTTTTCACCGTCATCTACTGCTGGGTGGGCAAGGCAAGGAGGCTGTGTTCACCAACTAAACCACTAGATGTCACTAAATCTCACATAGTGGACCTTTAACAGCATTGCTGTCTTATTTTCTGTTGCTCTGTCACTGCTTTGCAGAGCTGTCGATGTGGTCATTGGTGTGTTCATGAATGTCTGGCTCCTTCCTGTTGCTCTGCATGCTTTCTGGATGCTGATCTTCTTGTTTGTGTTGTCATTTTGACTTGCTATGTGTGTGTTTCTTTGTGTTTCTCATGCTGTCACTGCTTCTAGAACACACTTCCGAAGGGCTGCAGTTGAAAATTAGCGAAATGGCAAACAGTGGCACATTTACAGAAATAAAATAAAGGAATTAAATGAAATAAGAAAGAACCAGACAGTTAGAGTTTTACTTTGGCTGTATGTTGTATGTTTGTTTACTCAACCACTGGAGGTACCACTTCCACAGGTCTCTGTAAGAAACTTTATCTGTGTACTACCAGTTCTATCCACACTTCTACACTCTGCAGCTTTATTTTTAAATTGATAATGAGAAATGGTACTATAATTTTAATGCCAGTGAAAGCATTCAAAAGTATCTATTGTCTACGTCTCGTCTTTGTATCACAGTAAATTGTTTTCTACCATTATTCATACAGATAATAAATATATAGAACCTAGTGCCTAAAATAATGAAATAATAAAGGAAGAAATGTATTTGAATCCAGCCTCTAAATCTATCTAAACTGAGTATAAATAAATAAATAAAGCAAACTGTTAATGAAAAAGATCTGATTAGCTCTAATGTCCATTTTGCATGCACAACTCATCGTAATCATAAGTCACATTCTTATTTCTGTCTTCTTCCTCATGCTCTTTCCACTTTTTCCCTATGTCTTATTTCCCTTATCTCCCACATTGCCGCTCCTCATCTCCTCCTCTTCCCATTCACATGGCAGCTGTAGATACTGTAGGTACTAGTAAAGGAAGAGCGAGAGAAAAAAAAAAAAGAGCTCTCACCTTTAATAAACATTTTGTCGCTCACAAAGAGATGCCCGTTCCAGCAGATACATAATTCATGGGCGCAGGGTCTCTGTTCTCTCTCAGTGAGAATAAACATCATCTTTTATTTTACACCTCCCTCCTCTCCTGTGCCTGTCTCATTCCCTCTGATCCCTGCGTTCCTCCACCTTCCCTTGTCATCTATGAAGGATTTCTTTACAAAGCCGAGTAGTGACAGTATGCTGTGTTAGCGTTTAGTTTAAACGCGTGTGCAAGGCTGAACCGTGGCCTGTTTTAAAGACGCAATAACGCTAATCTATTCACAGGAGGCCCCAGTTCTCTCTCTCTCACACACACACACACACACACACACTGTAGACTATAGTGGCAGCATACACTGTACACTGTAATACACAGACGGTGTGGTGATAACAGTGTCTGCATGGCAGTTTCCACCAATATGTCTTCTTGAAGGTTGATAACAGTTGGTGGGGGAGAGGGAGACGGGTTTATACACTGAGAATACTGCAGGTTGAGAAAGCAAAGAGAAGAAATGTTAGTAGTTAGGCCATGTCCAACCTTATGTGGGTACATTTTAAAATGCAGTATACATGTCCTGTTGGTGCATTGCATTCTCAGTCCACTGTCTAAATGGAAACACTAAAAAACTGAAAAAATCTCTTTCTACTTTTGTCCTCCAAGCAACAAAACTGTTCATCACCTATTAAGGAGTGTGGTTTCATGGATGCACTGTGACTCCATCTTCACATCATTTAGCTTTCTGATCTCAAAAAAGTTAAATGAAGTCTGGTGTGAATGCACCTGTCTCTCCTCCAACAGTGTTACTAATTTTGAGGAACTCACTGTCTGATTACATGAAATTATCCGTTGTATGTATGTCTGTCTGTCTGTCTGTTACACTGAAGCTATACTGACATTAGAAGTTTGAACCATTGAATGATCTGTATGTTTGAGAGCGGTGTGAGTTATAATCCACAAACAGGATTTATGGACTAAACTGTGGGTTAAACTGTTCTATTGATTGTAACTAAACTGCTAAGAGTACAGTAAGTTTTTAATCTGTTGAGTGTGGCATTTACCAAACAGCTTCAGGTGCTTTCTGGAATGGAGAATGACCAACCCTGAACTGCATGTAAACAGGAAAGCAAACATCATTATGAGATCATTAATCATCTCTGTGATTGTTAGTCGATCCAGTTGTCGTCACTGTCTTACGGTTCGCCTACTAAAGACTGCTTCAGTGTAAAGTTTTGATTTGACTGTAATACATGCTACTGACTAACTAAGGTAAAGAGTGATCCCCATGAAGGTCTTCTCACACCAGAAGCACCATGCCTCTTTGCAGGACAGGTGTTTCTAGAAGCCTGTGACACGTTAACTTCTTACAGGTTTAGTGGGTGAAGAACTGTCAACTGGCAGCCTCGAACGTGGTAGTCAGTCACAATAGCTTTCCGAGATAGCAAGCTCATTAGCAAGTCAAACTGTGTTAACGGGACAATGAGTTCATACAGTCTATTCAAAAGATGTATTGGTACCATCAACTCTCGTCTCATAACTGTCTGCAAACCTCATCTCTTTTGTGAATGCATTTATTGTGCAGCAGAGGAGGTTAAATAAAGGTGGATTTGCTACACAGTGAGTAATCTATCTTTCTCTATTTTGGATTCTCTGAATCACATTTTCAAATTATTGATATTGAAACATTTCTCAGGGATGGAAAAATCTAACATAGTGTAGATGGATGCCCCACGCAGACACAACACAGTGCATTTTTCACATTCAACTGCATTATTTCAGGCACAAAATATACTCATAATGTAATTGCTGAGATTTTGATTGACAGGGACTTGGTTTTTGGAAATCTGAAATGTAAACTTACCCAAGATGTTATAATCACTAATTGTGTTATGGACATCAAACTCTGCCAGTTTAATTATCAATGCAAAAGATCAAAAGTCAATGGTGCAAGACCATGGACATGAAAAATACGACAACCAAAGAGCTTATTATTAAGTCTATTACCTACAAAGCTTAAAATTCTGTTGAATCTAAAACCAGAAACCTAATAACTTATTTGCATTCTGGGTTAATTTGGTGGAATTGATTAACTATAGTGTGGTGTTTGTTCCCAATTATGAAAAAAATAATAATTTGTCAGCAATTCAGATTTGTGACAATCTGGTCTGAGGTAGCTAAAGGGTTCGTAATACGTGAAATAAACCGTGTTCGTGAACAGTTCATGTGACAAGCTGTCCAACTTTTTGTCCTTTTTGTGTGTCTTTGCAGTTCCTACATGAATCATACAAATGTGAATAACAGCTCAGACCTCAATCAACTCAACAGATCGCGGCAGATGGCTGCCCACCATGAGTCGGGTTCTGCTCGAGGTTTCTGCCTGTTCAAAGTAAGCTTTTCCTTGCCACTGTCACCAAGTGTAATATTATTATATAAGAGTACAGTCTAGATCTGGATCTGCTCTATATGGAAAAGTGTCATGAGATGAAGATGAATTCTGTTATGAATTAATGTGATATAAATAAAATTGAATTGGACTTTCAGGCTGTCTCTCGAACCCCTCCTACCTTCATATCACTCAATATTTGACCAGTCGCTGCAAAAAAGTGGGCATCCTTGTCAAATTGTCATTTTTGTAAAGTTACAAGATTGTTGGACTTTGTCCATGTGACAGAAAAACAATAATCATGAAAACATATTGATTAGTTGTGGTCAAATGGGAACTTTCAACATTTCATAAATGGATCAAACTGTCTAGACAAAATATGAATCTAATGTGTGACTGTGCCTGTTTCATTGAGAGAAATGCTTGAGGTCAGAGATAAACACAACAATAAGCATTTCTTTGTTGTTCCTCTCGCTGTTCATACCAATCCATAATAATAGCTGTGACCTCTCCTGGTACCACAGGTCTGTTTTACACTAACTAAAATTCACCTGTGCTCCAAGACTTAAATTAATCAGCTGCTGTGGCTGTGCTTTTGGGGGGGGGTTAATGAATCACGATGACTGTGGTGACTCACACATGCATCTAGGGTTACCGTAGCGACTGTACTCCAAGCATGTGTCATCATTAAGCACCAGTGATGTCAATCATTAGAGATACTATTAGCCCAAAGAGCAGCCGTTGCCTTCCTCTTCAACGTGTGTGTGTGTCGGTGTGTGTGTGCGTGTGACATGTTTTAATTTTACTGTTGCCTTTACTGAAGCAAGCAGAAAAAGTTGCTGCTTTAGATGCAAGTGTGTGTTTTTGGTGGGAGGGGGTAAGGGAGGGTATGTGTGTCTGTGCGCCTGTGTGTGTGTGTGTGTGTGTGTGTGTGTGTGCGTGTACATGCATGTGGAAATGGGTGTTGCAACCTGGCTTCCTTGTTTAGCTGTCTGTTGATCTGAATCTTTGTTTTGTTTATTTGATGGTGTTAAATGATTGGTCATACCCGGACTACATCTGAATGATAATCAAGACTTTGCTTGAGCATATGTGTGTGTGTGTGTGTGTGTGTGTGTGTGTGTGTGTGTGTCTAATTTACAATGACATTTTCTAAGCATCTCTAAGGCACAAGCAACTGGAGTCTTACCTGTGATGCAACAGTGCCCCCTGCAGGAGGAAATCACCTTTGTCATGTCATTTACAGTAATGTAAAAGACTGATGACTTCTCAATCTAAATATTTTTGCTTATTAAGAAGCTCAGTTAGAATTTGGTAAGATTAATTGATAATCCTTGGCCCTGTTATAAATAAGGTTGTTGAAGTGTTGCAGTTGTACATCCAGAGCCAGAATCACCTGCTAGAGGCCCCATGGGCAAAAATAAGCTTTGGGCCCCTCTTCACCTCCCCTTGTTCCTCCAGTTTCTGGTGCATTGTGTGTCTCCCATTTCCTTTTAGTACCCATCAGGTACAGTCCAAAATCACAAAAACCTACAAGTATAATTGTGTAGTGGAATACATTAATATCCAACAGTTTGAAACTGAAAACTTGTTTGAATTATTTAGGAACCATGCAAGCACAAAAAATTAAAGCAGCACTATTCTTTCAGCCACTTCAGGGTAGCAGAACAAGCTGCAATAGGGACATAGCGGGACCTTACAAAGCTATGGTGACCAACACGTGAGCAAACAGTTGCCTATTTACACATCCAGATGACAGGAAGCAACATTAGGTTTCTGTAGAGACAAAAAAACGTTTTTTGTACCAGGCTGTAAACATGTTTATTTCTGCTGTGAAGTTGGACATTTTAACATGGGGACTTATGGAGACTGACTCACTTCTGGAGCCAGCCTCAAGTGGACATTTGAGGAACTGCAGTTTTGGTCCTTGTTGGCTTCATTTCATTGGCACGCAGAGCGTGCTTGTGGTGGCCTAAACCTGCAATTTTTATTTATTTATTTTATAGCTGTACACACCATCACCTTCTAAGTACACATTCAGTAGTTATGGAGCAATTATTATTTTATTTTTTTTCGTGTTTTTGTCCCCCTGATGAATGTAAGTCCAATATTCACTCTTTTAGTCTTTTAAAGATGCAGACATGTGTTATAGAGCTCATAGGAACTACAGATTTGGTGCTCATTCTCAGTGGGCTGGCCACTATTCGTGATACCTTTCACACTGCATGTGATTATTTTACCTATTATTAATATGTAAATATTGATTAGTGCAGCTTTAAAGGCATTAAAACTACATTTTGACACAGGGCTCCTTTAATACACGGGGCATCAAGATTAGCTAGAAATGCAATGAGGCCCCTTAAGGCCCTTAAACATTAAAATTTATATTGTGCTTTAGTGGTGCATATCACCAAACATGGTTGCAATTAATCAAATTAGTGCAGACAAATTGCCACAAGCATTGGGGCGCCTGCAGCTCTGCCCCTGCCTTGTCGGATGGTAATCCATCAGAGGAAAATAGGATATGCAATGAAAATGTGAACAGAGACAAAGGGTTGATATACAGTCCAGCTAAAGCACTCAGATATTAAGTACTATAGAAAATCAAGCATTAATTCAAGCATATAATAATAGGATAAGGATCTGCCTTAGCTAGTGCAAATTACCACATGTAGTGGAAAGCACTGTGAGGATGAAGGTGTCTATTCAGATAACCAGTCAGTGCAGAAATGCTCCGTTCGCTGACTGATGATGATAGGACTTAAATGAGAGAGAGAGATCGTATAGATATTACTGCTGTGTCTCTCACCTAAGGGTTGCACAGCCTTAGCGCTGCTAACAATATAGCACAGGTTTACAATAATCACTGGCAGTGCTCTCTGGCTCTCTCTTTGTTCTCCTGTTTAATGAGTGGAACGTTCTTTTACTTACCTCGTCATGAGTAAATCAATAGTCAGCTAAAAGACGTTCCCATTTAGCAAGGTGACTGCTAGAGGTGGCAAACTATCGATCTGCCCAAATAAGCCTCGCCAAACTTTATAAACAAAAAGGAGGGGGAGAGATGTCTCACTATCTGCCTCTATACACACTCCACAATAATAGAGATATCAAGTCAGAATGAGAATTAATTGGTGCAATGCACAATGGCTTGATTCACGGAGTGTGTTTCTTTACAAACTTGTTTCTCTCGCGTCAGCATGTTAAAGAAGGAATTCACTGAAGTGTGAGCAGCCAATTTATAGAGGTTTTTGCTTCATTACTTTTTCGGGAAAAGCCTGATATGAAGGGGAATATACTTATTTATCATTTGACAGAGTCAGATGAAAAGATTGATATTGGTTTCATCTGTGTGTCCAGCAAAAAGCCCAGGCCAGGACATTTTTAGTTTAACTTAACAAAGGAAAACTACATTATTTCTTGTTAGCAAGATAGCTAGTCCGTCCGAGAGTTTTCTATGTATGCAAACCAAGTGGCAACCTCCAAAAGTATCAAAAACTGCAGTTCCTCAAACGTCCACTTGAAGCTGGCTACGAATCAATCAATCTGCATAAGCCCCCATATAAAATGGTACAGTTTTGCAGCAGAAATAAACATGTTTACAGCCTGGTACTTTTGGTCTCTCTTGTATCCCTGCTTCGTGCTCCGTCACTCTCTCCTTTTCTCTTCTTAGCGTCCTCCATCAACATCCTCTTTGGTCTCTTCTTCTCTGCCATTTTGTCCATAGAGACTTCAGCTCCACCCATGCTCCATGTCTTTGGCCATTTTTTAATTAGTGTGGAGCTGCCAAGGTGGCAGCCACCTGAGCCGTCACACTCTTCATTCTGATCTTCACAACAGCTCTTCAGGAACCTGCGGGTGATGTCACAGATATGCCCGTTTTATCCAGTCTATGAAACTAACCTGGCAACCAAACTATATGCTGTCACACCTTAGGTCGTAATTATTCATCAAGAAAGAGTTTGAACGTTTACATGAAACTAGAAAAAATAGACCTGTTTTTACCTTTTACAGAGTAAACTACTAGTCCTCATGCTAAGCTAAGCACACTCTAGACATACTGTAATCACCAGTCAGACCCAGACTTAAAACTGGTTTCCATCATCTCATTTGAACCATACGCTCATACTCAGCAAACCCAAAATATCAGCTGTTCCTTTAAAAGCAACAGCTGACTGTGTACATGACAGCCTTCAGTGAAAGAAGGCTGAAAGAGGTTTTTGAACACTGTCATTTTCAGCTCACCGGTCTGCTCTCTGGGATAAAATTGGTTTGGTAAAACATTTTCAATAAATTTTGACCACTTATAGATTCTCATATAAATTCTCAAAAACAGTGAAACACGTGTTATTGTTGTTGGGTAGCTGATGCTTCAGTAAATATCTTGAAATAACAGCTCCAAATGTTTGTTTTTAAATTTTTTTGTTTAATTTTTTAATCAATTTGACCTTCCATGTGAGTGGATCCACTAATATTAATAAGCGCTGTTCCATTGAAGCATCCCGCTAAGTCCTGTCAATGAGCCAGCAGGCACAGTACTAGGACCCCGGAACCGCCTCAAAGAACGAAAATGCAGTCATTATTAACCTTATTAATAACACTGGTTCCTGCGATGCCTGGTTTAAATAGCCTGTTGACATTTCATCCAGCTAAGGCTCGGCAAAGCAGGCGGAAGAGGGCAGCTGGCCTTGAGGCGATAACAAGAGCCATAGAGTGGTGATAATTACCTTATCCTGAGGCCCAAAATATAGTCTTTATTCTTTATTATTTCAGGTCATAGTCACTTTCAGGTCAACATTCCTGAATAAATGTATGATTAATCAAATTACCACAAATTAATTAGTCAAACAGCAAACAAGGAGCCAGGGAGTATTTCAACATAGATGTCCTCAGTCAAGGATCAAGGTCTTTTATTTGCTGTTATACAGCACAAGGTTGTGCAACAAAATTAAAGTTTGTAGTCCCTCCACTCTACACACAGAACATCTTCATTTAACAAAGATCAGTTATAAAAACACACCACTGAAAAGAATTCTGCATTACATTTTTTGAATTTCTGTCTGTGGCCATGTAAACAGCAATGATGAAATGGTTTCATCTCCACATAGACAGGTGTAACATTTTGGGAAACGGTGTCCATCAACTTTGACTGCATTTGAGTTCCAAATATCATCGATGTAAACACAGAGTGAACACGCCTCCTCTTGTCCTGCGTGGCCCTCCAGGCGAATGCTTGATCCAGGATGTTGTTGGAGCTGGTCAACCGTCTTATTTCTTATTGTTTGGCCAGTCTGAGGCACACTTCATCCAGACCGGACATTAGTCAGGAGAAGCCTTAAATCCAAGCTGGCTCTCTTCCGAGGGTGGATCACAGCACCTGACATGGTAACTGGTGTGGCTGATCTGGCTCAGTGGATCATCTTTTTGACTGAAGCCCTTTGAAATCAAATCAAATCAACAACGGTTCAGAAATAAAGCCGGAAAAACATCCGATTAAAACAAAAACATAGCAAACCAGCCGTTGTTTCTACATTCACTGCCACATACGTAGATGCATACAGTCTTCTGCAGAATATAGAGGTCCAGCAGATCAGTTCATTTTTACCTCATGGCCCTCTCTTCAATAGATAATGCATGATGAGTGTATATTGGACATCTTCTGCTGTTTTATTTTACTGCTGCACCAGAAATACTTCCACGTTTCATTTTTCACTTTGTCACATTGTCTCAGTCTTGTAGTTCATTTCTCTCCTTCCACATTCCTCTTCTGGAGGCACACGGTATCTCGCCATGCCCCTCCTAAAAAATACAATCATCCTCCTTATCAGCACTGCCATGTGTTTTCCATTTCTCTCTCTCTCTCTACCTTCTCCAGCTTCTCTGAAGCTGGTCTCTCAGTCAAATGTCTCCTTGAATACACTGACACGTCACCAGAAGCCCACATCCACAACAGCCTTCTAATGTAATGTACATTCATCGTAAGCTCGTAAATGTTTCCATCCAGAGATTGATCCAAATATTGTCATTTCAGTTTTTGTAAATGTTCTTGATATTGTGGTTTGAATTGGGCGGGTCAGTCAGTCAGTTATCCAACAAAACAAAACCTCTCTACTCTCACTCAATCTTCATTTTTAAGTTTGAGTCAGCCGGGGTCAGCTGGGGTTCACAACCGCCACCACCAAACCGACTCATGAACGTGATGCACCTGGGACAAACTGTAAAGAATGGAAAGATTCCTGCACATTTTTAAACAGAAGTTCAATTTTCTCTCTTTCACCAAACTAAGATGAGCTTAATTGTGTTGTTGACCAGTGATGGGAATAACGGCGTTATAAATAACGGCGTTAGTAACGGCGTTACTTTTTTCAGTAACGAGTAATCTATCTGATTACTCTTCCCATCATTGTAACGCCGTTATCGTTACTGCCAAAAAATGCGGCGTGTTACTATGATTGAAGGCAGCTGTTTTTCATCAGACCAACTAGATCTCTGAGCCGAGCGGCAAAGATTTTTCTTGTTCCTCCTTAATCCTTGGTGAGGGCGGGGGCACGAGACATCGCATAAATGATGACGATTGGCTGAGGTTGAGTAAAATTCCATGGTAAGCCAATCAGAGGTGGAGTTGGGCGGGTGTTGCTTTGCTTACACAAATTTGAAAGCCCGAGATCACTTTGCCTCCACATATGAGATGTGCGTCACACACCCTGAACCTTGTTTCATGCACTGATGTAGACAAATGGTTACTGTCAACACCAGGAACAAAAGCGCTGTACAGAAACGCTACCGCAAAATGCACAGGGCTATGGAACAAGGCTAGTCGGTCAACGGTGGCCGCAGAGACTGTGCATGATGTTATCTCAAAGAAGCTGTTAGTCCCATGCACCACAAGATGGAACTCATTTTATGATGCCCTGGCTCGTATATGTGGGATTCCTATGGTTGAGCTGAACACCATCTCGTCCAAGTTCGGATTGACAGCCATCACAGAACGAGAACACCAGTTCATTAGGGAGTACTGTACGGTCATGAAGCCACTTACAGTTGCCTTAGACATTCTTCAAGGAGAAGATCATTGTTACCATGGCACACTCCTGCCCACCCTGGAGACATTGATTTTCAAGACCCTGCAACTGACCTTCCAGAGGCAATTGTCACAGTAAGAACTTTAATTTATTTTAGATCTTCAACAAATTACCCATGATTAATTTAGATGGATGAGAAAGGTTAACTCTATTCTATTGTAGCCTAGCCTTTACAGTTATGATATATTATGACTACAGACGGTCATGAAGCCACTTACAGTTGCCTTAGACATTCTTCAAGGAGAAGATCATTGTTACCATGGCACACTCCTGCCCACCCTGGAGACATTGATTTTCAAGACCCTGCAACTGACCTTCCAGAGGCAATTGTCACAGTAAGAACTTTAATTTATTTTAGATCTTCAACAAATTACCCATGATTAATTTAGATGGATGAGAAAGGTTAACTCTATTCTATTGTAGCCTAGCCTTTACAGTTATGATATATTATGACTACAGATGATGGACCTTCAAAGCCTTGTTGTAAAGAAATAGAATGTATCTGCATTTATATAAATATGCTAATAATAATCTATAATGCATTCTCTCTCTCTCTCTCTCTCTCTCTGGATAGGGTAAGACACAGATAATATAATATGGACTTTGCTTCCTTATGTTTCATTTCAGGCAATCAAAACAAGATTTGCAGAGGTGCTGGAAAGCGAGGATGCTGTCTTGGCTGCTGTGACTCTGCCCAAGTTCAAACTACACTGGCTGCGGACACAGGACAGGAAGGATAAGGCCAAGGCAAGTCTGCTGGCAGAGTGTCGGAAACTTGTCCTGTACCAAGACCAGTAAGCAGGTATCAGCCCACCAACACGCCATCTCAGCACAGACTCTGCCATAGAGGATGAGTTCTTTTCTTTTGAGGAAGAGGATGACACCTCTTCTACTGCTGAAAGTCAAGTCGCAGATTATCTCAAATCAGGAGAACAAGGGATAGACTCTCTTAATGGATTTGCACTGATTAAGAAAATTTCACTCCAGCATAATGCAGCCACTCCATCCAGTGCCCCAGTAGAGAGACTTTTTAGCCTGGGGAAGCTAGTCTTGACTCCACAGAGGAACAGGCTTTCTGACCAGAAGTTTGAGATGCTTTTGGTTTTGAGATACAACCACTGGTTCAGTGGCAAGAATGGATGGATGGATGAGTAGATAGGTTGGCTTGGATGGATGAAGAGAATGGAATGATGGTTGGATGACTTGTTGGACTGATAGATGAATGGATAGAAGAATGAATGAATGAATGCATGAATGGATAGATGAATGAGTGAATGTTCAGGAGCTAAAGTTGGATACAGTATGTCTACCTGTTGTCTAAAGTTGTGTTGTATCTTATTAGATTTGCAATAAAAAGAGTTTTTTTTTTTAAAATACATTTTTGGTACATTGCTTAAAGAGCATAATTTAATTTAATATATTTGTTGGCTGGCTGCAGCCTCCTGAGGTGAGATTGTCAATGGCCAGAGAAATGGAGATTTTTTTATGTATTTTTTATTTTTAATGTATTACCTGTTTATATTTGGATGCCTGAGTTTTTCTATACATTGCACTTTTCAGTAATATTGAAAGCACTTCATTGTTACACTGTTCTACTGTTCTGCTTCTTCGAACTACAAAGAGTGAATTTATTATTTATTTTTTGGTACATTGCTTAACAAGCATAATTTAATTTTGCTTAGTTGTGGCCAGTTGAAGTGCAATAAATATCAAAAGTTCCAAAACATCTATTGTGTTATTTTTATCGATCCACTCTATTAACATAGTGATTATAATGTCTACAATAATCCATGACATTTTATTGGATGATAGTCTCACTTTCCCACATCAACGTTAAAATAGTTTAGATTTGTGTACTGTGGATTTCTGTTTTGTATTGTATGAAGTGTCCATTTCATTATAATATTCAGATTTATCATAAATAATTGAACACGCACATGTATTTTAAGTTCCGTCAAAGAGGGGTGGAGGTGGGGTCCAAATTCTTTGACACATTTGAGCATTTAAAAAATTATTTGAAAGTAACGCAATAGTTACTTTCCAAAGTAACTAGTTACTTTTATAATTTGTAACTCAGTAAGTACTTTAGTTACTTTCTGGGAGAAGTAACTAGTAATTGTAACTAGTTACTTTTTTAGAGTAACTTGCCCAACACTGTTGTTGACCCTTCGTAAAACACACTTCATTCAAGCTTGACAGACAGGTTTGGTTGAAATTGAACCTTAATTCACTCAATATTCTGAAAAATTCTTTGTCTTTCTTTGTAAAGTTTTGCTGCTCCTGTCCACAGCAGTGCATTGTTTAGCTAAACTTTGTATTTTTAAATATTTCAACAGTACCCACCACACATCCAGAGGCTTTAAATTAACCCGAGAGGAGTTAACACATTTGCTGTCAGTATCCCTCCCACTGCTGGTAAAATTGTCATAGCTTTAATAAATTCCATTGGCTTTTGAAAAACTCCAAATTTGATCCGACGACTTTTTAATCAATTTCTTTTACGAACACACGAGTGATGTGCAGGTCAGGGAGCTGTCAGAGCGCTCTCTGTATCCACCGCCCACAGCCGTGGGAAGATCTTGGCTGAATAAACAGATGAATTGTTCCAGTGTGTTCTTTATTGTTGAATATCAGCAAAACAAGTAAGCCTTCATTAAAGACATGAGCTCTACTCTCCCTCTCTCTCACACACTCATACATACACACACACACAGTGAATTTTAACAAAATAGTAGCGTACATGTGTCAGTGCTGTCAGTGCTTTTAGTTTTTTCGCTGCTTTGTCACCGACCCTTCTACACACTCTGCAGATTCTTCCTGTATTGGCTACATTAGCTGGGGGAGGCAGGCAGAGTGAATTAAAGTGACCTTAAAGTATAATTTAATAATTTTTCACACTGAAGTCTGTGAATGTGTCTAATCATTGTGTGGAAACTGATGTAGTGTATTTAAAGAGTTCTCTGTTCCAGCAGGCACGACTCTGTGATGGCCATGATGCTGTTCTGTTCCCCACGCCTTCAGAAGCTTGTTGTTGTTAACTTGCTCAGATTTGCTCTCCTTGATGTACTTTTACAATGAGTAAGTAGCTACACAGATAAATAGTTTTGTCTGTTTTTACGATCATTGTCTAGAACGGGCATTAGCACTGGCAGCTGTGGCGAGGCTGGACCATTCTGCAGCAATGCACGGTGGGCACCGAATTGGGAGATCACCTTGTAAATGTCAGAGTGAGGATTCAAAGCAGGAAATTGGTCTGTGAAACTCAAAAGCACAAGTTTGATTAAACTGTTGCTCGCCATTCTCAGACTAGTGCCTTATATTCATTTGCAAATGTTTGCAAAGGCATAGCACCGCTCTGCAGAGGAAGGAAGAACAAGGTGAAGTAAACAAGACAAACCTCGAACAAACGCATCTGCAAATGTTTGAGGTAAATACATACTGTAGATGTTTTGGCCTAAAGGATAAACACAGTGTGTTTGGTTGGGTTGAATGTACATTGAATGTAAATTCAGTAAATAGCTCAGAGTACTTTAAATAGTAACACGACAGCACTGAATCACTGTCCTCTCTGGCTGAAAGTTTCTCTGTGAGAAGTTTAAGCGCAGGAGGTCAGGCCCTCTTCAAGGTGTTGGACCACAATGCACCTCTGTGTAGTCTTTATGTGTCCTGAAGCAACGAGATGACCAGAGAGTTGCAAACCAAGCCTGAGGAGCGTTAGGAAGAGTCCCTAACACTGTGTTGGTAACAAATAAAACTACTTATGCTACACTAGATAAGTTACTTTTTGTACTTGTTGAGTATTTTTTTAAAGCCTGTAATTTTACTCTCACTTAAGTGTCCATTACACTACTTTGCTACTTTTACGATCATAATTCACTGCTGACAACACTACAACATGAAGTGCCACAAAGCCCTGCCCACTTCCTTTCGGCGCCCATGTTGACCAATTAAGAGATCTAGACAGTGCATGCTGTGGCTTGCTGTCTCTGTTTCTGTGCATCGTGACCAAATCTAGCAGAAAACACACTGTGGGCTCATGAACACACTGTGGGCTCATGAAAACCATGAACAAAAAACACAGGTAGGGAAAAACAGAAACCGAATGGAGAGAGTTCAGACTGAATACTTTGTACTTCTACTTAAGTACTTTTAACACCAGTAGTTTTACTTACTGTATGTAATATTTCAGTAACAGTGTGGTTCTACTTGAGTACAGATTTCATCAGTATTCAGTCCAGTTTGAGACAGGGAATTATTTCTAGGCTTGTGCTGATGCGTAGTGGATGATTTATTTGAAAGACTTTTGGTGGCCATTCACTTGAATAAAATTGCTCACCCAGTGGAAAAGCCCAGCGGGGAGGCTCTGTGAAAGTTTTACAAATCTAAAACCTTCATGATTTTAAAATACAAAGAGCAATGTGTGACTTTGATTGATGTGTTCTGACCTGACTAGACAGTTTTACAGTCATCTCTTCTATAATGGTGGTCAATGGGGGAAAAAAAAATGCTTTTTGTGCCGGAGGGGATTTATTTTTTATTTTTTTTGTTGCAGTACCGCCAGAGTCCACCGAGATACACAGGGAGCCAGGCTGTGTGGCAGCTCCATATCCAGCCCTCATACATGCAAATTTGAGCAGCAGGTTTTCCATTATGTATTAGCTGTTCAAACCAGCCTCCAGTTTTATAACTCTACAACACAGAGTATTCAACACATATTATTTCTAAACACGACGTGTCAATGCAATGACAATACCAACATGCTTTTTTAAGCAGATTTAATGTTTACCGCCTTCACCATCTCAGCATCCAAACATTTGTTCATTAGCACTGAACACATAGCACAGCTGAGGCTGCTGGGCTGTTAGTTTTGCAGGTATTTGGTCATATTAGACATTGGATCAGACGTTGGACTGATGATGGCGCTACAAGAAAAGTGAGAGGATCGCCAAAGTTTATGCAATCCATCCTCTCATTGTATATTTTGTCCATCTTTGGTGCTAAATCATATAGTTATGGAAATGTGATTATCCTGTGGCCACAATAAGAATTACACCATCAGGGATAATTAGTTCCAGATGTTGCCTCTTATAAATGCTGTAATTGTCATAATTATGATGCAAAAAGAGAAGAGCCCAAAGAGGAGAATCTATCCTCATATGTAGATCTTTGGGAAGTGCTAAATTATTCTGTCTCACTCTTGTGCTTAGTTTGCCTTAAGGGTCGGCCTTTTAAATTATAAGTAATGAAAGTCGTAGAGAAATGCATCCATTCTAAAATAAACAATGATAATAGCCGTACTTATCAAACTCCAATCACAGCCATTAGTCCTGTCGGACAGGTGCAGCCAAAGCCACCTTCACCCGTCAGTGCCCTGCAATCAATTTCATTATCTGACTGTTGTTGTCTAGCATCTCTTGCTCCCCCTCTGCCTCATCCTCGCCAACTTGTTTGCTGGCTGATCTTTTTGCATGCCCCTCCACCCACCTGCCAGCCGCCTGGAGTTGTCTGCAAATCTGTCTGCCTTCAAATCAGCCTCTCGTACAGCCAGTGTGCGTGTCAGTCTCTCCCAGCCTCCTGCAGACCAGCCCTGCTCTTTTCACTAATGTCCACTACCTCTCCCTTTCATGGTCAGATTTTTTTTTTCCCCTTTCATGGTCAGACTTGTTCAAAGTGAAGAGAGGCTGCTGATTTCAAAGCCGGTATACCTCCCTTCCTTTTACTCTATCCATCCGTCTATCCATCCATGTCTGGATCAGTCTCAGAACAGAATAGCACAAACCAACAGGGGAGCCAGACATGAGAGTGATGTACACTGAACTAAGATACAGGAGGATACAGTACACAGGGGTAAAGGTTAGGTAAGGAGGGATTCATACGGTGTTGTTGTCTTTATGTCTGCTGCAGTGCTCTCAGGTTTCATGTCGATTTTAAAATTTTGAGTTTCTTTCTCAAAATCGGAAACATGGCACTGAGATTCTGAGATTTTCTGTTCATGTTCTAAGCTGAAATCCCCATTTATTTAGGATTTAATTAACTTCGAGGTTATGAATCAACTGATAATCCTTTGACATTTAAAAGACGAGATCTTAATATCAGCGTTTTTTAAAACAAGGACACTCACGCAGAGATTTACTGAAAGCCTCTTTCTCAGGTGAACATGTGACCTACTGAGAAGAAGATTCTGAAGTCATCAACAGCTCAGTTTTCATGTGCCTCTCTCTGTTTTTATTCCATATCCATCCAAGGAAGGATCACATAGATGAAAAGAGACGTGTGAACATGTTGATGATGGATGTTTTCACAAACATTAATGAGAATATAAAATATAATATAATGACACATGTCAGTCTGCACTGAAGTTTGAACTGAGGGACACTGCCACCCCAAAAGAGCCACACCAACTAGAAACACTAAAAATAACTAAACAAAAAGATACAGGTACATAACTGAATCTGTTTCCAAAGGCCAAATTCCACTGGGCACAGATGCAGCGCGTTCCGTGTGTAAATCGCAGCCATTCTAGTCAATGTATCAAATACCAACCAGAAGAGGGCGCTGTGATCCATTCCAGAAGTGTTCCCAAAAAAAAAAAGACCAAATCTGAGCAAGGTAGCAAAGTCTGGTGGGCTCCACTTCTGAAACACGTGGAGAATGGACCAGAACAGCACTGTGCCCCATGGGGTTTCACCGTTGGAGGAATTGTGATGAATTATGTGTAATGACTTTGTAACAGCCAACACAGAACAGGGTGTTCTGATTTGTTTTCATTAAGCTTAAATTTGATATTGAAGGACTTAAAACAAAAAAATACAGACCTTTTTTTCTTTTTCTTGTTCAATAAGAAATTTATAGACTGCACTGACCTCAGTATTCTAATGAGACCTAATCCATAAGTTCTGCCTACTTTTTTTACATGACCTATTGCTACCTAAAGTGGGCGTGATTGGATTGCCTGATTCATAAAGTTAGAAACATTGTCGGACTCCCCTGTCGTTCAATGTTCGACAGCCTTGGAATGATTAAGTTAGTGAGTACGAGACAGTTCTATGAGTTGCTTGGCATCTAAAAAAGAAATGATTTTGGGCAAAGTAGCATTTTAAACGTATTGTTTCAGCAGCGCGTCTAGAAACAATCTGAATGAAAAGCGTCCCTTATTGTCTGTGTAATGATGAGTATAGATGCTGTTACACTGCCAGACAGACAAACAGTATAAATGAGCTGGTTTCAATCTGGCAGTCCACTTTAGGCTGTGCAGTGATTGCCAAGTCATCAGCACACACACACACACACACACACAGAGGCACAGAAACACACACTCCTCCAGTAGTGAGATGGTTGACTTTCCCCTAAAATAAAGTGAGAATCACACAGATAGAAAGCGAGGGAGAACACCAGGAGAATGAATGAGGAGGAGTAAGAGGGCAGATGTAGGTTTCATAAAGCAGAGAGGGCAGAGTGATGGGGCAAATTGATCACGTTATATCTGGCCATAAAGTCATCCAAATCAAATAACAGGCCTGTGGGGCTGTTTTCTCTTTCACTTTCTGGGACCAGCGCCCAAAGATGGCCTCATTTCATTTCAGTAAATGTCTCAATTGTTCTCTCTCTTGCTTTATCGCTTCACATAACACATACATACACACACATACGTGCACGTACACAACCACTGTGCTGTTATTGGTTTGTGTCAGTCGTCTCTTTCTGTCAAACACACACTGTCATTATGCCTAAACTATGCCATTACAGAGCTGAAATAGAGCCGTGAACATCCACATAACAAAATTATATTTTCTTCTACACCGGGCCTGAACTGAACAAGGCTACGGCTATTCTGTTTTTTTTTTATATATTTAGTATCTTTAAAAGTATTACACAGAAATTTAAAAATCATCCTTGTAGTAAAACATTGAATTGAAGTCCAGGGTTCACGAGTGAGAACAGAAACATTCATTAAAGCTTCGGTTCAAACAGAGATTTGTGTTTCTCCCATAGACTGTATAAAACATGGACGTATGTGTAAGGTCCCCCACAGGTTTCTGAAAAGCTGTTGTGAAACACAAGTCCTTCCTCCACCAGCTCAACACAATGGGTGGAGCTGAGTCGGGCTGAATGAAAGCCTGGTTACTGAACCCAGACACCTGTAATGACACACCTCTCAATCAAAGCACTCTCAATTCTGCATAACTTTAAGCCTTAATATAATTTGAACAGTGAGTTGTATAAAAATTCACCCTCAGTACAGTTGCCATGAACGGGGAAATTAGCTATAGAGACCTAAACTGTTTTTTGTACCAGGCTGTAAACATGTTTATTTCTGCTGTGAAGTTGGACATTTTAACATGGGGACTTATGGAGACGTTCTGTAGCCAGCCTCATGTGGACATTTGAGGAACTGCCTTCAGAATAGACCGTTAAACTTAAGTCTACAGGAAATGCATTTTACAGTGCCACCACTTCAAAGTCACCTTTTGTTTTCAGTCAGTTCACGTCTTACCCTGCTGCTGGCTTCACTACACTCACTTTCCATTAAATTTAGGTCTGAATTTAAATTCTAATTAACTATAACGAACTACGCAATTCAGCTCCGCCACAGGTCATCAGAACATTGGCTTTTGGATTATTCCTGTTAAAAGTTCAAGACTCATAGTGACCAAGCTTTTGCTGGACTATGGAGCCTATGGTGTCAGCAAACTGCTTATTTTAAATCTTAAAATCGATTTTCTTCTCAAAGACATTTATGCTTCCTTGCCCTGATATGTTTTTATTTGTTGAACATGTTTTGTCTTTGTCTGTTTATATTTATTCAAACACTGCTATTGTCTTTTATGTGACTGTGAAGCACTTTTTAAGAAAAGTGTGATATGAATACAGTTTTATTTTACTTGCTTACATGGCTGCCAAACCTCAACAAGGTGGCTCTTATCTAATATGAGCCTGTCAAAACAGATGCAGAAAAAAACAATGTAGAGGGAAAAACCAACACAAGACAGTTGGGGGGCTGCAGAATAGTAAGGAGATCACTGAGCTCCCAGATCTAAAGAGTATAATGATGCTTTGCCCGGGAGATCATGGGACGTACTGGATGAACCATGTGTCTATTATCATTTATCATTGGCGAACTTCAACTGATCAGATCAACAAACCATACGATGTAGTGATGAGTAAAAACAGAAATGTTTATTTCTGCTGTGAAGTTGGACATTTTAACATGGGGACTTATGGAGACTGACTCACTTCTGGAGCCAGCCTCAAGTGGATGTTTGAGGAACTTTGGAGGAATGGACTGTCTCTCACCCACAGTCATAGTTATATCCAGTATTACAGTGCATGTATGATCAACAAATCCATGCACTCAAACAATATCAAAATGGCTCAGCGCGGCGGACAGGCAGGGCAGGTGAGTTCGGCGGGACTGGAGACAAAAACAGAGCTAGGGTCAAAACAGGCGTAAATAAAAAAACAACAACAAGAAATGGTCAAACAAGTTCTACTGGAGCCAGTACGGAAAATTACCACGGTAGGTACATCGACGATTGATTAGATGATGAGAGGCAGGTGTGGAAGCTGAGCAGGTGAGGATCAATGAGGGAATGGTAGAAGAAGTAGGTCAGCCACGCCCAGCCTGCACAGACAGGGAAGACAGACACAGAACACGAAGGGCAGGGAAACACCAGGAAAACACAGGGTAACAGACAAACGTAGCACATCCTAACAAACAGCCAATCAAAAGTGGTAGTCAGTATTCAAAGTGAGCAATCAAAGGAGCGGAGGAAAATGTCTATTCCATCCCAACCTCCAAAGTCTTGAAAGTCAACTTGACAAGCGAGCGAGTATTTAGCAACTGCAACTGAGGAGGGAGGGTCGAGCTTGTGTTCGTCACAGTCGTCTATGATCATTTTAAGTTGAAATGGTGAACGTTAATAAGGTTGCTTATTTCCATATCCAGCAGACACAGAGGAACATTATAATTTATTTGCAGTCATTTTTATGTCCATCTGATTAATGTAAGTCCAATATTAACTCTCCTTTTAGCTCTGGTTTGCTCTTAAACAACCCTTGAGACAAATATCTGTCTCTTTAGCTGCTAAATGTTCCACTAAATTCACCAGTTGGTGTCTCACTGTGCCTGTCTGCAATTTGCTGCTGGGCATGTAGTGCACAGTTACTTTAGAACATTTTCAGCTGCATGCTGCTGCTGTTAAACAGATAGATGAGAGCAGTGAGACTGAACCAAAAACGTAAATGAAACCAAAATAACCAGCCAAAAGATGCTTAAAGTCTTCATGGAGAAGACAGAGTTGTGCGCTATGAGTGATACCTTTAACGTTGCACAGCATTGGACGGTTCAAGGACTGTATATATTATTAGGAATCACTCCTAAGCTAAAGTTAGCTAAAACTCAAGCATTCCTTAAGGACATAAAAACTTGGATGATCTGCAATTTTCTGATGTCAAACAGACCTAACCAAAGTTCTTGTATTTGGACCCAAACACCTCAGAAACTCTCTTTCTAGAGACTTACTTACTTTAGATGGGATCACCCTGGCCTCCAGCTCCACCGTAAAGAATCTTGGAGTTGTTTTTGATCAGGATTTGTCCTTTAACATCCACATAAAACAAATTTCAAGGACTGCTTTCTTTTCACCTATGTAACATCGCAAAAATCAGACGCATTTTGTCTCAAGCAGATGCAGAAAAACTAGTCCATGCATTTGTTACTTCTAGATTGGACTGTTGTAACTCATTCCCACTGGACTCTGTAGTTGATTCAGAACACTGCTGCACATCTATTGACAGGAACCAAGATCAGAGATCATATTTCTCCCATTCAGTCTTCTTTGCATTGGCTACTTGTATAATCAAGAATGGTCCTGTTGTTGGACTTTTGCAGAGTTTAGCAATAGAGGAGCTTTCCAAAAGTAAACCGGTATTAATGTCAAACATCTTGCAGGTCTTGTTAATTGTTATTAAGTCAGTTTGGTGCTCCTGAGGCAAACTTGTCATTTGGTTCCAGGTTAGTTTTTGAATGGACTTTCCTGTACCTTACACCTTAAACCTTAAAAATTACTTTTTTGTCATCTTCATTAGTCCAGATACAGGTGACAGATACAAAAACTCTAAAACATTGATTTTGACTTCATGAGGACTCTCAGAACACGCACATATTCAGTCATACTTGTCTAATTTGATCAATGTACTGCGGTGCTGTCTCTGCTACACTCATAAAATGATTCAAATTAAATTCTATTCTTTAGCTTCTTTTTTGAATCTCTCTTTAGAAATGACTAAGCCTCCCACAATTCACCTCTGTTACCACCTGTTGACATCAGCAGTATGAATAAAAAATACATCAGCAGTATGAATAAAAAATACAGACTGGTCGCCTTCATTCCTCAGAAACAAAGTCACGTAAATGAGCAATTCATGCCGGAAAAGAACATTTCCTGAATGTTCGTTACAATAAAACTTTAATAAGCAGCAGCTCTCATATATAATTCAGTTTCAAAGAACTCAATGGTGACGATGACTTGCTTTCCAAATGATTGATTCACTGGTATTGATCGAGCTTATCAGCCCCCTGCAGATAAATGATGGCCACATTGCTGTCAGACACACACACTGTTCTAATTACACCATGAACAGCATATTGGCTCGTAATTAATAATCTAATAAGAAATCAACACACTTGTCATAAGTCAAGCATGAAGTCAACAGCTATATTCCTCTTAACATATTGAGTATGACATTACTTAGCTTAATTAATTAGCACGCCAGTTCGGCCTGATCCATGGATTTTGCTTATATTTGCTTACAAGTGAAGAATAACTAAGCAGTGTCTTGTAAGCCTGTGTGAGCCGGCCACCTTTGTACGACATTTCAGAAAAACAAATATTCATTCATAAATTCACGGTGAGCTGTTAGATGAAGAGCAGCAGGCCACAGGCAGCACACCTCCAGTTCCTCAGCAACAAAACCAACTCGCTTCGCTGTGTCCTGCTGCTGTGTGGAAAATTACAGGCATTGTGTGCAGCAGAGCCTCCCTGGGGTCAGCTGAGGAAACAAGAGCTGTGCATGGACTCCTGCTTTACGGATTACAAATATGCTATATGATATCACATAATCCATGCACAGATTTTACAAATACGTGGGCACTGATAGTAAACGGAGAGTACAGATTCACAAGTGGCTCTTTTTTTCTCAGGTGAGCACAGGGAGGCTCTGTGGAAATCAGATAGAGGTTGTAATTATTAGTAACTGACTTGTTTGGCTGCACTGTAAACACAGACGGCAGCGGCTCCTCTCTTGGATTTCTGACAAATTGAGCTGCTTAACCAGTGTTTACTGTGGTATTAAACTACATTTGCAGTTACCACGGTAACCGTGGGTTTCGCCCAATCACCCAGGAGTGAAATCTTACAAGGATTACGACTCTGAGGTCAAGAAAAGAAAGTCGATCTGCATCTGAGGTATTTGTACAATATCAAGAATGAGGGGTGAATGATGGGGTACAAATGGGTGAAGCGTTATTCAGAGCGATACTGAAAGGTCTGTTGCATTATGTGGTCTTCATACCAGAGTGTGGTGGTAAAAACAGAGCCACGTCTAGATCTGGGAGCTGAGACTCCTTCACCACAGCACAGGGTCATGAACATCAGGCAGGAGTTTGGAATAGGACCACAGGCTGTATAGAAGAATAGTCTCAGTGATGTCACCCACAGATTTCTGAAGAGCCGTTGTGAAGCAAATCCAAAAATGGGCAAAGAGGTGGAGTATGGGTGGAGCTGAGGCGGGGTAAAGGGAATCTAAGTCACTTGTGATGGCACCAACCTGTCAATCAAAGCGTTCACACTCAGAAGTACTAGAAGAAGACCTAATGTCAACCTCAGAACATGTTGTCTCTTTGTCTCTGCATTTTAAGATTTGAATTTCATCTCTCTGCTCGCCCTCTTTCCCTCCACTCATTCTCGCCTTCGCTTCCTCTAGCTTCTCTGTCTTCACTCTCTCATCTGTTTGACTCTATATCCTCAGAATAAGGCAGGAGTGGCTCTGCTGACTCATCAGCGCCGTGTTACTCGTCAGAAGCATATTGATATTTCCTTCTCTTTCCAAAATGACTGTCTCCAAAGTGATTGACGACAGCGATTCCCCGCAGACAGAATAAAGCAGCATTTATCGACATAAATCCATCTTTTGAATTGCAAATACAGTCCACTCCCCAGATTTACAGTGATAATTCACCGATGGAAACGGCTCCTTTTTCTCTGTGTTTTTACCATCGCTGTAAATAAAATGAAAATCTATTTTCACAGGGGAATAGGTTTGTGAATAATAGAGATGTGTAAATGATAGCTCAGCTCGCAGTGTCAAGACAAATGGGAAGCCATGGCCAATATGCAGTTATGCTGGAAAATCCACACTGCTGTATTTTAGGTTAATGGTTTCTCCCGGTAGATAATTTTCTTTTATGAATTTTATGAATTGCTATTTAGCTTCGTTTATTTTTGCCAGTTTCATCCTGTTTTTGTCACTATCTAGACATGAGTGAGTAAAGTGAGTGAAAAACCTCCTGTGCTCCTGCTCCACATTTCCCCTCTTCCTGTCTGATTCTTCTTAGCTGGTGGTGGTGGTCCTGAGGGCTCTAAGGAAGCCCCAGCTCGGTTTTCACCCCACGGGAGAGCTACCACCGGGGGCTGATAGATGGTGAAGAGGCTGGTCTCCATGGGGGTTCCTGAATCAACCCTGTAGCTCCACCCTATCCTTTCACTCCCTCCTGCTGGGCCAGGACAGAGACTAACTCCCTGCATCACACTCCACACACACTCACACACACACTTCTAGATAGAAATGTTCACTTCAGACTATGATCATCCATCACCCCCTGCAACTGTGAAGGAAGTAGGTCTCTCGTTGGTCAGGCTAGTGATTCTATATGATATTTATGGGGCTTTTGTTTCCTCTTTGAAAAACCTGTTCTAAGAAACCTCGTGTATTCTTAAAGGGTACAGAGGAAAGAAATCTGATACTGAAATACCTAATGTTCTTTTTAACATAAAAACATCTTTTTTTAAGAATTGTAACTAAGACAATACGAAAAATAAAGCTGAAGTTTATTAAGTTTAAACTGAACAAATTTGGCTATATGATCTCTTTGGGATTTCTCTACTGACATTTCTTCATAGGCCTGATTCAGAACAAATCTAGCGCTGCAGCAAAAAATCTGTTTTTTCATTCATTTGAATGGGGGTAGTGCATTTTGGCTGGAGTGGTGCAGGCAGCAGAGGATAAAGTTGTGGCGATAAAGTTGAGCCAGAATCAACTTTTGGAGAAACGCAACCTGATGTCGCGCTGGCCAATTCTATGATCAGACCAGTCAAACTGCTCCACAGTTAGCGCGCATTCACACAGGATCAGGGATTGCGGCAACTCGTAGCAGGGTTGTCTGAATGTAACCGTTGTGAAACAATCAGGAAATAACTTTTTATTTCTCTGATTAACAGCTTTATCGAGGCTGGCGCTCGCTCACTGTTATTGTTACTCTATGTCTCTCTACCAAAGCTCTCTCTCTCTCTCTCTCTCTCTCTCTCTCTCTCTCTCTCTCTGTCTCAAACCATTGGACTCAAATCAAATTAAACTTCTTCGTGTCACTATTTTGCAGACTCAGATTTAGAAGCTGGTACATGAAATAAATAAAGCCAGAACACACACAGGTAGATTACAGAGTTTAGTCCGTGAATCCACCTGGATAGTCTCTGTTTCAGAGACATTTCAGGCTGTCTGTGGAGGTTTGACCGATCTGAGTAACTGATTGGTTTGCGGAGCGTGACGTGGGGCTCCGTTTTTCCCAAAGTTGGATCTGGCTCAACTTCTCTCCCACACACCGGTGCGTTTTTTTGCAGTAACCCCTGCGTTGCGGACTGCCGGTGCGGAAACGCGCGACCCCCACTGAAATGAATTGAAAGACCTACGGTTTTGCCGCAGCACCTGATCTTGTCTGAACCCCCGCTTAGCCTGAAATGTGACTGAAACTGAGCATGCTCAGGTGGATTCATGGACTAAACTATGATACTGTACCTGTTGTGTTCTGGCTTTGTTTATTTCATGTCTATGTTGCAAGTAGTGTGTGACCAAACTGTGTGGTGTGGCCATTTTGCCAAAGTCAGGATAACCCAACATTTTAGAAACTGCACTTATTTTTTGAAAATAAGCTAGTTTGCTGTCAAATGAAACAATGTAAAACATGTAGCCTAGTGTAGCGCAAAGACTGTGAGTAAGTGGGAACAACTCGGAACACACGTCTTTTGAGAGTTTTGAGGAGGTCATGTGACCTGACAGCACCACATCCACTCATCATCAGATAAACTAACTTACTAGCTTACTGTGTGGTGCATATGGTAAACATTTTCAAGAGCTCCAATGCTTAAAGGGCCAAAATATAAGATTTGTCCAAAATTCTAAAATATAAAAAGAAAGTTTCTCTTTGCCACGTTCGCCAAGTGCTTGCTCATGGTGGGAATTGTTGGGTCTCTGTAAATAATGTTATTAGGAGTACAGTCTAGACCTGCTCATATGTTGAGTGTGATGAGATGACTTCAATATTTGGCTCTACATTCATAAAAATAAATTGAATTATAGCTTATGGCTGATTAAACATTGAAAAAAAATTAACTAAAATTATGAACTGTGAAATACACACATACTCTATTACCACAGGTTCGGGAGCCTCTGTAGGAAGTCTTACAGTATACTGTAATGTTTATTAAAGCTTGTCCAAGGAAAAATAGAGACACTCTCATGTACATCGTAGGTGCCTGAGTAGGTGCCACATTCTAACAACTCGTGCCGGTGGTCAGACTTTAAATGAGGTTTAATAACTAGGTTCAGGAACAAGGTCCACGCCATGAACTCATCCTATTTCCGGTTCACGTGTACTTAAACATGCCTTATCCGTTCACTCCCTCTTCGATGCTGTTTTCACGTCATTTCCACACGAACTCCGACAGCGCAGACTCCCGAAGGCTCCGCGCACTCCCGACTCCCCATGATCCCTGCCAGGCAGACACCACAGTCACTTTTAGCCGTCGTATCACCAGACACTCGCGGCCATCTCCGTTAGACGGCTCCAACATCGCTGGGCCTTCACCACCAAGCAGCTCGACAGGAAAATGCTGTCCCCCAGCGCCCGAGGGACGCCGCCAACTCCAGACACTCCTCTCCGACCCGTTCGAGGTCCGGGCACTCTGGCGACTGGCGAAACACAAAATATCCAACCAGCGCCCACCTCAAACAGTCGACGTTCACCACTTAAGGGTCAAATGGTCCAAGAAAACCATCGCACCCTACTCCGACAACAGCGCAGGAGCAGAAATCATCCCCTCATCCTCCGACCCTCATCCCTTCATCCCTCACCCCCTCATCCCCTCATCCCTTCATCCCCTCATCCCTCAACCCTCCCCCCACAGCACATCACCCGTGCTTCCTATCCCCCCTCCCCTCTTGTTGATTCTAACGTATGTTTAATGTATGTAAAATGCATCCCCACCCTCCCCTCATCCCTCATCCTCTCTATCATCATCCCCTCATCCCTTCTACCCTCATCCCTTCATCCCTTCATCCCTTCATCCCTCATCCCTTCATCCCTTCATCCCCTCATCCCCTCATCCCTTCATCCCTCGACCCCTCATCCCTCCCCCCTCCTCCTCCCCCTACAGCACATCACCTGTGCTTCCTATGCCCCCTCCCTTCTTGTTGATTCTAATGTATGTTTAATGTATGTAAAATGCATCCCCACCCTCCCCTTCCTTCATCCCTTCATCCCCTCATCCCTCCATCCCTTCATCCCTTCTTCCCTCAACCCTCCCCCCTCCTCCTCCCCCCACAGCACATCACCTGTGCTTCCCATCCCCCCTCCCTTCTCGTTGATTCGAACGCATGTTTTAATGTATGTTTGCATGCTGCTACTGGATGCTCGAATTATTCCGGTATCCACAAAGCACCTATCTGTCCATCTATCTTCTCCCCTCCCACAGCCCACTCCACAGCTCCGGCAGCTACCACAACGACAGACGGTCCTAACTGAACGGCCACACAACTTCGCTCTCCCGCTTCTCTACATTCACAACACTTATCCAGTATCCTCCCCCCACAGCACATAACCCACGCTTCCTATCCCTCCTCTCTTCTCGTGGATTCTATTTCATGATTAACGCATGTTTGCATGCATCCCCGGTCCTAACTAACTAACCTAACTAACCTCCCTACATTTATGAAACGTATCCAGTTATCATAGTAGCCATCCTTTTGGGGTCCCAGTCACGATCTTCAACCGACCCCACAATCAGAAGCCCTTGTCTCTGCATTAGAAACAATCCAACCACAGCAGAAACGCACACGTGATGCTCTCCATCTGAAGTTCTCTTTTGGGACTCTAAGAGTTAGAGCTACGGAGAGACGGTTCCCCCACCCAGAGTCTCAAATCCCGGGTTCCCTCCAGCCTTCCTGATACCGGTCAACCTCCATCCACCGACGACCCTACTCACCACTTCATACCTCCGGCCCTCACCGTTTCATACCTCCGGCACTCACTGCTTCATACCTCCAGCCCTCCATGCCTCCATACCTCTGACTCTCTATGCCTTCCTACCTCCGACCCTTCATACCTTCCTACCTCCATACCTTCATACCTTCATACCTTCGACCCTCCATACCTTCATATCTCCATACCTTCGACCCTTCATACCTCCAAACCTCCATACCTTCGACCCTCCATAACTTCGACCCTCCATACCTTCAACCCGTCATCCCTCCATACCTCTGACCCACCCTCCCTTCATCCCCTCATCCCTCAACCCTTCTTCTCTCCTACAAGTCATCATCTCGGCGCATCCTTTCCATCACTTGCATTAAACCCATCTAAACTTAAACCTTTATAGGCATGGTCCTTGTTAATGAAACCCCTACAGATAACACCACAAATACTATACGCCCAGAAATAGTCAGTTACCCATGTTAGTGTTACCTTCAGCATGTTCTAGTCTGGGCCACTGTTATCTGATTATTGTTATGGAACATCAGCGGCCAGTTATCTGTGACTGTCCAGAAAGCCAGCATTCAGTTCCTTCGACCCTGGTTACAAGGCAACGTTGAGTTAGGCTGACGCCTGTCTTCCCCATGTAACCCAGACAGCTGCCAAAAAATTTCACAACAGGAGACACTATGTCCACTATTGCTGTCCTTAAATGTATTTGACATTGGAGAGCCTTCTTCATCATGCATTATGTTTCATAAACTCACTCAGTGGAAAAGTGTTTTATGTAGATTTGATTCAATTACATTAGAAATACTTTCAGTTAGAAACTGTTTCCAGTTAGACTTTGTGTTTTTTGGTGCTCAGGGAAGCTTGATATCTGTGTTTTGGCCTGAAAGCTGAACCTGACAGCCTTGAGCAATGGCTCACAGTGATATATGACAGGTCCTTCAGTGCTGCTGTGTTCCTGTCACAGCTGACAGATCTCCGAATCAATCATTCTGCTCCGCATTTCAGTTTCCGCATGTCTTCAAGATCATCGTAAAAATGCGTGTTAATTGATCAACTTTGGCATCATTAGACTGGCGGGACGAGGAGATGTGAATAATGAAAGCAGCTCATTAAGCAAACCAAAGAGGCAGTGTAGGTGAAATACAATATGAAGCTGCGGCAGATTAATGGAATAGCCCGACATCAAAACAGCGCTCAGAGGTGATTCTCTGCTCTGATCAGAGAGAACATTTCTTCTCATCAGAGCAGGAGAAATTTGTGAAATCGCTGAGCTCTCAGATCTAAAGAGTATAATGATGCTTTGGCCAGGGGATAATGGGACGTACTGGTTCAAAACTTCTAACAGGGGTCCAATACCAAGAAACAAGACATGAGCATCACAAATCACCTGTTATTTTTCAGCGACTGTGAGCCGTTTCATGTCCCACTTATCCAGATGGTGGGGATGATAATTGGTGCTCCAAACTTAATGCAGGCTTTTTGCAGTTGATATTTCACTCATGTATGTGCAGTTGTTTCTGTGTGTGTGTCGCACATTCACCTCCACAACAAAAGCAAAGCCACGAGAAGCAGAGTGACACTCACTGCAGTCCTGGTAGCAAGGGGGGATATGTTTTAAGAGCACTGCAACCCCCAAACAAACATGCATTATTCATCCCAACACAACATAATAACTTTAATCCACCTCCTATACACAAGAGTGCTCATTAACTCCATTTCCATGGAGACTATTTGAGTGACTAAAACACATTAGCACCACAAACAGCGATCAAAACATCCCATTTATCTTTGTCTTCCTGTCAACCATCCCACAATGCAATCTGATAAACACGCAGACAAACAATAGAACAAAGAATGCACGAGGGAAAGCAGGACATCACTCCCAAACACCCCGCCAAGAAGAGATAAACAAAATCTGTTCTTCTTTTCTTTTTTTTCACAGGATTATCTGGGTTATTAGTTTTCCTTCACGGTTAAATGACTGTTGGCTTATCTGACAGACAAGATGAATGCTGGGAAGTGGACTGAATCCTAGAGAGACAGACAGCCTACGATGACATGACAGAACGCAGACTACGACCAGATGACGACTACAGCTACTACTGCTGATGCTGCTGCTTGTATGAAGACTACACACACAGAGACAGTATGAAGAATGGATGTTATATCCATGACGTCACCCACAGGTTTGTGGGTGGAATGTGGTGGCTCTGGCTCCCGCCATGTTGGCAGTCCTGCCTTTGCCGCCTCCTGGCTAATTGGCTTGGATCATCAGTGGACCTGAGGAGTGCTGAATGAAACCTGGTTGCTCAAATAAGACACCTGTAACAGCACCCATTTGTCAATCAAAGCGGCTACACTGTTAATTCTGCATAACCTTCATCCTTAATATAATCTGAACAGGTGAGTTGTATAAAAAATCACCCTCAGTACAGTTGTCATGAACGGGGAAATAAGCTATAGAGACCAAAACTGTTTTTTGTACCAGGCTGTAAACATGTTTATTTCTGCTGTGAAGTTGGACATTTTAACATGGGGACTTATGGAGACGTTCTGTAGCCAGCCTCATGTGGACATTTGAGGAACTGCCTTCAGAATAGACCGTTAAACTTAAGTCTACAGGAAATGCATTTTACAGTGCCACCACTTCAAAGTCACCTTTTGTTTTCAGTCAGTTCACGTCTTACCCTGCTGCTGGCTTCACTACACTCACTTTCCATTAAATTTAGGTCTGAATTTAAATTCTAATTAACTATAACGAACTACGCAATTCAGCTCCACCACAGGTCATCAGAACATTGGCTTTTGGATTATTCCTGTTAAAAGTTCAAGACTCATAGTGACCAAGCTTTTGCTGGACTATGGAGCCTATGGTGTCAGCAAACTGCTTATTTTAAATCTTAAAATCGATTTTCTTCTCAAAGACATTTATGCTTCCTTGCCCTGATATGTTTTTATTTGTTGAACATGTTTTGTCTTTGTCTGTTTATATTTATTCAAACACTGCTATTGTCTTTTATGTGACTGTGAAGCACTTTTTAAGAAAAATGTGATATGAATACAGTTTTATTTTACTTGCTTACATGGCTGCCAAACCTCAACAAGGTGGCTCTTATCTAATATGAGCCTGTCAAAACAGATGCAGAAAAAAACAATGTAGAGGGAAAAACCAACACAAGACAGTTGGGGGGCTGCAGAATAGTAAGGAGATCACTGAGCTCCCAGATCTAAAGAGTATAATGATGCTTTGCCCGGGAGATCATGGGACGTACTGGATGAACCATGTGTCTATTATCGTTTATCATTGGCGAACTTCAACTGATCAGATCAACAAACCATACGATGTAGTGATGAGTAAAAACAGAAAATCCTTCAGTGTCGTTCTTTTCTTCTTTCAAGTATACTTCCCAGTTCTGATAGAACTGATGCTAGCAGCAGCTATGCTAAGCTTTTTTGCAGCCGCCATTGTTGTTTTCGAGCAAATAGTCACTTCTTATCATACACATTGTAAGACGTGGATAATCGGTGGAGCTCAGGCGGGCTGAATGGAGTCTGGTTGCTCAAACAAACCTTCTGTGATAGATATTTTAACATGGGGCCTTATGGAGATCGACATGTCCTGTAGCCAGCCTCAAGTGGACGTTTGATGAACTGCAGTTTTTGGCACTTTGGTATCGGCTTCACTTCACAGCCATGAAGGTTGCTGCTTTGTCTTTACACACACATAGAATTAAACCATGCCTGTAGCTCATGCAGTAGCTGCTAGCATTTCCTCATAAGACGTTGATTGGTCTATAGCTCATAGCTTGAAGCCTGGCAAGATGAATTCTCATGTGATCTCGTGATTTTGTGATCCCGTGAGTCCAGCTAACTTGCAAGGTCAGTGACAGATTCCATCTTAATGAACTTCCCCTGTGGCACTTTATTCCAATCAAGGTTTTTCTGCCTCTTTACATCTAAACGACCTCCCTGACCACCACCGCCTCATTAAAAAATCATTCCCCAATATGTCCCTCACAGGCCACCTTACTCACACATAAGCTCCAAGTGTCTTCATTAATCATAAACTTATCTACCTGCCTGTCTCATTTAATCCTTTATCCATTAAGCAGCACTATTATTAACACATTTTTCATGTAAAGTAATTAAGTACATTTTTGTGATGTATTCCTGCAGAGTTTGTCTGAGTGTGCTGTCTGTCCTTGCTCTTGTCTCATTCTCCTCAGCCCCTGCTGTTCCTCGTCAAACGGCAAAGAAAAAACAGCAAACATACACAGTGAACGAGCGGAAAGATACTGTATCTGTTCTACCCACAGATACATGACAGCAGTCATCCATTCATCTGTCAGTGACGCCTTTCAATCAGGCCCTGTCACTTCTCTCTATCTTCCTTGTTTTCCAGCTGTCTCCCCTCTCTTTTTCTGCTCACACAAACACACCACCCTGTTCAAACGCACCACTTCCAAGCTCCACGGCAACCTTGCACCCATTTACTTGGGGTAATTTTAAGGAGGCAGAAGCTCAAAATGACACTACAGAGATGTTCTCATTGCCTCTACTCATGCTGCTGCCATGGTATTATTACAGACAGTATGTTACATATGTGTGTCTAGATGCTTTTATTCTTTACTTACTTCTTACGTCTTTCTATCTGCTTTTATACAAGAGTCCAACTGGTTTATCAAATATGTTTTAGATTGTAATTACATCTTGTATATGTTCACTTGGCTTTGTTCACACTCATGTGGTTATGCTTAGGCTATTAAAACTCGTTGGTAAAGGTGAGAGAAAGACGGTAGTTTGTTTTAATATTGACAGAGCTCCACCTTTAAGTTAGCATGGATTCTTTTTATATTTAAAGGTTCAGTGGGTAACATTTAGTGGAATGTAGCAGTGAAATAGCAGATTGCAACTAAGTGAATGGCCTCACCGTCCTGTACTATTTTAAAGGAGAAACTACGATGGCAAAATAGCCCATAGAGCCGGTGTGTAGTTTGTCTATTCTGGGCTACATGTTCAACGTGGTGGACTCCAGTGATGACCTGCTGTGTCTGTAGATATAAAAGTCTTATTCTAATGTAAACGAGTTGCATCTTGTATCTGCATCATATAATTAGAAGTGTAACTGAATGTGTACGGCCATTATTTAATATATGCTGTTATTTAATTATTTAATATAAAAAACATAGATAGATAGATAGATAGATAGATAGATAGATAGATAGATAGATAGATAGATTTCTCAATGTTACCCTGCCTGTCTTTTAAACTTTTGTCGACTTGTTTGGACTGCCTCACATGATTGAGAGCTGAGCCTGACTGACTATCCGTAAGTTTTTGTATAATCACTTTTTGCAAATAGATCATTGATCTGCACCAGTTCAGCCTCCGAGTCCTTCTCATGTGTTCCTTGTTTCCATGCTTGAACTGTGACAGTAAATCTAATCAGGGACAAGTGAAACTGAAGTTCCAGATCAGGAGAATCACAACAAAACATAGAAGAAACCCCAAACCATTCCAAAAAAGTTTTAAGAGGGTTTAAGAGATGTCTAAGATTGTTTGTCTCCAAAACATGTCTCTTAAATTTACTTCATAAACGTAGAACTACAGTGTATGAACATTTATTGATAATTTGAACCATTGTCCATAAGCACTTAAACCAGAGTTTAACCAATGAAAGACAAACTGTGGTGATTCAGTGAAGTATCCCTGAACCCTTGTTTAACCATGAAAACATGAATCATGCTGCATTTGGCACGAGTGTTTATTATCAAGAAACAAATGAAATTTGAGTTCAGTGTTCATGTGAACATTTTGGAAACGTTTCCTTGTCTTTATTTAAAAATGTAATCCAGGCAGCATATTGTTCCCTTCATAACAGATTTTCATTTGCACATTATTCGTACAGTGTAATTGTTAAACAGGGTTGTACATTTGTTTAGTCTGTGCAGTGCAGGCTCTGATAACTGGGTACATCTTTTGTATTTCGCTCACATTTTGTAAACCTTGTGGGAGGACATTCTGTTATTTGGGGACAGTGCCGGGTGCTCGAACAAAATCAGACTTTGTTTCTTGTCGTGTTGAAGGTTTCGGCTGCCCTTGCCAAATTTATTTTTATCATCTCCAACAAGAAGGTTATGTTTTCAGTGTCATCTGAGAGGAACTGGAAAGATTTTAATAATGTTTAGTCAGAAGGTTAAGGACAAGGACAAGCGATAAAGACATTTTTGTATGATCTGTTAGCATAGTTTTTTTCCCCATGAACTTCATTTACATGAATTAAAAGACTGCCGACATGTGTGTATCCCAAGATCCTCTAACAGTGTGAATGAGAAAGAAAGATGGCTTTCTGGGTTACATTCTGCCAGAGAGTGAAGTCCATCTTGATGCAATACTCAAAAAGCATATTTATGTTGAATGAGGTTTTGTTAGAAAGAGCAATGGATATTTATGATGAAGAGGATGATTTTCACTCCAACCAAACACATTTACAGAGTAATCTGAGAGGATCTCCATGAAATCTGTTAAACTGAACAGGCGGCTGTGGCTTAGAAGGCTTAAAAGGTAGCGCGGGTTGTCCACTAATCAGATGATCAGTGGTTCGATCCCCGGCTTCTCCAGTCTGCATGTCCAAGATACTGAACCCCAAATTGCTCCCGAAGTGTGAATGTGTATGAATGGTTAGCTCCTAAAACTGATGAGCAGTTGACACCTTGCATGGCAGCCAATGCCATCAGTGTGTAGTCGGTCAGTGTAGTGGGAAGACTAGAAAGGCGCTATATAAGTACAGTCCATTTACCTTTGTTGGATCATAGTTTGGTTTATATCTTGGGTTATATCTGTGAAATGGTAATTTTTATATTGCTCGAGTTACGGAACTGACAGTGTTGTTTGATTCTGATGAAATGACTGTCCAATCATAAAACTTCAATCAGAAACTTTCAAACAAATCAACAGGACAGATGAAATTTGACAGCAGGTTGGAGAGCCGTAGCCTTAAAGATTGAGAACGTATCTGAACCCAAAGTTCACAAGGTTCAACTTTTTCCAACTGTACCTCACGATCCTCTAGAACTATCTCTTAATTAAAAAACATATTCATCTACAGTAACAGCAGGTTTATTTACTGTCATCATTAAGCCGGTTATCAACTCTGTTAACTCTGTTTTCCACTTCATGTATGGCAACATCAGAATGCTTCTTATGAAATGAGATGAAATCGTGAAACCTGTGGTGAGGTTTTGTTGTTGAAGGAGGAAAATATTGATATATTCAGCAAGGAGAAATGTATAAAATATAAACACACAGCTTGAACAGAACACAAAACTGAAGAGAATATCCAAATATTAAAGGTGAGTCTTAATAAACGTAGGAGTCAGATTTATTATCTGTGTCTTTTTAAAGATGTTTGGTGTTTTGGTAGAAAAAAAAAAATCCCTGATAAGGTCTGACAAAACTGTTGCATTTATAACTTACTGGCTCATTAACAGTGTTTTTATCATCCTGAGCTGCACTTTTTGGAAGTTTGAAACAGAAAAGTGACTCTACTGATCTACTGTAACCCTTTGTCCCTGTTCTTGATGATGGCTCTTGATGACGCCATGTTTTCAGTCATCTAGTCACACTTTGATTTTGTTCTGATCCCATACATTAGTTTGCTCCTGTGCATGTAAGCTGTGCAGCATAGGTGACAAAAGCGAACCACCTTTGTGACACAGGACAATTAAGCCAAAAGAGACGGTATCTAGCCATGCCTGATTTTGTTTCTAATGTGTGATCTACTGTTTTAATTAATAATCTTTAGAGATTTTCAATTTTGAGTCAGTCTATCTGTTTCCTCTGGGTCCAGTCTTTATGCTAAGCTAGGCTAACCACCTTCCTTAACTCTAATTATGATGATATAATTTCACAACAAAACTGTCAAAGAATTCCTTTAAAAGCTGTCACATGACCTTTTTTCTGTCTCCTCAGTAAATAAATCAGAGAAATGAACAATGGTAAGAGGACTGAACACTGTTCTGAGGTCAGTAAGGGAGTGCTACCTGTCAGGCTTCTCATACATCCACTGTGCCTGAGGGTATATAATCCTGACAGCTTTCTCTCTTTGTATTTGTACTTAATATTATAGACACAGACGTTGTGTAAAATGTATTTCTTCTACCAGAAAAGTGTTTAATTAAAAAGTTACCTTTTCCACCACTCTCTCTCTCTCTCTGCACCAGCTCTGCTGCTTCCTGCCCGAGGGACTCCATCCTGTTGCTGCACAGTTCTACTCTAGCAGTTCTATTAGCAACCTGCTTCAATAGAAAACAGAGGGTGCCTCAGGCCTGCTGGGCTCCTCTCAACTAAACTCACCTGCAGTTTTCACGGAACGAGAGGCACAGGCAGTTATGGAAGGCTCCATGTGCTCTGTGTGGTGTTATTGTTATATGAAAGAAAAATAAGTGAGAGATTAAATAGCAGCCATTTGCAGTAATTTCTAATAATGACGTCAAAATTCAGGGCCAGATGAACTCAATAGCGGGGCCAGGGGGCAGCAATAAACTGTGGGCCCCCCTCAACCCCCCTGCTTATCCCTGACTGTGAGCTGATGATGTCGTGTGCAATTCTATATTGTCTCTCAGCAATGAAAAATGTATTTGTTTGTTTAAAGGTATAGATGGTATAGTGCTATATTGAAGAGACATGTTCATGTTGTTGCTGTGTGACTTTACACAAATAAATTCATACACACATAAGCAAACAGGAAGGTGAAAAGGTGAGAAGAGAAAATAAATTCCATGTTTTTTAATGCCAATGAGTCCACAGTCACTTTGTTCGCACTAAGACAGGAAGTGTAACAATATGATTGGATAAGGCTGACTCTATGTTACACCACTAAATCAGTTATCTAGCCCACAAGCTGTAATTGTACATATAGTTTAATTCACGTTTTACAGCCTATTTATTGCAAATGGATTGTTAAATATCATTGTAAGAGTAACTATCATAAAACTACAACATGTCACTACAGTTTTTACTTTGCAGCTGAGACTCGTCTCTGAAAAGAAATGGCATTCACAACTTCCCAGAGACAGTCATATAAGACAAAGAAAGACAGCAGAGTGTCAGATTTGAGAAGCTGGAACCAGAGAATGTCTGGCGTTTTTGCTTGACAAATAACTTCAATAATGAATCAGTTATCACAATAGTTAATTTTCTGTCAATCAACTACGTGATTAATTGCCCTTAGGTTGTATGTGGTGTACCGGTTGTTTTGAGGGAAAGACAATGCCATGGTTTAGTTTTTGCTGTGTGCTCTGTACCTGATGGGAACTTGGAAACAACGTGTCCAAACACATTCCAGGGCCGGGGGTGAACAGGGATCAGGGCCTCATTGGAATTGCAAAGCGGGGAGGAACTATTACTGAGCAGGGAGAACTACAGCGTATACCTGTCCCTGGTTCTGGGAGAAAAAAAGTCCTATTTTTCCCTTCGACAATATTTTGTGTGTGCAAAAGATTAACAGCTGTGTCAGAAAATCTCTGCTTCTTTAACCTCTTCCACTCTGCGTGGCCACCAACATGCGCCAACATTACTGTCCTTCACAGGCTGTAGCAGGTTCAGTTTTCAAGCTACATACTGATATTATATGAAACTAGAAGACTTAAAGCACTGGTTCCAACCATGTCATGTTACCTTGTCAGAAAGGAAGGTAAATAACACTTTTATATTTTGGCAGTTTTAAAATGGGACTTCTGACCTCTTACCTCAAGATATCTACATGAAAATAGGTTCCATGTGTGGCGAGGCGAGCTGACAGACAACGCCACCTGGGGAATTTCACCCCAGGAAATCTCTCATGACAAGCGGACAACACAAGTTCGTTACCCAGACAAGACAGAGACGTGGTTCCAAAATAAGACAAAATTTATTGATGTCAATTGAAATAATTACTAAATGAAGATCTGTAAAAAAAAAAAAGGAATTAATGACACAAAATAACTCAACTTATGAAAAAAATAACATTTATTAACAGATGTCTTTTGAAAAACACTAAAAATTATTCTTTAAAAAGCACTTATGCTGAAATTAACAAAAGGGGGTGAACAGAAGCCAGCTACAGGGAGGCAGCCTACCAAAGGGTGTGTTCCAGGAGTGCAACAACTTACCCACCACGCGTGCTCACAGCAATCACGGCAAAATGGTGCAGCACTGCAAACTGTGTCCCAGTGAACTTTAACACTACAAACCGTGAGGGGAACCACACTACCGTGCCTAGCCTCCACTAAAGCCGACTAATGCCACTAAAAGGAAAAAAGAGCAAAACACAATATTAAACAATTAAAAACACCAGTTGGTCCAAACTAAACAACATGAGTCAATCTTAAAGGCAAGCTAAACCCAGGCAAAACAGCAGCTGACAACCTATAAATTCAAGAATAGCAAGTTAATAGTTACAGAGAACACATATGTTAACATTTCAATAATATCCTGCCTGCAAACAAACATGTACCTTGGTAAAAAGGTGCATAGACTAAGCCACTATAATGTGTGCTCCCAACTATAAAAGAGGAGAATTCAGATTAGTACCACTTTATCTTGTACTGTATCAGCAGTCCACAATATACCTTTATTCCTACCTAGATGCAGGCACCAGTAAGACCAGGCCAAAAGAGGGAGAAGAATTCAGGGCCAGCATCAGCCAGAGAGAGGCAGACAAAGAGAGTCAGGAGGCCACAGGTGCTCTAAATGCCCTCAGCCTACTCAGGGGGGGAGTGGCCTGAACACAGGGGTGCGTTCAGGAAATAACCTAAGTGCACTGTTTCCCCATCACACATGGGTACCCATGAGTATCCCCTCTACACACGTCTTTTCTTTCTAATCGCATGCAGCTTTGCAGTAAAATGTATTTTGGCCTAGTGTATTTGAATATTTCAGCATACTGTATTGTAGTGAGAGCATTTTTTTAAAACTTGAAACTCACTGTACAAAATCATCTATTGTTACCTCTGGGATAATCACAGCTTCATGAAATTTCAATGAGCACAGAGAATGGATGGCTTTTCTAGGTATACTGACAATAAGGGGGGTTTCTGAGCAATTTCTAGAAGAAATCCTCTTACAGAAACATCCAAATGTCAAAAGGCTATGATACCAAATCACAGCATGAATTTTCCTGTGGTGTTCCTCATGTGTCTTAATGTGGTAGAAGCCTGTGGACATAAAAACATAAGCCGTGACCCGAACCAAACCCTCTAATGAAAGAGCCTAAAATTCTTGGAGGGTGATTACTCTGTTGAGACAACTCACTTCACTTTCACTGAGTCAACTTCGATGATTTTAGGAACTATGGTGTCATGCTGTGGTCCCAGTTGCATCAAGAAAGTGTTTTGAATTTGCTGCATCTCTGATTCTCAACTGACTGCCTTCTTCTTCATAACAATGATGACAAGGCTTGTGGGTATTGATATGTGAGTAACACCAACTTATATGATCTTTACACCATCCATCCTGTGTGGAAGAAGACATAAAGCTGGAGACCATGAACTCATGAGTAAACTGTTTACTGAGGTAATAAATACTAATTACCTACTGTCAGTGAGAATAACACTTTTCAGCATACCAGTGAACCATCAACACATCTTTCACCCGGGGTCTCTCGACAGGTTGAACCAGACATGGTTGTGGCAGGAAAGTATGGACGGGATTTTCACACGAGGCATAATGTCCCTAAAACAGTGGACAGCTCTGAACTGTTTTCTGGCAGCGTTGGGTTTTCAGCTTACAATAAGCCATTATTGGTACAGCATTATTTGTTCAGATTTTCAAGATAAAATTAATTGTTTGGGAAGCATAACCTGACAAAACCTGACAAAGCCTTGAAATTATTGTCAACTCCTCCTAACTTTGAGCTGAGAAAATAAATGTATTTTCAAAAATATGGTTCCAGTTAATTAAACAGCCAAAGAAGAAAGACTTTCTGGAGGTTTTAATAAAAGACAAATATTAACTCCTCATGTTATGTCATCATTTATTGGTTACAATAACTCACTTTTTGTAAATTCAATGTGGTTTAGATCCTTGCCTCTTCCTCCTCAGATGATTAGATTGCTGTTGTGATGTGAGCCCAATTTTAGACTGTGTCAGACCGGTCTCCTGGCTGGTGTTAAGGTTTGGGCCTCACAGCGAAGAAGGGTGTGGAGGAGTGTGAGGAACACTCAGCAAGTCACAATGTCTTGAAGGTCAAGGCTGCTGTCTTTCATCAACAGCCTTCCTGAGCTGCGTGAAACGGAAAGAAAAGAGAACTGGCACTGTGTGTGTGTGTGTGTGTGTGTGTGTGAGAGAGAGAGAGAGAGAGAGCACTCCATGGGCCCTATAATTGTACTGGTAAGATGACAGTAATATAGATCATTGCTGCAGCATTGTAGCCTAAAAAAACATTCACAGCATACTAGCACTGAAATATAAATTTTGTAATGTGTGATGTGATGCTGTAATGCTGCACAGATTAGAACAGAAGCACTTACTGTGGATTCCACACATAAGGGTTCACTGTCATGTATTTACTTTGCTTTCAGAATCAGCATCAGGTTTATTGCCAAGTAGTAGCAAGCCTCAAGTGGACGTTTGAGGAACTGCAGTCACTTCACAGCCACAGGTTGCTGCCTGACCCACCACTGACACACCGTGTACACAAGTACACATCCAGCTGTTATGGAGCAACATCAGAATTTATTTGGACTTGTATTTTTTGCCCAATATTCAATGGTTTCAGCTCTGTTTTGGTTTTGTTTGGTTCATCAGTAGACAACACTGTCATAATGTTTTCAGATTGTGTTAAAAATAAAAAATATCCATTATAGCGTTTTTAGGTACAACGTCACTCAGCTGCTAGCATGGCTGTAAACTCTTTAGTTGTGTTATGGTTCGTTTAGGTCAGTTTTTTTTCCAAAGCTGTACATTGTGATTTTTCAGATGTACAGCAGACAGAAATAGTGACAGTCAGAGCCAGCCATGGAACGATTTGTCACTGTTAACAGAGCTCATGCTGATACATATCGGCCCTTAACACAGTCTGAGACGAGCAAAAGAGACAGGAAAAGCATCAAAATGTGAATGCTGCCAATTAAGCCTGAGAGATCTTGAAACAACACATCCCCTTTATGCCAGCGAGCATATTAAATACTTGAAGAAACTAAGAGACTGAGAAATGAATGAAAAACAGAATGAGTGTATCAAAGATTATGTATTGTAGTAAAAAAATCAATTTGACATAGAATGACTGCATTTGTATTTTGTCATGACTCAGTTTAACAATTCAGTGGCTCAGTTTGCACCACAGCAGCTCAATTTAACAACTTGCCACGATCAATTTAGCCCTAACCCAGAGCAAACTGAGCCATAGGACCACTTTAGTTTTCAATGGTTAATTTTTATTTTCTCTCAGTTAGCCAGAAACCTTTCATTTTACTTAACAGCCTGTACCTGAAACTGCACTAATGGGTGGAAAATTGTTTATTATCTCAAAAGGAAAACCTTGGAGTGAAGAATAGGCTGTAAGCTCCAGTGATCCGGTCACAGCCCTGGATTTCATGGGGTGCAAAGGACTGGAGGTGGACAGGTGCACAGAAAAATGGTAACAGCTCACATTTATCCTGCATGTTGAGGGCGAATGTTGGTCTTTGGTCAGTTGAGTTAAGAACAGGCTTAGGATATGTTTAGTCTGACAGCTGTTAGGGGCAGACTGACCTTTCAGGTGTTTATCTAACACATTTGGCATATACAGTATATATACACAGTATATGTGTACGCATGTGTACATGTACCAGAGACTATATTGTTTACTATAATATCCAGAATGAAGGAGATTCTTTGCTCTTAAGTTGTGCAGTGCCAGCAAACAGCTGAGTCATATTTCATGGCAGCATTCATATGGTATTTTCATGTTTCTTTAGATGGTAAAAAACATGTTTTTAAATGGTAAGATACAGAATAAAACAACAACCTTAAGCATAATATTAACAGTACAAATAACCTTTTACTGTAATATCATAAAAAGTTCTACCTTATTTATTACAGTAAAATTCTGGCAACCACAACTGACAGTTTTTACCATAAAAACTTTCTTTTCTTTTTTTTACAGTATAAACTTGCTTTCCTTTAATGCAATGCTTGTGTGAGCCAGACTTCTGGACACTTCAAGTTCTTTTCTCACTATATGTAGAGCTAGCTTTCTGTAATCTCAGTTAGCATTAGCATTGCTAAGTGGTGGGGTTTGAAAGATTGACTAGAACAGCCAAGATTCACTCCAGCAGCCACAGCACACATGTCGCATCCGTGGACTGGTGGAATTTGGCCGCAAGTCCCTCATGTTAATCTTGTTCCTGTGCGGCTGCCGGACCGTGGCATCATTTGGCCCGCCTCAGGCCCGCTGATGATCCACCTTTTTGACGATATTTAGATTAGCCGGGAGGAGGAAGAAGCAGTACATCCAATGCGGTGGCAGCCAGCACCACTTTTTTTTGGCTTTGGAAAACCTACGGGTGATGTCACTGATGCTCTGTCCATTTTTTATGATGTCAAGATCTCCCTTACAATACAACCTTAGAATCTATGAGACTGTAAAGCTGGGGACGCTTAGTTGTTGGAGATATTACTAGATTTACAACCAGTGGAAACAACTCATAAATATCAATGAATCATATATATTGCCGGTTCCAGTTATTGATGACAACTTAAACTATCTACACGACAGAGTTCAGGACTTTATCTTCCGTGTTTTGATACACTGGTAATGATTTTAAAATGACAGACGGTCACGCTGCTATGTGGTCCAGAGGGATAAACCAACATGGGTCAGGTAAACAGTATACTAAATGCCAGCATAGTGATATAATATGCATACTTTGGAATCACGTCAGAATGTCTCATTAGCGTCAGTTTAAAGTCGTACACGGAGTAAAGCAGCAAGCTGAATTATGGTTGTGACTCCAGCAGCAGCACCCTCAGGTGATCAGAGGGCACAGCGGTGATCTAATGCCACCTTCAGTCAGGTACAGACAGCTTTCCCACCAGGCTTCATGTGACACATCACTTCTGGTCTCTGTGTGAGTGTGTGCCTATGTGTGTGTGTGTGTGTGTGTGTGTGTGTGTGTTTGTGTAAGTGTGGGAGGGTGCATGCATTCACTCCCAGTGCCAGCAATTTCCTGCAGCAGGATGCTGTCAGTCCATCTGATGGAGAAATACAATTAAGTTTCATTTTTACATTTAGCTTCTGCTTTTCAGCTGGGCTAAATTGTCAGCTGCCTCCATCCAGCACCACACTGTTCTTTGGTGTTGTTGTTTTTTTTCTACGTTTCTCTTTTTCTGTTATGTTGTCATCACTCCTTTTATTCCACCACCAAACAGCTCCACATTTCCCCCAAAATATGATGGCTATTGTGGCCAATTAAGAGATGCACAAATATCGTTTTTTATTGCCTCCTGAAAGCCATTTTCCCTCTAGATTATGGCATTTAAGGCTGTTTGGAAACTGTTTTGGGGGGGGAAGATTACTTATGTTCCTTCTTTTTCATTTCTACAAAGACATAAACACATTTCTTATGAAAGTTTGAATCTTCTGACTTTGATCTAGAGTTCCCACTTTCAGAATTTTGACATAATGAAAGGACTAGGTTTGCTGCCCACGCCACATTACACTGTTGGCTTCCTGGTGTGTGTGCGTGTGTGCGTGTGTGTGTGTGTCTGAACCTCTGTGTGTCTGATTATAGCTCAGCTATTAGGTGAGACAACAGTGCCCCCTGCAGAACAAATTTAAAGCATCATACCGTCCAGAGTAACACTTTTCTGTAAGTGTGTGTGTTTGCCCAGGCGTCTGTATGCATGTGTGTTTAGTCCCTGTATTCCTCCTCACCTCTCTCCGTCTCTGCTGCCTAACCGCATTTTGAAGCCAGGCAGTCATCAAAGATAAAGCATTACTTCACGCACTTGAAAAGAACCTTGTGTGCTTTGATGCTGTGAGCAGAGATAGCGGCGTGGCAGCTCTATGGATTGTAGTTATGGATATTCTCTGGCTGACAGCAGGGGAGGCCGCCCGAAAACAAGGCAGCAGTAAAGACATCATCAGCCCATAAATGATGCAGTTCCCCTCCGGACGAAAAAATATGGCAGCTTGAGGTTATTCTGCTCACCATCAGGTCCCACGTCTCTATACAGGCCTGTCTGTCTGAGACTCTGGTGCATTAATAATGAGCTGACATGCCTGAACTACCTGTAGTCGAAGCCTTTGGGGATGAGTTTAGGATCATGGTGATACACTCTCACTGCAGCTGGAGCGGATTTTCTTTTTGTTTTCTACACAATACTTTTTGCTTGTGGAAGCAAGTTTGGCTCACAATCCTAAACTTAATTTCAAGTTCCCTGCTTACCTGATAAGTCATGTTATTATAGCTTCGGCTAATCAGCATGTTGTACATGAATGAATGAAATGACTAGTTGTCATGTGAAATATATCAAATTAGCACCATCATGCAGGTATGCTGAGTTTTTTTTAGGTTCTTTCAGCTCACTGTGCTACTTACAGCACATTTCATCCAGTAACTAGAGTGTGGAACATTTAGCAGCAAAAGAGACAGATATTTTTCTCAGGGTTTTAGTGGAAACAGAGCTAAAGGCATGCCGCATTACCACACAGACAGAATTCAAGGTACAGTACAGCCAGGATCTGTGGAGTACTGCTGGTCTGACATAGAAAACAGCATGCATGGGTCTTTTGTTGTGCTTTGTTCTGTTTTTCTTTCTCAGTCTACATCATATTCACATTCACACGGCCTTAACCGGGACTACGAGTGAATGCAATTGTTATGTTGTCTGCTTTTGTGTGTGAATATGTGTCCTACCACATTATATCAACTTTATTGCTATTCAAAGTGTTCAGTCTGATGCATTCTGACTTGTAACTCAGTGTAACTTACTTCAAAACTGAGGTATGCTGGTTGCTGAGTACCTGATATAAAGGTCAAGAATGGAGCTCATTCATTGGTACCCTATTTGTTATCATTACTGTTTCAGCTACGTACATTAATGCTGTGAAACGGTCACAGCTGGTTGGATTTAGGCATGATAACTATGAGGTTCGGTTTAAGAAAAGATTGTTTGGAATAAAAGAAGCACAAGACTGGGGGGGTTATGATGATGGAAGCACAGGACGAACAAGAGCAAAAAGTCCATATAGGAGGTCATGGTGGATGGGTGTTAACACAGGAGATCATAATGCATTTCTTTCTTTGTTCCACCATTTTAAATATTCCGCTAGAAAATACCATCTACCAATGTGCTCAACATCAACCAATCACATTGTCCTTGGCTGAGGTAAAAATAAGACGGCCCTGCACGCGTTCTGTCCTGAGTTTAATGAAAACACATCAGCAGAGTCTCTGAAGTCCAAGTGACTGAACAGAAGCTGCCCTCTGGTCCTCCCCCGGGTTCTTTGCAGGGAACAAAACTCAAAACACACAAATGTCATATTTCCTTTTTGTGCACAACCAATCACATTGTGGTCTTATGCATACTAATTAGGTAGAGTTAACATGTTGCAGCGCTGGAACACACACACAACAACTATAGCTCTCAAGACTGCAAGAGTTTTCTAATATGTATCTCTGCTTGACTGTGCTCTGTCTGCTGTGTTGGTTAACAAATCATTTAGTCTAATTGTGCTCTCTTCTTGTGGTGTCTATAGACTCTAATCTGATTGCAGACTTCTCTTATGGTGTCAGTTGACTATAATGTCTTTTTCACGTTTTACAACAGAAATATCACACGTACTGTGTATCATCAGTATATTTGGTTTTCCTCTCGCATTCCAACAGCTTCACACAGAGCCCAGCTGTGTAACTTGCATGTGTAATGATGGACTCACTGAGGGTCCAGCAGGGTAGAGGTCAAGTTTTACTAGACCAAGCAAAACAGAGACACAGTGCAAGACTTTAAGTCCCAGCCCTCATTTAAAAGGCTAATATCAAGTTCAAAACTTTCCTCTGTTGCTGTCTGTAAAGTAAGTCGTAGTCATATATTTGCATCTATTAGTGTCAGTACAGTAGCCTAAGTGCAGCTCAAGTGAGGTGAAGGATGATATTGAGTAAGATAAGTTATATCAGAGCCACCATGATTCATTACAGTTTAAAATTCAACAGCTGTAGATTTAGTCAGCCTATCAAACGCTTCAGTGATGGAGTGTGGAGGAGCCCACGGTTCTGTCTGACCCATCCCCCACATCCCATCATCCCTCACACACACTACTGGCACTGAGTAATTCATCGCTGCTACAATTTAGGTGGCTTTTCAGAAACTGTGGCAGCTGTTGTTATTTGGGTGTTTCTGTTAACCAAGAGTTAGCTTGTTATTTTACTTTTGCTACAGTGGATTCTTCCGGTGTTTAACCACGTTTGTAAGTTGCTTCTTAAGGAGAAAAAGTTTATGCTGCTTACTGTCACCACACTTTTCTACATTAGATGTTACAAACTTTTAGAAATGCATCACAATCTGTATTATTTGAATGATGACAGATTGTCAGATGACCCCAGCCTGCTGTCGAGCAGACTTAGCCTTTATGCTAATAATATAATATAATAATATATAATATAATATAGAAAGTATTAGCATTCAGTGTGTGTGTGAAGAATCTATCTGGACCATACACGTTGCTCTGTTTTGAATCATGTGCAGGTTTTAACCACATGGTTGTCAGCATTCACAGCAAACAGATCAATGTATTATGGACGACTGAATACTGTCAAACTATATTTAAAGATGGCGCACCATTCACTTGTAACTGGGCACAAATGGCAAAAGTACTTCCACTTGTTCGGGATGAGAGCATGCTCAGTAGAGTCCTTTCCCAGCTGAGCCTGTTGGACAGAATGTATCAAATTCTGATCATAAAAAGACACATCATGTGGTTTGTGATGTTAATTTTGGATTCAAACTTCCCCTTCTGCTCCTTTTCCAAAATAAAAGTCATTATTAAGTCACCACTTTTCACCCTTGAACATTTTTGATATTCTTGATTTATTGTTGATGTAATTGTTGTGATTACATGATGAAACTATAAGGAGTGCACAGAGCAAAGCTAAGGCCAGTAGTCCAGTCTTAATGCTACTTAATGCTAGTCTGTAAGTGGAGCCATCATATATGTCTGTATTCTCACAATGTTAACGAAAGTGAAAAATAACTTGTATCAGCGTGTATCAGCTCCGTATATAATCCGTAATATAATGGGTTCTTTCTCGGCCCATCCAAATTTCATGAAAATCAGGCTGGTAGTTTTCCCATAATCCTGCTGACAGACAAACAGAAAAGCAAACAGGTAAACGATGCTGAAAACACATTGTCCTTGGCTGAGGTAAAAATAAGACGGCCCTGCACACGTTCTGTCCTGAGTTTAATGAAAACACATCAGCAGAGTCTCTGAAGTTCAAGTGACTGAACAGAAGCTGCCCTCTGGTCCTCCCCCGGGTTCTTTGCAGGGAACAAAACTCAAAACACACAAATGTCATATTTCCTTTTTGGTGGCTGGAGAAACACAGAGGCCACAGCTGACAGTGAAAGGGCATGGACGGAGTGCAGAGAGAGCAAAGGCTGGCATTTGAACTGCGCTGACAGATGTGCTGTTTCACCAATGCCCAAGCAAAGAGATGGTCGCAAACATGAAAGTATGTCTGTGTGAAAAAACAATGAGGTTTTTGAGGTTGAAAGGCAAAAGAGCTCTGAAGGCGGAAGGCCAAGGGCCGGGCGTATGTGAGGGGGGAGCTGGATGGGGTCAACATTAGAAACAGCTGTGGGCAGGGTGAAACTAGTAACACTATAAATACTAATGATACAAGCACAGTACAGTAAGAACACGTAAAGGTGTCTGCTGTGCATGTTGAAGCCTTACATTTTGTGAGAAGACTGATTGGACTGAGTGATAGTAGTCAAAACCTCAACCAACAAGTTCTGTTCATACAGAATACTGAAATTATGTTTCTTTATGTTTTTTCCTTCCTTAAGCTAACATCAAATTTTGTGTGCCTGCATGTGTGTGGGGGCTGTGGGAGAGGGGTAGTTTAGTTCAATTCAGTTCTATTCATAAATCATAACAGTTATTATAAAGTTATCTCATGACTCCATACAGAGCAGGTCTAGACTGAACTCTTTATACTATTATTTAAAGAGACCCAACAATTCCCACCACGAGCAAGCACTTGGCAACAGTGGCGAGGAAAACCTTCCTGTTTGTCTTTGTGTCTTCACACAAGCACAGTGATGAAGTGATGCACCTAATGCAGTATTATTGGATTATAAAGGCTTGTTGCAGTTGAACACTGTTTTTGTTGAATTTCATCATTTACAGGTTTTAGACCCCTGACGTCTTAGCTAAGCATGTCAGGGTACATTAGGGTAAATACCATAAATAGAATAGACACTTTATCGATCCCTCGGTGGGGAAATTCTTCTTTTCCCTCAAGTTTTTACATATATCTGCCTGAAACACAACCACACACACACACACAGCTCATAGAGATGCTGGAGTGATGTCAGGGGAGCAGTTAGGGGTTTGGTACCTTGCTCAGGGGCACCTCGGCAGTGCCCAGCAGCAGGTGAACTGGCACCTGTCCACCCTCCATACTTAGTCCATACTGGACTTGAATCAGCCACCCTCTGGTGCCCAAGCCAAATCCCTACAGACTGAGCTACAGCTGCCATGTTGTATAGAATACCCTTAATCAGAATCTGAGTCAGAGTCAGATTTATTGCCAAGTAGGTTTTCACTTACAAGGAATTTGTCTTGGTGTAATTGATGCAAAACAAACATTAAGTAAAAATTATAGGGAAGATCAAAAATCAAGTATTAAAAATATAAACAATATAAATATATGTTCTAAAAAGAAGGAGCTGTTGTGCAGAAATGTGCAAGGATTTTTACAGGTAATAAGAGTGAGAGTTCACAGTGCGCAGAATATTATAAATGTGCAGATATACATCAAAATGAGCTAGTCCAAAATAAATAAAGGCTGTGCGTTAATGTAACACGGGAAGACTGTAGATACTGGGTTAACGTAACATGTCTGGATGGAGAGAGGGAGCGAGTCAGTGTCAGAGGGGGCTCCAGGCCTTGTTGATGAGGCTAATGATGTCAGATTATCTGACAACAAATGAACTTCTTCTTGTGATGTTTTAGAATGAATGAAAGTGACATCAGTCGGCATGCCAACAGTACTATAAATGTTCCGAGACGTTTTGAAGTTTTCTAAAAATGTGATGAACGGATGTTAAATGTCCACAATATATAGCGTTTAGCATGTTAGCATACTAGCTGCTAATTAGCACTAAACACAAAGTAAAGCTGAGGCTGATGTTAGTAGGTTTAGTTTTTTATAAACCATTTCTGGATACACCACCTGGGGACCTCAAGTGTCTGTGCAACATTTCAGGGTGGATGTTGAGATATTCTAGTCTGAACTGGTGGACCCACTGATCTATAACACTGCTAATAATAACATGTACTGATCGTGTTCACCCACAAAGGTGTTGTCAGGTATCCTGGATGATTAGACCTCTGCTCAGCATGGGGGAGGGGTAAGAGGACCACCAGTCCCTGTGCACTAATACGATGATGATGATAAAGGTGTAATTTGTTCAGCCCTGGCACATGAAGCAAAGCTCACTGGGGAGTGATGGAGATGTCACTCAAGTCCATCTGTACACACCCACACAGTCCTGAGAAGAGGTCAGCCAGATTAACTGGAATCACCTGTGTGGGTGGACCTTGCTTGTGCAGGGACTCGAGACAAAGAGGAAATAAGACATACTATTGGATTGCCAGATGAATATGATTTCAGTTCTTTTCCACCATAAGGGTTCCCGTCATGCTTTGTGATGTTAAAAGTCAGTAAAGAGTAAAAGTTTTGTTGTTTTCTGTTTATTTAAAATTTGAGATATAGACAGGAATCATGGGAGCACACAGAGGCTAGACTCATACCAGGTTGTGATGTATGGCATTAATCATTTCATTTAAAGAGTTTTTATGAAAACTCATAATAAACATTGTCAAATGCCATTAACAAACAGTGTAATAGCTCAGCCAGTGTTGGCTAACAATAAACATGCTAGCCACTGCTAGTTCTTATTTTACTATACCTTAAGGTCACGGGACGAGAGGCAAAAAAAGTTTAATTTATTGATCTGCAGAAATTAATTGGCAGCATTTCTGATAATCATAAATTGTCATCTGTAAAACTAAGAGTCACTTTTTTGGAAAAAATGATGTGAAATGAGCAGTTAAAATGAACAGGAAGTTCCTTCTTGACATTGTAACAAGTAGTTTGACAAAAGGAATCTTCAGATCCATTTAGCTTGTAGCTTGTAGCATGTAGCTTTTATTCAGATCTGATCTAACAACCGCATGTCAGGTCTTCATCAGTGTAGGGACTCTGTTCAGTTGTCATAGAGACGTCTGCTCCCCTAATTAAACTGTGTGTATTCTTAAACTCAATCTTAAAGCCCAGGTACGTGGTCATTCTCCTTCATATGTGGGTGAATATGCACATGCTGTCTCAGTCTCTCTCATGTTTTATGAGCATCATGAATCTTCTCAGTATCTCATTGTGTTGCACACTCCCTCTCCAGCCGGACATCACAAATCAGTCCTGTCTTCTTTATCATCATGACTTATTGCCGCCCTCCCTTCCTCTCTCTTCATTGACACAGACTTTAAGATGCTGCACTCTTCTATCCATCCTTCTCCTCCCCCTCTGTAGACCGGGTATAAAATATTTGTGGCATTCTTCAGCTCTGTGGGGAAATGATTATTCATCATGACTATTAACGTTCTCATCATGGCGGCTGTCATCAGGAGTTCCTTCAGTCAAGTTGACTTAAGCAGCTGCTCTGTTGAGCTGTATGATATTTCACTGCCTCACACTCCAGAGAACCTTTCTGCCTTATGACTGAATTAAAATGGAAAAGTATATGAATCGACCTTCATTGATGTTTTCTGCATGTCCCAAAATATTCAACCAAAGGCATATGAAAAATGTATTAATAATACTGAAACATTTTGTCAATAATAATTTATCTAGCTTTCTAAAATAATGACAAGAGAATACCACTACTCATGGAAAGGTGATGGTATATGTATAACACAAGAGCATACAAGCAAACTGTGTAACAATTGTTGTGTACTGATAACCTCTGGACACATCTTCAGTGATGTTTTTGGCAGCTGTTAGGTGTTTCAGGTCTTTCAGCATCATGCAACCTCCTCCAGGTGACCCAGCCTCAAGTTGTATTCAAATGGCTAGCTATGACTCTTCTGAGCCACAGTCATGTTATAGTCCTCTCCGACAGAGGGAGGTACTGCAAATATCCTCACTCGGTTAAATGTGCACCACATGTACTAAGGTTGAATCCTTACCTTAGTGGCCTGGATTCATTTCCTACCTAGCTGCATGTCATCACGCATCTCTCTCCACTCTTCAACTGCTCCTATCAAATGCAATGAAAAGCCCAAAAAGTAATCCATATAATCTGCTGACAAAGTTTGGAGAACTTTCTTTCAAAGGCTTTATCCAAGCAATCTTTCCAGGGCACTGTCAGCTCAAGCAGCACAGGGTCATACTCACTGATGGCTTCAGTGATGTTCTTCAGGATCATGCTTCCATCTGCACTGTCCCTCTCCAAGTGGTTTTGTGCACCAGCTGAGGATGCTCTGGGGTTCCTCACTTGGAAATTTGATGTGGTGAGTCTCAACTTTCCAGCCCAGGTCACTTTCCACTTGACCAATTCTTCCACGTTGTCCATGCTTCCCTTTTCCACCAATTCAGAGGTTCTTGTGTCCTCTACTGCTGTTCCTGAAAACCTTCCCTGTGCTGGGGAGTTGGAAGGATCCTAGGAACTTGTCTTTCATCCTCTCTCTCACCTTTCTTAGCCCCAAAGATCTTGATTTGGCTGTTTTGAAACTCGTTTGGGGCAGCCTGATGTCTTGGGGGTTGTTGTTGGGCGGAATTTGTTCTGGGCTCTCTGCATTCAGCAGAGTCAGTGAGCATGTTCATGGCTAGGGAGAACAGTGAGGTGTTGTGAGGTCAGTGTGAGCCGCACCAGCTTGTGTGGCACAGGGCCATATGCATTTGCCAGGTCGAGTCCCAACACTGACAGGTTGCCCTTGTTCTCTCTGGCTTCCCTGATGAGCTGTGTCATATGTGCTGGCATCCCTGAAACGGCATCCTTCTGGACTGATGTGTCGACGTACCTGTTCTTGGTCAGGTAGGTGCACAGTTGAGTTTTCCTCCTTTTGAATCAACATTTAAAAGGTGTATAGAATAGAATAGAATAGAATAGAATAGAATAGAATGTTGGCATTATGCAATGCATAATGAAATTTAAGTGCTGTCTTCAGTGCAGGAAGTACAAGTATAAAGCATAAAACTAAAAAGCAACTTGAAAAAACAGAGATAAAGGAGTAAAAATACGGAAAAATTAAAAACAGTGCATACATACAGTATATGCAGAGCACCAGCCCATGAGTTATTTCATGTAGTTACTTAGGGCAGTGATGGCCTCAGCATAAAAGCTGTTTTTTAGTGTGTTTATGTGGGTTTTTAATGTCCTGTATCCCCTGCCTGAGGGTAACTGTTCAAACAGGATGTGGCTGGGGTGGGATGGATCCTTGATGATGTCCTGGGCCCTTTTGAGCCAGTGGGAACTGTAAAGCTCTTCCAGGGAGGGGAGGGGGCAGCCGATGATTTTCTGGTCACTGGAGCGCTTTTCTCTCTGCAGCTGTGCAGCTGGCAAACCATACACAGATACAGTAAGTCAGGATGCTCTGACGCAACGGTAGAAGGACACAAGCAGCTTTCAGGAGAGGTGGTTCTTCCTGAGGATCCTCAGGAAGTAGAGTCTCCGCTGTGCTCTCTTCACACATGCATTGTATGTGCACAATGTGTATTGAAGCAGCAATGATAAGTCAATCAAAAGATATAAAAAAGAAACTGAAGTTATTTTATCCAACCTCTAACATCTAGCATCATGTAGCAAAGCCCAAAGCAGAGAGAAAAACAGTAGTTGGATTTATTCTTTTGGGTTCAAGGCAACAAAGCAGTTTTACACACACAAAAGACAATGCAAAGATTGTAGCTGCCTCTTGCTGTTAATTTTTTACCCTACAGGTCCCACTCATTAAAACAGTGATCTTTAGAACCTAATGGTCAAAACTTCCATACATTACCTTTAAGTTTACATACTGTTAGGCTAGTAAAACATGCATCATTTCCAAATGGACAGTCAAAACTATATTTCAACAAAACTTCTATCAGTGTTGTGTGTAAATATATGTCAAACTGCAAATGGAAAGGTGTTTAAGAGTTTCTACTACACTGCTACCTCTTATTTCTCAACCTGTTGAGTTTGTTAGTTTCTTTATTTATTTATTGCATCTTATTTGCCTGAGCCAAGTTTCCACAGTTTTCACCTAGCTCATTAAGACACTTGGGTGAGTCGAGCTGTGGCAGCAGTAAGTGGTGTCCAAGAAAACAGCCGCTGCTTCACAGCTTCCAAGTGTAAACTGTGTGAAACCAGGCTGACATCATCATGTCCCAGAGCAGCTTTATAATTGGAGGTTCTCTGCTCTGATGTGAGACTGTGCACCAGAGAATCCTCTGCAGTGCCTGTCGGACTCTCCACTGAAGATGTCCATGCTATTCAACAATGACAGCAGACGTTCTGAAAGCTCTGAGCTGCACTTTTCAAAGGGTTGTATATTCACTCAAAAGAGGTGGAATTTGGATTTTATACACAGTGTAAATACTGCATAAGCATAACTATTCCACAGTACTTTTTACTGTCAGATAGCCATTAAAGCTCAGCTTTTTAAATAACCTCTGGTAAATCATTTTAACACTTTCTGTTTAAGTGCTGGTGGATGCATTATTTTGTTCTGGTTCAAGTGTGAAAATATGGTCATGTTCGAGGATAAACATATGTCTGGTTTTCTGCCATAGTGTCCTGACATGACTGCACGCCTTAGCTAAAGTTTAGAGGAGCTCCTAAACATAACATGATGATGAGTTTAAATTCAAGTTCATACTTTTCTGTGTTTAGTTACACACTGTGGGCAGCATTCATGTACTAAGTAAAGTGGTGTACATAAAAAGAAACAACAGAAAAAGATACGTGTGCATACATATGTATATGTGTGCACACACCTGCCAGTAGAGACAGCATAGGTGAAAGAGGCAGACAGGAAGTGGACTGATGCAGATGCAGATTGGAGGTGAACACCAACACTATGTGTTACTCAAACAGCACTGTTTGACAGTTTGACGCTGTTGCTTGCAGCATGGTGTGTGTTGTATTGAAGTTCATTATTTCAGTTTGTCCATTGTTCTCCTGAGGTTTCTCTTTGCAGTGGCATGAGTTGAGCACTAAGCTGATGGGGGCCCGTGGGCATGAGGACCTGCAGAAATATAGAGCTTGATTAAAAAAAAACATATTGTACATATATTTATATCATCTAGCACTTGATTTTTATCTTCCTTATATTTTTTACAAGATGTAAAAAATAAAAAAAAATGCACCAAAGACACAAAGACTGCTATGTGAAAACCTACTTTGCAATAAATCTGTTTGTGTTTCTGATTCTGATTCTCTGTGGTAGTTCTTATTATGTAATATATTTTCAGCCACAAGCAGGATTTTGGTTTTTATAATAGCTAGTATAATAGTCATATTAGTTGGACTTAAGGATGCAGGATAGGAGTTGCACGCTCAGCTTCTCCATGGGGACACTGCAACAGTCTGTGAGTGGCCAGACATAATTATGCTACAGTATTGTCTCTTTGTGTTGCTGCTTCGCTTAAACAAACACTGGTGATCCTAGATCATAATCAGTATAATGAAGCTGGTTATCACTCGTCTCTGTTCACACTGAGGTTTCAGCTTGTTGTGGCTTCACATAACCAGAACATAAGGAGATTGCCAATAATAAGTTAAAGCTCAATATTGCGATTATACAACAGTTACCAACTGTAGTAAAATAAATAATCAAAAGATATTTTTGCAATTTGCTCTCTTTTGCTCATTGTATCTGTTCTGATCTCAGTTTTATATATATATATATATATATATATATATATATATATATATATATATATATATATATATATATATATACACAGGGTCTGACTAATACCTGGAAAACAATCAGTCACCGCAGTCTGCTACATAATGGAATCCAGTTTACTACTCCAGCAAGTCGTCCGAGCCTTAGTAATGACCTAGCAACAGAGACACTTTCTAGTCCCAGCCAGCTAACGTCAGAGCTTTCTAGTGATCGTGGAGTTTCCCAAACTAAATAAATATGGCACATATAAACACTAAACTGCTTTGCTAGCTCAGTCTTGTAGTGACTAAGATATCTGCTAAAAATCTATATTTTTCCATGGACAGATCTAGCTACTAAATCTGTGAACTTCACATGTATAGCGCTGTATTTCTGTATTTTACATTTCCAGTAACTCCACAGTGTTGTAAAGTCCAAAAGTCAAAATGTATTGAAAAAAGATCGATGTACGCCTTTCCAAAAGTCACAACATGTTTTTCTCATTATGTATTATACATATATATTTTATCAGTCGACCTTTAGTCTTCAGAAACAACATTTTCTCTGAGGTCACTAAACAGTGTGATCTTTGACGTGCTGCACACAAACAAGGTACACACCTGTATTAACGAGGTGCACACCTGTATTAACAAGGTCTCATACATGTCTCATTAATGCATGTTAATGCATGTTACTAACTAAACTTCTTCTCATGGATCGATGGCTGCTGCTGTGGTCCTGCACGACGTCCGCTACTTATATTACTACTGTCATTATCATATCTCCATTACAGTTTATAGTTAGTTAATGATTTGCTGCTGCTGTGCATCTGTGTCTTTCTATCTCCTGCACGTACTTATCACCTTATTAATTGTCACATTATTGTCAACTCATGAGGTTTTGTCAGGATCCTGTAGGACTGTTTACTGTTTTATCAGTGATCTGTTTGGTCAGTAGTCGTGCTGTTGATGTGTTTTGTCATACTCTGAAGTTAACTTGGTCCAGCAGCTCATATACAGACTGTGTACAAATAGGCCATGAGCAATCATATCATAATAAAGCAGCAACAAATTGTACTGGGTTGATGGCAGGTTTACCATTCTTTCAATTGGGATATTTGTCTGAAAATGTGGCTCTTGTAGCCGGCCATCACAAATTAATGAATTCATAGAAAATAACAGAACAGAAGAAAACAGAGGCAGACAGAAACAGAAGAACATGCAGCATACAAATATCAAATATGACTTGGGAGTGAGTGAATTAAAATAGAAGCATATAGTGTGTTCGTTCCATCAGACAAGCATGAGACAGATGACTGAAAAAACACAGCTGAAATGCAGACACAGCTTTATCTCTATCCAACACAGTGCACCAGATAAGTGATACTGCACATTTACACTGCCAGATACGAGATACAAGTGAAGTAAAAGCTGGAGCTGCAATGTCATACAATAACCATACATAATACGGCCTAATATGTGGTGGGCATTCGAGTAAGAGATGAACAAATAAACAAAGTAATTTGAACATTGTCTTTGTTTTTGATTTATTCAATAAAATCAGATTAAGAAGAGAATATGAACATACAGCTGTAATATGTAAGAACATCAATACAATGTCACCAAGATACCACCAAGATACCAAGCCTCAAGTGTGTCAGCTGAAAGGTCAGAGATCCTCACACACGCAAGGTGGTTCAGAGTCTCACAAAGAGTAATACAAGTGACATACATTTATACAGGTTCTGGCCTGCATCTGATGTGAAACCTTCAATTTGATTACAACAAACTAAAGTTCTGTTATTTCTCACATTGACAAGTGAAGCCCTAGTATAGTTTGCTACCCAGCTCTGGGCAGACGCACAGAAAACACAGAGCATAGCAAAATACAGAATACACTACAGTTAAAGATTAACAGTTAACAGTGTCGTTTTGTCACCACAACAAACACAATATTTTACTCCATGGTGAGTAGTAAACTGAGATTTCAGACACTGAACAATCATTATTTTGTTTTGTCCTCAAGGTTCAGTCACTTTCTCTTACACAAATACTGTTTTCATTCACTGATGATCCCACTTCGCTCTTTTTTTATCCTTGTTAATGAAACTCATCACTTTCACTGTTCAGTGTCCTGGTCGGCTTTTACTGTTAAAAATCTGCAGGTAGTGTAGAGCTGCATTGTCAATAGCTCATAAAACATGAAAAACAAGGAGTGATTGAAAATAATTAAATAAAGACAGTATTGCGCTTGTATGTGTGATGGGTAGGCTTTGAGCCAATAGGCTGCCATCCTAGCTGTCCCCTTCCTGGGAGGCTCCACTCTTTTGCCTTGTTGGCAGACATGCACACCTGTGACTGTTTGCCCAGTGTGTAAGCTAATGTCCTGACCCTGTGTAACCTCACAAACCTTTTGTAAAGACTTGTATTACAACCTTGAGACTCTCCCTGTCTCGCTAGTTGGCCCCGGTCACCTATGCCAAGCAGTCGTTGCAGTTTACATCCATGTCTGTCCATACTCCTATAGGGCGGCTAAATGGAAATGGAATTTTTAAATTCCTATGTATGATTTCAGAATATCCATTTTTGAACTGATCACTTAATCTCGGACAGTAAAATGAACTAATCAACATCTAGCTCTGTCTTGCATCTGCTTGTTAAGTGTCTGCCACCACCAGCACTGCACTCTGATACACTCTGAATCTAAACAACACTCAACACTGCTCTGGATCTTCTTCCTACGAGACCCTTCCATACACCCTGCCCCTGAGAACCACATCCTCCTGTGTTTCAATAAACTGTTTAAACTTCTGTGGATGGGATGTATTTTTATCTCTAAACTGTGAGAACAATTTGTTCACTAAATATAATCATGTAAAATAAGTTACACAAACCACAGCATTTGTGTTTTTTTGAACGGCAGCTCATTCTCTCAAACACTGAAAAACAGAACATCTAATTGGTGATAACATGTTGAGCTTTAGAAACGCTGCTGGAGTGATGGCTTCCAGTGTGGAGACTTACTTGCTAATGATAGTGCTGTCTTCAAATTAGCAGCCTTCAATTAACCACGCCAAGCCTTCCACTTCCACACTAACACTCGCACACGCACACACACATTCCTGAGAGACACAGCAGCACGTCCAGATGCAGCAAACTTCTTGAAGCTTTTCTGCAACTCAGAACGCACACAGAAATGAACACTCTGTTTGTGAACATCTCACTGCTCAAACCACTTCCACATCTTAGCGAGACCGATTATTCAAAAATAAAACATATTGGATTGTAAAAGAAACAAAATAACTTTCTTTGAATAAAATAATAAAATCGTTAGCAGATCACGCAGCAGTATTTCATGTAAAACTATGAAAATCAAAGTTTCCGGTGAGTATCAGCCGTTAAATACAGCTAACAGTGTCTCGTCAGGTGTTTCAAATCACTTCCTCTGTTTGCTCTTGAGACTTAACACATCTCATCTCTCTGTATCTGCTTCATAAATCATGATTTGTTTTTCTGTGTCTGGCTGAGAACTTCAAAAAAAAATCTGTCTTTTGTTGTCATAGAAAGGTGAAAGAAGAAAAGAATCCCAGGTAGAGAACTGGTTGTGTTAGAAAATATGATTCCTGCAAAAAACAGCTTTGAAAACTCAAAGAAACAAAATAACCCACGAGGAAAAAGGAAAAAGTCTGTTGTTGTTGTTGCTGTTGTTCTGTAGTTATTGAGAGTTATTAGTCGCTCCTTTAAGAGGTACATGTAAACGTCTTTGCGACTGAAGCAGAGAAGGGTGTTCTGGGTAAGCATGGGTAACATATACATACACCTCCCAAATCTCAACAGCATGTAGTGCAGACCAATGACAGTATAAAGAATGGACAGAGCCTGAGTGACGTCATCTGTAGGTTTCTGAAGCGCTGTTTTGAAGCCGAAAATATGTGACACTGGCTGCCACCATGTTGGATGTACTGCTTCTTCTGCCTCCCAGCTAATCTAGGTATCGGCAAAGACATACATCATCTGCGGACTTAAGGGGTTGGTTGATGCCTGGGTGATCTAATAAGCCATCAGTAACAGCACCTACCTGTCAATCAAGCAGCAACGCTATTAATTATGCGCAACATCAAGCCTTAATATCATCTGAACTGGTGAGTTAAAAACCAGGCTGTTAACCTTGTTGTTGCTGTTTATTTCTCTATTATTATTATTATTATTATTATTATTATTCATTTATTTATTTATTTATTTTGTTGTTTTTTTTTTGTTTTGTTTTTTATTATTTATTTACTCGAGGTTGCCGCTTGGTGCAGACCTGTGCACCGAGCAAGCTGATTGGTTGATTGTTTGGAAAGTTTTCCCTATTTTTCTCTCAGAGTTTGGTCGTGGTTATAAAGCAACACTGCCACACATGAAATTCCTCTTCGAGGCTCTTGTTGTTTGTTGCACGTCTTGTCATTTATGTTGATAAATCCAAAATCTTTTAGGTTTGTGTGACAGATGGTTTGTTTACATTGTGAGGGTCAAACCTGTCAAATCTGTTTCCAGATTTCTTCTATATTTTCTTTTCTTGTTTTGCTAGACGTGAGGCTGCCTCCTAGTGGTCTTTTATGTATGTTGTTAAGATACCTTCAACTGAATACTCTTTCACATTGAAAAGCTACCTGGCTTCAAGTTCTGGAGGAAGTGTTGAGTTTCCTTCATGGTAGCTTAGCATCGCTCACAGAAAAAGGCTAAGTGGCACAGTGCGTGACGTGACTCAGCTGCTGTACTGATGGAATATACAGTACATCATACTGAATTTGTCATGATAGCAGGAGGAAGTGTTGAGTTTGCATTAAGTGTGGCATCAGTCATACTGGAAGAAAATGTTTCATTGTTGAGTTTTATTTCCATGTCATCACATACCAGAGCCGGAGCGCACCACACAACACAACGATTTGTGATAACAGGTCATGCCGAACAGATGCCGATCACTAGCGGTGTATGAATTGCGATTCATCCGAATCGTCCTCTAACTGACCCGGGATTAACGAGTCTGTAGTCTCCATTAACCCAGATCTTTATCGTCCTACACCTGCCTAACACCAGGCCACATACGCAAATTAAAACTATAAGTTGTGTCATTCACTGCTGTCCTTTTAACCTGTACAATCTCATTACAACATGTCTCAGTCCATCCGCCCAAGAAGCAGCCAGAAATCCCCCTACTATCGTAGACAATAAGCAACTGTTGCCACCGTTAGCAATAGCTTCGGGAGTCGGAACTCAGATGAGCTGACACAATGGGTCAGTGTAACTTCCTGCAGACTCAGACTCGGTAGCACAGAGCTCAGATTCAGATTCAGATCCAAAGATCCATCCTACACAAGTAAATCCATACAGCAGCCCAGAACAGCCGGAAACACCCGAGACTCAAGAGACTCAAGAGACCCGTGGATCACACACTGATCCAGGTGACCCAGATTCACTGATACAACTGAGTGGATCATTTCCTTCATGGACTTCAGGGAGTGGTGTTGTCATGCTGCATACTGTGTGCACTGATGATTTTCAGACTTCCCCCTGTTAAATGTAAGATGCCAAATAGAGCAATAACCAAGATGATCAATTCTTTATTTCAAACACAAACTAGTCATTTTAACTGCAGCATTATATGTCGTAAATTACTGTACAGTTGAAGGAGCGATGCTGACTGTGAGTTGTGAGAATATAATACTGTTGTACTCCTGTGGATCACCTGCAGTTCATTTAAAAGATTCTAAGACAACAAAAATATTTTTATTTTCAGGTGATTATACATTAATATAAACATAGTTCTGAATATTATATTCTATAAATAATTAAATTCAATTCACTTCAATTTTATGTAGAAGAGAAGTCCCCCGGCAGTCTAGTCCATAGTCTCATAGCAGCATAGCTAAGAGATGACCTGAGCCAGCCCTAACTATAAGCTCTATCAAAAAGGAAAGTCTTAAGTCTACTCTTAAAAGTGTTGACCGTGTCTGCCTCCAGAACCCAAAATGGTAGTTTGTTCCACAGAAGAGGAGCTTGGTAGCTGAAAGCTCTGGCTCCCAGTCTACTTTTGGAAACTATAGGAACCACAAGGAACCCAGCATTCTGAAAGCACAGTGTTCTAGAGGGGTAGTAAGGTACTATGAGCTCTTTTAGATATGATGGTGCCTGACCATGAAGAGCTTTGTATGTAAGGAGAAGAATTTTAAATTCTATTCTAGATTTAACAGGTAGCCAATGCAAAGAAGCCAAAATGGGAGAGATGTGATCTCTGATCTTGGTTCCTGTCAGAACACGTGCAGCAGCATTCTGAATTAACTGCAAAGTCCTCAGAGACTTACTGGAGCAGCCGCCTAAATCTGACACACTGACCTTTAAGTAAACTTCTGAAAAAGATATATATGTTCATCTTTCACATTAATTGAACAATTTCATACATTTTGTCATTGTTCTTGTTTTTAAAGGTTATTTTTTATTAGAATTAGTTTTGTCTTGGAAAAAAAGACAAACACTAGTAAAAATGAACACTGCACTGCCACATTTTCTGTCAATTAGCTGACTGCAAATAAGGTCTCCCTGTTGCTCTTATGCTAAGTATTGTAATTTAGCCTCAGTAGCCAGCAGCTTGTCTCTTACTGTGTTGATGAATGCCTCGGCTTTACTTTCCAGCAGCTCCTCTAGTGCATGGCCTGCCTTTGTGATCAGGAGACTGTTGGCAGTCTTGTAGGGATACCCTCAACAATCAGACAGAAACGTGAAAAAAGTGACATTGAGGAAGGCTGTAAGAGGGCCCCTATTTGTCTGTGTTTGTTTGTAGTGTACCTCACTATGGAAAACTAAAGATCAGTCAGTAATGAGCTGAACTGCCTATAAATCCACAGCGGTGTCATGAATCCCTCTCACTTGTACTGATTGCTCAGTTCCCAGCAGCTCCGTGGGCAGCAGGGTGCTGTTTTGTATAGGCTGGTTGTTGTTGTGAGGGCTGCTCACGTGTCACCTGATCCTCTGGTCTTGGCCTGTGGTCTGCGTTGGCAAGCGTCCAGTTTTCACTTAGAATCCGGCCAGCTTCCTGGAGCGGCAACAAAACTGCTGCGAGTGCTTATTGAGGGCATCCCTCCGCATGAACAGGAATATCATCTTCATGATTATTACACCACCCGAGTGCTTCCCGCAGCTGAGACAGGCATCTGTTGAGGTACTCTGGTCATGAGTCCATGCCAAATGGCAAGATGTTGAGGCAGCAGTGCCTGCAGGGGGAGATGAATGTACTGAGCTCCTTGTGTTTCTTTTTTTTTTCCTCTGCTGGACATATTTGCCAGAATCCAGAGTATCATAATCATTTGTAAACCATTTAGCTGCATTTGACTGTGCCAACAACTGGTCCTCTGATGCCAGCAAACAGTATCACTTTACCTGTAGAGCCTCATTAGCTCTGAGAGGTCAAGCACAATCTTTGCTGTTATTCCTGGACATTTTGTGCTATTTCTGGATCCAAGCACTAGTTAGTGAGCACATCTATATGACAGTTCCCCGCGACCTGGCTGCATGCCCGGCGTTGCAGCGCCTAAGATGATTGGTTTAAATACAAAAAGCCAGAGCGCCTTTTTCCCCGTGTACCAGAATGATAATGATTTCAGCCAGACCTTTTCCCAGTGCTGAAACAAAGTGTGGAGACAGGTCTGACTATGTGAGACTAGGTCACTGGTAATCCAGGCTGTATTGTTTGGGAAACACAGTACCATCTTGGTGTGGATGGTATTGTCCACACAGAAAATGATGTACTCAGCGGTGCTGTCCATCATGCTCCTGATGTCCTCCCCATGAGGCCCATAGAGCACCATCCCTGTAGCACCTCATTAGCATCCAGTAACCGCATGACGGTCCTCACACAAGAGTGTGAAGCAGTCTCTGTGACGTCAGAGGTACAAGCAAGAATACCATGTGATCCGATCTTCCAAAGTTTTCTTTTTCTTTACTTTGCTGGAAGAAACACATGTTTCAAGACTCCTGAGATGGCAGTAAACTGGACTGGTATTTGTTGCTTTTGTGCTAAGCTAGGCTAACCACAGCCTGACTGCTATTAACGTCCTGAAATGTTGAACTATTCCTTTACAGAAATTATTTCACCCAAGCCCTTTCTTAGGGAGTAGCAGCCAAACACTGATTTGAACTGTGGTGGTTTCAGGTATTTTTATATTTATATCTGGCCACTCAAGGACGGCTACGGGAGTGACATCAGCCCCGATATTAGTAAAAGACGGCAGTGGCATAGACGGAGGCAGATGAAGGTTCTCAGAGTTAAAAGCAAGCCGCATGCCAAGAGAGATAGAAGAAAATGAAAGTCACAAAGAGCAGAGGAGAGCAGGGAACAAATAAACAGCTGTCAGAGAAAGAGAGTAAAGAGCGAAAACATGATGGAGAAGGTGATTAAGGCCAAGGAAAATTCTGTTTAGAGCTGTTAGAAGCACTTTATTCAAACACCTCCAAGTCTTTGACTGAGTACAAAGTAAAAGTAATAGGAGATATTATTTCACACAAAGTGAGTTTTGAGTGGTAAATCTTGAGCATGTGTTCTTTTAGCTCAGGGTTCAAGGTTCACCAAAAGGTTTAGCTTTATTGTCATCACGCAATATGACTGCACAACTCCATGCAACGCACACAAAAATGTATAAACAAATACTTATTTTAAATGGAATAAAACAATAAATGTAAAGTATATCATGTAGGATGTTGTTGAGGAAGAAGCTGATCTGTATTCTGCTCGCATAACTTGCCAGACTTTTTGTATTCTTTAGGCCCCGCACAGGCACCTCATTTCACTGATATCACTGATACATGGTAGATGAGTAACAACAATGTTTTATCTGGTTTTTAATTACCTGCTGCGGAGCCTCCCAGTCCTGGGCTGTGCACATCCCATGCCAGTTTGTAATGTTTCCAATTCTGTTGCTCCTTTATGAAATCATTTGGCACAGGTTTGATGAGAGTTGTAATCTGGCTGAGAATGGTGGTGTTGACCGTTGCAATCATAGGAGTGCAGGAAGAACCAGAGAGGGGTGAGCACACAGCCCTGAGGGGCTCCGGTGTAGAGCACTAAAGTGGAGGAGGTGTGACCACCTGCTCTAAGCTGAGCTTGCAACCAGTTTAATGGGGGTAATTGTGTTAAATGCTGAGCTGAAATCAAGAAGCAGCATTCTGATGTGAGAAGAACCAGTTCCTCAAAGCTCAATCTATCTATCTATTAGGGGTGAACAATCATGTATCTGTATTGAACCGTTCGATACAGTGGTCTTGGTTCGGTATGCACTATGAATCGAACAATACGCAATTTTATATTTATTTTATCAACTTCTGACAATGCGCTCTGTGCTGAAAGCACAGTGGATCTGTGCTCGACTACTCCGCCTTAGGCTGCATTGTCGAGCGCAGATCCACTAAGCTGCGCCTCCCACATTCATTCAGACCAAGATGCTGAGACAGAAGCTACATGCGAAGCTAGCTCGTTGCAACATAACTAATGCCTTAAATTGTTAGGTGTTACAAAGAACTGGATCCACAAGGCAGACTGTACTTCACCACAGAAGGTTTATTTTCACACACAATGAGGATGGGAAATTGTCCTTGGAGGTCGAGAAAGGGGAGGCTGGATGTTGGAGCCCAGGACAGGGACTGGGGAGGCAGGGCAAGGAGCTGGTCGAGGCGGTGGAGCAGGACACAGAATGGGGCTGAGGGAGAAGCAGACGGCAGGGAGTTAAATTCTGGACAGCAATACAAAAGTCGAATGGTTAGGCAACAAAATACCATTCAAGAGAACAGCGGCCGGGTAGCAGATTACCACAAGAGTAACTGACAAACTGGCGAAGACTGGTAGACCAGACCAAGCTTAAATACTGGAGGAGGTGAGTAGAGGCAATCCAGCAGATCAGCTGCAGGTGGTAAGAGGAAGCAGGTGCAGTGATTGCCAGATAATCCCGCCTCAGCCAACTGACAAACAGGAAGGAAAAGAAAAAAAACACAGGAGACAGACATAGACCCAACATAAATGTACCTGAAATCGAAGATCCTCCACCATCCCTCAGATCTGGCGTTTGGAACTACTTTGGTTTTTGTATTAAGTATGACCCTGATGGCAAGCGCATCGTGGACAAAATGTTTCAAAATATTAATGATTATGTTTCAAAATATATTTAGGGAGCTATTTCTTTTTAATATATACTCTGCTGCTAAGAATGCACCACAGAAGATGGGTGATTTATCAGATGCATTTATTTTATTATTATTTTTACAAGGTGCTGTTTTTGTTTTATATGGTTCTAACTTCTAAGTATGCACAGCAGAAAATGAGGCAGGTATAGCTGCACCAGGTACATTTAATTTAATTTAAAAACTGTAAAAAAAAAAATCTATCTATCTATCTATCTATCTATCGATCAATCCTCTTTTTGTATGAGAACTATAAGATGTCAGGGAGGGCCAGCTTTAGCTGGAGCTTTTGCACCTGTTTTTAAAACACAGCAGATCACGTGACTGTAAGGGCAACATGCATGCATATGCATTTCAGAGAGGAACGTGCGAATAATAGGAGACATATGAACAGAGGTGAAATGAAATTCTCATGCTCTGTCTTATTTCACTTGATATAGTAAGGTCACGCAATTTGTGACTGTCATGTTTTGTGATGAGAGTTCTCTTCCAGTGAAGGTGTAAATATGGAGCAGATTGGATTTATAATAGCCATAAGTCAGTGTGTGATGGCGTAGTAGTGGTACTGTGGTGGCGTATTGAATATAGACTTTTATTTAACTAAAAACAAATGATTAGAAACAGAACTGAAGTACATGTTCTGACTGGAGTCATGGCCTCCTCCAGTCTGAAGAAGTATAAATACTAGATATGAAAATATATGAGTTAATTTAAAGCATACATAACCATAAGGAGCATAGTCTGGGGGATGCTTTTTTTCTCTCCTCCCTCTCCTCATGTTATTCTGTATTTTCTTTCATCCCTGTCTTCCTGTCATGTCTACCCCCTTGTCATATTGTACGTTATGTTGTATATGTACAGACCGGTTGATGGTCAATTTCGCGGGTACTTGTGACTTGTGACAATAAAGGCTTCATTCATTCATAAGTAGGTTACCATTAATCTTTGTATTATACAGTATATTAAGAGGGCAGTTTCACTCATGCATGCTTCACGTTTTTAGAGAAGTCTCTACCTTGCTGAAAGATGAGCAAGTGTAGACAAAGAGAGAAAGGTAAGAGAAAGTGTGGTGAGATGGATGGATACAGAAAATGACTGTTACTTCATGAAAATAAAAAAAAAAACAGATATTGAAGTGAAGTTAAAAGTAGTCTTCACTGTGAGTTAGAGTCCAAAATCACCCTCTGAAAAATCAACTTAGATTGTGAGTCATTTAAGAGGCACATTTTCCCATCTCCTTTATTCCACATAGATCTGACTGACATTTCAACCACAGAGCTTCAACCACAGGTAAACTGAAGAGAACATACACCTGTGTCTATATATTCATATTGAGTTCATGCTAAGTTTGTGATGAAATCTGTCTCAAATTACACTCTGTACTGTCATCTCCTATGTTATATAATGATTTTCAAACATTGTTTCTGTCTCTTCATTAAACGACATGAGTGAACACAACTAGTTAAATAGATAATACAGTGACAGAGAGGCACATCATGAGCTCGAATATTTACAACAGAAAGCAGGAGTAGTTTTGAAGCATGATATACAGTGTGTATAGAACATTAATCACATTACCACAACAGACACATGTACTTTTCTGTCAGCTGACCAACAAGAAAAAAGTGAAGCCAAGGATGTTTTGTGTCATCTGAATGCCCGTCTGTATCTTCATTATTGGGCTATGAACAGAGCAAGCAACCTCTGTGGCTGTGAAGTGAAGCCAACATGGAAGTGCCAAAAACTGCAGTTCCTCAAACGCCCACTTGAGGCTGGCTCCAGAAGTGAGTCAGTCTCCATAAGTTAAAATATCCAACTTCACAGCAGAAATAAACATGTTTACAGCCTGGTACAAAAAACAGTTTTGGTCTCTATAGCTAATTTCACTGTTCATGGCAACTGTACTGAGGGTGAATTTTTATACAACGCACCTGTTCAAATTATATTAAGTCTTAAAGTTATGCAGAATTAAGAGCACACTTTGATTGACAGGTAGGTGGGTGCAGTTACAGACAGCTTGTTTGAGTAACCAGGCTTCACTTGCCTCAGCTTCACCCACGCTCTGCCTCTTTGACCATCTTTGAATTCAGAAGGAGGACTGACAAGATGGCGACAGTCAGAGCCACCACACTGTGGGTCCCGTCGAATAGTCTATTCTGCTTAGGAATATTCCTCACTGAGTGAGTCCCACAATTCTATGCAGCAGCGACAAAAAAATCAGCGCAAAAACTGTTTGTAACTGTGACTGACGATGCATGCAGATCATCATGGAAGTTACCGTTGATTATTAATCATCCATCTTTTGCCATAACTTGCTAACATGAGTGGACAGGAGGGTGAGCATGAGATCATGGATACATCATGAATACGACCTCCATGTTTTGTACAGTCTGTGGAACAGAGCTTGTGGATAATGGTTTTCAAATCAAATCAAATCAAATTTTATTTGCATAGCCCAAATTCACAAAACACATTTTGCCTCAGAGGGCTTTACAATCTGTACAGGGAGTGACACCCTCTGTCCTTAGACCCTCGGTTCGAGTGAGGAAAAACTTGCCCACAAAAACCCTTTTAACAGGGAAAAAAGGTGGAAGAAACCTCAGGAAGAGCCACAGAGGAGGGATCCCTCTCCCAGGACGGACAGACGTGCAATAGATGTCACATGTACAGAACAAATCAACAGAGACATATTGTACAATTACAATAAATGATAAATGAGAGAGAGAGAGAGAGAGAGAGAGAGAGAGAGAGAGAGAGAGAGAGAAAGAGAGAGAGAGAGAGAAAGAGAGAGAGAGAGAGAGATTTGAGTAGAGTTTTCAGTAAAGGGAGATGTGACTACATCTTCAACCAGTACCGTGCCTGGCTAGGCATAACCCTGAGAGAGAGAGACAGAGAGAGAGACAGAGAGAGAAAGGAGGGAGAGGGAGTCCCCCGGCAGTCTAGTCCTATAGCAGCATAACTAAGGGATGACCTGAGCCAGCCCTAACTATAAGCTCTATCAAAAAGGAAAGTCTTAAGTCTACTCTTAAAAGTGTTGACCGTGTCTGCCTCCAGAACCCAAAATGGTAGTTTGTTCCACAGAAGAGGAGCTTGGTAGCTGAAAGCTCTGGCTCCCAGTCTACTTTTGGAAACTATAGGAACCACAAGGAACCCAGCATTCTGAGAGCGCAGTGTTCTAGAGGGGTAGTAAGGTACTATGAGCTCTTTTAGATATGATGGTGCCTGACCATGAAGAGCTTTGTATGTAAGGAGAAGAATTTTAAATTCTATTCTAGATTTAACAGGTAGTCAATGCAAAGAAGCCAAAATGGGAGAGATATGATCTCTGATCTTGGTTCCTGTCAGAACACGTGCAGCAGCATTCTGAATTAGCTGCAAAGTCCTCAGAGACTTACTGGAGCAGCCTGATAACAAAGAGTTACAATAGTCCAGCCTAGAAGTAACAAATGCATGGACTAGTTTTTCTGCATCCGCTTGAGATACGATGCGTCTGATTTTAGCGATGTTACGTAAGTGGAAGAAAGCAGTCCTCGAAATTTGTTTTATGTGGACATTAAAGGACAAATCCTGATCAAAAACAACTCCAAGATTCTTTATGGTGGAGCTGGAGGCCAGGGTGATCTCGTCTAAAGTAACTAAGTCTCTAGAAAGGGAGTTTCTGAGGTTCTTGGGTCCAATTACAAGAACTTCAGTTTTGTCTGAATTTAGCATCAGAAAATTGTAGGTCATCCAATTTTTTTATATCCTTAAGGCATGCTTGGAGTTTAGTTAACTGATTGGTTTCATCAGGCTTGATCGATAAATATAATTGGGTGTCATCAGCATAACAATGAAAATTAGTTAGTTAATTAATGGAGTGATTCCTAATAATGTTCCCTAGAGGAAGCATATATAAACTGAATAGAAGTGGTCCTAGCACAGAACCTTGTGGAACTCCATGACAAACTTTGGTATTTTTTTTTTTTTTTTGGTATTTGGTTTTGCTTTTAAAATAATGCATGAACACTTTTAAAACGTTTATTAAAATAAATGAATAAAAGTAGTGTGATTAATGCATCCACATTTACTCAATGTACGCTGTGAATGTTGGAAGCGAAGTTTGGGGTGGGGGGGTTACTGAACCAGGCTGTGTGAGCTCGTGTGAAGATAAAATTGCAAAGAAAATAATCTGCAGAATTGATCACACCCTAAATCTCTTTCCACGAGGATGAGTGGGGGCTGAACAGAGGCGAGTGGGCAGATTCCCTTGTTGAAAGCTCTTAACAGGCTGGCCACGCTGTAGAAAACCTCTAAAATAGTGCCAGGACCCCCTCGTCCCCGTGAGATGACGATGACGATGAGTAGGAGGAAGAAGAACAAGTCAAACAGGCGAGGCATTGCTGGCAATCTGTTCTTTAAAGAAGAAAGACACTTCGATTTTCTGGGGAGTGGCGTCCTGGGTGGTGGGGCGAGCCGCTTGTGCAATGAGAAGATAATAACACTCCTCATTTCCTTGTGGTAACGATTGACTGCAGGCTATGGAGCATCCTCTGAAACATGTAAGAATGAAGTGGGCGAGGAAACTGTGGATGTGGAATTCCATCTTTTCTGTGTAGAAAGATCCTGATGGATGAAGTTAACAGAGACAGGCTGTGTGGGCTTCAGACATCAGAGGACCAGAGGGGGGTTTCAACTCCAGAGACAGCTGCTCCGCTCTGGGCCCACTTCCCTTAAAGTGCCAGTTTCCGCTCAATAAGCAGCATTCGTTTGTGATATGAAGGAACAAAAACAAAAAAATATTGTTCTCAAGGAGTGCATCCAGTTTGTTTTAGTCCAAGCGGACTGACTGAAGCATCGGATCAGCTGCAGCTCAACACACAGCTCTATTCTAAAGTCATGGAACGACTACACTGATGCAAAAATGTGATCAAATGTTCCTTTAATTCGTTTTGGTGTCAAACTGTTAACAACACATGTGCTGCTGGATCTATTTTTATGTGCATGCTTCTGTGACATGACATTCAAGACCAGTGAAGGTGAGAGGAAAGATCATGATCTGCTCTTATTCTCAAAGGTCACACTGAGCTGGATCAGATCTTCAGCAGGAGAGTTAATATGTGTGATCAGGAAGATTTCCATTAATTGTTATCAGCTCTGACTGGCCTTTGTCCTCTTACTTTGCCTGTTTTTAAGCTGCTTTCACAGACAGGATGGAGGACACGGCATTAAAAAGAGTTGGATTTCTCTTCAGTGGCAGTAAACACAACACACGAGCCCACGGATAACTGCTATATTCAGCTCTGCTAGATATTCAGACCTGACGAATAGTAATTTTCATTTAAGCGCTGTAACAGCTCTATAACAGCAGGGCTGTGACTGTGTACTCACACTCCTCCACACACAGTAGGAGAGCCTTTTGTAGGAGAGACAAGAGAGCTTCACATCACTGTGCTCTTTTTAGAAAAGATGCAAGCGCAACATTTTCATCATAAAGTACCATTGTTTGTTTTTGGAACCTCTGACTTCATTGTCTCTGTCTGAAAACAAATCTACGCCCTGGATAGAGTTAATGTATTCAAGTACTTGATAATGTACACATACAAATACTCACTCAGTGATAATGCAATACTTCATCTGAATACTAAACCTGAAGGCACTGTGTGTTTACTTTGGTAGAACACCTCTACATAGTGGAACATGTTTTAAATGGTTTCAGAGTCTGGCCTGAGGACTGTGTGGGCCGTGCATCTGGATGCGTCAAACTGTTGAACAAGAACGCTGAAAACAAAGGTGCAGCTACTCAAAAAGCCCACCGCAATGACTGTCTGTCTGTAACAAATACAGCTCTGCTCCTGGTTCTTTCTTCTCGACACATTCCTGCTCGGTCACATGGAAACTTCAATCAGCTGTTTTCTGCAGGACCTTCCAGGACCATTTCCCATGCAGTAGACGCACTTTGTGTTTACTGCTTATTACCAAATGCTACCATGGTAAAAATTATGCTTGTCAAACATTAGCGTGTTAGCATGTTAGCATAGTTATCGTGAGTACATTGGTTTAGCTGCATTACACGACCCACAGTGACCTTTCTTAATGCTTAATTGAACAGACACATTTATTACAACAGTTTACTTGCCTGAGTAAGAATAAACAAAATAAAATGAAATATATATACATATATGAGTTATATAGTTACTAAAAATTCAAAAATATATATAAACAATCCAACATAAATACAAAAAAAGGAACTGGTCTTCAATTTGAACTAAAGTTTAATACATTCATGGTCATCTCATGGTCTATATTTCATGGATAATATTTTACCATTATGAGAAGAATTATTTGTATGAACCATTCTTCTGTTTCCAGAATAGTTGGGAGTGAAAATAAGCAGAGAAAATCTGCTCTATGGTTTGCAAATTGAACAGACAGACTGTCAAAATGAATCTTAATCTAAGCAATACACAGAAAGGTTATACATCATCACAATGTGAGATTTAAAATTTCCAGTTTCATAGTGTAATCCCACTGTGGTAAATATGTTCAGCTGTACTTGAGTATTTGTTCTGATTACATTACTTATGGTCAAAAATGAACAAGTCGACAACTTTGCTAAAAGCCAAACATCAACAAGGTCAACAACACAAGACATAGCAGCCAGCTAGTCCAAACAGCAAGAAGCCCATCAGGGAAACCTGGCTAACAAACTAAGCTGAGTTAACGTTAATCAAATCAAATCAAATCAAATTTTATTTGTATAGCCCAAATTCACAAAACACATTTTGCCTCAGAGGGCTTAACAATCTGTACAGGGAGTGACACCCTCTGTCCTTAGACCCTCGGTTCGAGTGAGGAAAAACTTGCCCACAAAAACCCTTTTAACAGGAAAAAAAGGTGGAAGAAACCTCAGGAAGAGCCACAGAGGAGGGATCCCTCTCCCAGGACGGACAGACGTGCAATAGATGTCACGTGTACAGAACAAATCAACAGAGACGTATTGTACAATTACAATGAATGATAAAATGATTACAGTATACAGAGTACACAGAGATATGGTAACAATAATGACAGTAGTAATATAAGTAGTTAGCTAACAGCAGCTACAGTTGATGATTTAAAGTCTTATTTTATGGTTGAAAATTTACACAATGTTGCTTTAAATGTGAGGCTTTTTGAATTGAATATGTCATTGATTTAAGTTTTCTGACTGTAAATATGTAATAAGACAGGAGTAGAGTTTCTCCCTAACCCTAAAGCAGGAAGTCAGTCATCTGTCACACACAGTCACTGCTTGTTAAACATCAGTCAGTGAACTCATCCACTGACTGCTTGTGCCACAAAGACACATGTTGTAAAAAAAAAAATAAAAAAACAGTCCAGCAGTTTATTTAACGATCCATTTTTCAGCTCCACTTAATTTATTAGTTTTACAATTTAGTATGAGGCCACACAGAGCTCTGAAGTCTGGGACAGATCCGTCTGAAGTCTACCTTTGTGAAATGTTCTTTTTCAGTCTAACCTTCAGGTAAAAGCTGTAAAACATGGTGGTTAATTGGAAGGTTAAGAAAAGTTGATCTGTTGTTCATTATAACGAGACACATCTTTATCAGCCGGCTTCACACGCGCTGCACAGACACTGAGCATCCTGTGACTGAAACACCTGAGGCCTCAGCTCCACACTTCCTGCTGCATGTTTGTTGAAGGTGGTGTTTACACCTTGTTGTGTTTTTTGATATTTTCACTAATGAGTGAGTCAGTTGTGTCAGACTCTTCCTCTGTTCCTCTCTTTGTCTCCTCATATAAACTGTCTCTTTGTCTGCACTGATGGCATTTCTCTGAACCCCCTTCCTGCCGCACAGCGATGTTCCACGACGAGGTGTTGTGTGGTGGGAGGTAACAACGTGGAAAGTGTGAGTTTCAGAAAATGTAATGATTTTTGTTTTAATTGGTGCTTCGGGTTTATGATCACCTTCTCATTTAGCAATAGCTCTGTTTTGTTAAATTCAGTCAGATTAGTGCATTGTTTGCTCGTGTGTGTCCCGCTGATCGCCCTGCTAGGAAGAATTTTGTAACACAGCAGCTGAATCACTACAAATAAGTCTGATGGAACAAAAACACATGTACACATCACAGACTACAGCTGAGGCTGATGAGAGTGTCGTTAGTATTGCAGGTATTTGGTCATAAACGTAAAGGTGCAATAGGCAAAATTAGCATTTGGCTAACTTTCTGTTAGCAGTCACCCCCCACGAGAGCTATTTAACATAAAAAAAATCACTCGGCAACTTTAATTAACAATTACAATGATTGTGTCTTTATTCGCTACTAGCTCAGACTTCACAATGTGATTATGCATGTAAGGCCCTTTAACACATTCTATATGCATATGTCACAGCCTGTATAAACACTTTCCCAAAGTGTCACTGTGTATTGACTGAATAATGCTTGATGATGTACCACTGCTTGTCTTTTCAGCTGAATGCTGTGAGGACAATCAGAAAAGCCTAGGACTCCAGGTAAATACCCTCCACACCTGCACACCTGCATGATTTCACTGTTTAATCTCCTCTGTTTGAACTTTTATTTGAAATTTACAATAACACATGAACATATTGCTGATCCACCATCGCCATGAAAGTTTTTATTGGGGGGTGGAAGAACAGACAACACTGTATGAGACGAGCTAACATAATTCTGTGTAAGTAACTTTTGTCAACCCACCTGGCCTTACAGTGTAATATTAGATACAGTACCAAGGTTTGGACACACTGAAGACATCAAAACTCTAAAATAACACATGGTGAATTGAATTTAAGTATAAAATATGTTTTATATTTTAGATTCTTTTGCTTTGATAGTAAAAGTAAAGAATTGATGCATATTGTGTATCTCATTTACTTTTATTGCATTATTCCTAAAAATGCACCATTAGGCATAATTAGGCTATTTTACAGGCATTTTTTATTTTTGTTGTAGTTATTGTAAACTCATGTATTTATGCCCCCATATTTAATTACGTGTTTTATATATTTTTATTTATTCATTATGTATTTATTATGTATTTGTGCAGATTGCAAAATGTATTAATAGCAATGTTTTTCAAATTAATTATTCATGTTTACTTGTATTTGAGTTATCCTTGAGTTTATTAAGCAATAAATTAACAAACAAGTCAACCAATCAGAAGCCAAACGACAGTGTTCATTGTGTCATTCTTTAACCTTTCAGTTTCAAACAGATTTTGGCAGACTTTTCAGTGTCTCCAAATGTTGTTAAAAAGACATTAAAAAGACGACTTTGTGCTGAGTGGGCCCCCTCAGCACACACCACACACCAACTGTGACTCTCCATTTGACAAGTGTGTGTGTGTGTAGTTGCGTTTAAACTCCCAGTCCTGACTTTCCATTCCATTTAACTTGATCAGTTCATTAAGAAAATGAAGCGTGGGGCCCTAATGAGGCCTTGTTAACGAGGGAGATCAAATTGCCTCCATGAGCTCAGTGTTTAATTAGGAAGGGAGAGAGGGCAAGCTGAGAAATAAAGAGAAGCGAGGAGTGGGAGCAGTGAGATGAACCCACAAACACCAATGCCATGGTTTGGACTTTTTTAGATCAAGTCACCCTCAAATAGAATTTACAGAAAATGCTGAAACTTTATTTGTGATCACACCTAAATCTTCCATTTGCTTTTTAATAAGAGACTTCATTGTGTGTGAGTGTTTGGAAAAGAGTGGGCACTTTCAAGAAAATGCTTGGTACGTGATTGGATGAGCCATTTGTCTTGACCAATCAGATTAACAACCTGTTCAATGTAGTCAAACTCTTTATGAAGTCAGTTGGATAAAGAGTAAAAACATCTTCTCCATCCAGAAATTCCTTCAGTGTTGTTTTTAACTCTTCTTTCAGTGATGCACAGATTCACAGATGCACAGATATAGCAGCTATGCTGACCTCTTCAACTGTCATTTCCTCTCACACGTGTTGTCACAAATCACAACAAGCTCATGCCGTATCTGTCAGTACTTCCCAAGTGTTTGTTTGTGTACAACCATTTTGAAGGTTCAAGTTTGGCATTATGGCCGTCGGCATCTTGTTTGCTGCTAGCATTCGCTAATTGAACCATTTGTATTTAATGTTTACTGTTGTTAACCATAATGCTATTCTTATCCATTGATTTATCACACAATATAACCATGAATAAAAATTCTGACACTATTTTAGCCTTGCTAGCACAAGCTAGTGCTTGCTGATGCTAGCTAGTCGCTAGCATCAGCTAGCTGCCAGCGTTCGCTATTTAGGCTATTTGTGTTTTAGTTGTAGATGATAAAGCATATATTATCTATTAATTTATCACACAATGCAACCCTGAATAAAAAGTGTCACTAAATGAAAAGTAAGTTCAAACTTACCTGAGTAGAGTCAACTCCAGCTCTGACGGGAGACAGCCAGCCGGGCGAGCAGCAGACTGAAAGTGACAAGCCTCAACTCCAAAAGTTGGCTTTCCCGCATTTTACAACAAAGAAACAAAAGTTATCTGAACTTTCATCCCTTGTTCTGAATCGCAACTCAAAGATATAAGTGGTACCAGCTCACTTAACTGTACTGACGCCAACAAATCGCTTGGTTTGCTGGACTGACTTAAGTTTTTGCGTTAAATGTTAATAACTTATATTTTAAAGTCTTAACTACTTGAAATACTCATTTAGGCCAAAAAATAAAAGTTGGTCTTTTTACAGTGTAGACTAATTTTCACATAAGACTCCATATAATCAGACTTTACAGCTGGAAAGAACTTTACAACCGACACTCACATTCACAACATTCACTCTACAGACCTGGAAACGCTTTATTTATATACTGTCATTGGTAGCTCCTCATGCAATGTTGATTGGCTTAAACCACTGCGGTTTGGACACAAGCACATAGCTCGAAGCATGGCAAGATGGCTGCCTCATATGGCTAGTGATTCGGGCCAACTGGGCTGATGGCCACAGACCACAAAGACTGACAGAGAGTGAATCAGCTAGAATAAGCTAGGCTTAGTGCTCATTTTCTAAGTTGAGATGGAGAATGTGAAATATCTGGGTCTGTCATATGAAATATGAATCATTTAATCACTTGAGCAAGCAGTGGATGTTTGTGGCAAGAAACAAATCAATTAGTTTGAAGTAAGACAGTCTTACAGATTATAGAGTCTTATCTTGGATACATTCGATTTATAGAGAATTCAAGCTGTTGTCCTTCAAGGACAAGCAGGAACTCCTCAGTTAGAGGAATATTTTATTATTATGATTTTACTCATAGTGATAATGTCATTGTGTTGTCATTGTTTCATTCAAAGTTCTAATATATTTGTGTTAATATCTCAGAGCAGCCCAAACATTTACTGCAGTTTAATGTGAAGATACGATGGAACTCAGCCCTGGACTCTACTCGGAAAGCCAACAGAGAGGGAACAGTAAGAAATGATTCATATTTATATTAAAGGTGATGAAATACGACTTATATTTTTTTCCACAAGGAATAAATTATATAGCTATTAAAGTATATACTCATAACTTATATTTACACTCACTGGCCACTTCATTAGGCGCAGCTCTGTCGTGAATTCTACTTTTATGAAGCTTATAAATTTTCAGTTTTTAGAAAGGTGATAATTCTACTTTATGTTCAGTATTGATGTCGTCGTCGGGGCGGTGTTGCATGGAGGGGCTGTAACATACATCTTCAGATGTACTATGACACACCATCAGTGATGTAATCTAGTGGTGGAGTGAATTATATTCAAAGGTGTTTCTGATTTTGCACTCTGGCTCTAATGTATTTAATTTCTTTGCATCAGAACCTCATCAGAAAGGGCAGGATAAGTTGCTGCTATTAGTGTGTTCACTTGGCATAAGGGAGACCGGCAGCAAGAAATGGTGCAGAACTCTGGAAACTTCAGTCAAGGTCACATCTATGCTGCTCAGCCTGGAAAAGCTAAACAGAAAAACAGGGTAAGAAAGCAGTTAGAATCCATTACAGTCGACTGGAACCCAAATAAACTCAAATCAAAAATACAGAACAGAGCTGATCGCTTAATTTCAGATTGTGTCAAGTCTTCAGAAGGTAATGAACAAACCTGACACTCAGTGATGAGGCACCTCCTCTCTGCTGGCTCTGTATTTTCAGCATTCTTCTGTTCAAGTCAAACTGAAATTCAAATTTGCTTTTTTTCTGCTGTGACAGCACCCCCTCTGTTGGTGCCACTGATGATGGTGCTGTGGTTGCATTGGTGCAATAATTTGTTACTTTCCTTCAGCAGCCTGAAGGCACCTAGTTTCGGCGATAACAACAATCTTCACTGTTCATATGTGCCAGACTGCACACTAAAAAGATTAAAGGACAGATGCAAGCGGACATGTCCTCAGCTTCTGTCATCCATCTGTGCTGTTCTTATGTTTGAAAATGAAAACAGTCTCCAACAAACGCAGAAAATAATATAGAACTGTCCATCGAAAAATACCTCACAGCCGGTCAGAGCCGGTCAAAGGAGGACAGGAACATAGAATGACAATTTTCAAAGTTATTTTGAGTTCATCCGTTTTTTTTAGTAATAGTATTATGGTTCTTCACCTGTCCATTCTGATAGTTTGATATATAAATGTGGGTCATAGCAGAAGTCCCATTGTGGGATTTGAGTCTTCAGTTTCTGACACCGTCAGAATATAAATGCAACCCAGTCTGTGGACTCACAGTATCACTGTTTGGACAACCAAAGCTTCCCAACGTTTCTCTCATGATTGTAAGCTTTCATATGGAACAGTCAAAAATCCTACGGCATAGAGGATCCTCAGAGGTCCAGTGTGTAATTAAGGGGGCTCTCTTTCAGAATATGACAGTTTTCATTATAAGTATAATCACCTAAAAAAAGGAAGCATTATGTTTTTGTTACCTCAGAATGAGACTTTTACATTTACAGACACTGCAGGTCCTCTTTCACAGAGTCCATCATGTTGAACTACCATGTTTCTAGTTTGAGGTGAATAAAGTAACCACTGGCTCTAAATGGGGACTTTCACGTGGTTCTCCATCATGATTCCTTCTAGATATCTCTATATCTTACACAATGGTCCTTTAACCATCCTTTTGGTCCTCTTTTAGCTCACTAATACTTGGGGCTGAGGTTTAGTGGTAAATTTTGACAATCTGGTCATTACCTATCTCCACATCTGGACAGCAGCAGCCTCCATGGCTGTGAAGGGAAGCCTATGTGGAAGTGCCAATAATTGCAGTTCCTCCAACGAACACTTGGGACTGGCCACAGAATGAGTCAGTCTCCATACGTCCCTATGGCAGAAATAAACGTGTTTACAGCCTGATACAAAAAACAGTTTTGCTCTCTATAGCTAATTTCCCTGTTCATGACAACTGTACTGAGGAACTCACCTGTTCAAATGATATTAATTTAAAGTTATGCAGAATTAACAGCATGACCATTTTGATTGACAGGTAGGTGCCATTATAAATGGCTTGTTTAAGCAATTGCTGGTTTTTAGATTAGCCGGGAGGCGGAAGAGGCAGGACAGCCAACATGGCAGCAACCAGTGCCACAGATTTTGAGCTTCAAAAAGTTTACAGGTTATGTCACACATACACTGTCTGTTCTTTTTACTGTCAGTGATCTGAACCCATGGTTGAAAAACAGCTAATGTTAGCTCCTCCTCTCTATGATTCAGGCCTAACACAGTTGTGGGTTCTAGGTAGAAGCTGCAGAAGGCTTGTAGAAATCATTGCTAATGTTAGTAAGCTACGCTAACTAGCTTCCACTTTCCAAGTCAGATACAAACTAAGCAGCATAATGGATCCTCCCAAACGTTGATCATTGTAAATGGACAGACAGCTTCATTTGATTGCTAGTGCTGTGTAGAAAGGGAATACAACTCTGTTTCAGCAACTGTACAATGTACAGCGCAGTGCTCGACAGTCCGTATCGCACCACAGTCGACAGAGCCGTTAACAAGTCACAAGTTACATGGAGTCACAGCTAACTCAGTGATTGGTTTTGATACTAATGTCAGTGGTCTGAACAAATGTCACTCCAGCTTCATTTTTAGCTTCCTCTCACATTAAGAGCTGCATTCACACATAATTCCACCAGTTTAAACACATGACCAAACTCAAGCAGAGAACAGTTTAAAGTTCAGGTAATGTGTTCAGTGTTCGTGCCCTATAGCATACAAACCATCCGTCTGCATTATTGCTACAGCTGCTTAGAGGATTCAGCTTGTTCCATTAGAGAGATTCAGAAGAATAATGAACTCGCGAAGTGAAACTTTGTGTGCTTGTATGGTGTAATCCATCTTTCTTTCCTTTCTTTTATTTTTTTTTTATTTCTCTGTTTTTTTCCAGACGGTTGGTTTGATAAACAGCCTCCTATGTAAAGGCTGAGGAGAGGGAGAGAAAGAATGAAAAGGCCAGGGTGAAATCACACACACATGCAAAGACAGAATGAGAGAGAGTTCTCATCTTTTAAACAAGAATAAGTCTGAAGGCTCATATTTCATTAAGTCCTTATTATGAGGCTCTGTTGTCGGCCCTGCAACCTGCTATAATCTGTAAGCCATTACCAGAGCCTAAAAATAACCGAGTTAACATGCACAGCTGCCGAGCCAACCGGCAAAATTTTAATAAACGTCATGTAACCGCCACAACAATCAAATTTAATGGGCCTGAACCGCGGCAACAATGCTTTGCCCCACAGCGCAGTTTGCATAAAGAAAATGACAAGCAAACCCAATAACAGTAGAATATTTGTTTCCTTTACATATTTAATTCATAAGGTGGTGTGTTTATAGTACTTTACATTTGGCTCAGCATCCCTGAATGCTCTGCTGGGAAGCATCAGTGAGCGAGTTAAAGAGTCAAAGAGGTAAGGAAGGGGAGGGTGAGGCGAGGGGTTTGCAATCTGCAACAACACTGTTAGATGTCACTGAATTGTACGCGCTGGTCTTTTAAACGACTGAATTCCTAATGAATGAAGTGAAATCACTACTGAATACTTACTGTTGAAATTTACTGTACACATCTGGAATACTTTAAAACAATACACCTGTATGAAGACAATTTCACGTTTTGTCATTTAAATAATTTCAATATGATTATATAATATATATTGTAAATATATAAATATGAATATCTGTGATCTTCAGCATGCACTTGGCGGTTTGCAGGCAAGTGTGATGAGAATCAGTACCTCCAAGTCTGAGGTCATGGTTCTCACCAGAAAATGGTGGAATACTCCATCCAGGTTGGGAGTGAGTTGCTGCCCCAAGCAAAAGTACGTGAAGTGATGAGAAAATGAAGCACGTGATGGATCAATGGATTGGTGTCAGCTGTAATGCAGACATTGTACCGGACATTTCAGATCTACCTATGTTCAAACCCTCCACAGGGTGCCTGGGCTCAGCCTTAGAAATCAAGTGAGGAGCTCAGACGTCAGGAGGGTGTTCGGAGTAGAACTGCTACTTCTTTGAATCGAAAGGAGCCAGCTGAGGGGGTTCAGACATCTTCCTTTGGATGTGTTCCATGTCCAGCAGGGCAGACCCAGAACTTGGTGGAGGCACTATGTAGCCCATCTAGCCTGGGAACACCTCAGGTTCCCCAGGAAGAGCTGCAATATGTTGCTTTAAAGAAGTATGTATAGAACACCCTGCTAAACCTGCTGCCACCATAACCCCAGAACGATGGATGGATGGATGGGTGGATGGATATGATTAAGTAGATTCACCTCATTATGGCCATTTTTGCTTCCATAAAACTGATGTAACCCAGGTAAAATTGTGGGTAAAAAGGTTGTTGAAGCTATAGTATAAATTGTAGTATAAATAGTACTAACATCATTTAAATATGGTTTAGTTTAAAAAAGGTTAAAAACATGTAATAATTACTATAAAATGGTTAAAATGATTTAAAATGTATGATGTGTTTTGGTGTTTGTTAAAAAATGCAATGTTTTCCTGGAAACTGTCTAGATCAGCATTTATAGGGTAAATAACAAGCTGCAGGAGCGTCCGGTCTCTCAGGTGTTTCAGCACGGACAATTGGGAGGAACGGACTGTTTTTGGTTAGCGAGTAGCCACGAGTCTGAAGCAACAGAGTGAGCATGATAACGAGTCAAATATTGTAAATGTAGAGTGTGCAAAACTACAAGTTCATATTGAGAGCACTGGAGGAATTTCTGCACGAAGTTCAGAGACTGGGTATGTTTTGTGCTAACGCTAATGGTATCGCGAGTGCTATCGCTAGTGCTGCGGCTGAGCTAACTTGAAGTATAGCAGTGGTTCTCAACCTTTTTTGAACAAATGCCCCCCTGACCATTCCATGATCCTCATACCCCCGTACCCCCCAACAACTTGATGTGCTTCTGAGCAAATCTGACCATTTTACAGGAAATTAAAGCATTGATTTTAAACATTGCCTCCAAAATGTATGTTTTTGAGACATATAATAGGTCATGTTTGTACATTACTTAACTGGAGAAACTGGTAAACAACATGGAAATGTTATTTTAGTTGTAATGTGACCCTGAGCCCTTGAGTTGCTACTAAGATTTTTCTGGAAAGAGCTGTGAAGTAGAATTTAAGTCAAATTGGTGTTTCTACTGAGAGAAAGGCCACACAGCCTTTGAGGATGATTGAATTGCATATTAAAGGTCCCATGAAAAACATGTTTTTTCTGGTCTCTGATACAGTTTTGTTGGACCTCTGACAGGTGTGTGAAATTGCAGTATAATATGGGAAGTCTGAATAGAAGTGGTTCATATTTATATTACAGTTACATTCACAATATCACAACATTTAACCCAAGGTGTATTAAGCAACATGGAACTTGGGGGGGAAAAATACCACTACTGCAGAATTTGTTGAAAATTAGTTTTACTGATATATTCAGAGATGCCGAACAACATGCACACTCCACGTGATCAACCGTTAACCAATAAAAACAGAAATCGCTCACGCGTCAATTAATGTGCTCTGGGCTTTTGAAAAGCAACTGAAGACTGAGAGGCTGAGGGGAAAAATTAATGCGCTCTGGGCTTATTAAAGTTTTGAAAAACAACTGAGGACTGAGCTGCTGAGGGAAAGAAAGACTATTTTAAAGAAGAAGAAAAACTTTATGGGACTATTAGCACTTTATTTAGTGAGAGCCCTGTGCTTGGTGGGCCTGGACACTGGCTAGCCTGAGTGCGCCAGAGCTAAGCCAGTTCCGATATTTCATCTGCATGTGGAGAGCTTGGCTGAATCCCCTGTGGGAATCCCCTTAGCAGAGATGGCAATTTTGCGTTGATTCAGGAGGAGGAGGAGAATAACACGTTTGAAGTGGCGGAGGAGGAAGATTTACTGATATTATGCGCGATTGCAGAGGAGATGGAGGCAACCGAGGTGGCATGTCCAATTCTGACCAATCACACATTTCTTTCTTCTTGCGGAATATGAACAGACCTTAATTCAGAAGCCTACCTTGGCTAACTGTGGAAAGTGAATTAATTGTCGCCTCCCCAGGTTTTTTGGTAGAGCTCCAATTTTGCAAGGTAGGACCACAGCTGGGCCTTCAAGGATGCGTTGGCCTGGTCAAGAAATTCAATGACTGAAGGGAAAAGCTCGCACAGCCGGGCCAAGCAGTTGCCCTTTGACAGCCAGCGCACCTCTGTGTGGAGCAGCAGGCGCTTAAAGGCCTCACCATTTTCCCCACACAGCTGTCTGAAGAGCCGATCATTCAGCGCATGTGCTTTTATTTTGTTGATCACCTTGACCGCAACTTCCAGGGACTGATGGAGTGACGGGGACAATTTTTTGGCCACCAAGTTGTGATGGTGCAGTACGCAGTGCACTGTTAACACACGGGGGGCTTGCTGCTTCAGCAGGGTGGCGAATCCCCGGTATCTGCCGACCATAGCTGGCGCTCCATCCGTGGCGCAGGCGATGATGTTCGTCACCGGGATGTCCCTCTCCCGCAGGAACTTAGTCAGGGCGGCGAAGATGGTTTCCCCTCGCGTGTCTGTGGTCAGGTATTCCCTGAAAAGGAAATCCTCCACCAGGTCCCTCCCGGACACATAACGGACATAGGCCATCAGGAGAACGTTGTTGTCGGCCGTGGTGGTCTCATCCAGCTGGACACTGAAGGGACAGCCGTGCAACTTTGCGCACAGCTGTTCCTCCGTGTCAGTTGACGTCTCCCGTATGCGCCGGGCCACACTGTCATTACTGAGCGGGATGGCCTTGGTGACTGGCGCTGGGTCGCGCTGCATGACGGTGGAGATCGCCTCCTTTATTGCGGGAATAACAAGAGTCCCCCACAGTGAACGGTAAGCCGGCCTTTGCAATCAGTAGTGCTATGTTATAAGATGCCACCAACCCACTCTCTGTCTGGTTGACGCTCCGAGCGAACATGCTGTTGATTGTAGGGCGCCTTGAATGATGATCCCTCAGTGACTGGAAGTAGGCCGAGTCTTTTGATGTCTTGTCAGGATGTTTTTTTGACAGATGCTCCTGTAACCGCGAAGGCTTCATTGCCTCGTTAGAGAAAACCTGCTCACATAGCAGGCACATCGGCAGATGTACGTTCGTGGGTGATGGAATAAACCCATAATTTATATAATTTGCATTGTACTGCCTGCATTTCTTCTTGTTTTCCGCCATGTTTGATTGTAATGTTGTGTGTGATTAAACGTGGTTACATTATCATGCTTGTGTACGTTTTCATTGGTTATTTAAGTTTTAGCCCGCGACGATGAGGTGACAGCTGTCAAAAGTAGCGTTTGTGTTTCCCGGGTTTCGCTGCTGCTGTGGTGGATTTGTTTGGGCGTTACTATGGAGACCGTTCCTGCTCGGCTTGTCCGATTGTGATCAGGGAGCAGAGGAGAGATCTCCAGGGGCGACGTCGGGGTTTACTCCCTTTTATGCAGCAGTGGAAGCAGCAGACTCGGGTTCTTGGTCTCAGACAGCAGCTTTATTTTTAGTTGGGAAACCATGAAAGTTAAAATGTAGAGTTGAAATGAACTTTGTACAAGCCAAACTGTGGCACCCCCATTCGTGCCTGAGCACCCCCATACCAGCCCTCACGTGTCCAGCGCCCCCCAAAATGTTTATAGCGCCCCCCAGGGGGCGGTACCGCCCCCGTTGAGAAACCATGAAGTATAGATTTTATTCAGTCCACTACACGTGTGCTGATGTCTCCAGATAAAGTTTAACTACCCCAGTTGACCTGATTAAGAGGGAAAAGGCTGTTTTCGACTGGAAGATGGAGCAGATACCCAGATACAGGAGTGACTTGGACTTGGACCTCACCTGTGCATGCTTCTGGTGGCGCGGGAGGAGAAAAGACACGCTGTGGCTGTGGTGAGACCCGGACCTGCTGCTGAACCTGGACCTGTGACGGTTGGATTAAAGATAAGCCAGGAATCATCGCTAAGGTACCGCACATTTTATTTTGCTCATTGAGGAGCGAAGCGGCCATTCTGTTTTAACACGATCAGAGCATCGATCCAGGCCTGCAACATTTTATTTTGTTTGAAGTCATCTGAGTTTTGCCGGCTTCAGGGGACACTTATACTCAGGTGTGTGTGAGTGGGCCCACTGATACTGTATTTGTTGTGTTTATGTGACCTTGAAGAGGTTTAATTAAGGTTTTATGACTGAATCCATTTTGGGTTAAAGGTCAGTGTTTTATTCTCTTACAGTAAGATAGTAAAGTAAGAGTTTCCTAAAGGGAAAAAAGGTACATGTCATTTTGAAGTGCTGAAGAACATTCGTATATTTGTGTTTAATTTGTCTATTTTAAAATCTCATCCTTTTTGATAGGGATGCACGATATATAGGCCTTAATATCGGCCGCCGATGTTCGTCATTTTTTTCACATATTGGCATCGGTCCGATGAGTAAAACTGGGCCGATATGAACAACCGATGTTTACATCCGTCTTGTTGCTGCTTGTGTATGTGTGTCCGGAGAGGGACAGGGAGGGGGATTTGGCCATGCGGTATTTGTTTGGGCACGTGAAAGTGTGCAGATCACGGTGTCAAAAGAAGATACTCAAAAAGCAGTATGCAACACTTGCAAAGTCGAGGTAATGCGAGAAGCATGCCGCGCCAACTCATTCAACACCACAAATTTGATATGTCATTTGAAAAACCGCCACCCAGAAGTACACAAACAATGGCAGGAAGCTAACGCTGCTAACGTTAGCCAGCAGGCAAAAACGAAAGCAGCAGCAGCCGCGGTTGGGAGCCCAATACAGCAAGTACTCGACCAAACCAAGAAATGTGCCAAGGACAGCGCAAAAGCCAGGTCAATAACGAGCAACATAAAAAGTTACACTGTTGGTTTCTTGTGTTTTATGGTAGCCCTGTAACTTTGTTATTTGGAAGTAAAACACGTTTTGAAAATAAAGGAAGACATTCAAAAATTCAGTTTGCATGATTTTCAGTCTGTACAAAATTTTATCATCTCAGAAACTTTATTTTTTATCATATATCGATATTGGTAAATATCGGTTATCAGCCATAACACCAATATTAATATCGGATATCGGTATCAGCCAAAATTTTCATATCGGTGCATCCCTACTTTTTGATAAGTAAATAATTGAGTATTATTTTTCTAAAACCTGAGTGGTGTGATTTTATTGCATTTACCTTTAAGAGGGAATCATTTCATACTTAAAGAGACATATAGACACTTTTGGTTTAAAATCTTTATTGAAACTAAAACTCTAAAAGGTGAATTAAAAAGTGGGTTTAAAAAAAACTTCATGTGTTTAATGTAAAAAGAGATTCAAGATAATTATTAAAACTGAGTTAATCAGGGTTAAAATACAGAAGATAAGTACGTTAAAAGAACCCAAAAGCCCTGCCCGTATTAATATGACTATTGAGGGGAGCATTACACTGAAGTGATTGAAGTGAACATCACCATAAGTGCAACAGAAAGGTGGTGCGATCTTATATGTTTGGACTGAACTGAATGAAACAATTTGAATGAAAAAGTGCAATTTCCATCTCTATATGCCGCTTCACAGCTTCATACCTCCTCAGTGTCATCAGTGTCAAGGCCCTGGCTGCTATTTATAGTATTGTATCTTTATAAACCCATTAAATCGACAGGCTCTGATCAAATAAAGGTTTGCATTTTCTTTTTGCTTGATGTCCTTCCTGTTGTGTTGGTAGAAGGACTGTCACTTCCCATTTGAAATTCAAACCAGCATTCAAAGATGAAAACAAATTAAATCAGTATTCACCTTTTCAAATTCCAAATTGTACAACAGGATGTGCCTTGTAGTCCTGCGGGGTGCTTTCATAAGACGCGCTCTCTGCAGTAATCCAGGCTCATTGTTGTTTTTTGCTCACAAAATAGAGAAAAGCCATCGAGCCGTGCTGAACAGACAATCATGGCATCAAATCATCTGAGCAGTAATGTGTGAAAGTGTTTTGGATGTGACACCACGTTGTTTGTTTTGTTGTTTTAATGGCTAATTTAACATGTTGGTCCAGAGACAACAGTTGAAAATGAGCCTTTGGACTAACTGGCACATTTACAGTGGATGTTGATCAGTGCGTAAGCTTTCATTTCAGGTTCCACTTTGATTTACTCATTAAAGTGTCTCTGAACAGGATATGACCAGCTGCCAATATTCAGAGGAGAGGTGTTGATGAAAATGCTGACATGCTCTTTGAGGTCATGTTCGGGTACCACCGTGTGTTCACTAATTATGCCTCTGAAGGAAAATTGAGTGGTATGGGGTTTTTTTCTTGCCCTTGATTTCACCTCTTAGGCTACTGACTGGTGCAGGTTACACCTGCAGTCTCCACTCAGGGATGTAAAAACATCAAAACTTGCTCAAAATTTTTTTTCTGGTGTTTAAAAAAAAAAAACATGTTGTTTCATTATTGTTATTATTATTTATTGTCAGTATTCTCTTTTGAAGCACACTATTAAAGAAAAATGTTCTTCCTGTCTCCCTCTGTGGTGGTTTCTTTCATGATGTTGACATGTGTCTGATGCTTGAACTCTGAAATATTTATGTGGGCTCTAATCTGAGATACTGTTAACTGGTGATTTCTGAGCCATGAACTTCCTTCATGTTTTACAGTAATGATAGACAACACAACTGATGGCCTCAAACACACCAGCAAGGCCATTCAATTCAGTTTTATTTATATATCACCAAATCATAATAGAAGTTAACTCATGACACTTTCCATACACTAAACCTTGACCTCTGTATATTATTAACAGGGATCCAACCATTGCCACCATGAGCAATCACTTAATTGTGGATGGCCATTTGTCGTGACCAGTTGACTTAGAGGGGAGAGGGGAAGTGATAGCAGGAATAATGATAATCATAATAATAGTATATGTAGTGGACGTCAAGCAGGATGACAGCAGTGGGCTCGACCTGCAACAAGAAAGCAGAAAAACTCAGTGAAGCTAGGTGAGCGTGTACAGATGGAGAGAGAGAAGAAGAGAAGAGCTCAGTGCATCATGGGAAGTCTAGTCCTGTAGCAGCATAACTACAGGATGGTTCTCTTCTCTCTCTCCATCTGTACACACTGATGTCCCATTCATGTGTGTTACTAACTTACTAACATTGTGACCGCTCTATATGGAAAGAGTCCTTTTTGTTATGATTTGCTGCTATATTCATAAAATTGAATTGAAATATAAAACATATGTTCAACACATAATTCCATGTGTTCTTCATGTCTTTAAACATTACAGATTAACAGAGACAGAACCATTCCCACCATGAGCAAACACTTCTTTCACTTCGGGCATTTCTCAACCTTTTTTTTTTTTTTTTTTGATTTGGCGATCATTTTGGCTGTGTTACAGCTTATGGCATGGGTTTTTGCAGGAACATTTCTTTTTAGTAAAATCTTTTAACTCCAGTGTATTTTACTCTTACATGTCTTTTATACTCTGTTGATGCATTTTGCACAAAAAAACTGCTATTAAATCATACATTAATATTTGTTTCTGCTTTTTTTTCCATGAATCTCTTAAACAACTTCAAAACTAACAAACATTCAGTAATTGTCAGGATTTTAACCCTTTAAATGCCAGTATGATTATTTGAATTATTATTACAAAAAAAAGAAACACAAAAAATGTTTTGTTTTTTCTCTATATTATAAATAGGGGATGGGGCTTTGGTGGTGATTAGAGTCTTAGATATGTCAAAGATAAGCAACAAAATTGATTTTATTGCATTAGTATTTTTTATGTAGTGCCAGATAAAAATGCCTCATTGACTTCCATTAAAACCACATTTTTAATCTCACTGCCATTATAGTATAAAACCATACATTCTGTAATGTCACCATCTCATTTTGAAGAAAAGTAGTGATATTTGACATATACTGTATTCCACCAGATTCAACCATTTTCCCATTGTAGGTCGATGCATGAAATTCTATAAAGTTATATTATGGAGCCATGTGACTACTAGGCGGCCCCAAGAGTTTAGTTTAGTTTAAGGGTTAAGAAACAGAACCGACCCATGGTGGATGACCAGTTGATTTAGAGGAGAGTGCAGTAATAGCAGTAACAATCTACAACATATAACACAATACAAATAAAGAAAAAACATAAAAAATTGACATTGACTGAGAAGCTGAGTGCAGGAGAGAGTTCATAAATGACATAAATAAACCACATATAACCTTTCTATTGTTGAAGCATGTCTGACTTCATGTGTCAAACCTACACCCTTCACTAACTGGTGATAAACAAATGGTGCTACATCAGGATTGATTTTTTTTTTTGATTGACAAGATTTTTTACCTCCAGCAAACTGAGGAATGAAACACGTTTGTTATTTTCTTTAGCTGACCTTACCTTGACCTCTGTGACTGTGCTGTTTTGTTATACAAGTGTTTTATTGGAGTGTTTTCTTCATGAAAATGTGCTGTATATGTGTGTGACTGTGTGTGAGTGTCTATAGTAAGCATGTTTTGGCCTGCACTTGTAAAATAATCAGCAAGTACTTATGAAGGCCAGACAGCTTGAAATGTTATTCTCAGGGGGAATCTAAGTGTTAAATAGCAACACAACCCTGGATGATTGCATTCACCTTCTTCAGCATAACCCTGCTCACACACACACAGGCTATTACCACCATCCCCTGACACTCCCTGACAGCACGTCGCCCCCACTTCTTCTCCAGCACAAAGGAATCTACACAGCACCTTAAAAATGCATCTTCAAAGCTAATCCACTCCACACATTGATTTGAGCTGGTTTTGTTCCCGCCGGCCCTCGCAGCCTTCTGCAGCAGAGGCCACGGGGAGGAAGGAGAGGGAGGGAACAGAAGGAGAAAGCAACAGAAAGAGAGATAAATCAAACGATAAATCAAGAGATGTGAAGGGTGGAGAGGTGATGGGTTGAGTCCTGCCAGCAACAGCTCCACAGTGAAGTAAAGACCCAATCGAGCATGGAGGCAAACAGGTGAATCTGATCAGAGGGGAAGAAAGGGGAGAGAAAACAGGGCAAAAAAACAGAGCTGGAGAGCAGCGACACGCAGGTTCATTCCCCTCGTGGCTTCCATCCGATGCTTTTAGAGAGCTCAACCTTCGCCTGGAGATGTCAAGCGGAAAATACCCAGCGATTAGAAAACCCTATTAGGGGCTCAGAGGAGAGTGGATGCACCACTGGCTTCATCATGGGAAGACATCGAGCCACACCAGGTCTCCAGAAAAACACACACGAGGCTTCAGTTCTCTTTAACTACAGTCATCAACCTCCACCCAGAGACAAGAGTCAAGTGGAGAGGAAGCTCCACGGCGCCGGGAGGTGTCGGATAAACAGACTAAAACTAAACTGAGACATTTTAATCATGGTGATTAAATTTTACAAAACAAAAGAAAAACTAAATCATGTCAGATTTTTAGGAAAACACAGCTCTGAAGGTATAAATGAGTACTTAAGCTAATTCTAGACTATGGTGCCTCATTAACATGGAGCAAATCAAATATACTAAAATGTGATCTGTACCCAGGTTTCTGAAGAGCTGTGTGTAGCTCAGTGTGGTGGCTGGTCATGGCCACCGGCTGGATGGCGGGCTGGAAGCCTGGTCGCGAAAAACAAGCCACCTGTAACGGCACCAACCTGTCAATCAAAGCAGCAGCGCTCTTAATTCTGCATAACTTTAAGTCTTAATGTCATTTGAACAGGTGAGTTGTATAAAAATTCACCCTCAGTACAGTTGTCATGAATGGGGAAGTTAGCTATAGAGACCAAAACTCACATTGGGTGAGAAGCAAGGTACACCCTGGAGAAGTCACCAGTTTAGAGCCTTCCTTCCATTACAAAGTCTTCCTTCGCAAAAAGTGATTGAGAAATGAACGACCTCTATATTCAAATTCGATCCTAATGCACACAAAAAGACTGATGATTAGTTTAGAAAACATAATGCATTGTTTAAAACCCAACAGTACAACTGTTACAACTGTTAGAACTCCATTTATTAATGAACTAATTAACTATAAGATGATGCTTGTACATCAATCCTTTGGTAATACTAATCCAACATTAACATTGAACTTTTACTTCTGATATTTAAACACATTTTTCTGTTACTTTAAGATTTTAAATGCAGGTAGTATTTTCACACCCTGGTATTAGTGCTCTTTTTTTAACTTTTCTTCCACCGCTGCATGATGTTGAGTTTTGGGAGGCGTGCACAATCGACTCCTGTGTTGCCCACTGTTACCATGAACACCCTTTTCTGAGTAGAGAGAAGTTCATGTGTATCTTCAGGAGAACTCCTCGCACACAAAATCATACAGCCTTCTATCACCTTTTCATTTAATGAATATAGCTGTAGTAACACACAGGCTAATGTGTGTGATGCTCTGTAATTAATAACTTCAACTATGCATGTGCACCACGTGGTTTTTGGTTGATTTTGAACTAGTGATTCTTTCCTCTGCCATTGTTTTATATTTGCTGTATATTTATCAGTTTAGCAGCAAGCTGGAGTGATTTCTTTTCATACTTTAACAGAACATTGCTTCCACAAGAGCTGTAAGATTAAATGGCAAAAGGTAAAAAGGTGAACTGTGTTTCACTCAGCGGGTGGTGTCTGTGCCTGACCAACCACCAAGGCTCTGGATGACTCAATGGGAGGATGAAGAGGTGGAAGAACAAAGACTTGCTGACCATGGGCTGGCCTGAATCTGATTTTGATTTAATGGTCTACACCATGAAGTTGTTAATAAACTGTATCAAATGTATTAAAAGGGTGAGTAAACCCTGACCCCCCGTCAGTGAAGCCCCCTGAGGCAAACCTTCAATAAAATCAATCATCTGCAAACGTGTGAGCTTACACTTTTTACCTTTATGTGCATCAGTGCTCGCTCCGGTGTACAGACTTCCCCACATACAGATTTACAGTATGCCAGGCTAAAAGTGGAAGTTATTCTGTAAGTTAAAAATGGTTACACATCTCTGGTCTAACCTCTTTCTCAAGAAAAAAAAGGACCCCATCCATCACCACCTCTGAAGCTTTTTGAGTTCAACTCCATTTCCATCTGAGCAGTGAGAGGTTAGGAACAGACCCCAGATACTGGAACAGACGGGTAGAGGGTCTGTTTGAATCCTCCTACAGGTCAGGGCTACCTTGTAGCTCCAGGCAGAGTCATGAGACAGGCAGGGAGCCACCTCCACTACTACTTTCTGCTTTCCTCTCTATCGTTCACCCTCCCTTTAGCCTCTCCTTTTCCCCTTTTTCTTCCTTTTCACTTTTCTTCCACTCCCTTAGGCAGCACCTTCAGTCCATCAACACCTCCTCTTCGCGGAGAGAGGGAATCGATAGCGCTCATGTCTGAGAAGTGGAGGAGGCATCGATCGCTCGGTCCTGCCGACTGCCCTTTCTCTGTCTGTTGAGTAAGCTGGAGGGCAGGAAGTTTTAGGGCTGTTTTCACGTCAGGCAGACGTTTATCTAATTTTGGACCTCCGGAGATGCAGCAAGGAAACGTTACATGCTCTTTTCTCAACACTGAATTTATCTACAGGATCACCGGAGACACTGGCCTCACCAAACAGCAATTAATTCACACTTGTAAAACCTATTTATATAAGAAAACACTGGAAATAACAATTCCAGCAGAATTCCATGCTGCTAGTAGTCACTGCGCTGTTGCTGTAATTACTGAGCTGTCACTTCAGAATGAAAGAGAACATCACAGATCATGAAAATGTGTAAAGCAGCAGGTTAATTTGGCTGTAATTTAGGTAAGCTGCAGAAATGACTGATGCCTCTGTGGTCGAAGCTGAGGAAGATACTCTGTGCTTAGGTAGGTAAATACTATCATCACATACACTCTGATAAAAAAAAAAAAAATGGGTGGTAACAGCTCCCATCACAAATCTATTTAAATCTGGCCTCATTAAAGAACTTTTTCAGATTTTTATACTAAACCTCTTGGACTGTTTGGTCATGCTAGTGGCTGATATATCTCAACTATTTCAGGGATACCAGAGGGTGCAGCCTGCTGCCTCTCCCCCTGCAGCACCATGCGGTTGACATTTTTTGCCTTTAGTGAAATGTCTTGACAACTAATAAATGCATTGCCATGATATTTAGTGCATGGGGCCCAGAGGATTAATCCTGTACACTTTGGTGATCCTCTAGTCTCACAATGCCAGACGATCTTCCTGCCTACCAATCATCTAGGGATTTCTAAATGCAAGATAGATGTTTTATTGAAGAGTAGAGAACAAACCTACAGCCCTCACATTTTTAAGGACACTCCTCCCCCCATTCTCCTTCATATGTAATAGTACACGACTTCTGCATGTTACCTCCCCATTATGAAGGGCCGTTCCTAAAGACTTGGGTTTGATTCTGCGATGCATGCATTTTTTCTCTCTAATTATTTCCACTCATTAACAACAAAAGGTTATCCTCTATTGAGTGAAGCGTTTACAGACTGACGAGTGAGTCTGATTCTCTGACTCTGAGCCGGCGGGTCACAGTTTTTACTGATCCTGTCAAATATAATAATAAACATCTCATTGACGTACTGGTACAAAATGGTGCACAGATATTCATGTTCCCCATACAGTAATGCACTGACTTTGATCGAGCGTCATCCTGAGCTCCGTACACCTATTTGATGAACTTCCGTTCAGTTTGGATCAGGTGTTGACGATGAATTGTAAAAACATCATTAGGAAAAAACTTAAACTTGTCCAATGCTTTATGACTAAATAGCTGCAAAACCGATGACTAAATCCCGTCAGACAAATATTAGCAACGTCTTCCATCACTAATACAAAGACACTGCTTCCTAAATAAGATTGAGGGAAGGGGAGAAATCTGATTACTGATCTGAATAAACAGATTTACAGTAACCAGGTTACTACACTGCATGTAAATGTGTTCTTCAGTTACCTGCCTGAATGAATTATTACAGACATTTTGGGGAGCTCATTTCTAAGTTTTCCTTTTCAAATAAAGTTTACAACTTGCCTGATTGCATGTTTGTCGCTCCGTCAGAGTTCTGATTGCATTGCAAGTTCATAATGTTATCACTGATAAAACTACAAAAATTAGATCAACATTGTATTAAATCTCTCTTATCCTTTAAAATGATGCTCCACCCAGACTCCTTGTAGTATCAAACGCTCTCCCCCCTGCAGACGTAAAAAGCTGTTGAACTCGGCTCTTTCATCCTTGGCAGAGAACAGCTGTTAGCTTAGATTCACTTACAATGGATTCCAAACCATCCACAGAAAATTTCAAACCTCCTGCAGCATCCTCCACTTATCTGCTGTCCTTCAATACACTCACTATGTTTCCCTCAGACACAGAGCTCAGCCAAAATAAGACTAATACTCCACACACACTCCTGTATGGAGCTGTCGGTCTAAACAAGCTCACCCTGAATCCCATTCCCATCAACATCTGGCATTTCACACACTTACTGCACTCAGCATCTGGATTATACCAGAGCCACGTAACCACGGGTGGTTAGGAGCCTTCTACTGACAGAGATATGAAGCCTCTTGAAGTTCGGTTTGCTGTTCTGCACGTTATGCTGGATGACATGACCCGGATTATTACAGTCCTCACAGATTATTAAACCGTCTGGTTGGCTGAATGTCTGAAAGTACTGATTTGCATAGACAAATGAAATTACCATTCGATATTAATGTCATCTGGAGAGGGTTTAAGACTCTCCAGGTCCATTTTAACATGGGGTTGGCATTTGCTCCTCAAGATCTTCCAACATCATGCAGCTTTAAATCTGAAGATGAAAATAAAAAGAAAAGATGTTGAAATATGAGGAAGGAAATATTACATTCATTAAAAAAGAAGACTATCCATATGTGGCTATAATAATATAGGCTGTTTACTGAAATACGGTTCAGTATAGTTCCAGCATGGACCTTTGGTGCCACCTACTGTCCGGACAGAGGTAGGACACCTCGTACTCACACTAACCCAGATACAAAAGGCCTGAAAATGCTCACAGCTCTTTAATCTTCACATAATAGCCAGCACAGTGGAACATCATTAATTTATCAAAGTGATTTTCATTGCAATTACCTTTCAAAAGCAAAATTGAGTTTTCATGAATTTGGGATTTTGTTTTGCTTTTATTCAAATGAGGTGTTAAGTTCTCCTGTCTAATCCGTCTTATCTGCTAATATTAGCACACAAGTCCGAGCTCTGAAAAGTGTACGCCTGAAGAGACGCAGCTTAGATCCCTACTTAAACTACATTTAGGAGGATAAAAGCCCTGCTCTGGGTAATAACCCAGAAATATTACTGAGACTGGACAAATCAGCCTCTCACTAAAAATACACACACACACACACACATACAGAGAGGCGCTCACATGCACAAACATTTAACACACTTGCTTTTGCTTTCTCAGCAGGACTTTGTCAAATGAGGTACAAAACTGCTGAGGAAATGGTGTGCTGTGTTTCAGGTCTTATCATGGCTCATACATTATATGTCGATGGAAGCACAAGTCATAACCTTTCCTTCTCACATCTCCATATAGTGTGATATCAGCACTGAGCAGCAACTTCTATTTCTGTTCTGCATCACTGAGGCACTTTTGTGCAGCTCTGTGTGAAACCTCTGCATTTACACATTATCGACTCACTATGAAGATTAATTACACCCCCCCGGAATGCTGTTCTCCTTCCTCTTCTAAGTTGATAAGTCCAAGTTCATCGTGAAGATGGAGGATTTTCTCAGTTACTAGAGAAAGCTATATTTCTGTCAAAACACAGATTGAATCTTATGCTATTATTTTATTCACTGCAGGACAGCACAATAGTAAATAACAAAAAATGCATAAGAAAAGATTATGACAATACAAGAAAGGCAGTTTTACATGTTGAGCATCATATAAAGAACATAAGCTGTGTCACGTATGTCAGATAGTGTTAGTAGGATTAATTCATTTTTGGTCTGGGTCTTTTTGATGACAAAAATATCGAATATCACCAGACTTATCCTGTGTGTAGGATTTAGGGGCATCTAGAAAAATGCCATATCTAGAGCCAGTGTTTAATTTGTACATCCTGCGTTACTATAGAAACATGGTGGATCCCATAAAGAAGACTCACAGCATCTGTTGATTAAAAAAAGTCATTCTAAGGTAACAAAAACAACAGTTCTTATTTTCAGGGGATTATATATTTTACCAATGAAAACAAAATTATAGTTTTATATTCTGTAAATAGAGCCCCCTCAATCTGACGAACAGCATTTCTTTATTGGATATTATTAATCTGTCTATTATTATTATTATTATTTAATTTTCAATTTTATTCATATAGCACCAAATCACAACAGAAATTATCTCATGACACTTTTCATATAGAGAGGTCTAGACTGCACTCTTTATACTATTGACAGAGACTCAACAATTCCCACCATGAGCAAGCACTTGGTGACAGTAGCAAAGAAAAACTTCCTTTAAGAGGCAGAAACCTCGAGCAGAACCCGGATCAGTGTGGACTTTCTTAGGAGGGAACAAAAAGTTTTGCCTGTGAGACATACATCTGGATGATACGATGAATTATCATAGTCTTTACTTTTCTCAATCTTTCCCCAACAGTGAACATTTATCAAAAAACATAATATTACACAGAATTACGTACAAAAACATGACAAAAGTATACACTCACAACAATGACACTATATTACATTTTCTCATATACAGCTGAATGAGATATGCTAAATACCTTCACAGCTCTCCCTCTACATCACTAAATAGGAAGAGTGAGTGCCAGGAGAGCTAATTTCTCATTACTCCTAATGACCCAAATTATCTGTGCAGAGAGACATAATATTATCATATGACATAAAAGAACCTGAATCTTATGTTTCATTAGGTCCATAAAGTTATATTGTGTTCAATTTATAAATAATTCTAATTCTAATAACAGCCTTATGTTCAGCAGCTCTCTGTTTGAGTGAACTGCAGACCAGCACATGAATATCATCCACGGCATGTCGAAGTGTCCTTGGGCGAGATACTGAACCCCAAATTGTTTCCGAAATGTGTGAATCAGTGTGTGAATGTGTATGAATGGTTAGCTCCTAAAACTGAAGAGCAGTTGGCACCTTGCATGGCAGCCATCAGTGTGTGAATGTGTGAATGAGATATGCGAAAGTCAGTTGTTGATATCAATGACTCAGTTCTCAATGGTGGCAATATTCATTCTAGATTTCTGCAGTTGTTTTTAAATCACAGATCATAAATGGAATTCTAGATATCTGAAATCAGTTCTGACAATATTCAGTTATTTATATCTGGTTTTGGTTGCAGTGTAAATAGTATAAATGTGATTTTAGATATCTGAAATATAATTGTCACTAGTTGTTATGTCCCTGCTCTTGTGGGGAAAGGTAGTAACATAAACCGTATTTGGTAAAAACTAGAATTCGTATCAATTGTAATCTAATAAAAAATGGTGAAGTAACTACAGGGGAAACAAAAGGTGAGTGGATGCTGTTTAAACCAACAAAATAAATTTAACCAAAAGAGAACTCTCTAAAAATACACATATTGTAATTGCACAATATGTCTCTGTTGATTTGTTCTGTACATGTGACATCTACTGCACGTCTGTCCGTCCTGGGAGAGGGATCCCTCCTCTGTGGCTCTTCCTGAGGTTTCTTCCACCTTTTTTCCCTGTTAAAAGGGTTTTTGTGGGCAAGTTTTTCCTCACTCGAACCGAGGGTCTAAGGACAGAGGGTGTCACTCCCTGTACAGATTGTTAAGCCCTCTGAGGCAAAATGTGTTTTGTGAATTTGGGCTATACAAATAAAATTTGATTTGATTTGATTTGATTTGATTTGATTTAAAAATCAGAGTCGCTATCTAGATCAAATCAAAAGGGAAAGACAAATCTCACAATCAAAACTATTTTCTAATAACCAAAAAAAGACAGAGAAACATCATCATCATAAATCTAGAGCTTCTAACAGAAATACTCCTCAGTGAGTGCAAGTCAGTAAAATAAACTATATCTAGTCCTTAGTTAACCATCACAGTTGTTCTCAAATATAACAGAGGTGAGCACCAAACACAAGCTGCCACACCCATGTTCAAACTTAAATAGGGCTGATCTTCAGATTGCAGACTGGGGATTAGTGGGTTGGGGCAGGTGTCGCTCCAATTTGGAATAGAAATGACTGATATCTATAATCTAATCAAAGATATCTATAACTCAGTTTTGACCAGTTGAAATATAACGTCTACATGTGAAAATATATGTGGCAACAAACTATTGTATATTAACATTTAGTTAGTGCACGTTCAGTGCATGGCTTGCAGGCAGTGATTTAGGAAGTATTCAGATCATTTACTTCAGAAAAATCAGCTACATGATAATTTAAAAATTCTATATTAAAAGTAAAAGTCCTGCATTCCAAATCTTACTCCAGAAAAATTAAAGTAAACTGTTGCCCATAAAGTTGGAACATATTTTGACCTCTTCTCATGAAATAATTCTGACAATGTGATTTATTCTTGATAGATAAAATGTATCTTCTCCAAACTTTATTGATCAATGTCTTCCAAACATATCAGAGTGAAAATGAAAACCACAATGAACCTGATAAAAAGAGGAATGTGTCTGAAAACAAAATTATTCTTTGCCTTTGAATTTGTATTTATTTATTTATTTAGTTTACATTGATACATTTATTACATTACATTTATAGGAGTTGCAGTGTGGTGTTATTAGTTTTAGTTACCTTTTATGGTTGATTGATGGTGAACTAACCAACTAAGGCCCCATGCCTGAGTTTACCTGTCCCCAAAATCAATAAATCTGCCCCACTCAGCTTTTCATGCTTACTGCACAAAATCAGCAGTGACAGAAACAACAACTGTGTGTAAAGAATGACACACCTGAAGGAGTGAGAGAAGTGAGCATTGAAACCATGCATTTTCATTAGAAGGCCACCAGATGGTAGTCCAGAGACAGGAAGGAAAGACAACAGCACCATGAAGCACTGTTATGTATCAGAAGACAGACTGCCGTCTATGGAAGCATGTGTTTGTGTTTGAAGTCCAAATGTGTTGCTAATATGCTAAAATGTATCATTGTGCTATAAAATTCTTTGCATTCACTGAATAGTACTGGCAGCATCTACATTTTGAAATGTACTTGAGTCATTTCAGCTTTCATTTTGTGTCAGTGAGTTTTATGAAATCTTAAAGAGCACCCTGAGGATCATATGATGGAAATAAAGTTGAAGTGAAAACAGACTTCTAAATCGAGCAGGCAGAGCAGGCTAACAAAGAGTGAACAACTTTTTCATGACAATCAACACTGAATGAACTCATGAATGACCTGACTCATGTTTTGACCTATGAGGTTTCTTAGACAAGCGCTCGTCTCTGTGGCAGAGCTGGCAGGAGAAGAAAGAACCATGATGAGTGAACATGAAGGCTTCACTGCATTTTATTTGCATTGAAAAGAATATTTGTGGATTTGTCTTCTGTGTAAGTTAGAGTATTTTCAATATTTGATTATGAAGTAATCCAAAAGCAATTCAAAAGTATTCAGATTTGAATACTTTTTTGTACTAATTATAAAAATGACCATGTCATTTGTATTCAGTAACTGTCTACATCTGACCAAACCCTGTATATAATTCATATGTGAAGATAATGTACAGGCCAGGAAATGTGTTGTGAGATATAGCATGTTAAAGTATATGACATGCTTTCATTTATCTGTTTTGACAGTTAAATATATCATACATTTATCAGGTGCATTGTGACAGCCTTGTACGGTTTCCCACATAATCAATAAGTAATACTGATATTTAGGCTTATCATAGTTTGTTTTCTTTGCTTCTGTTTTCCAGTATCATGACGCGTTTATGTATTTACATATAGGTATATCATGATAAACCTGGAACAGCTCATGCAACCTTGGAAGCTGTTTTGTCTCTTGTGTTGAATAATTAACAGAAAAACAGGCCTGAATCCCTGACACTGGCACTGACACTACTAACCCTTCATCTGGTTACATAATGGCTGTAGAACATTCATTTGGCATCAACTGACCCCAGATCAGATCAAAAGGAACACTGAGGGAACAGGTGGGACACAACAATTCGAGGAAAGACCATGTACTGTACACAAAGCAGTGAGACTTTAGCTACAACTGTAATAACAAAACACTGCTAACACACACTCATACCATTTGAAATGAGCTGCTCTTATTTGTCAGAATCATTACACTGATTTAGATTAAATAGTTGACTTTGGAAATATATTGCTATAACATGTTATAAAATAAAATCAATTTTTATTTTTTTCTAGTAAAAGTAAAATGAACTGATCCAGTTTTTCTTTTGGCTAACAGGCTGGGACCTAGACCTGGACCTGGACCTGGACCTGAACCTGAACCTGAACCTGCCTCATCTAGGCCAGGCTGTTCTTATGTATTTACAGGACTTGTTTTCACAGGAAGGTGATATAATGTAAGAAGAACAGCAGAGGCCAAGCAGCATAGAGAACATGCGTGGAGGGGGGCTGTTGGTGACGTCAGAGCCATGTATTTACGTCATTCTTGTCCAATAAGCGCACTGAAGGCTGATTGGCGTATTATGGAAGGTTACCGCCCTCTTCTCGTAGGTTTTCTGCCTGTTTGGTACAAGAGTCGGTGCGGCTCGTACCATTGTTGACACAAGGAGGGGGGGTTCATGTACGGAGCTCTTTTAAAGTTACATTAACGTCCGTATGTGAAGGAGAATTAAACAGTGAGATACACGTCCAAAGTGTATTCACTTCTCATAGTATATCTTCAACTCTAACGTACTGTGGTGCTCTGGGTGAAGCCGTACGGACTAGCCCATCATTATCCACCCCTCAGTAGCCGGTGTTCCGTGACTCACTGGAAAACTGATGTAACTTTTGCCGGTATTCTGTTCGCTTGAAAGGAAGTTTGTCCTGTCAGAGCTCGTGTCGGAACGTTCTCACGCTTTTTGTTCAATAATGGCTTCGGTTCGGTTTGTATAGGTGACGAGACAGCGGCACGTTACCAGAAAATTACACTTCTTTCTCCGTTTGACTCGGTACACTGAAGAATGAATCCAGCTCGTCGCTGTTCGGCTTTATTCGGCCAGCTGTGTGTGTCTTCGCGGGGGGGACCGACAGCCAGGAGAGCGCTCTCACCGGGAGCAGCAGTGTCAGCCCCGGGCGGAACACGGTGCTGTCACCCCGGCGTCGGACGGGGAGTCAAAGGGACCCAGCTGAGCCCGAGCGGAGCATCCAACACGGTGGCATCACCAGGTACTGTAGGCCTACAGCTCACTGTTTCACCCGGTATTCACCACAGCAGTCATACTGTAACTTAAAGTGTCCTCTCGACCAAACTACGTTCAAACAAATGAACATTTAAGGCGCGCTTACTCATTGTCGGTGTCTGACGTGTCATCCTCCATGACTCAAAGTGTGTTTTCTGAAGCAGCAGTCATCTCACAAGTCGTCACATAGCTCTCACCGTAAGTTACTTTATCTCACCACACTAAAGTTGGAGTTGTTTTATGAGTTTGTTTAAAGTAGTCTAACTTTCCCCTCACACATGTTCGAGCTGAACAAACACAGCATTGTCATTCCGTGTGAAGCTGCTGATGCAACAGTCATCTCTCAGGATTCCTTCCTCTCCTAGGCCTCTTAACCTGTGCCCCACACACACACATGGACCTATCAGCAGGAACACATGTAATGTGGCAACAAAATGACTCTGAGCTCAGGCTGAAGTCATGATTTCAGAGTGACGTGGTAGTTTTATCTTGAGTTTTGCTCTGTGCCAAACAAACATGTTAAGTCATGGAGAATCAGGGAAGCGATTTTAATAATATATAATAATAATAATACAATTGTTCTCTGAAGGAACCAGGAAATGTATCAAACGGTCGACATCATTGACGACATGTGGAACATTTCCAGTATGACTGTGCACAGGACTGAAAGTTCCTTAAAACTCTCATTTCTTTGTCTACTAGTCGTGTTATCCTCTGAACCATATAAACTGAAAGTCATACACCTGCTGTCTGCCATTTCCAGGACAAAATACACTGCAATGGACCTGCTCTGAATTATTGTTTTAATTAATTTATTTATTTTATAGAATGTCAGGAAATATTTCCAGCGTACGTCTTCAAATGTCTTGTTTTTTTATTTCTTTCCTCGCCACTGTCACCAAGTGCTTGCTGATGGTGGGAATTGTTGAGTTTCTGTAAATAATATTATAAGGACTGTGGTCTACACCTGCTCTATATGGAAAGTGTCATGAGATAACTGCCATTATAATTGGTGTATTTGGTCATTTACATGTCCTGCATCAGATCTCTCTGATTTTCAGTTTAATATAGGATGAACAAAAGCAGAAACTTTTGACGTTTGAGATGCTGCCACGGAACAAATTTGCTTAACGATTAATCAGCTAATTGTTTCAGCTCTATTTCACTTCACAAATGTAATAAAAGAACAAATCCTCTCGTGTTTGGATACTTAGATACAGTTTGACATTTTCTGTCAGGTCATTTGGTCGTCATGTTGGCTGATCATAAGCTAGTGTTAGCTGTCCATGCATGTCTTTGGAGATCATAACACTGCCCCGTTGACCTGCTTCTATAGTTGGAGCTCTTTTGTTCTTGCTCAGTAACCGCTTCTATTTATTCCTGCTCTTATGCTGTGACACAGGATGTTCTTGGTGTTCTCTCCTGTGCCTCCTAAGCAGGTACCTCTGTGGAGTAATCTGCTGGAGCGGCTTCAGTCTACTTCCTGCTACAGCAAATCATGACACTGCACTTCTTATCTTGCTGCTGTGCTTAACCGGCTGATGACAGGACTGTTTGAAGAGATGCTTACTTTGAACATGAGCAGATGCTGCTACAGATCAGTTAGAAACCATTATTATTATTATTATTATTATTATTATTATTATTATTATTATTATTATTAGCCCTTATTGAAGTTTATTCTCTGACCTCTGCAAGTAACTGAAGTTATGCAGATACAACTCAACTCTATTCACTTTAGATCTGCAGTCACCTTTTTTTGGCTGATACAGCGCAACCTGTGCGATGGACAGCAGAACATTGAAATAACATTGAAATAACATGGTAGCATACATACCTGTACACCTCATTAAAAAACTATTAAACTAAACTATTACATAACTAAAGGCTGAAGTTTGATTTGACATGCAGAACTGTTCACATTGAATCTCAACAAGTTGACAGCAGCATTGACATATCATCTTTTTAAGCTGACATGGCAACAGATGGCTAACACAACCAGCAGAGACGGAGCAGCATTAGCATTCATTTGAAGTCAGGTTTGTGTCACCTGATCAATGTAAGTCCAGTACGTCCAGTATTCTCTCTCTTTAAGCTCTGTTTTTGGTCTCCGCCAACTCCTGAGACATTTATCTGTCTCTGTAGCTGATAAATGCTGCACTATGTTCACCAGCTAGTGTCTGACTGTGTCTGTCTGCTGCTGGGCAGATCGTGTACAGTTTGTTTTATCAGAGCTTTTTCTTTAAAAATGATGCTACAAGAGTCGTGGAGATCAACCAAAAACACTCAGAAGTTTTAGTTTGAGACAATTCATCACTCTGTTGCTCTAGAAGTTAAACTGTTCTTGTGGTCATCAGTGACGTTACAGAGAAATGTCTCTTTTCCCTCCAATATAAGAAAAATGTTAGCGTTGGAGCTCAGTGAATCCCTTGTATCTTGTCAGACAGGAACTGTATCACATGTGACGCCTGGAGGAAAGCCTGATTTTAATGAAATAGTCTTCAAAACCTTGAAAACTTTGTGCTGGTTTAACACGAGCCACTCAGAAACGAGTGTTTGGCCCTTTAAGCAGCTCTGAGCTGGTTGAAGGTTTGTCTGTTTTATGTGTTGTCACAAGGAAACCAGTCAGGGCTCTAGTTTCATGGCTGTGGTCAGGTCATGCACACACATACTCATGCACATTTCCGGGTGTTCAGCACAGAGGCGTCTTAAATTAGACACTTTAATAGTTTTTGAGGCCTCAAGAGGCTGAAACTGTTCATCTTTCTATGAAGACCTTCACCAGCCAGTCTGTAATGGGATTGGTCAGTTACATAAGCATCCAGTAAAGAAGACATGGGTCATGGGACTGACACACGGTCATCAGGCCTGTATTATTCAAAGGTTAAATCTCCAGTTAGCTTTGACATAACAAGCACTCAAACTGATCTGAGGACAGCAGTTCATCAGGATGGTCTTCATTAGAGCTCAAACTGTGCTGGTCCAGGGTCACTCTGTGGAATCCAGCCTCTCACAGACAGCTCAGTGTCACAAACATAACAGGACAATCCCTCATTCATCATTCAGCCTGTATCACTTAATCTAACGCATCACTCCGCTCATTCACTTCATCGCACGCTGTGCCACAGCAGAGGAGACGATGACCTGGAATCTGATCCTACTGAGTAACCAGCACTAGGCTTATTATTTAACAGCAGCTTCATTCGGGCCCAGAATTGGTCTTCTGCCACCACGTGCTCTAGGGCTGGGTTGGGTTGTGGTTTTTGTCAAGGTCTGGTCTGGCGTACGAGCTGAAACCGGTTTGGTTTGGTGCAAACTGAACTGACTGAAGAGGCATTCATCGTGAGACATTGTGACACATTAGAAGAGGAAGAAGACATGTCACACACTGCTACACACACAGCCGTGTCTCTGCTTGTAGAGCGGCTCGTCTAGTAATGGGAGGGTCGCTGGTTCAATTCCTGGGGTGTTCTTTAGCAAGATACTGAACCCCAGAATGCTCCAGATGGCTGTGACGTCTGTGTGTGAATGTGTGCGTGTCAGTGTGAGTGCACTGGACAGGAGGCGCTGTATCCCTCCTGATGAACAGTTGGCAGCCTCTGCCATCAGTGTGTGAAGGAGATAAGTGTTGTAAAGTGGATCAACACACACATCTAGAATGTCATCAGAGTTGTCTTAAGTGTCTTCGCTGGCATCATTCAGCAGTTCATTGGTGACTGTCATTCACACCCCACACTGCACAGCTTTCGTGTGTGTGTGTGTGTGTGTGTGTGTGTGTGTGTGTGTGTGTGTGTGTGTGTGTGTGTGTGTGTGTGTGTGTGTGTGTGTGTGTGTGTGTGTGTGTGTGTGTGTGTGTGTGTGTGTGTGTGTGTGTGTGTGTGTGTGTGAGTGAGAAAGAGAGAGAGAGTGTGTGTGAGGGGGAAGCAGAACATTGTTGAATGGGCCAGTCAGTGACGTCCTCAGTCACATCCTCCTTGTGGCTGCCACAGCAGCACTCACTGGGGACCGTCCCATGAGAGTCATACTGTCCTTCCATCCTCACATCCAGCACACACACTCTGTCCAGCTGTGCAGAGCGAGGGATGACGGGCCAAGAGCGAGGCGGATAACCAGCGGACACACTGAAAACTGTGTGTGTGTGTGTGTGTGTGTGTGTGTGTGTGTGCTTTCTTCATCCATTTTGTTCCATGTAAGTATCCCTCTGTGTTGTATGTTTGCATGTGGCCCAAGGTTAAATCTGGTCCAGTCATGTGACTCCTCTCTGACCTTTGAATCCACATAACTGTGTATGAATGACGAGGAAGACGACTGATGAAGTCATTATTAAGAAGATGAAATATCAAAAAGTGGTCTGACACAACAAAGAAACATTTAAGGTTTGTAAATGTTCAGTTTGGCAGTGACAGTGTTGATCGTCAGTTGAAGATTATTCTTTGTCTGAGTCATCTGAAGACATTTTGAATGCATGCTGTGCAGACGTCAGTTGTCCGGGGCGATGAGTGGACTGCAGACATTGTGACAAACTTAAACAGTAACGACGGCTCAGTTCCATTAAGTGTGACAGTAACAGTCTAAATGGAATGTGTCTCTCATTAAAGCGTCTGAGTTTCCTGCTGTGACAGTTGCAACCGGGTGGAAATTTTCCGGCAAATTCCTGGAAACTTTTCATGGGAAGTTAGGCTTGGGAATTTTGGAAATATTCAAAACCAGAAACTCCATGTGAATTATGGAAATTAATGGGAATTAACTGTAAATTGGGCGGAATTTAAACAAACTGTATCACATCCAAACATAAATCTAAACATTTTGTTTTGTCATAAGCAGACATGCAAAATAAAACAATTAAAAAACATTTCAACAGATTTATTTGTAAGTAGAACTTTATAAAGTTTGAATTATTTTATTGAACAATATTATGTAGTCCACAAGCTCAAATGTGTGTCTTCACTAGTCCAGGTAGTGTGGTCCAGGTACAGAAATCACCTGTGCAGGTAGGGGGCGTGGCCTCAATAGCCCTGCAGTAAGCAGTGTGCTATGTGCATGTGATTGAGGAATAGCAGATATTCAAGTGTACCTGCACGAAATCTGGTTGTTTTAGTCAGGATTATGCTAAAATATATTTTCCCCAACTATATTTAAGTTCACTGTTCAGGGCCAACCTTCAACTTCCCTGTTTATTTCTGTTAATTCCCATAAATTCCCATTCCTATTTCCAACTTTGAAAATTCCCGGAATTTTGTAACCCTAGTGAGAATCAGTCCATTGTATCATTGGTGATCTCTGAGCGCTGTGATCAGGCTCAAACAACACATTGGTAACTAATGACACTCAAATCAGCCTCAGCAGTCCTGTGTTCATTTAAAGATGGACGGAGAACTGCTCATCCACTCATCCTGTTCACGTGTAAAAGTGCCCATGAGCAAGACACTGAACCTCTCCTGATGATTAGACCAGCACTATGAAGTGGTTCATCTGTTGGGTAGGAAAGTAGGAGTACTACTACTTGAGTAGCTGTTTTTTAGGGTGTGTTTAAAGTGTTTTATTTGAGTGTAACACTCTGTGAGAAATGCTGCACACTGACCCCAAATCAGATTAGTGAACTAACAAAGTTAAAGAAGTCTGACAAAGAGAACAACACACACTGTGTCTCTGTCCTCAGTTAACACATGGCCTTGTGTGTGTGTGTGTGTGTGTGTGTGTGTGTGTGTGTGTGTGTGTGTGTGTGTGTGTGTGTGTGTGTGTGTGTGTGTGTGTGTGTGTGTGTGTGTGTGTGTGTGTGTGTGTGTGTGTGTGGCCCTGCCATCCCCACCTGTTGGACAACATGCACATTCTTATCAACCCCCCTCCCCACTTATTTAATTAGTTAGGCAACATCCTTCTCCACACACACACACACACACACACACACACACACCCTTCCCGCCCCCGCAGCAGCTCTGACCGTCCTTTCACTCCCTTTCTTCTTCCTCTTCCTCTTTAAGATGCTTCCTGTTCTTCACAGTCAGCATCTCTCGTCACTATGGTTACTGTCATAATGAAGGAAGCTCATTGGTCCTCCGGTCTCTCGCTCCCTCCCCTCTCTCTCTCTCCATGTCTAAGACAGGCTCACTGTGTCTCTAGAGGTCATTCTGTCACCGGTCGAGCGAGGGGGAGGGAGGGGTGAGAAGTGATGATTCAGAGAGGCAGAGAGGGAGGGAGGAAGGGAGGGAGACATCCTGGAGGACGAGACAGATAAAGGATGAGTCACAGCAGGGACGGAGAGAGGAGGGGGGGTGCAGCTCTGTGAAGGAAGAGGAGAGCAGGAGTGAACGACAGACAGAGGTGGACTGTCCTGTCTGCAGACGGAGGAAAGCGTTTGAGTGGACATGACACATGTGAGACATGGAAGGATGCTGCACACAGCTACAGAGCAGAGGCAGGCAGCAGGATGGAGGTGAAAGGTCAGAGTCTGACAACATGAGCTGTGCTTACAGCTGTGAGGTGGAGACAGGAAGACAGGAGGACAGCAGGATGGAGACAGGACCCGATGAACCATGTCAGAGGTTTTACCTGTAGCATTTAGCTTGTGTGTGTGTGTGTGTGTGTGTGTGTGTGTGTGTGTGTGTGTGTGTGTGTGTGTGTGTGTGTGTGTGTGTGTGTGTGTGTGTGTGTGTGTGTGTGTGTGTGTGTGTGTGTGTGTCTCCGTGGTAGGCAATGTTGCAAATCAGAGTGTGTGTATAGAAATATGATAATCATCAGCGTAATGAAGTATTTTTTATTTTACTGGACGAACCAAAAGCAGACGTTCTACCTGCTTCTATGAACCGTTAACAGTTTCTGTATGAACCAAACTTTTTGAAATGTGTGAATATGTTTAAAAAGAGCCGTCTGTCTTTCACCATGCACTGATGGATGTAGTTTTTAGATGGAACACATCTGTAGCACCATGTGCCAAAACACCAAACGATGAATCTTCTGACTTGACTTTGCTTCAGATAGTTCTGTTTCAGTAACGCTTGCATGCGGTTGGTTGGTTTTGGTTCATGAATAAAAGCCGCTTCTAACTCGGGCTGTTAAAATCATGACATTTTAGTCAAAATATCTTTTTTGGTTCATTTCATGATTCAACATGATGCGGTCGCTGGTAAAGGAGCGATTTGATTAGTATTGACAAAAAATCTGCAAATGAGTCCACCACCGTCAACATTAGAAGTTGAGCGTTTCAAGATAAATGGTTGGAGTTAATTGTCCAGTCAGGCGCCATTAAACCGTCGAAGAAGAAGAGGACACAGCGAGATGATTCATTAAAATCCCCTCGATTGTTGAATCTGCAAAATGATTACATATTAAAAATATATAAAAGTCATTGTTTTGGTATCACACTGGCACCTGTATCAAAAAATGTGAAGTGATGCCCGACCTTCACTACATAATGTCTTCCACTGTTTTTCCTGTGTATCAGTCACACACACACACACACACACACACACACAGGTGTTTTCAGATGACTGTCACCTTCACATACTGTAATATAACGATGTGAGTATATTCATGTTTTCACCTACACTGTGCACAGAGCCTCTTCTCACACACCACAGTCTGTCCAGTTGATTGATGTGAGGGACTTTGTTGTGGACAGACATAGTGACACTGAAGAGTAAAAATGAGATGAGTCAGTGTCCTCTCCTACCTCTGCCTGGACTGGACTGTTGGACTGTTTGGTCTGAACAAATGTTTAGTCAGCATGTTCTGAAACTCAGTAACCCTCCACTGACAAAAGTCTTTACTTCGTCTGTCGTCTCAACACATCCGGAAACATGACACAGTACACAAGGTTCAGCAAGGTTGGACCTTCTTGATCAATCCCATTTCCCTTACCCTCAAAGCAGGATCTCCAGAAACTCTGCAGTCATAAAAACCTAAAGATGTTTTCATACTCAGACCTTTGGTAGACACTGAAAGGACAATTCATAAGCACTCATACGACACACCAAGTGTTTCTCAAGTCAGTTGCTGATACAACCTTTCCATGAGCTTATAGTGAATGTTACAAAGTGGACACAAGGAACCTTCAATGACCGTCCATGTTTGTCCTTTGTCTCCTCTCCATCAGTTTGTCCAATGGGTGGCAGCAGCAGCAGCAGCAGGTTGTTTGGTACACTGGCCCAGTCACTGAACAGCGCCCCCCTGGCCCAGCCAGACCCATACCTGGAGAATAACCCCGACCAGGACCTGGACCTGGCCGAGATCGACCCGGACAAGCTGCTCAGGGAGTGCGAGGAGGCCCTGCAGAGACGTCCGGCCCGACCACACCGGGATATGGTCTATCCCAGAGGCATGGCAGCCTGCCGCCACAAGCACAGCCCCTCCATACGGATCATGCAGTGGAACATCCTCGCACAAGGTAGACATATGAAATGTAGAGGTTCTATTCAAGTTCAGGAGGTCTAATTACAGGGCTCTAGAGATGGAAATGACTGGACTGTAACATCTCAGAGTGAGATGAAATTTAATTTATTCATGGTCCACAGAGGGTGAATCCTGCTGGCTTGAGTCATTTATGGTTTGATCTCTTTCTTTCAGCTCTCGGTGAGGGGAAGGACGGGTTTATCCGCTGTCCACTGGACGCTCTCAACTGGCAGGAAAGGAAGTACCTGATCCTGGAGGAGATCCTCACTTATCGCCCCGACATCCTGTGTCTACAGGAAGTGGACCACTACTATGACACTTTCCAGCCAATCATGGCCCGCCTGGGTTACCATGGCAGCTTCCTGGCCAAACCCTGGTCTCCCTGTCTGGATGTAGAGCAGAATAACGGCCCTGACGGCTGCGCTCTGTTTTACCGCCGCTCACGCTTCACCCTGCAGGCCACGGCTCACCTGCGGCTGTCGGCCATGATGCTGCCCACCAACCAGGTGGCCATCGTCCAGACGCTGAAATGCCAGCTAACGGGCCAGCGGCTGTGCGTGGCCGTTACTCACCTGAAAGCTCGTAGCGGCTGGGAGAGGCTGCGGAGCGCTCAAGGTGCCGACCTGCTGCAAAGTTTACGCAGCATCACCTCCCGAGGCGGCAGCAGCAGCAGCAGCAGCCAGAGTGAGGCGGCGGCGGACGGCGTCCCATTAATCGTGTGCGGCGACTTTAATGCAGAGCCCTCGGAGGACGTTTACCGACGCTTCAGCTCCTCCCCCCTCGGCCTGAACTCGGCATACAAGCTGCTGAGCTCTGACGGACAGACGGAGCCCGCCTACACCACGTGGAAGATCCGCCCCTCCGGAGAGAGCTGCAGCACTCTGGACTACATCTGGTATACCCATGATGCTTTGAGTGTGGACTGCCTGCTGGACATTCCCACAGAGGAGCAGATCGGCCCAAACCGCCTGCCCTCCTACCACTACCCCTCCGACCATTTATCACTGCTCTGTGACCTCAGTTTCACGGAGGAGCCCCACAGGTTGATGTAGGCTGTCAGACAGGCAGCTCTGGACCAATAGGAGGACTGAGTGAACGTGACATCATCTGCTGGTCTGTGTTGGCTCATTTCGAAGCCAGCAGACGGGACTGAAACTGACTGCAGTGAGATTAATATGCAGACAGACACACACCCATGAACCTGTCACTTCCTGTAACGATGCTGTAATTTTAATTGAATATTTTAGAGATAATCATAATGAGGAACAATAGAAGTGAAATAAGGCGTCACTGGAAATAAATCTTTAGTAGTTTTAGGAACGAGCTGAGAACTGGAGCAGAGCTCAGAGGCTCATCTGAAGTTTGTGAAAGTTTTATTTATTCTTTAACATGCGCACATCATTTTATCACTTCTGTTATAAAATTATTCTTTATACTTTCATCAGTTGGTTCCAGAATCAACGGCTTTTCTGTTCTAAGTTATTTTGCACTGACGGTTCTTCAGTTGGACATCATGACAGTGTTGTTGCAGTGACTACATTGAACATGAGGAGAAATTTTTATTTATAAAATAAAGTCAGTATTTTTACTCTGATCCTTGTCCTGTTTGATTTCTCGTGCTGTTCACTGATGAACTTTGTTCAGCTCATGTTTTATAGCAGACACTTGGCGAACTGTTTGGTGTGTAGGGTTAACCAGCTAAGGAGGAACAGGAAACAGAAGGGGGGCACTTACCTGGTGAACTCTACGAGGAAACGTCCCTCACGTACTCTCAGGTACATGCACTATATGGCCAAAAGTATCTGGACACCTGTGTCCAGGGGCAGCTTTGTTCAAATAAAGGGAACTCTCATGGTGTTAGTTTAGATGAGTGTCCTAACGTTCTCTCGTTTCAACAAATCCATAAAGAAGAAAAGAGGTTTTCCCAGTTTGCCAGTTAAGAGCACCTTGAGCAAGAATAAGCAACAAGTTTTCAGGAGCTGAGAGAAAATCTGATGAGACGGCTGGAAAATGAGCCAACAATAGACTTTATATTTTAGTGTCAACATTGTAAATGTGTGATTCTATATTACCTAGCATCAGCTTCACACTGATCAGTGATTGTATCTGTTAACGATTTGTAGCATTTCTGTGTTGCCTGTAAGCTTCTTTAAATGTATCCACGAGTTTGCCTCTATCTGACCTATTTAAACAAACAGACCATTGGAGAGAGACGGACTGTTTCTATAAAGTTATTCTTTATGTCTGCCACCAGGTCAAAGGCGGTCGGATTCCCCTTGAAATAAAAGAAACAAGGCGATGGAAATAGTACCGAGTTTGTCCACAGGGGCCGCCAGAATCAACATGAAATCACAACAAAATCAGACACCCATCATACAGGTCTGACACTACACTGTGTGATGTGTACAGTACAGCAGCACAGTGACCTGCGCACCTTACTTTGTATTCATTCATTAAGCACTTCTCTAGCATGTTCTTTCCCAGAAGGTTGAATAACACAACTTCAGACGGCTTTCATTCACATTTCCTGTTTTTTATAATACATATTTCAGTAAAATCTACTTCAATACACTGATAGTACAAGAAAAAAAAATAGTATATTATACTTCAGATGTGGAACACACCATTTAGTTCTCTTCTCTTGACGCAGACGTCCTTTCACTCCCTTTTTACAAACAGTAAAAAACAAAAGAAGACAAGTGTTGAATGTGACAGTGCTGTGTGGAGTAACAGAAGTCTGCAGACGAACCATTAGACTGAAACAAAGAGATGAATTCAAACTACGTCTGTACGGATACACACACACCTGCTGAGTATCAAAAAATGCTTTTTACATTTCTGTTTACAACAAAGTCTCATCAGGCTCGTTATATTACATTTGATTACAAAAAGAAGTTTCATTTACAATCTAAGGCTGCCCATGTCTGAGCTCTCAACAACCTGTGTGTGTGTGTGTGTTACTACGACAGTCCCTTTAATCCTTTGCGAAGCTTCAGCAGCTCCAGAGTAAGAGCAGGCGTCTCCCTAGAGACCAACGTCAGGCTGACAGTCTGAGCCAATCACAGAGGAGCTCTGCCATGTAGCAGGGTGTGTGTTTGTTTGTGTGTGTGTGTGTGTGTGTGTAGGGGGGTGGGAGGTGTCCTGCACTTCCTCAGCAGTGTCCACAGTCACTTCCTGTACCCCCCCCCCTCCGGTGGCTCCGACTCAGGGCGGAGCTCTCAGGATGACGGGGTTTCTGCTGGTGCTGCTGGTGGGCTGGAGGGAGGCGGAGCCTCGGACGCTGCCTCTGATTGTGCTGCCTCGGGCTGACTGCTGGAGGGCTTTGGGGGCTGGGTGGGGGTTTTGGGTAGGGTTGGGTGGCTGACCTGAACAGAGAGCTGCGGCAGCGGCTGGGCCACCGCCGCCGGTTTGGCCAGGATGAGCTGTGGCGTCGGCCGGCCTGCTGTCAGCTGGACCGTCTGCGTGCCGGCGGCTGCTTTGGCGGCCGCCTGCGCTAACTGCGTAGCAACGGGTTTAGCCTGGATGAGCTGTGTGATATGGCCTGACGGGTTGGCCTGCATGAGCGTGGCCAGCTGGTTGGCCGGGATGGTGATGATGGTGATCTTCTCTCCTGCTTTGGAGCCGGCGGGCAGCATGGTGGGCAGAGCCTGGATGACCAGTTTGGGGGGAGCGCCTGCCGATGCGTTGGCTACCGTCACTGGGACCCCCGTGGTGAGGATGGAGGAGGAGTTTAACGTCACCTGACCTAGTGAGTTGGTCATGACCACTGGCATGGCTCGGATGGGCCTGCGGAGGAAACGCAGAACAATAAGTGATGACATCACAGAGCACAGAGATCATGTCACAGATGACATCAGCTGCTCATAGCTGACTGTTAGCTCTGACTACCAGCAGCTACACTGAGCGCACAGCCTGTCACTGATCACCGTCACAAACTACGTAGCCATGAGGCCACGTCCCCTTTAGTGTGTCTATGTCCTCTGCTGCAGTCTTTAAGTCTGCTAGGTAAGAGGGAGCTCATTTTTACATAACGGATCATAAACGTTTCTGCTAATAAGGTGAATCAATGTGTGTGTGTGTGTGTGTGTGTGTGTCAAACACATTACCATAACGAGGTTAGTTAGTGGCTTGTTTAGAGGCGCAGATGTTGATTTCATTACTTTAACTGAATTCTCATGATAAAGACTTAAAGACAAACACATGACTTCAAAACAGGCCAACTCAAACTGGGTTTGACATCACTGCACTACAATCAATCACATGATCCACACTCAGCCAGTCAGATGATGACGTTTAAACTCTCTCCTCACAGTCCCTTTATTTCCAAAATAAGAGCACACTGTTATCGTGCATTCAGACAGGATCAGGTGACCAGTGGTGGGGTTGTGCAGTGGTGTGGGAATGTTGCTATTTGGTTCGTTGCGTGACGTGATTTTGGTGACATTAAAGCAGTTTTCCCGCCAACATTACCCAAGAACATCAGTCAAGAACTCAAGAATCAAGAACTCATCAGTCCTGATCATGACACAGAGTTGAGAGTGAGTACACACCTGCTGGCGGCGTTGCTGGGGATGACAGTGACGTAGGTCTGCTGAGGCTGGGTGGCGGTGGGCGAGTTGGTGCCCAGGGTGACGGTGCCCTGCTGGTGAGCTGGGTGCTGTCCGGACACCACGCCCTCACTGTCCTCCACCTCCTCTCCGTCGTCCTCGTCATCGATCACCCGGATGTTCTTGGGCATGTCTTTGAACTGGTAGGCCAACCGCTGACCCTCCACTTTCGCCAGGATGCCACGCTGGTAGTAATACCTACACACACACACGCGCGCACACGCACACGCACGCACACACACACACACACACACACACACACACACACACACACACACACACACACACACACACACACACACACACACACACACACACACACACACACACACACAGGGAGTATCAACGCTGTGTTATTATATACGACAGAGACGGACTCAGTTCAGGATCAGGCGATGGTTGAGAGGACGGGCTGACCTCAGGGCTCGGCCCATGGTCTCGTAGTTCATGTCGGGCTTGTTCTTGTGTTTCCCCCACAGTTTGGACACGGCCTTGGAGTCGACCAGTTTGAAGATGCCCTTCTCCCTCTGCATCCACTTGATGTACCTGGGGCAGGTGTTTTTGTCCTGCAGCAGCTCCAGCAGGAACTCCCACAGGTAGGTGGTGTTACCTTGAGGACACAACACAAAAAGCTCTGTATCATGGTGGAGTACTTTACAGGCTTCTATAGACAGAAGTTAAAGCACAGAGCTGGGACAAACCTTTGCCCTCCCTCTGCCTCTTCTTGATTCCCAGGTCAAAGGAGCCGTTGGAAGCAGGCTGGTGTGTCTTGGGCTTACGTCCACCTACGTGCAACCCACACACACACAAACGAGTTGGTTCATGCGATAAGCAGTAAGTGGCACCAACAGACTCCGTCTACTACAGCTCAAACAGTGTGTATCAGCTTACAGGTACAGACTGATCTCAGACAAATAAGATGCTGTGTGACCTCCAGCATGAAGAAGTGTTTCATTAGAAATGAGGCGTTCGGCGTCGGACAGTACCAGGTTACATGTGATGTGTTACAGTGACACTGACCTCCTCTCTTCTTCTTGGCAGCAGGTTCACATTCAGGAGGGATGGGGAAGGACTCCTCCTCTATGGGCCCACACTCTGTAGACACCTCCACCACCGTCTCCATCATCACATCCTCTGCTGGGGTCAAACAAAGCACACCGTTCACACAAGGTGGTGAAATGTTGGTCTGGTTTGTCTGCTAATCTGCTCTGGTTCATCTGGTTAAACAGCTGGTTAACAGCTGTACCTGTAATATTTATGTTTGGTCAAAGATCAGGGTTTAAGAAATCATACACACCTAGATCTACATTTACAAATGTCATTTTTCCAGGACACTTTTCAGGATATCTAGTCATTTGAATCTATTTCCAGGTGTTTGCATCATGAATTTTTCTAGGTTTTCCAGGGTGCAGAACACTAAAGATGCATTCTTAGAAAAGGTTTATGAAAAGATCAGGACTGTCTTTATTTTGCTCAAGATTTGATCTACATGAAGAGTGCAGGTGATAACCTCATATCACTTTCACACAGGTAGCTAACAGGTTTGTGGACTCACAGCTGGTAAACAGACTGTTTGGATCTCTCAGTGTCATTTTGAAACACAACAGATCATCACTGTAGACATTCTGACTAGAGACCTCTGGGATTCAGAGCTGTGAGGCAGTGCGGTGATCACACACCTACCAGCAATTTGATACAATCCAAATATTTCAATATGTTTTCTGTTTTTTATTTTTAAGTATTGTGACTGAACCCTTTATTAGGATATGTGTGCACTTTAAACCTTTGAAAAACACTAAATCATACACTGACTATATATAGTATATGATATGATATTTCTGTGCACATCATGTCATTGTCAGTTTTATTTTAGCAGCATCATTACCACACTGCATATAAAAGTAGGAGTAAAATACCTTGTCAGCGTAACCTGCTACATCAAGCCGGTGCTTTATGAATCAGGAATATATTTACAGTTCATGTGCTGCCATCTCCTGGCATGCAGTGTCTCCACTTAGAGGGGGCTGTGTTGCAGTCATCAGCTGACAGTTCATTTCTTGTTTCATATAAAAGCATGTTTTTTAAAATAGATCATTTCTGCTTATGTTCATTAGCGCACTAATGGTAATTCCCATTATGTGTTAGCATTGAGCTAACAGACCAAGTGTTGGTTATTTATAGAAAATTGATTCAGGAATTATCAGTCATAGAAGATTAACATTAGGTAAGGCAGCTACACCACAGAGCTGTCCACAGAGTCATCAGTCTAATGTCACACCACAGTGTGTCATTGTTACAGGAACTCCAACATGCAGCTGTAGCTGTGTGTGTGCAGGTCTTTACAGGAGTTTGATTCTAGAAAATAAAAGCATGAACTCTATTTGAACTCGACGTGTGTGGCATACTACCCGTGCTCAACAACATCCTACTGACTGCTGTAATCACTTGACACCCACGCTGCACAGTAAACACACGCTGATGTCAGATCAGTGCTGCGCTCGTTCAACAGACCTGTGTTGCGTTCGTTGTGCAGTCCTCCAGGAGACTCCATGTGAAGGAGAGCTTCAGCCGCTTCAAACGTCTTGTCGAAACACACCATGTCGTGACCCGACATCTCCACTGAGGAGAGGAGAGGAGAGGAGAGGAGACAAGGCTGTCAGTGCACAGACCTCTGTGAACAACACATGCTCGCTGAGGGGGGGGCTGCTATCAAATAACACAACATACACACACAGATCCTGTTTCTGGTGAGGAAAAGTTAAATTCACAACAGCACGGTGCTGCAACCTCAACTATTTTGAAATGTCAACTTCCTTGTTTGAGGTTTGTAGAAGCAGTCTGTCCCTCCCTTCCTGTTTCCTGTAATCTGGTTTAAACAGCTGGACGTCGTTCCTGCCAGCAGAGGGCAGTGTGCTGCCGTCACACTCATTAACAGTATGTTTACATCTACCATATGGACCAGAAAGAGTTAACTCATTTGATGACACAACACTTACTTACATATTTTTAGATGAAATCAAACTAAATTTAATCTGAAAGAAAAGAAACAAAGCTGATCTGAGACCTGAACGATGACTGAGGCTGCACAGTGTGCTGCACTGATCTGGAGTCATAGAAAGTTCTATTATTAACAGCACTTCTGCAAAAGATCTTTTGTTGACCTATGTGCCACAGTTTTATCACGCCTGCCGCACAGTTATGAATAATACAAATCCGTTAATCTCAGCTACGCTGCTTGAGGACAGGTTTTTATCCCGTGTTGTATGCATCAGGAGGCTCGCAGACTTCAGGCAAATCCCATTTGTTTCTCAAATCTGATCGTTACGACAGACACGTGCACGTGATCACATGTTCAAACATGTTGACAAAAAGAGAAAGGAAGGCAGCCCTTTGGTTGATTTTTTCTGATCATAAATGAAGAAAAATGAAGAATTTAGAGCTGCAGACTCGGGTTGGGATGTGAACCACATTGCTGCAGTAAAGTTCAGTTGGATTTCTGTCACAGTCAAGCCTACAGTTTGAAGCACGACACGGAAAACAGATGATCAGGTAATTAATCAGATGCCGTGAACATCAAACCACAGCAGATCAGAAGAAAGTTCATCCTGATTCTAAAGTTAAAGTTAAAAATCGGGTCTAATCTGCACAGCATGAGGACTGTGTTTGTCTCCTCTAATATGATGGGCAGGAGCGTTTAGTTATAAGAGTGACTCAGACCAACTCATACAGATATTACCAGATCTGTCAAAAGTGGGCATGGGTCAGTGAATACAGCACGACAAGGAGCGGTCAGGCCCAGCTTTCAGTTTCTCTTCACTGTATACATATTTACACAGATTCTTGTTGGCATGTTTTCAAAATAAAAAAACATTCTGCTCACAATGAGACCTCTCTCCAAAGGTCTGGCTAAATCATTATTGCTGTGGTAAAGAGGTGAAACACTCGTTTGTATTTCTTTAAAGTTTCAGGTGTGTTTTGAGGCGAGCCCTGACACTGATATTAAATCCCAACAAAAGAAAAGGTAACAGCTGCTAGCCTGCTTCAGTTCATACCGTTAGCAATCAGAGCAGAGTTTAGGGTGAAGGAGTTTGGCTTATTTTCAGCGTATAGGTTGCTAGCTCAGAGGTTGTTGCTGTTTCCCGTAGTGATGGAGATTTAGAAAATGTTGACACACTGATGGAAGAAGGAAGGAAGAATGCTGCATGAGAGACGTGTCCAATGGCAGCTTTATATCAGCAGTCTACATCTGGTCAGACTGGCTCATCAGAATTAGCTCATGTGTGTCTGCTTTCATAACATACACCATCTTCTATGTTTTAACTGAACTCCGCCTCACCTGTCTCAGCCACCTCCGTCACCACCTCCTGCTCCTCGGCCACGTCCTGCATCAGGTACGTCTCATCGTCGTAGACCAGCACCTGTGCCGAGTAGCACTCCTCCACCTGGGCGCTGGGCACCTCCTCCACGATCACCGCCGGACATCCCTCCTCCTGCAGCACCACGCCCTCCTCCTCCTCTTCCACGTCCTCCTCCACCTCCTCTCCACCCTCCACGATCACTGCCTCGATTTCCTGCTGGACCACCTCTTCCTCCTCCTCCTCCTCCTCCTCTTCCTCCTCCTCGGTGGGCTGCTGCTCACACTGGACACAGTTTGAAAACATGAGGTTCTGTGTGACATCACTGTTCGCTGTGTGTGTGTGTGTGTGTTTTACAATTAACACAAATAATGAACGCAAGAACTTTGTGTCAAACAAGTGATTTAGGACAATTTTTTAAATACAATTCTCTGTATGCCTCTCTGTCTGTATTATGCAGTTATTAACAACAACACCCATATTTAATGGGCTTCTTTTTAGAGTTTCAATTGTTCTAATGCAGGACGAGACTTTAACAGAGACTGAAGCTCTGTGAATACAGCTTATGTCACATTTATATCTTCAATAATAATCCAAACTTTAAAAATAACTGTTTTAGTTTTCTTCACAGCTGTTTATGTTTCATAAGTTGTGTAAGGCTCCGTGGCCCCCTGTGGAGCTTTGCTGGCCTCGGGCTGGAAACCGTCTTTAACGAGTTTTCTCTTCAAAAGCACAGAGTGATAAAATGTAGAAACTTTTTAAGGCTGACCTGAACTCCTCTCCTCTGTTTGTCTGTGCATGTGTTCTCATCTTCTTTGTTCAGTCACCAGTGTTTGAAATGATTTCAGTCCTCTGATCCTCATATTCATGAGAAGATTGATTGATTGATTGATTGATTGATTTATTATGACTGCAGCGTTAGAGTCAGTTAACTTTTGACTTTGCAGATATGCAAATTAGCGCTCAGCGTCCTGGAAGAGGTTTCAGCTGCCTGTCATTAAAAACAGCTCGACCTTCTCCTCTCCTGGATTTTCTGTGGACAGAGTGGCTTGCGTGGGATCAGTATTTCCTTCCACTCTCGTTGCTTTGTGTCAACGTTCTCTACAGCCACACACTGCACGTTTCACTCCAGCCAACACGCCCTCGAGTCATTTTGGATGAGAGAAAGTTAAGTGAGGTGGATCTTAATGGTGAAGACATTTTCAGAGCTTTGAAGGCGTCGTATGACATTAACAAGAGATAACTGAAACCTCTCAAGCAAACAGTGCGTGGACAGATGTTGTGACAAATGTCATCGTACTTGTTTCCATTGTATTTGGTGTAAACACTAAGGTGGCATGAGTACATTTAGAGTCTTGGTGGTGTTGTGTTAGAGTAGGATAAAGCAGTGTTATACCACATCTACAAAGACGGTTACCAATACTACCAAATGTTTAGCTGCATTATATGATTTAAATCAATGCTGCAGTATTAATAAGATGATGTGTCACTTTGATACATTCTTATGGCAAAATAATAGAAAATCCCAATAAAAGGTCTAACTTGTGTGCAGTGTGATGACATGTTTCATTAGTACGTACAGTGTTACATCATACCGAGGCTCATACGTGGAAAACAAACTATTAAACTCCACTCCAGACACACAAAAGGGCTCAACAAGAAGGATCGCCCGGGGCAGGTAAAACATCACGTCGGGCTAGTCAATCCAGTGACTCATTTGCCTGATCGGGCAATTGTTGGTGGAGGTCGTTAATGAGCCGAGCAGTGAGCCCTTCTCGTCTCGTGTGCAGCGCTGACCTGATCACTGAGCGAGCATCGTTTAGTTCAGTCTGCTGGAATTAAGATTTGTGTTGGTTTCATCAGGTTTTTACATGTGAAGCTTCTTCTATCGCCTCAAGCTCGAATATCTTTTTCAACATGCAGCAATGTTTGTTGCATCTATGACACACTGGGTTCTGTTCTTGTTCTGATAAATAAAACAGTGTGTAGGTGCAAGTAAAAAGTGAGTGAACACAAGCTAAGGTTAAACCGTGTCAGAAAGTTAAAGTTCAACACAATACCAGTATTTAAAACTGTACTTGATATCAGAGCGTAAACAAGAAAAACCTACGCACACAAAATATAGATTTTAAATAGAACCTGCACACAGTGCTGGTACAGAAAATGTCACGGAACACACTGAGGACAGGAGGAGGCGAGTGGGGTGGAGACTGTCCACTAGTTGATCTGTTCTTCTTCACCTGCCTCAACCTCTACTGTCACTGTTGACTTCCTTGACAGCGGCTGTGGGGGGGGGGGACACAGTCTTACCTGCTGGGGCTCCTCCACCACAGTGACATACTCCACTATGTTCCCTCCACCGTCTGACACCACCACAGAGGTCATCACTCATTCCTGCCAAAACAAAAGCATGTGCGCTCAGAACAAAGAAGACATCAGCAACATAACAGAGCTGAAAGATTTCTAAATATGAAGTTTGAAGTGTGTGTGTGTGTGCAGGCGGTCATGTGAAAGCCCTTTGGGTGCCCGCTCTCCTCATGACTTAGTCCCAGTGACGTTGTGCTCTTAGTTTGGAGGAGGAAGGTAGCTGCAGTCCTCTGCTGCACTCAGCTCAGGAGTGATCTGACAGCAGACCTCACACGAGCATCAGGTCAACCCACCAACACTCCAGACAAAACCATAATCAACAACTGATACCAAACAATAACAAGTGGGATGAAGAAACCAGTTCAGCTTGACTTCATGAATATATGATAGAAATATTGGCACACAGCGTCGTGTTGTGCTTATAGTTAAAAGTTAAACGGCTGTTTCAGGGAGGGTGGAGGTTTTCTGACAGTTCATCCTTCACCGTAAACAAAGTATCCTGAACACACACGAACCCGTGCTGCTGGCTCCACGCCAGCTCGAGTAATTCATAACAGAAAGAGCGGGTGTAGATCCTGACAGCTCCATCCTGTCACACACACACACACACCTCCGATCCTCCCCATACAAGCTCGTGTTTACTTTCTGAGCGGGTCTGCACGTCGCTGGAGCTGCAGCTCCAAACTCCCCCTGCTAACTAGCTAGCCAGCTCCAACGCTTCTGTTACGTACCTAACAACACTTCATCAACTCGGCGAACGTGAAGCACTTTGTTTTGTTACAATGTGTGAACATAAATGAACAGTGCACCCTCGTTTTAAAGGGAGATCCCCTGCTATCCCAACAACTTAGCAAACCTAGCATTGAGGTCTGTTACAGAGCTCGGAGCAGTTAGCAGACAGCTAGCTAACAGTGTTTAGTGTATTTAAAAAGAGCACGACGTCAGTGGCTTGTCAGCAGAGCACATTCTGACATGTGTATTTAAAGTTGCGATGTATCAGAGCCGGTTGGGGTATTCATACGGTCACTTCCCTCCTCTTACCTTGTTTTGCTTCTGCTAGCGAAAAGTAAGCTCCGCGGCTAGCGCTAGCTGGGCCTGCTGTGAGCTACCGTTAGCCGAGCTGACGAGGCCAAAAGGCTAGCTCCGCGTGCATAAACGAGAGTCTGCCGGTCCTCCGTCCCTCAAAGAGCACTCCGCGGACGCCTATCGACGTCCTGTTCTGAAATGGTGCGGGTGAACGCGGTCCTGAAGGCCGTGAAGTTGTGTTTTGGTTGCTGCTCGGTGCTCGCTGTCCTGTAGCTTTCCGGCGCGCCGCCTCTTCGCTACGACGGAGCCAGCGGGTCAAAGCACAGACCGCCGTGACGTCACCAGGACAAACCCAGCCGTCAACAACGAGCGCAAACTCGTATGTACTGTCTGTAAGATGTAAGCTAGTAACTCCTAAAAATAAAAAATATATTGTGTTATTGTGCAAACAGTTAAAATAAAATCATTAATCATTAACCAAATAACTGTCCAGGCACATGCACCTATAGGAAGTCTTAAAACAATAGAACATGGACACAGGTTTTTATATTGGAATAATAATGAGACATCTCTTCTTAAAGGTCCAGTGTGTAGGATTCAAGATAAGATATGATAAGATAGACTTTAATGATCCCACACCGGGGAAATTCACTTGTCACAGTAGCTAATAGAGTTAGGTTGATTTTACATTTCTGCCATTTTCTGTAATTTATGTAACACATACAAACCCATTTGAGCATATATTATAAAACATGATGCACTGCTACAGATTAAACTACTCCACAGTTTATAAAACATAAAACACATTAAATGATTTACACCTCAACCATCTACAGCAGCAAAATGCTATGTACATATTAATGCATGAGTAATAATTCAATAGGATAACACATACAGTGGTATAATACTCATTAAAGTACATTATGTTAATCATACTTTAGTATGTTTACTTACATTTTCAGTGCAGGACTTTAACTTGAAATGGAGTATTTACATGTGCATCTCAATAAATTAGAATATCATGGAAAAGTTCATTTATTTCAATAATTCAGTTTAGTGAAACTCATATTATATAGGCTCATTACACACAGAGTGAAACATGTCAACCATTTATTTATTTTTACAACTTTTGCATTTCTCGTGTCAAGTCACTCCTGAACCAGAGACAGCATCAGAAGCATCTTACCTGGGCTAAGGAGAAAAATGACTGTTGCTTAGTGACTTAGAGACTGTTTAATGGCTCAGGAAAACTTTTCTGAGATACTGAATTTGGGGTTTTCATTAGCTGTAAGACATAACCATCAACATTTTGAATTAAATTATTGAAATAAATGAATTTTTCCATGATATTTATTGAGATGCACCTGTACATATTTCAGTTTAACTGAAAATTAAAATAAATGTGTTGCAATGTAAGACCCTGAAAACTTCATCAGGACTCGCTGGATGTGACCAAACAAACCACCAACTGTCCCACAGCATTTCTCCAAACTGTCCTGACTGTAGCAGAAACCTGTGTTCATGTTCATCACTTAAAGCAGGGGTCTTCAACCAGGGGTCTGTGACCCCTAGGGGGTCCGCAGAGGTACCACCAATTTTTGTCATAATAATTGACAATTTTCACCAAAATAATTTGTGACAATTAAAAAATGAAAAAATTACATAGAGTAAACTTCAAGCATTAATATGCAATAACAGGCTACGTTTGACAAAAACAATTTACAAATCAATTATTCCCATGATACAGTCTAACATAGAAAAGAAAAAAAGGTGTTGGCTAAAACACAGCAGTTCATTCTTAGTTGTGAAATCAGCATGAATCAATAACATTACTAAATAATGCGAGCTACTTGTTTGATAATAAGTCAGAAAGGATAAATGTGTCACAGTAACGAGGCCTCGAGCTCGAGATCCTACAGCTACTCCTTCCACCTCTGCAGAGGCCATCATCATATAACAATGAACCTGACATCCTGAAGCTGGATGTTTCATTGTTAAAAAATATTACTAATAGAAAATATAAGCCTCATCAACAACAACAATAATAATAATTATGCATGAACATTTTATCAACATAAACACATATAGACTAATAATCCAGTATATAAATAGGCGAATAAAGTAAATATTAAAGTTATTATAGGCCAGGCTTAAACTGTGACACATTTTAAAAAATGAATTCCATGTGGGGGTCTCTGTTCTGTTTGTCTCTCATCCAAGGGGTCCATGGGCTGAAAAAGGTTGAAGACTCCTGACTTAAAGGATGCTTGTATAATTTCATTGTTAAGATTGCTTACAGAAGATACCATTAGCCACCATAAGCTACTGGTCAAAGTGCTGGTAGCAGTATTAAACTGAGCTAGAAACTCAAAACTGATATTATGTCTTCAAAAAGGTACATCGCCTCACCTTAACACCTGAAGAAAATGGAGACTGTAGCAACAAAATAAAAACTGGTATTTGTATTCCAATTATGTGGAAACAAAAGGTCAATTTATTTTTACATAAATTGTAGTGATTGAGAACTTTAATTATTTTTAATTTAACTTTTAAAGACAACACACACAAATCATGTTTAATCGCTCTTTATTTTGCAAAAACAAGAAAAACAGTAACATGTGCAACAACCAGTTTCTGTCTAAGTCAAAGGCATTCATTTACATTCTCTTAAAGAAACCAACTGGTGAACACAGGACAAACATTTGATTTCTTTAAAATACCAGCACGAAACTCAATTCTTCCCTCAGTCATCTCAGATCTGTTCTGAATACCTTATGCCAAGCTAACAAAAGCAGAAATGCAATAGTAGAGGGAGTCCAGAAAGAAGACAGAGCTGTCAAAGCATGTCCCACTGGAGACTTCTCTTCAGACACACTGCAACACTTCCCAAAACACACATTTCATGTCACACCAGCACATCAGCATCATTACTGTTCGTACTTACTGCAAGCCTTTAAATCACACATTCACACATGACTGACTGCTTGGACAACACAAGAAAAGCAAAAAAGAGTGAAAGAAATTTAAAGAAATTCCCCGATTCAACTCAGAACCATGATTGAAAGTTCACAAATCATTAGTCTGGGTGAAGTATCCCTTTATCGATGGCTAAGGAGAAGATGTGGATAATCAGGATGCCAGAAGGACAACTTTTACCATAAATTATTATGGATTGGATAAGATGTCTGCAATGTTCTGCACATTCTCTGGATATTCATTAGATTGTCTACAAAAGGTGAGGAGGAACAAACACACCTAAGAGAGATAAAGCTGAACGTAGAGAAGAAAACACCTGCTGCTCTGAGCTGCACTGCGCCGCACATCAAAACTTTCAAGTCCATTTCCTGTCTGTTGGTGATGTCACAGCAGGTATTTCCCCCTCGACAGCTGTTGGAAAACACCAGCTGTGACATCATGGGTTAGGGATGTGGCCAAAAGTGAAACATGCTTTAGAGTTTTAACCGATGAGAGAGCAGGCTTGTTTTGTGTTTGTCAAATTACCTCAAAAGGAAGAAAGGTAAATGGAAATCAAGTTTATGTTTCACAGGATGAGTAGTTTTGGTGATCAAATAACAACTTCTGAAAAATAATGTGCTTACTGAAGTAAGTGGCTTAGCAACTGTGTTGTTGGCTTAGGAACTGTAACACTGATAGCATCAAGAGGAGGTCTGTAGTGTCATTGAGAGGAAAACTGAGGTAGCAGGGTAGCTACTTGACATGGGCTGTTGAGCTAGTGTGCTCAAAGTGTTCATAAAACAAAGCTCGTCATTTTCACACCGAGAGAAGCTGAAGAGAAACCTGAGGTCGGGTTCTGTGAAGACTGCTGGTGACTCAAAGCACAGCTTGCTCTAAGAGATAACACTGTAGGTTCACGTCGCGAGTGGATGGGCAGTGACTGGGTTCACAGGATGTGGTGAGGAGTGTGAAGATAGTCCACTGAGGCAGTAAACACTGTAAGGAAAATGGCGGACTGAATGGCTCAGTTTTTTCCACAGCAGTAAACAGGTTGAAATTCACTGAGGTTACAAGATTAACGAGGCTACTAAAAGAGGAACCAGAGATCTGTTCAGCTACAGACAGGGCTCAAGACATGCAAGTCACAGTGGAGTGTCACAGTAATTTGGCTATATGGGTACCACTAATATGTTGGTTCCATAAAGCAGACATTGATCTCAACGCCGTACATCATGTTCATCTTTACACTGGAACTACACATACATCAGTCCCTTGTGTTTGTCGGGGGGAAAAGGAGGAAGTGAATGGGTAGGAGAAAGGCACGTCCTCTTCTGCAGGATAGAAAGTCATTCAGGAACGGTTTACTGTGATGGAGGACAGAAAGACAAAAATCAATAGTACTGTACATTGTGTCTATATGATTTAGTCCATACCTAGAGTGTATTTAAACCTGACGTATATGAATGTGAACTCAAAGGGTAGGGATGTCCAACTCTAAGCACAAGTACATCATGTCCACAGCCCACTCTACCATGGTAGAAATAATCAAAGGCTCAGTACCTTAGGTGGAACTACTGCATTTGCATCCTAAGAAGACGTCGCCTACCCTGAATAGCAGAGTTTAAAATCACTGATTAAGACAAGCAGGGTTGAAAACTTCATTGTATCTGTGATACTGAAGCATCCTGATCAAAAAAACTGGTCTTTTCAATTCTCAAAATACTGTTGCACCCTACAACCAAGGCTGGGAAATCAACATCCATGCATGGAATCTTTAATCAATCTGAGATTAACCTAAAAATAAAATGATCTGGTACCTCAGAAGCAGGGGCGTCATCATCGTCTGGAGCTGGGATGATTCTACCACTCATTGTCCCCACTCCCAGCACCTTGGGTCGCTTTTCTGATTTAGGGGTTCCTTCCAGAACCACAACAATGTACTCTCTCTTGGGATCTTCTGCCGGGGTGTCTGCCGGGGCTGCAACTGTTTCTTCCACCACAGAGCTGGCTACTTCTGCAGCAGGGGCTGCTGGATCTTCAACAGTTGTGGTGGTGACTGGTTCTTCAATTAGAGCTGTGGTAACCTCAGGTTCTACTGGTGCAGAGGCTTCTTCAACCACTGGTGCAACCTCTATTGATGCTGGAGCCTCAACAACAACAGGTCCAGGAGCCTCTTCAACAACTGGTGCCTCAACAACTGGTGCAGGCGCCTCTTCAACTGGTGCCTCAACAACTGGTGCAGGCGCCTCTTCAACAACTGGTGCAGGCGCCTCTTCAACAACTGGTGCAGGGGCCTCTTCAACAACTGGTGCCTCAACAACTGGTGCAGGGGCCTCTTCAACAACTGGTGCCTCAACAACTGGTGCAGGCGCCTCTTCAACTGGTCCCTCAACAACTGGTGTAGGCGCCTCTTCAACAAGTGGTGCAGGCGCCTCTTCAACAACTGGTGCTTCAACAACTGGTGCAGGCGCCTCTTCAACAACTGGTGCTTCAACAACTGGTGCAGGCGCCTCTTCAACAACTGGTGCCTCAACAACTGGTGCAGGGGCCTCTTCAACAACTGGTGCAGGTGCTTCAACAACTGGTGCAGGGGCCTCTTCAACAACTGGTGCAGGGGCCTCTTCAACAACTGGTGCAGGGGCCTCTTCAACAACTGGTGCCTCAACAACTGGTGCAGGGGCCTCTTCAACAACTGGTGCCTCAACAACTGGTGCAGGGGCCTCTTCAACAACTGGTGCAGGTGCCTCAACAACTGGTGCAGGGGCCTCTTCAACAACTGGTGCAGGCGCCTCTTCAACAACTGGTGCCTCAACGACTGGTGCAGGGGCCTCTTCAACAACTGGTGCCTCCTCTACTGTTGTAGGGGCCTCTTCAACAACTGGTGCCTCCTCTACTGGTGTAGGGGCCTCTTCAACAACTGGTGCAGCCTCCACTGGTGCAGGAGCCTCTTCTGCTGGTACAATGGCCTCCTCAACTGATGCAAGTTCTTCAACAGGCTTTGCCTCTACTGGTGCCGGGGACTCTTCCTCTTTGATATCTTCAATAATTGGTGCCAACTCTTCCTTTACATCAGCTATCTTCAGTACCTCTGCAGTAGAGGCAGCTGCCAGGGGCACTGCAACACAAAATCCAGCCATCCAAACATCACTGATGTTGCAGTTATATATTCCAACATTAAGCTTACATAACTTGAGGTGGTTAACCAAGGTAACTTGTTGGGCATTTGTGAAACACTTCTAGGGATAGAGGATTTAGTGCCAGCAAATCTCATGGATTATGACTACATGCAGGTGCAAGGTCAACACCTAGCAGTGGAAGAAGCTGAAGTGAAACAAAAGGCATTACAGGAAGGCTGTGTTAGTCAGTTGGAGCGTCAATGCAGTGCCACAACCCAGTGAAGTACTTCCATTTAAAAACAGGCTTTCCACAGAAATTCTACACAGGCAAAAGTAAAACAGCACATTAATAACAGGCAATTCTGGTGAGGTTTAGATCCACTGCTTTAAACTTAAGCTGCAACAGTTAGTCAACTGATTCCGAAGTCCATCACCAAAAAATCCTATTTTGATACTGGATTAATCGTCATAGGTATGATTCACGCAAAAATGGCAGAAAATGCTGCATGCAGTTACATCACATTCAATTGAACTTGAACTGACAAAACAAACTTTAAAGAGGGTCAAAGAAAACTAACATTTGACAAAGATCTATTAAATTTGATGATAAAGATTTGTTGGCATATACTGACTTTTGCATTTTTTTTTTATTTATGACTTATTAAAAATAATTCATCAGTCCTCTCTGGTGGACAAACGGCATTCCCGTACTACACTGACTATATAGCAGTGCTGATATCTGCTTATGTGTATCTATCCAAGTATCTGATGAGCTAGAATTGGCAAATATATTAGCTATGCCAATATCAGTCGAGCTCTGTTCAAGATTTAAAATCACACCGATAACAATTTATCCAGCATGCCTCATTTAAATCCTCAATGTCAAGTACAGAGCCTGGGAATGTTTTAACAATACATATGGAATATACCATTATGTCATAGCATGCAAATAGACCTCTTGAGAGTATGTCACCACATAAAAAGGGGTGTGTCATGCTGAATACAGAAGCTGAAGTGTGTTTCCGACAGTGCAGCAGAGGTGAACACAAAGTGTTGAGGAGATGCAGTGGACAGCCTGATTAAAATGCTCACTTAGTAAATGAAAAGAAAAATGCTTGTGTCCACAAGTTCACTTAAGACTTGCCATCTCATGTTGAACTCATGTATAACATTTACAGTGGATGAATTAGTATATTTGTGCAGATTTGTAATTGTTAAACTGGAATGAACAGCTACAGATGTCCTTATTCAAAAGCTCCAATACAAAAAGACAAATCAAAGACGGCAGTAAACCTTTCCGGTTTGAGAAAAGCTTTATTGTATGGCTCGATAAATTACCGTAAACTGTTCACAGTGCTCGGGATCCAGTTATAAGCAAAATAAAAATATGATCACATGGTTTGAATCGGTAGCTTAATGATGTCTTTGAGTGATGATTTCTCTGACAGTTTCACATTACAGTTAAGGAAAAGAACACACTGCAGAAGTTACAGAGTTTGTACACAATCTCAGAGCCATCTCATCTTGCTGCAGGATATACACAACTGTACGACAGTTTAAATAAACAGGTATCTACCCGCTCTGTGATAACACAGCATGACAGAGTTTATATCAAAGAAATACAATGTTTTGTCAAATCTCAAAATAGCAGAAGGGGCTTCATAACAAAAGATACCAATGATATTACAGCATTTGAGGGGTGTTTTCGTTCTCTTGCCATGTTATTGTGTATGGTGGAACCTGATGAAAGGCTTGAGGGGGAACGAACGGTTTCTTTAGTTCTATTAGCTGTACGGAATCAAAACAAAGCAGGAATGAATGATGCCCGTTTGTTTTCAGAGTGATCACATTTATTTCACCCATAACTGCAAATGAGCGTCACATAAAGACCTCACTGCCACTGTGGAAACGTCTCACCGTGGCATGCAGCTGGAAATCAAGAGGAACCTGCTGAGAAGACGGCCTTGCTAGTTTTTAAACATCTCGAGGCCGCAAAGCGAACTGAACAAATATAGATATCAAACAGTGATCCACGCTGCACACCACAAAAATCTCAAGTCATCCTTAAACGCTTCATTTATACACAGCACTGCCCTTTATACCCACTCAAATAAATATTAGAGGAAATGTACAGTTTTAGGAAGACAGGACGATCAATGAGAGGTGAAGCCAACCTGAGGAGAAGCAGCTAACCTCTAGTGGATCTAGACAGTGAGTAGAAGTTACCAGATTTATTGTTCCCAGTGTTGTGAAGGAGGAGAAAGACCTGCTGACTGCAGCTCATTAAAGTGGTTTAGAGATAGTTGTGTGTGTGTGTCTGATAGTGTGTGTGTCTCCGTAGTGCATGTGTGGAACCTCAGGCCTCAGAGGCAGCTGCCTCCTCCTCAGATGAAGAAGTCGTACCGTTGCTTTCGGGCTCCTCTGCAGCGACAGCAGGTGGCTCTGCGACAGCTTCTGCAGCCTCCTCAACAGCTTCGGCCACTTGGGCCACTTCTTCTGCTACCGTCTCCACCTCCTGTGCAGCCTCGGCAACCACCTCAGCCACCTCAGCGACAACTTCAGCGGCCTCTGCAACAGCTTCGGCGACCGCCTCCACTATGGTCTCTGCCTCGCCATTGGCAGCCTCCTCTTCAACAACCTCAGCTTCTTCGGCAACTTCAGCCTCTCCGCCAGCCTCCTCAGCTGCTGCCTCCTCTTCCTCTCCACCTGAACACAAGAACCAGAGGGGGACCATTTAGAGGGAGCACTGTTTTGACTGACAGGAACACATTCTGTTGTCTATTACAGTGAGCAGCCTTAGTAGCCTAGGTAGTCCCACCCAAACAATATTTTTACCAGTGCAGCCACTGTGTGTTTTCTACACATGCAGTTTGAAACTCTGCATGTTAGATAAACCAAGAAAACATCACTACAGTATTTAAAAAGCAGCATTATATAATACATTAATACATAATACAATATATTACGAATATTTTATCAGTAGCTGGGTTTCCATCCAAGGTGTGAGATGGACTAATTTCACAAAACTGAACATATTTAACTGGTAATAATCTCACTCAAATTTCACAGTCAGCAATTGAGATCAAAGTATTACACAGTCAGTGACCTGACTGTCCTATTTAAGTCCCTCACTTACTGACAGAATGAGTCATGTTTCTGGGAAGCTACACCATTAGTCGGTTGGGACTCTTTCAAAATGATTAGGCGTGGATGTTATTTGCATACAGTAACTCGAGATTCTATGAGTACAGGTCCTAACGTATTGCTACTGGGTTCATCCCCTCACTGCGTCCACCTCAGTTTCAGAAGTTGAGCTGAGATTGGACAAAACTAGCCTACACTCTGAATCTGAAGTTACTGAACATAGCTATGGTTCTGTCGTATACGCTCCGCCTTCTTAAGCTATCGTTAGTGGGTTAATTGAAAGACAGATGACAGCAGTACATGTTCTGAATATCTCAGATTTTATTAATATCAGGTGCTTTCAGACAGCGAGCAGTCGCTGTCGCTGCCGCCTCCTCCAATATTTTCTCTGTAAATGTGATGGTAGTGCTGTGCTGGGCTTGGCTTAAATCTCTGGAGTTCACCATGGGTCAACTTTTTCAACTTGCCTCCACAGCCGGCTGTGTGACAATGGAAACCACAGAAACCTCAATGAGGAAACGATACAGGAGCTGATTTCTGAATGATTCACCTCTTCACCAACAGAAACATAAGCTTCAGAGTCTGATTATCTGCTCTGGGACAAGATAAGACACCAGTTACTAGCAATATGAGACAAGTAAAACAGCAGGTTTTGGAAAGCATTTGAAGTTACATCATGCACGATGAGATTACAGTTGGACAGCAGCAGCCTGTGGTGTAGAGGCTGGTAGGATTGGAGGTAACTGGGAGCTGTGGCGGCAGAGTCACGTACTGCTGCCTCTGATTCAACAGACAGAAAACAGACTTTTACAGGAAACAGCAGCTCGCTGTCTGAAAGCACCGTAACACGTCCTATGTCTCTGATTCATTGATGTATTGCACCATCATATATATAAATATTATTGTTGTTATATAACTGAATATAGTAAATTAACATAGGGAGAAAGGGTGGGATTTAATAAGCTTTGGCTTCTTCCCACTCCTTTTGAACACAAATAAGTGTTGAGTCTTGTTGTTTCATTTTGTGTTGTTGTCTTGTATTTATTGTTGTTCGTTTGTTTTTAATTGTTCATCTTTTATTTTGTGTTCAAATAAATTCTCAATCAATCAATCAATCAGACACCATCAAGTGTCTGATATCGTTGGAATCGTGAACAGTTGGATGGAAACAGAGCTACTAACAGCTGATCACATTTTCTAGTAGGCTGATCTGTAAGTACTCGTCCCAGACATGCCAGGTCAAACCTTACCACTGCCTCAGCGAATACATCTGAAAGGCTCCAGAGCGACACATTAACTACACAAACTGCATGCAAACTTAAAGACAGGGAGGAGCACAACAAAGACGAGAGGGAGGGGACAGGGAAGGGGAGGGGAGTGCAGGTTAAGGTGCAGGGTAGAGGGGGTGAGGTTGAATCTTGGTTCTTACCATCCAATTAACAAGCTATGAGTAATCTGGAACTCTGAAAGGGAGTCTGACAGTGAGACAGACACTGAGAAAGCCCGGGTAAGTTGTGCGTCTTTAATTTTTAACTCAGAGTCACCTCCACCATTTGTTCTACATTTACCATTGACAAAAACACACCGTGTTGTGAGACACTGGCACAGAGATCAACTTTGACACTTGAGCGTGGTCTGTTGGGAGTAATGGAAGCATGCCTGCTGGCACATTTCATGATGATGGGCTAAATGCTAACATTTTAGCTCTGTTATCGTCGTAGAGAAGCCGACTGTAAACGTCCATTCACAAAGGTCTTGTTTAAAAAAAAGACTATTATTGGGTTTGTAGAACTAAACATTAGCACGTAACATCATTTTAAACAGTTCTTAAATGTTTATTAGCACCTTAAAAGTTCTAGAATTTTGCAGTGAGTCGAGCTCAGAGATCATGATTAATCTTTATATACACACACATCGACACTGCAATAAAAGTATCACTGAAGATTAACACATGTATTTTTTAAGTGGCCTTTCAGACTGTAGATAAATGTCCAGCAGATGAATATAAATGTTCCAAAATTGTGCTAAATGTAAACCTGTCCTGGACTATGCTAACGGAAGATCAGTCACAACAGCGCATTCTCACGTGTTAGCAATGCTAGCTTTGCTCCACAGTCGAACAGTTGAACAACTGGCTAACATCTCACAAAAACAACACTAACTTTTCAGCATTCAAAACCAGAGTGATGTCGAGAAATGTCCAGTGTTTAAAAAACAAAAAAAAGTCTGTAAAAGTTGGTTTGTGAGAACTTCTGTCAAGTCCATTTATCCTCTTCACGGATTTACACATTAACATTTAGCAGCAAACAGAAAGAAGAAAGGAGCACAGATCAATATCCTTCACACAACTGTCCACAGGTTTTAGGCTCAGTAGAGGACTCTTTCTTTAGCAGTACAGGAGAGGAGGAGAGGAGGAAAGGAGGACAGAGAGGGTTTGTTTTCCCGTTCAGATCCAAAGAGTCCAGTTCTAGGATGAATATCCATGCGGCCACAGAGGACCTTAGCTTTAGCATTACACTGAAAAGAGTAAAGACACAAAGAGTTAGAGAAACGGGAAGAAGAAGAAATTTAGCCTTTTAAAAAGGTTACACAACAATGCCATCGTCAATCTGAACTCAACCACAGAGGCTATGCATGTGAAGTATGGTTATGGGCTGTTGTTGGCAAGAGTCTGAGAAGAAGCCCGAGTCACCGGTTTGTCCAAGTTGAAGCAGAAACATCTTCAAATGAGTTCAATTGGGAAGAAAAGCTGTTTGTATTTTCAAGTCTAGTCTACTACAGCTGACACGAGAGGTATGAAGGACACAGTGAAGAGGAGGAGGAGAGAGGGAGGGCGGACTGAGTGCTGTCAAAGGAGAAGACTGATTTGTCCAAACTGTACTGGTCAGGTTTAACCAAACTCTATAAACAATATGATACACACATGTCCCCAGACTAGAAATCAGGTAGATGAACAGATGAGGCATTTGTTTGAATATCTCAGCATAATAATTTATGACAAATGTCTGCACCATTTCTATGTGAGGTAACATATTTGCTTGAACTTTTTTACTAAAAGCTCTTGCTCTGTCCTTCAGAGTATGTAGAGCCCTCTATCAGAGACTACATAGAAACTGCTGAGGACATCGTGTATCCGAGGTAACCCTCAGGATATAGCACTGGAATTTCATGTGTACAGTGTACACACACCTGTAAGCATAGAAAAGGTCTACTTTGTAGTCTAGCTTTTGGAAAGGTTTTAAATTGTTTTGGATGCTTGCTGAGGAGTTCTTGGCTAAGATCCTGGGAGTCAGGCATTAAGGCAGGTGCTTGCACCCTGGTCTACTGCTGCTGCTGCTCATAACTATAGCAATTATATCCAACTCTAACCAGTTACTTTGACTTGACATGATATTGGAATTATACAACCTTAAATTTCCATTATGCTCCATGTTCATATGTAATATGCACTGTGACTACTGTCTGTTAGGTGTAGCCTTCATTTCTGTGTACAACATCTGGTTAACTTTCTTCCATGGTCCAATGTCAGAAGCAGGAGTCTTGAACACATCCAGTGATTGGTGTGATCATGAGATTTCATTGTGATGAGGATAGTGAAATTATTAAACACACAGTCAAGCCCATGCTAACATTTCCTTGAACCCAGGTCAACATGTGCGTGAAGCATTCAGAAAGTCATCAGGCAGTGATCATGAATGTGCTGACACAACTCACCCTCTTCATCGTCCTGGCCTGCAAGCAAACAGAAAGAGCAGTGTGAGTTTCACAGAGACAAACAGCGGTCAGCTCTGATCACAATGCTGACACTCACTTCTCTCACTTGTGTTACAGATGATGGTGTCAGTCTGAAGCAGTGAGCCTGACGCTGCATAGGCCCAACAGTCTACATGGTGGATTTATCGCCCTGCACGCGTTAGTGAGCGTGCACTGATGCTATCAGTATGCTGGTGGTTGGTATGTTTGCGCTATTCAGACATGTCGCACTGAATCAAGTAAACTAATGTGATCTATCTACAACAGGACATGGGCAGTTTAGAGTCTGCTGGCCAGAACAAATAAAAAGCTGCTACAGTGATGACAAACACAGATAATATTCAAACACACAGTCGTGTGCTGGACCAGAGGATGTTTGTGTTAACAGGAAATTCATTTGTGTTAGGGCGAAACGAGGGTTTAGAACGGGGACATCCTGAGGTACTGAACACTGACTAATGTGAGCCTTTTAGCAGAACCAGGCCATATATTGGGTTGGATCTTATGTCGGAGTCTGAGAAAATTTTGACAATGACATTTTGTTTAAGAATTATATTGTTTCTAGGGTAAAAAAAGCTTCTCAGACAGGATAGCAGTCACACAGGCAGGAAGTATTGATGCACTGCATGAACGAACTCCACTGCATTATATGATTTCAAATGAAAAGTTCAATTTCAAAGTGATAAACCACTCTGACAGCAGTCCTGGCATTGTGCTGGTTAGCTAGCAAAACATTTGAATTGACGGTCTGTGCCTATACAGGCTGTGTGTGTGTCTAAGCTACAACATGAATGCCACTCTACCAACAGACTGAGCTGAGTCTCTTCACTTGTGTGCTGGGTCAGTGACGTTCTCTCCCTGCTGAGTTAAGCACGGGATAATCTGGTACTGTCCCACAATCCTTTGCTTAGGAGGGAACTCACAGTGAGGCAGAGCAGCCACAGACATAACTGAGGGCTCCATGTGAAGGAAAGAAGCACACTACAGTCTGATGAAGAGTGGGCTTTAAATGATTAGAGATATGAATGTGACAGATGTCAGCTGTCAGAGTCAGACTGAGGACACACCTCTGTATGTTTCATCTGTTTTAAAAAGGATTCTTATGATTATTTTAGTGTAAGTCTGTGTGTGCAGTAACATCTTTAACCTGACATGATGACAGAACAGGACATACACTATGTCTGAATGACTAGGTCTGCCTTTAGTTCAGGGTACAGCTCTTCATAAACACACTTCTTTCTGTTTTAAATGATATCATTCTGTCATCATTAATGTTTCAGTTACAGACAGTGCAGCGTTGGTTAGGTCACTGAAGTGTTTCAGTTTTCATCTGCTCTCATTTCAGCACCAGGAGCTGTCCATAGAGTGACCCGGTGAAGCTGACACAGTGCAGAACACAGCACAGGACATGGACATATTATTATTAGAGGATTCATTATAGAATATGACAGTGGATTTACCTCGTTATGTCAGGAGTAGTTGTTTTTTTTTTGGTTTGTTTTTTTGTTTAAGAATCAGCCTGTGTTCAAAGTTTAACAACAACAACGAGATGGCTCAATACCACTCTTAGATTTCAAATAGCACAGAGAGTGAGATCATAAATGAGTATCATATTATTAATCTCTGCATCTGCAGGCACTCAAAGCTGTTAAACCATCTATGAGTATTTTTCTTAAACGTGCATACTGTCAAATATTTTGGTATTAATGAATAAACACTAAATGTCAGACTTGTGGAGCTGTAACACTCACCATATATCACAGATCTGTGCTAACAGTGCTTACACTGGGTCCACTGATGAATGGACATGCAGCGGGCGTGTCTCCAGGTGTGACACATTTACAACCTAAAGCTGCTCTGCTGAACGACAGAGTGTTGTTGTGTCTGAGTTAAATTTGGGGTCTGATCATACATCAAATAAAATATTGAATTTGTTTATTAAATATGCATGTGACAGCGCTGAAAAAACAAGTGTACTGACTCAAACTAATTGCTACAAATACTACAAGTTCAGTCGATAACCAACAATGATTAATCCCAACACGACAAGAACAAGTGAGCAAAGTTTAATGTAGAAGCATCTTTAGCTTCACTCATTACAGTCAGTGAGGCGGTGGAGGATCAGGTCTGTGAGCGTCAGTAGTTTGTGGTCTCAGAGTAGCATGTAGGAATACTTACTCTTCGGTGGCCATGGTTTAGGTTGCCACTCAGACTTGGGTCTAGCCTTGATTTCTGCAACGCGGTCATTGAACCTGACGCTGTCAGTGGACACGGTTTTGACTGCCTGTGGAGAGACAAAAGATTTTGGTTCATCTCTCATTCCTCGAACGAACAGATTCAACATTCCTGATAGTTTGAAAAAGATTTCCCAGGATCAGCTCACTTTGTTGAGGACAGAATGTCAGCACTGTCGACCTTGCTCAGTGTATAAATAATACAATAAAACTTACATATGACACAGCACCGACAAAGGCTCCGCCACACAGCAAGGCGTAGACTATATTCTCCCCGGAGCCACCGGGAACTGACGACATCGGCCGCCGCTGCACAACTGGAAAGGGTCAAAGGTCACATGTTAGATCCTTCTCCCACCTGTCAGCAATGATTTGATAACTTAAACACGGCATTCCATCACAGAGCCTTTATGACACGTTCTCTCTCTGACCTCCACGTGCATTAGGAGGCTCTGATAGGAATACCGTGAGAGAACACGGATGATAAATCTGAATCAAGCATGCATTCACGTCTGCTTTGCCTCCATGTGTCCACACACAGATGACCCTGCACAGACCATAATTAAAACTACTCATGTGTGTCTTTATATAATAACACTAGAGGATATTAAATGGTTACACTGACTTCAGGACGGTTGAAATCATTTTTCAGGTCAGGTCTGGGACAGTGGTGAAAAGTTACTGTGCAGCCTGGCCACGGGATGGGAATAATGCAGGGCACAAGCCCATAAGCTTCAGCTCTCTCAGTGTGAGAGAGATTGGTGAGACAGCACCCTAAGGCGCTCTGCTGGCTCATGATGCCTCCTACTCTGATTGGATGTAGCGCAATCGATTTAGATATGCCAAAAATATGCCTGTCAGGACGTGTTTGACGCCTGCAAGATGATGGACTCGTCACGTTTGGAAATAAAAAGACATAGTTTGGTTATTCTCACAGCTTTAAACGTGCATAGCACGGAGCTTTAAATCCTGCAGTGAGGTTAGTGGAATGAGCTGGTGCCTCAGCAGATATCAAACTGGGTTTGATCTGACTAAGCAAAATCTTTGTTATAGTTTGGCACAGCGTTTCTTCGCTGGTGGAACATTTTGCACGATTAAGACTAAGCTTTGTTTACTATGAAAAACTTGGATCAGAGTCAACCACTCTTACCAACACTGTGTACATCAGCTCTCACTTCAACCCTTTACAAACACCACAGAGTCACACGGCCAGCGAACATTAACATGGAGCTCATGAACATGAACTCATCAGTCTAAACTTATTAAAAAAAACACGTTACAGACAAACGTAAGCAAAATATGAACTGTAAGATCCAATCTGCTGCTCTGAAGAAGCCAAATACAGGAGAATGAGACAAAAGACAATTTTAATACTTTGATGATTAATAATTAAAAGTGTATCTGGATTCTGCTCCCCTATAGAACACTACAACAACCAAATTCCTTTCCTAAAATAGACCGGTCCGAGGAAGAGGACGTGAATTGTTTCAACTTCATGAGAGGAACACTCAAATTATTAACTAGCTGTTCTAGTGGAGGTTAGGCGTTGTCGTGTCCAGCGTTGAGGGTATTAACCTGCTCATGCTGTCAGGAACTAATCCAGAGTCCAAGCCTCTGACATGACTCCATACCACCCTGTTATTTATACCAGCTAATCGGCTCAGGTCTAAAAGGTATGCGTTTGGGGGGTGGGGTAAGGTGGTGACCCGTGGAGGAGGACGCAGGTCAAGAAGCCACAGGATTACAGCATGATAGCCTTCTCTGCTTAAGTGGGACCACAGGAGTGGGGAAGGGTCTGCTGTCCAGTGTCTCGTCACTGAATGGATTTTGGGCTAAAGAGTGGACATTACTTAAGAGGTGCTCTCTTTAGGAGGACTCCAGGAGTGCCTGGCAGCATGAATTCTTGAGTGTGAGAGGTGACAGCCAGAGGCCAAACACTTCAACAGCATGGAGAATCCCTATCTTCAGACATGAAGGTGTCATGGCTGCTACGCTTGACCATTCAGAGGTAAAACCAAACAAAGCGAACGTTCATGACGCATGAACACAGAACTCAAGGTCCACTGGTTACACACCATTCCTCACTGAACACACACGGAAAGTTAGCATTTTCTCTTTTTTTAGCATTTTCAGCACGAGCTAACCTGAGAAACAGCCACCTGTCGCCGTTAGCGGGAGTTATTCTACACGGTGCTCGGTTACTTAAGAGGAATGTGTCCTTCAAGTTCGTCAACTTTTTGCTTCCTTGAGCCAACACGACAGTTTCTAACATTTCCACACGCCGTTATATAACGTTATCAGAGATGAAGACGGGAGCTCGTGGCGTGACTGCCTGATATCTTTTATGTACAGCTCGCTCGCGCCCCTGCGCTCTTTACGTATAGACCACCTTCACGAGCGCACACCACGTGACTGACGGCGGCGACCATGTTTCTATACCAGCACAGCACAGTGTAGTGAAGGTCACACACAAACGTATGTATGCTGTACGTTAAAGTCACTGAACGGAACTTCGTGGAGAACAGACCTCGTGTCCCTTTGTATTTGTATTAATGGTTCCGCGCACGTTTGGATGGTTTAAATGGAACACGTAGCATTTTTAAAGCTGGACACCGGCTAACAGCGGGTTATACATTTAGTCTGCTGCCGTGCCAGCACTATGGTTAACGGATATAAAATGTTTGTTTAGTGTCTTATGAAACACTCCAAGCAGAGTTCAAGTATATCTTCACGAGGAGCACCTAAATATATGAACTGACAAACCACAATGTTCAAACACGAGGCACTAAAGTGTGCACCAAAACCTTCTCCAGCCAAACTCCAGTCAAAAAGCCACGTTGACCTTCACATCATGCGGGCAGCCATCGTCATCCTCCAGTGTGTGGATAGAGTTATGCGGAGAAATGCACATGAGGACACAGTGTACTATTCCACAGACTGCAGTCAAGAGGCGTCAGACGGCAGTGAAAGCGTCTCAGTCAAGCACAGGCGTCGCTCAAAAAAAAAAAAGGAATATCTTCATGTATGTGTTCACTTCAACTCACCATCCCGGGGCAACCTGTAGGCTGCTCTCCGTGCCAAAGGCCCACACCTTTGCCAGGCCGTTCTGCAGGAAAACATCGCTGCTCTCCGAGGGCTACGATGGGGAATGCTGCTGCAGCTTCAGCGAGTGCTGGATGAATGGCTGGTCTGGGCCGGTCAGAGCAACGTGCAAGGAGGCGGAGGACAGACCTGCCCTCTGTTGCGCAATATAGGTTGTGCGGTGCGTTGTATAAAGGGCGATGAATGCGACAGAGCAGGCGCATAACGTGTATGAGAAGTTATTAGTACCCTGGACGGGAAGGAGGTTGAATATGACAATTTATGTTGTGGATTTTAGAATTATTCCACAGAATGGCTTGCACAATGTAGTGTATAAAGACAACTGGATACAGCATTGGAGGAAGGGCTCCATTCATTTGTACTGAAGCAATGACAGTATAAAGAATGGATAGCATTTGCCTGATGTCACCCACAGGTTTCTGAAGAGCCATGAAGCAGGCTGAATGACACCAAACAAGCCATCTGTAATGACACCATACTAAAACTAGTTGGTACTATTATTTCTTGATTTGAAAAAAATAAGCCCACATTATATTTAACTGAATAGCAAAGCAAATAATAATAATAATAATAATAATAATAATAATAATAATAATACTTCCCTAAGAAAGTATTTTTTATTGGCATGTAGTTATCTAACGTTTGCTCTGCTTGTAACAGTCAGTCAAATGTTATTCCTCTTCCACACCTTCACATATTAGAGTTGTAAGGCTGGTTGTTTGTTGTGTTACACTTCATATAGTCTAAAGTGTGTTTATAGTGTTAGACTTTACATCAGTGTTAAAGTGCACATCATGAATGTTAATACTTCATAACTTAGCATTCCCATATGTTATATTATACTGCAGTTTACTGGCTTTTTGCATTCTGCTAATCAGCAGTTCACTGTAATGACAATAAAATTGAATCTAATCTAATTTGCATTTCAGAAATAATTGCATTGTATATGATACATGTACAGAACAGGGGGAATCATGCCTGTCTTAGGTTTTTCATTTTTATTATTTCATTTCATTTCATTTTATTCTTGGTATCATCGTTTTTATTACTGGACTGTAACACACGTCACATACGCTGTTCAGCTATCTGAATCTCACCCTGCCAATCTTGGGCGATCACCAGTTATCTCCACTTCCACATCAACATCCAACGATCCTCCTGTCGCCTCCACCTCTTGTTTACAGTTTTTATTTTGTGGGTAGTTAAATCTTATGCTCTGTGTAGGCTATTTATATGAAATATTTATATTTATATTTTTGTACATTACCTATTTTTGTTTTTATTTATTTCATTGTTTTGTATTTCTAATTTATTATCTTCTTGTTTACTGTTTTGATTGGGCAACTTGTTTTGTAAAAAATAAAATAAAATGTCAAAGACAAAGTTATTCAGTTTCTTATATGAACATTGGCAGTGCTGCGATGCAAAGAGGGCAGATGAAAACATGCAGCAGACCCAAGTCTCACAGAACCAGCTACAAGTGGACCACCGGCTCCCACAGTGCGGTTTGTCCGCTGCACACTTCATGTATAAATTGTGTCATTTCCTCTGAGCTTATATATTTCCATAGTTGATGGAAACATGCACTGATTTATATTTACTGTCTGCAGAGGTTTATATTCATTCTTTTGTGTCTAAAATTTAAAATAAATTCATTAAACAGATAAATTATATTAAATTATATTAAATTAAATTAATTAATTTAATTAATTAAAAATAAAGTCATTATCATGGAGACAGAATGTGACGTATCGGGATGATATAAAAGCTGCAGAGCTGCAGAGTTCTTTCCCCTTTTGAACTTGGACTCGTCCCGACGTGCACCGGTTTGAACACACTGCGTTAAAAAGCTAAACTCAAGCGGGAAACCACCCGAAACCTCCCGAAAACTTCCAGAAACAAGACCACAGAGCTTCATTAAAACCTCGGCAGACAAAAAGCTCCAGCACAAGTGCTGAAATGTCTGTCCACCCTGCCCCGGTGGTGGAACCCCTGCTGACCAGAGTCAGGCGTTGGATCTTTTAAAATTGTTCTAGATTAATTTAACAATCTTCCTTTAAGAGAGTATTCAGTACAAAATGTATGTTTAATTCATGTAAATTATTGAATATAAAACTAAAGAATGAAGACATTTTGAATTGACCTGTTAGGAAAACAGTTTTTGGTGACACTTCTGGTTTAAAATAATCATTAGATGCTAAAAAATTGACTGAATGTTTCGGGACAGGTGGAAAATATTGTGTTTATAACTGTAGTAATATAATTACATTTCATTTGAGGGCATTCATTTTTACAAATGTATCGATCAAAGTTGAAAGAAAGATGGAGACCTTGCTACAGTAACCCGTTTAGATCTGAAGAAGCTTGTTGTGATGGCTGAAGTGTCTGACAGTCTTTACATCCCACAACCAAAACTCTCGTGTTCAGTCACCTGTACTTTCTTCCTACTGTTTGTAATTCATTTACAAAGAAGTGCAGATTGTTTGGAGGTTATCTCGGAGAAGCAGCGTTGTTAATTGTGCGTAAAATCATCGAGGTACCCACGGTTTAGCGTGCGTAATGGCGCACGGAGTTGTGTGCACATTAGAGCTGATATCGGATTTACTTCATTATATTATTGTGGCCAAGAGAGTTCCCGATAATGATATAATCACGATATCCACAGAAAATTTGAAAAACAGACCCAATAAGTCAACTTTGTTTGTGTGTTTTGTCTCTTTTCCTGACAAAATGACACTGAAAGTATGACTCAAATTAATTATGCGATCTTGGAAAAACAAAGTTTAGTTCAAAGATCTAGAGAAAATTGTCCCATTTTCTCGGGATAACAAAATTTGTTATTATGACATGACATAAATATATCGAGATCTCAAGAAAACAAATGAAATTAACTTAGTATTACCAGAAAACTGAGGAAATAAAATGTATAAATATATGACCGCTTAGGGCTTCCGTAGTTTTGAACAGGTGAGTTGTATAAAAATTCACCCTCGGTACAGTTGTCATGAACGGGGAAGTTAGCTATAGAGACCAAAACTGTTTTTTGTACCAGGCTGTAAACATGTTTATTTCTGCTGTGAAGTTGGACATTTTAACATGGGGACTTATGGAGACTGACTCGTTCTGTAGCTCATCCAGTCAGCTGCCATTTTCAGGTTCTGCTCGAGGTTTTTGCCTCTTGAAGGAAATAAATAATATTTTAAAGAGTACAGTCTAGACCTGCTCTATTATGATTTGGTGCTATATAAATAAAATTGAATTAAATTCAATTGAAATAATCAATATGTACTTATCATGTATGCAAAGCAGTTGAAGTTCTCTGCACACACACACACACACACTAAATCAAATGAATGACCTGACGCGCTCGGCTGTCTGTCTGTCTATGTGGCCTGTCTTGCAGTGGCCGTGCGGTGAGACAGGCAGTGCTATCTGTGTGTCTGCACTGAGAGACGAAGGTCTCCTGCTGTTCATTCAGCTCCCCGTCACATCTGCACATCAAGGCTCGCACTGCTCCCGCAGCCCGGCTTCAGCTGGTAAAAGCCAGTCTCAAGTGGACATTTGAGGAACTGCAGTTTTTGGTTGTTGCATGTATGGAAGCTGTTTAGTGGTGCATGAAGCCCCAAAAGAGATTAGATTTCCATGCATAAAATCACCTGAATCTTCTTATTATTGTGTATTATTAGCATTATATATGGAGACTTCTGCCAGCCAAATGTTGCCGTGCAGCTAACTTCCAGTTTATTCCTGTGCTAATATGAATGGGGATAAAATGATTTGTTCTTGCAGCTCTTCTAGTTTGAAATATTATTGGATGTAATCGATCAGATTGTGATTCAGAACTTTACAGGGACTCTGACACCCCCATAAATGTGTTATTTGTTTTTTGTATGTCACATGTTGGTGGTCATTGCTGTTATTACATGGTTTGCACGGCCACTCTGATTATCTTACAATACTTTTTTATCCTTAATTTAATTACTTCACTTTTCACCATTAGCTTTATATATATTGTTAATAGTATTTACCGTCTGTTCATAGTGTTTTTGATCACTTTGATGACCACCTTAAAATCTTAGTTGACTAGTCACAAGCTCCAACGTTAGCCTGATTTTCACAGCTTAAGTTGTTATGGCTCTGTTTTACAGTGCTTGGAAGAGGGGCCAGAAATAAAGTGGCTGATGCACACTGTCTTGCAAAAGCGAGCAGCAAAGCTCCGACCTCAATGCTGGATAAGTGGTTTAGATTATGTGTCCAGCTATAACTTAGACAACTTTTCAACTTGCTACACTAATCATCAAAATATGGAAACTTTCAGCACTGCTCATTTTATAAAGGCCACCACAAGAAAACATGTTCTATGTTCGCATTATCCAACAATGGATCATAGATGTTCTGGCTGCCAGCTTTAGCTAGTGCGGCTTCACTTTCCCAGGACTGTGTGTAACGAAGATCCAAATTTCCCTTTTATTTTGACATTTCTGTCCTCACCTCTATCCTTTCCTTTACCTCACTTCCTTTTTCTTTTTCTCCTTCTCACCAATTGGCTCTTGTTTTTCACCTTCTATCACTCCCTCATTTACCTGTTTGAGTTCACCTGTTCACTCCTTATTTAAAGACTGCACCCCCCTTCACTCCTCTTTTCCTCACCTTTGCATGGGGTGGCAGTGCTGTGTCGAATTTATTATTGAAATCCTTATTTGATAAATAAACCCGTTTGAGCATACAATTCTTCGACCCCTGTCTGCAAGCATTCTCACCGATGCCCCTATGATGATAGTGAACATTCAATTCTGAATCTTCTAGTTAACACCAGTGATGGGAATAACGGCGTTATAAATAACGGCGTTAGTAACGGCGTTACTTTTTTCAGTAACGAGTAATCTAATTGATTACTCTTCTCATCATTATAACGCCGTTATCGTTACTGCCAAAAAATGCGGCGCGTTACTCTGATTGAAGGCAGCTGTTTTTCATCAGACCAACTAGATCTCTAAGCCGAGCGGCAAAGATTTTTCTTGTTCCTCCTCAATCCTTGGTGAGGGCGGGGGCACGAGACATCGCATAAATGATGACGATTGGCTGAGGTTGAGTAAAATTCCATGGTAAGCCAATCAGAGGTGGAGTTGGGCGGGTGCTGCTTTGGTTGCACAAATTCGAAAGCCCGCGTAGCCGAGTGACTAGTCTGATCAGACACACAAAGACGACACAGGACATTCACGTGAGTCAACGAGAAACAGGAATGGTGAGCGCGAATAGTCCAAAAGTACTGCTTCTAACTACAAAGAGTGAATATATTATTTATTTTTTGGTACATTGCTTAACAAGCATAATTTGATTTTGCTTAGTTGTGGCCTGTTGAGGTGCAATAAATATCAAAAGTTCCAAAACATCTATTGTGTTATTTTTATCGATCCACTCTATAAACATAGTAATTATAATATCTACAATAATCCATGACATTTTATTGGATGCTAGTCTCACTTTCCCACAGCAACGTTAAAATAGTTTAGATTTGTGTACTGTGGATTTCTGTTTTGTATTGTATGAAGTGTCCATTTCATTATAATATTCAGATTTATCATAAATAATTGAACCCGCACATGTATTTTAAGTTCCGTCAAAGAGGGATGGAGGTGGGGTCCAAATTCTTTGACACATTTGAGCATTTAAAAAATTACTTGAAAGTAACGCAATAGTTACTTTCCAAAGTAACTAGTTACTTTTATAATTTGTAACTAAGTAAGTACTTTAGTTACTTTCTGGGAGAAGTAACTAGTAACTTTAACTAGTTACTTTTTTAGAGTAACTTGCCCAACACTGGTTAACACTGTGCCTTCGTGAATTAGTGAAAGCGAGGCTTACGAGAATCCAGTCTAAATGTTTACCCAGGTCAGAGGTGAAGTTTAACATTACTGTAGAGTTGACAGGAAGTCAACAGACGTGCAGTTCGGAAAAAAAAATAAAAGACACTACACTCTGCAAGAAGAGAGTTGAATCTCCAGCCGGCCATGATCAACCATCATTGGTCCATGTCCAAATAATGTTCTCTGACAGTTACCACAATACTCCTCTACACAACAAACACAACATATACCAAAACATGCTCAAAAGTAGTATGTAATGTGCTATTGGGACAAGAAATTTAGTTTTACACTTCCTATATATATACACACACAAACATCCACAACCTAACCTACAATCCTATATATATATATATATATATATATATATATATATATATATATATATATATATATATATATATATATATATTTGTTTTCATGCCTGTTCATTCCTGTTTTTATCTCTGCTTCTACATGCTGCTTTCAGGCACAAAATAATGTTGCAACTGTATATATATTTCATATTTTACTTATTCTGTTGTCCTTGATGTTAGCTATAGCTCTGAACAGTGTTTAGTTTTAAAAAATATCTTATCTCACATATTTGTGAGCTACGAATGCACAGCAGAACTGCAAAGAGAACCGTTTTAGAAACATGGCATGGCATTGTTCTTTTCTCTCTATCAGAGAGGTGTTGATGAACTTACTACTAAATATAAGCTATAATTCTCACATTCTCCGTGTGTATGCTTGCATGGGGCTACATTAGGTGAAATGTAGACTAAACTGGCCTTTAGTGTGGACATGTTTATGTTAAAAACACATTATGTACTATAATAATGTTGGATATGGTTTAACTGCCAGTGAGCTGTGTACAGTTTGTATAACTTGTCCCAGATGACGAGCTGCTGGTGTTATTTGAAGGCTGTAAACTGACAAGAAGAGATCCTCATGCTTTGTTGTATTTTAAATGCAAAGGCTAACACGACCCAAGTCACATTTATATGCTGATATTATGAAATAGCAAACACACACTATGTATCTAATAAAGAAATATAAATCAAACATTTATAATATACTCATCTACAGCAGCAGTGAATTAGTGTGAACAAAGAGATAATGACTCCTGTGTATTTCACGATACATTTTTATTTTACACAGAAGTTGAGTGAGGGATCAGGAACAGTGGAAATAGAAACAGACAGGTGCATCCTGAAGACAGGACCCGGCGACCTCCTGTACAGGACAAGAAATTACAGAGCATCATGTTTTATTAGTTCATCCATTTATAGATTTTATATATGTACAGCGGATGACATAGTAACAATAATACAATATGGAAATACAGATACTGGGTCAAAAAATAACGCGTACACCGATTTAAACAAACATACCAATGTGGTGGTTTATTCCAGGCCATTCCTCACTTTGTACTCGTGTACATATGTGCTGTGCTGCTTGAAGAGCTGCAGGTGGAAGACAGACAGCATGAGTCATTGAAAAGCACCAACTGGTTATATCAGAGCATTCTTCATGTGCAGCTACATCCCATCACCCCTGGAAATATTCATTTTAACAACCAATAAGAAAGCCAAACTGCAATATAGGACTTATTATTAAAACAGAACTCATTTTAAAAAATTGGAAGGAACTCCCCTTTTATGAAGAGTATTCAAAGATCTGACCTTTGAACATGGCTTTGGGTCTCAGAGGTGCATCATATGCATTATATACAATAATTTAAAGTCCATCTCATTTCTCTGACTGAAATTCTGCATACAGTCTGGTGTCCTGACACATCAAGCTTCAGTGAAAATCAAACAAATACAAATTGTTTGCTGCTCATCGCCGCCCTCTCCTGGCTGAAACAATGGTAGACACTTTGAGAGGCAGTAAGTGTTGGATGGTGGACCAAACTTTGCCTGGTTGTTACATGGTTCAGGTCTTTTATGTTGCTATGAGACATGAATACACTTCTGGATAGGTTAGGCAATGATGTAAATGGTAAGCTTGGTGTATGGACACAGTTTGATCTCAGTAAGAATCATTGTGCTAAAAGAAACCTTGGGTGAATTATATGTTAGTAACATATGTATGATGATGATGTGGTCATTTACCAGGCCCCAGAGGAAAGCAGATGTTCCAAAGGCAAGACCCACTCGCAACCAGTTGGGGTTGGCAGTGTTGGGCTTGGAGCTCGTGAACATAGACCTGGATCCAACTGAAAAACATGAAACATGGAAAATGAGCTTTGTTTTGGCAATCAGTACTTAAAAGAGCCGTGAAGGGAAACTCATGCATGTGCAGTAGAAGATTTTTTATAAAGCCACGTTATAGGTGCAGTCTTCTTTGCAGCCATCTGTTGGGGCAGCAGCATCAGAGCCAGCGACACAAAAAAACTGAACAAACTGATCAAGAAGGCTGGCTCTGTGCTGGGGACTGCTCTGGAGCCCCTGCAGCTGATGGATGCTCCACAAACTTCTCAGTATCACGGACAATAACTCTCATCCACTACATGACCTCCTGCTCAAACAACGGAGCAGTTTCAGTCGGAGACTCCTGCAGCTCCGCTGTAAAAAGGGCCGCTACAGGACGTCATTCCTACCAACTGCTATTACTCTGTATAATGACTCCCTCTGTGCAGAGAGAGGAGACTCATTCCGGAACAGTTTATTTCATAATTGCACTCTCTCCAATTAAGTTTTCACAATGCACATTTGCACAAGTTATTGCACAAGAGCACCATATGTATGTTTTCATATGTATATTTTTAGAGGTTGAACCATATGTTCTTCCTCCTCAGAGTTTATACGATTCTATTTATACTATGTCACCATTTTTTACCTCATGCCTGTATATAGTGTTCTGTGTTAGTGTGTTACTTGTAATGCTGCTGCAACGAAAGAATTTCCCTTTGGGGATCAATAAAGTACTCTATCTATCTATCTATCTATCTATCTATCTATCTATCTATCTATCTATGGTACTTGCTTGCCATTATCCAGTTTATTAACAGTGTACTTTAATGTATTAGAAGTGGGTTAGAGTACTGTGTTATGCTCTGTGCTCCACTGTGTGTTTTGGTAGAAGGTTGTGGATGTAAGTGTACAAGCAGAGCTGAAGAATGGGCTTCATCCATTCATTAACACGTTGAAATGAAGTCACCCTTCAAATGTGTTTCTCCAGTGAGCTGAGCAGCATTAAACGACACACACACTCCTTCATACACAATACAAATATAAAGACATAACGAGGGTAAACTGTGGAGCTAGGTTATATTAGCAGTATATAGACAATTTGCTGGATAGCACTAAGTTAAGCAACACAAACCACACACCATAAAATGCACAAGTTAACTCAATAACATACTAAAGAGGGAAAATCAGCTGCGTGACAGCGGAGCTACTGCAATGCTAAGCTAAGCTAAGCTAAGGTCAGGCTACAAAATAAACACGGCCGTCACGTTCAACACGTAAAGATACAATACTGCTCTTTCAAAATCATATTAATGAATTCATTACGAGTCTGTCAGCATCTTACCTTTGCTGACGAGTCCAGCTCGCGACAATAACCGACTCAAAGTCATTTTGCCTCGAGAGCTGCTGCCACACCGCGCTCGATTAAACGCCCTGGAAGGACTGAGCAGATGATACCGAGATCATCGATAAGTCGCTCTAACACCCCCGAGACCCTCGCGTTTGTTTTTATGAATTTATATTTGTAATTTTAAATTAAATACATATCTGAACTTTACTATTTTGAAGCGACTGTATCTCCATAATCGAGTTTATCATAATTTATATTTGTAATAAGTTTGGTAGTGCTTGTTGCACCAAATTCCATCATATATCCACATGTATGCAAATATAAATAATAATAATAAATATGTTAGGGCATGTAGCAACAGCAGCTTTAAAATCCATGATGATTTTTTTTTTTAAATCCTTACATTAAACAAAAGTTTGTTGTCGTTAATGTGTACAGGACATCCAGCATATGAATTATTTTAGCGCTGCATTATTTTGTAATATATCCGGATCATACTGAATCGATGTGTCATTAAATAAAACACCGTGGTATTATCAGAAGCACTTGTTTCAGTCCCTGACACCTCCGTGCCCCGCTGCCCGCGTTCGACACGCAGACTCAGAGAGCAGGCTGACCCGGAGGAGAAGCAGCACGTCGGCCATTTTGCTCGGAAGGGGGGCCTCGGCTTCAACACGTGAGAGAGAGAGAGAGAGAGAGAGAGGAGCCTGAAGAGACTGAAACAGTCCAGGATCTGTGACTCCAAAGAGGATACTATTCATGTGTGAGCCGACGGAGGCATAGGAAGCCGACACGATGCCCACAATCACTCTGCCGCCGAAGGAGAACGCTCTGTTCAAGAGGATACTGGTAGGCTACATACCTGAGACAGCGTTAGCCTGCTGGCTAATGCTAGTTTGCTAAGTAGCCGTCAGTTGTAGCAGTCAGGGGAGCTGCTCGTGCGGTAACAGAAATATTAGCACACCGAATGCAGTGTAATTATCACGGAGCCGTTATTAACCAGCCGCTGTAACAGTGCAGTTAAGCCAACAACATAGTTGGCTAGCAACCATTAATGTGGTGTCGGAGCTGTGCGCTGGCCTTGCAACACACAGCCAAAGTGTATCAATGACAACGCTGCCTGACACATGACAGCTATTCACAACTTTAAGTGTGCTGTCGGGGTTAGCGCGCTCGTCAATAGCTGCACTTTGGAAACTTGTTTAGCTGAGCTGTCAACAAAGTTTGGCGACATTTGTCTCGCGCGCGCGTGTGTCTCTGTGTGTGTGTGTGTGTTCATAAAATAGTTGTCGATAGTTGGAACATACACACACACACACACACACACACACACACACAGCTAACCCGGTACCTGCCGGCTGCTTGTCAAGACACATTAATTGACTCGTTTTTGGAATTTAACGGTCAACTGTCTCGCGCTACTTTGGCGCGTGTATGTCAAACTCATAAAATGCTGCTGAAGTCAGGTGTTGTTCAGAATATTCAGCTCTTGACGGTTGCTGTCGTTTATAGTATTACTATTAACAATATAAATGCTGCTGCTGTGCTGCGGCAGTGTGTGTCCTGTTCTCCTGTCAGTCCATATATTGTAGTGGGAGCTGACAGGATTTCCACCGTGGGGGGCTCTGAGCTCCTGGTGTCTGCTCTGAGCCAGGCACATCCATCTGGCCGCTTGTCTGATTACATCTCATCAACAGCCCTCCATCATCTCTCAAGTGCTGTGTCTTCCATTTATCTCAGGGCCAAAGAGGCAATGTTCGGTGCATGTGATGCTCCACTCGCTCGTAGCAGGAGGAGATATTTCTGCTGGCCGCTGGAACATGCAATAAAGTCCTTTTTGTGCACGCTACAAGGCTCTTTGAGGATTAGTGGCAGACTGTTGGCCTCAGAAGACCCCTGATGTAAAGTCCGCTCTGTCTTTTGTTGCAGAGATGTTACGAGCACAAGCAGTACAGAAACGGCCTGAAGTTCTGCAAACAGATCCTGGGCAACCCAAAGTTTGCCGAGCATGGAGGTAAGACAGAGCTACTTCACTTAGCCCACTCACACTAAACTAGGTGTGGGAATGACATGCCTCACTGACAGCTTGTTCCTTCTGTGTTTTCAGTGAGGAATTTAATAGTAAAACGAACAGGTTCCTGTGCACTTTGTTTTATCTCTCTGGTTTACTATTAAAACACAATGACTCTTCCTTCCTTCCTGTCAGTTACATTCAGGATTAGACAAAAAAAAAATGTGTGAAAAAAAACACTCACCAAAAACATTAAGGGACCACACAACTTTAGAAAATGTTGTTGAGTGAAATTTGATGTGAATACATGGTAGTTTAATAGTTTCAATTGGAACTGTGGATTAAAACAAATAACTTACCATTTTGGAGGTTTTTTTAATAAAGAATATTTGTAAGTCTTCATGTTGTAAACATACCCAGAGTCTAATTTATTCATAGTGATCAATGGAACTTTGTTGTTGGTGTGATTGAGCAGTAAACATGGACAGTGTATTGTTTGGTTTCCAAAGATTACAAGACATCTGCAACACGAAGTTTGGCTGAAATCATGTCTGAATATCAATATCAGCTCTTGTTCCAGTGAATCCAGAAGAGAGGGAACTGTTACTGCAGCACATGAATGAATAAATGATTTTGGAAAGCCACAATGTAGCTCATTGCACTCCAGGCATCATGGATACTGGCTAGACTGGTTCAAGTCTTACTTATCAGACAGATCTTTTCTGGTAGTGGTTGGTTAAGTCTCCTCTTCTGTGTCCCATCTGACCTGTGGTGTTCCCCAAGGCTCCGTCCTGGGTCCTCTGTAGTTCTGTGTGTACATGCACAAAAACAACGCCATCATTCTATTATGTCACATTAATTAAAATAAAGAAAAGGCCATTTTCATCTGTTATTATCTGTCGAGGAAAGCCCTGGATGTCCTACCAAAACTTTCTCCAGCTAAGAGAAAACAACTCTGAAATCATAAAATCATTTGATCCTCCAAAGTCTATCTCAATTTCAAACCGGCAGTCAGAAACCAGAATATTTGACGGTGACCTTTTAGTTTGAAAAACAGGATACAAAAGTCTGTGTGATGTTTATATTACCTGAGGAGGTCATACATCATGTTCTATCGTCTGTTAGATTATTGTAATTTCTCATATTGAAGGCTACAAAAACGTCTGACGCCTGCTCGGTTTAGAACAAATATGAGCAGAGACGGTAATATCAGCCGTGTTTTGGTCAAATTACGGTCAGATTTTGAATTGACTTTGAAGATTTTACTGCTGACTTCAAAAGCTTCACAGCTCCAGATCTAATTATTGGATTGCTGCTTCTCGATGAAACCGTAGCTTCAGGCAGAGGCTCAGGTTTCAGACTGCCTCGAACACATCTTTGGCATTTCTCTCCTGCAGTTTCTTGTTATTTATGAGCCGATGCGTGCTGTGATACTGTATCTGTGATCGACCAGTATGATGGTCCGCCTCTAGTGTGACATTTGCTGTGTAGTTTATTGTTGTTCAGACTTTGTTGGCCCAGAGATGCAACAGTGGCAGCATTTTTAAATTGGTGTATATGTCCTGTCATAGTAGTTTTCCCCCATAGTACCTCATACTTTACTGCTCACACCTGGTCTGTTTAGCTGGAAAGCAAATGTATTAAACACTGAGAAGTAAACTGCAATGTTCAGTAAGGTAAACACAAGTCGGTGTCATTGTTAACCAGTCATGGCCCTGAATGTCTCACATCTCTGCTCTCTCTCTTCCTCTGTGCTCTAGAGACACTGGCCATGAAGGGTTTAACCCTCAACTGTCTGGGCAAGAAGGAGGAGGCCTACGACCTGGTCAGACGAGGCCTACGCAATGACCTCAAGAGCCACGTCTGTATCCTTCCACCAGCGCCTCAGGGCACCCACATTCATCTGACTCACAACAGTTTGACGTTCACATTCACATAAATATGTGTTCTGAGTTTGTCAGACCAAAAAAGAAAGTGTTATTAATAGGGCCAGGACTTTAGATGAATTAATTACACAAAAATTAACGCGTTAAAAAAATTAACGCATTTTAATCACACTTATTTTTACACCGCGGAACGTTTCTCACTGGATGAGTTTCAGGTGTACCGTTTATACTGGAGCACCAACTAATGTTCATGATTTCAAACAACAACAAACCAAACATGAAGGAAGAAGCTGATGAGACTGCTTTGGTTGGCCCCGTGGATGGGAAATTTTGTTTTAAAAAACGGACGGATGGAACTGTCGATAAGAGAACGGTTGTGTGCAAATTATGCAACAAGGAATACGCATATCACCGCAGCACATCAAGCCTCAAGTATCACCTCAATGCAAAACATATAGCAGCTAGTGTGGCAGCTAGCATGGACGTTAGCCCGACTTTTGTTGCTTAAAGCTTATGTATTCAGTCATTGTTCAATGGTATACTAAAATCCATGTGAAAAAAATTGCTTCTCACTGTTCTCAGGTCAAATATTTATATGTGATTAAAAATGCGATTAATTTCGATTAATTAATTACAAAGCCTCTAATTAATTAGATTAATTTTTTTGATCAAGTCCCGGCCCTAGTTATTAACCACCCAGCCAAATTAGAATTATTAAACATATTGACAAGTTTATGAAATTAGGGGTCAAAATCAGGCAAAAATGAATTCTCAGCTCCAGAACTGTGGGGGCGTGTCCGCAGAACGTGTCATGTGAGTTCAGAAAATGACATGAGTAACTAAACACTGAGTGAGATGAATTTATCTCTGTCATGTACCTCAGATAAACAACATGCTGTGTGGAATATCATCGTTACTTTGTGCTTTTTGCTCCACTGCAGTGATTTAAAAAAAAAAAAACACCGGAAGCATGGCGCACCTGCAGCGGTGGTTACACCAAAAATACACAGTTACCGGTGTTTTTTCCTCTGGAATCCCCTCAGGAAGTGAGACCAGCTAATGTTACATGCACTGACATTAGTATTCTATGTTTAGGGTGCAAACCTGTCTATAAATCCATCCAGTTTTCCACTGTGTGTGTGTGTGTGTGTGTGTGTGTGTGTGTGTGTGTGTGTGTGTGTGTGTGTGTGTGTGTGTGTGTGTGTGTGTGTGTGTGTGTGTGTGTGTGTGTTACATATAAACCTGGATATATCGTCTGTGCATTTGCTTCCTGAACTCACTCGCTCTCCCAGGCTGGCACGTGTACGGCCTGCTGCAGCGCTCGGATAAAAAGTACGACGAGGCCATCAAGTGTTACCGCAACGCTCTGAAGTGGGACAAGGACAACCTGCAGATCCTGCGAGATCTCTCCCTGCTGCAGATCCAGATGAGAGACCTGGAGGGATACAGGGTGAGGATCACCACAGACTCGATGGGGTTAAAAATGGAACCGTTCAGATTCAAGGTCTGGGCGGAGGGACGCTGCCACTGGATGACAGTGGATGAAGGGTTGGGGTCAAAAGATTGTGCAAGGTCAGACTCTTACACTTGTGTGTGCTGTGATGGTCCTCTCCCCCTCCAGGAGACTCGGTACCAGCTGCTGCAGCTCCGTCCAGCCCAGCGGGCCTCGTGGATCGGATATGCTGTAGCCTATCACCTGTTGGAGGACTTTGAGATGGCTGCCAAGATTGTCGAGGAGTTCCGCAAAACACAACAGGTACGCCGACAGAACTGAAGATCCAGTCCTACAAGAATAAAGTCCCATTTAGATAAAGTCAACCTTACAGGAGGAGGAGGGAATATGGCTCTTTGATAATCAGGCATTTTAAGCAATTACTGCACGTGTCTATGATAGACAGGGACAGGTACAGCCTCCCCAGTTTGTCAGTTTGAGATGAGACATGAGGTAAAGATACTGTGTAATGTATTTGAGTCCAAAATCACAGAAAGGTTGCCTGAGAATCATCATGTTTACAAGCTAAATCCAGTCCCAACACGGCCCGTACAATAAAAGCACATTTTGTGTGATGATGGAGAAAGCACAGCGGTGGATATGTATAGGGTGGGTGGGTGGGTTAGTGTGGGCTAAAAAAGAGGCTGCATAGATACAGACATGGAATCTTTATTTTCTTGAAGGAAATCAGGGCCGCAGTCATCAGACATATTTCAGTTCATAGTGTTTTCATTACATATTTCTAATACTTCAGTGCTCACAAGCAACCAAAGTCATTAAAAACAGGAATTATGCTTTTAGATAAGTGTGTTTACAGAAGTGTGTGCTGTGTCACAGCTCAGTGGGAGATGTAAACGTTGTATTTGCGTTCCTCAGGGCTTATTTTGAACTCTGAATCTCTCCCAGGAATCACGCTGACTGTTTGAAGAGCAGTACAAATACTCAGGATGAAGTTCTGAAGCTTTCTACATGCTTCAAAGACACAATGACTATTATTTAATATAATATATTTTGTGTTATTATTTAGTCTGAACACTGACCTGAATCTAATGATGATCTGCGTCAACACTTCAACACAGATTGACATACAATACAGAATATGTCATGTAAGCAAATGACACACAGGTTAAATTTACAATTATGTTTTGGTCTGCTGAATTGAACCCAGAGTTGTAAGTTATGTATTTATACTAATATCCATATCTCTTGGAATGTATCCTCATCTATGCTTGATGTGTTGATGTGATGTCACAAATACAAGTTCAAAGTAAGTCCCACAGCTTCACACACTCCAGTCCAGCATCAGCTTGATCCTTTTCTCTCCTCGTGTGTGTCCGTCCAGACGTCTCCAGATAAAGTGGACTACGAGTACAGTGAACTGCTGCTGTACCAGAACCAGGTCCTGAGGGAGGCCGGCCTGTACAAGGAGGCCCTCGATCACCTCAACGACTACGAGAAACAAATCTGTGACAAACTGGCTGTGGAGGAAACAAGAGGTGTGTACTGAACATGCTCAGTGAGTCCCTCAGGTTTCTGTGGACAGAACGTTCACCTGCTGCTGGGACAGACCAACAGCATTTCATATTTTAGGACCATAAAAATATACATCCAACAGTGGCTCTTGTTGTCAGTAACACAATAATCTGACTCCTGAACCACTGAGCAGAACAACACAGTGACAAACTCACAGCGAAGGCATGTTGTGTCAGAGCTCACACACACTGTGACCACATGCTGAACTTCATCTTTCTCTACGACAGAGCAGAGTGATAAACGCTGTGGTATGAATCTACAGAGAGAGGCTGACTGGCAGAGACTCTTCTTCCTGTTTTTGTCTCGTTCTTCAGACTTCACACATTTTGACACTCATTGCTCCAAAACAGTTGATCTGAATGTCGTCGGAGGACTCTCATTTGTGTTAGACACTCTGCATGAGCTAACCAGGCTAAGCTGACTTAGTTAGCGGTTCAGGGCAAATACACACACTGTTACACCCATGTAGGGCTGGCAAAACAATCCATACCTTGATACTGAAGTTATTAACCATTGGACACCATCCGCAATTGATTAGCTATTAGATTAGATTAGAGTCTCCATCTCGCTCTCCTCCTCCTGTGTGGTCAACTGACGTTATCCGTATTGCGTTAAAGACGTTTCATCTGTTTATTTAAGCATACACCAGGGAAAGTAACCATGAACACGCCTGGATGGTGCTGATGTCATTCTGTACCAACCAGGTGTGTGTGTCAGTTTCATCATCAACAAGCCTCCTCCACACAGCTCACCTGCTGCAGTGAAGACAGAACCACAGGTGACGAAATCCACAACACAAGAGGGAAACACGACAACTCCATGTGTGTCCAGTGACTCCCTCTGTACGAGCACTGTGTGCAGGTCGTTCACTGCATAAGCTGGAGTGGAATTGCTGATGCGTGTCTGTGTGTGTCTGTGTGTAGGAGAGCTGCTGCTGAAGCTGGACAGGCCTGAGGAAGCTTGTGAAGTCTACAGGAAACTCCAGGAGAGGAACCCTGAGAACTGGGCTTACTACCAGGGCTTGGAAAAGTCCTTAAAACCAGGTGATCACTGACCTCAGGCCCAGTGGAAGAGATGTTCAGTGCAAAAATGTATTTCAAAGTTGATCTGAGTTATTCATATCAAGTGTGTTCTAAATGTAACACCCACTCCATTTGACTAACTCACACTGCTGAGGTCAGCTAAACTGATCACTCACTGATGTTAGTGTGAACGTGTCAGGATGTATTGTGTTCTGTTGGCTAGATTTGAAGTGGTTGCATGTGTTTACTGTCAGTTTTTCTCCTTACACTCTGTGTGTGTGTGTGTGTGTGTGTGTGTGTGTGTGTGTGTGTGTGTGTGTGTGTGTGTGTGTGTGTGTGTGTGTGTGTGTGTGTTTCCAGGTAGTATAGAGGAGCGTCAGAAGATTTACGAGGACTCCTGGGTGAAGTTTCCTAAAGGCCTGGTTCCCAGAAGACTGCCTCTTAATTTCCTCACAGGTAAACACAGTCAGTGTGGCAGCCAAACATTCTGCTCCATCAAAGTCTTTTCACTTCATTCGACCAAGTAGAAACTTTCTTTCTTTTCCACTCTCGCTCTGTGATAAAAGACCTGCACGTAAAAGCTTCACACGTTTGAAAAGTCCTTCTGTGCCGCGCGGCAGTACAAATCTCACTTTACTGTACCTCTGCTGTGTGTTGTGCTGGCCAGGGGAGAAGTTTCGCGAATGTCTGGACAGCTACCTGAGGATGAACTTCAGTAAAGGCTGCCCCCCCGTCTTCACTACCCTCAAATCCCTCTATACCGACAAAGAAAAGGTGAGCAGGGTGCTGAATTCAAGGAGACGCTCCAGACAAAACACTCGCTCTACAACATTCATTCTTCTTTCAGACTAGTTTTCACCTGCAGTGTCTCTGTGTTAAAACTCTGAAGTCAATGCACCGTTTCTCTTGTTTCCTCCTGCAGGTTACAATCATTGAAGAATTAGTAGTTGGTTATGAATCCTGTCTAAAAAGCTGTCGAATGTTTAGTGAAAATGGTGAGTGTTGCCTCATTTCTTGAATCAGAATCACACATGAAGGCAGATGTTTGTGACTCCAACACTCTGTGTGACTTCTGTGAAATGTGTGCACAGATGATGGGAAGGAGGAGCCCCCGACCACCCTGTTGTGGGTACAGTATTTCCTGGCACAGCACTTTGACTTCATAGACCAGCCGAGCGTCGCTCTGGAGTACATCAACGCGGCCATCGACAGCACGCCCACGCTCATCGAGCTCTTCCTCATCAAGGCCAAGATCTATAAGGTGCAGTATGGACTCTGCACGTTAGCACGACGTGAGTCGCCGTGACTCAAGCGTCACGAGTATTCACTCTCTCCTGGTGTTCCTCCCTGCAGCATGCAGGAAACATAAAGGAAGCAGCTCGGTGGATGGACGAGGCTCAGGCCCTGGACACCGCCGACCGCTTCATCAACTCCAAGTGTGCCAAGTACATGCTGAAGGCCACCCTCATCAAAGAGGCAGAGGAGATGTGCTCCAAGTTCACACGGGTGAGAGAAAGCGGGTTTGTGCCACCATGACTCGTTTGTCTTTGAACACACAGTGTGATAACGTGTGTGTGTTTCAGGAGGGGACGTCTGCGGTGGAGAATCTGAATGAGATGCAGTGCATGTGGTTCCAGACAGAGTGTGCCTTGGCCTACAAGTCTATGAACAAGCTTGGAGACGCCCTGAAGAAGTGCCACGAGATTGAGAGGGTGAGTTTCTACACCTATCATCACCACCACCACCACCCCTCACTCCTGCCTGTCCTCCTGTCAGATGACTTTGACTCACCACTTTTTCTTGTCTGTCTGGGTGTATGGCCTTTGTTCTTCTAACGTCATTCCTCCTCCTCCTCCATCAGCATTTTGTGGAGATCACAGACGACCAGTTTGACTTCCACACCTACTGCATGAGGAAGATGACGTTGCGCTCTTACGTGGACCTGCTGAAGCTGGAGGACGTCCTGCGGCAGCATCCGTTCTACTACAAAGCTGCTCGAACCGCCATCCAGATCTACCTGGCCCTGCACGACAAACCCCTGACTGACGACAACAAGGAGAGCCAGGCAGACACCGGTCAGACTACACGCCTTAACTTAGCTTAAACTCATATTAAGACGATAAAACAAAAGTTATATCATGACACTTTGCATACAGAGCAGATCTAGACTGTACTCTTTATAATATTATCTACAGAGACTCAACAATTCCACCAGGAGCAAGCACGTGGTGACAGAAACCTTGAACAGAACCCGACATCTGCCACAAAGCATAAAAACTCCAGGGAAGAAGCTAATGAGACATGAGTGTGTTCAGATGAAGAGAAGAGCTCAGTGCATCATGGGAAGTCCCCCAGCAGTCTAGTCCTACAGCAGCATAACTAAGGGATGGTTCAGGACTCACCTGAGCCAGTACTAACTATAAGCTCTATCAAAAAGGAAAGCCTTAAGCTGACTCTTAAAAGTGTTGCTGTATCTCTCTCTCTCTCATGAAATAAACAAAGTGAGATCACACACAGGTAGATTATCAGAGTTTAGTCCATGAATCCACCTGGATAGTCTCTGCTTCAGAGACATTTCAGGCTGTCTGTGGAGGTTTGACTGATCTGAGCGTCTGATTGGCTTGCGGAACGTGACGTGGGGCTCCAGTTACCCAAAAGTTGGTCTGGATCAACCTCTCCCCCACACGCCAGTACGGTTTTTTGCCGACACCTCTGCGAAAAACCTCGCTGGAGTCAGTGTTGTTGTTTCCTGAACAGTTGAAAATAGAGTGATGACATCAGACCTGCTTAATGTATTTTAGTTTATCATCAGTCAAAGTGACCTCACCTTCATGGGCCTGCAGTGAAACCACAAACAGGAACAGGAGACTTTAGTTCCTGATCAATCGGTTTAGAAAACAATATCAGTTTGGTGACCGTACCATCTACAGAATGTCACTATTATTGAAAGAAAACATAAAAATGCCTTGATGTGTTTCTCTGTAGAGAATCTGACAGACAAGGAGCTGAAGAAGCTGCGTAACAAGCAGAGAAGAGCCCAGAAGAAGGCGCAGCTAGAGGAGGAGAAGAAGAACGCAGAGAAGGAGAAACAGCTAAAGAACCAGAAGAAGAAGAAGGAGGACGACGATGAGGAGATAGGAGGGCCAAAGGAGGAGCTAATACCTGACAAACTGGCCAAGGTGGGCTCATATTTCCCCTTCTTTCAGCATGACTGAAGGTTTATGACTGCTATGTATCATAATCTGACGAGGTTCACTTGTTTCACCAGCCGGAGAGTCCTCTGGAGGAGGCCGTGAAGTTCCTGATTCCTCTGAAGAACCTGGTGCGCAACAAGATCGAGACTCATCTCCTGGCCTTCGAGATCTACTTCAGGAAAGGTCAGACAGATAGTGACAGCCTGCTCCTCACCACAGTCCACACACTCATTTCAAAAGTCCCAACTGTTGTTCTTCATCCCCGCAGAGAAGTACCTGCTCATGCTGCAGTCAGTAAAGAGGGCTGTAGCCATAGAGCCTTCCAACCCATGGCTGCACCAGTGTCTAGTGCGCTTCTTCAAGGGAGGTGAGTAACAACGAAGAGCAGCAGGTGGAAGTATTGATACTTTGACAACCTTTATCACAGATTGACATGTGTCCTGTGGGTTTATTTGTGCGTGTGCGCGTGTAGTGAGTGAGAGTGCAGACCTGGCGGAGGCAGTGAGGACGGTGTTGAAGCAGGAGATCTCCAGGCTGTTTGGGGAGAGCAACCCTCAGAGCTTCAACAAGAACTACCTGAGCCAACACTCCAGCTCCATCCCACACCGACTGGCCGGTACGTTAGACACTCATCACCGTCTGTGCTGCAGAACAGACGCACCAAGTGGTTTCCAGTGGTTTGTGTGAGTGAGAGCAGCAGTCAAGATACACAGACGCGTCGGTATCTGAAAAAGTTCTTTTCTGATTGTTTCACAGCAGTTACCTTCATGAACACAGTTCAGTTCTCACACATTTAGTGTCTGATGTGTGCTGTGGTGGAGACACCACTGAGGTGTAGAGTAATGCTATTGAGAAAGACAGGAAGTGTTCTGTGGTGTCTCACAGGGGACATTAAGATAAAATAAGACAGACTTCTATTGATCCACACTGGGGAGATTCACTTGTTACAGCAGCTCGCAATATACACAGTGGATAATAAAATCCTCATAAATAAAGAAATGAATAAATGTCCTGTTGGCTCAGCTGGTACAGTGAGCTCCTCATGTCCAAAAGGCTGTCTTTCCTGCAGCGACCCGGTTCTGACTGTCCAGTGGTCCACAGATGTTTCCTTTGCTGTGTGTCGTTCCCCCTCTCTCTCCCTGCGTTCCTGTCTGTCTTCAGCTGTCTGTCTGCTTAGATCCAGCTCTGCATCCCGTCTCCTTCTCTTCTCTTCAGCAGTCTTTCCACAGAGAATATGCTAGCACTGCCTAGCACTAACAGCTGTTCTCAAGTGTAAATAAGAGATTGTGGCTTGTGTTGAATGGGTCACCCGATGTATCATGAAGGTGCTCTTGTATAACAGAAATCTGGCATAGTTTAAGTCCATGTTTGCACAAAATGGATGAAGAGTGGTGTCAGACTGGCTGCCAGCCACACAGCGCCAGAGCAACAGAGCTGTTTTAGTTTGTGTTTCTTTCTTTTGTGTCCAGATGTAGTCTCCAGCTGTTATTCCAGTGTGTCACATAGATCTTTAATTCATGTCCAGGTACCTTTAAATATCAGCAGATACACCACGTTAAAGACTCCGATCAGGTTCAACTGTCCTCTTAAAGGGGAACTGCAGCCATGTTACACATCAGTGTTCCAGATAGAACAAAGTGTCTCCAGAAGGAGCTGATCAATGTCAGCGTCAGTGGGCTGAAGACTACATGTTTGAAAATGAAAGAGATCAGGGCATGTGGAGTTATGATGCAGTGAGTGTGACGTGCTCCTCACAGTGGAGTGTTTTCTGAACATTACAGCCGTGACTTCTGTTTAAGTGACTTATTCAGACAACGTGAGAGGACACGGTGCACGTGTGAAGGACCTGTCGTCAGTCTGTGTGTCTCCTGTGTCCACAGCTGCTAAGATGATGGTGTACCTGGAGCCTTCCTCCGATAAGATGGCCTGTGAGATCGCTACGGCCCTGGACGAGTCGCTGTCTGGAAGAAGCATCCAGGTATGTGGTGACGGACATCACACACAGGATGTCTCTGGCGTACAGCATGTCCACAATCATTCGTGTGTGTGTGTGTGTGTGTGTGTGTGTGTGTGTGTGTGTGTTGTGTGTGTGTGTGTGTTGTGTGTGTGTGTTGTGTGTGTGTGTTGTGTGTGTGTGTTGTGTGTGTGTGTGTTGTGCGTGTGTGTTGTGCGTGTGTGTTGCAGATCTGTACTGAGGTGCTGGAGGCTTTGCGTGATGGGCAGCTGGGCGAGGGCCAGCAGAAAGCTGCTGAGGCTTACCGAGCCACCTGCCATAAGATCTACCCCTACAGCCTGGCCTTCATGCCTCCCGGTTACCAAGACAACAGCGCCACAATCAGTGCCAACGGCGACCTGTCGGCAGGAGAGCACGACGACATGGCAAACGAAATGTGAGCTCTGAGGAGGAGGGAGAGGAGGAGGAGGAGGAGGAGCGAACACGCCGCCAGACGCCTTAGCCCGCCAACACACCCATTTCACCCAAACCCGCCCCCCCTGCAGTCCCCGGGCTATGGCTGCTGTGAGTCGCCCCCGTATTGCACTGATCTGGATGGACTGAGCGCCACAGGAGAGACAGGAAAGGGAGCTGGCACACAGAGGAAGGAGATGCCCATTTAACTTTTTTAAACAATAAAAGGCCCTGTCCACAGTTGTTCTGTAACTGTAAAAAAACAACAACTGATAAATACGGTGTGGGGAGGAGGCAGAGGAGGATTCTGGGAAAAAAAGTGGACATTGGCTGGTTAAGATGGCTTCTGTAAACACAGTCTAGGTTTTCTATAACTCCTGTGTTTTCACGCCATGTCCTTCCTGAAGGTGCATCTGCTTCTCACGTTTTTAAAAGTAATTTATATATTACAAACTGACAAATGGATTAATAAAACAATGTTTGCAAAACCAAACGGTACCGTTGTGATAGTGCTGGTGATGTTGGGGGGGGAGGTGGTGAGAGTCTCTGAGGAGACGTGCAGGAGGGGACTGAAGGAGCACAAAGGAGACTTCATACTGACCTCTTTGTTCGTCTTCAGGCTGTGAGGTATGAACCCGTCTCTGTTCATCAAGCAGCCTGAAGAGGACGTCTGAATAAAACTGCTTCTCCGAAGCGAGGCGTTTGAATCGAGATCAAGTGTGTGAGAACATAATGCGTGATGCCGTTAGAGAGGACAGCTCGTCTGTCTGTCAGGTGCTCTGTGTCACCTTTACAGAGTATTAAACAGAGCATGAAGTGATCTTCCACAGTTAGCATGTCTGCCTCCACCTGTCCACAGTTCTGGGAGCAGAGAACGCTGTCTGCTGTTAAACTCTATTTAGATCTGAAGATCTGACGGATGGAGACGCGTTGTGAAGACATGACACCATATTCTTTCCTTTTGACTTCCAGTGACAGACAGCTGCAGAAGCTGATTTCCAACACGAGAAGTAAAAGACTGCTGAAAAGTTACCGAATGATCTTGTTATTTCTGACAAACTTCTGATGTAACAAGACCAAACTGACTCAGACTTCCAACCTTCAGGCAAAGGTCAACACATGAACACACACATTAAAAGTTTCAACTTTGATGATCTCCATTTTGACTTTTCTCATGCTCTCATCGTTCTGACAGTGAAGATTGACTAAATGATAAAACAGATTTACAACATCAAAATTGTGAGAAAATTGCTTCATTAAACTTTAATATGAAGCATAAAAGCATATAAAAATATGTGATGAGGTACATCAGGTCCTCTGTCAGTCCTCAGTCCTTTTGTCTCTTCAGCAGTTCATATTTACAGCCTCGCACTAGAAACTAACAACATACAGACGTGTGCATGTGCACAAAGGTTCATCACATAAGTGAAGATGAAAGCATCATAATGATACATGTGTATGGATGAATCTATCAATGTTCACATGCACACACAGGCTGTATGGAAGTAAATATAATAAAGGACTGTAACATCATTCTACTGTACATATATATATATATATATATATATATATATATATATATATATATATAACATTTATAGATTCATACTATAGTTTTAACTATAGACTTAACATCTATAGTTGTTAAGATGTGTTGTGAGATGTTATGAGACTTAACATCTCATAACATCTCTGATATTTTCATAAAAGTACACCATGAAACGTCCTCTCTTATTAAGTACACTCATGTGCCATGCCAACATGCTATTTGTAATAAAACTGCACTACTGACTGATTGGTGACTGAAGTTTGGGGTCTTGATAAACTCTGCCACTCTGAGTGTGTCAGTTTTCCAGCAGAACCTCAAATCAACAAACTCATGCTGGATAACGTGTTTTAATTCTTCAAACATAAAGGACAGACTGTTCATTCAAATACGTTTATCTAATTTTCAACAGAAAACAGGTAGAAAATGTTACACCTGCAATTTATTTGAAGCTTTGACCTACAGTGACATTATTTACTAAAAAATAACTCATACTTGTTCCATCAGAGAAGTACCTGACAGAGCCTTCACAGTCCAGTCTATTCCTAAAAGTCAAGCGTGATGTCCTCACAGTATGTTAGACGTAGAGAGAGCGATGAGCAGCTCGACCTTCACAGTTTGGATCGTTGCACATCTGGCGCCTCCACCTGTCCAGAGTTCTGCGAGCTGAGAAAGGTGTGGTCCAGATTCAAGTAGGTGGTGATGAACTCTGGGAAATCTCTCCTCAGGACTACCTCCAGGAAAATGTCTGCCGCTGTGTGCAACTTCTGTCTGTCCCTGAAGAAGACAGACGGAGGCACACAGACGGATATCACAGGCTTCTAATGTAAGACGTATAATTTACAGAGCAGATCTGCTGTGGTAGAAAAAACAGTTGAATTCCAGTGCGGCTGGTGATCAACCACAGACACACGAGTGTCTGCTCACCTGACACAGCGACAGAGAGCGCTGAGCTCCATCATGACATCGGCAGTGAGGTCGGTCACCAGCCGTCTGTTCACCACCCTGCTGTCGTCCTCCAGCTGAGTCTGATGACGGATCCACTGCCACACCTGACACACACACACACACACTTGTCCCTTTAGTGTTTATATTTCATATTAACAGATTGACCATCCCGTCTACATGTGTTTTGTACTTGTAGAAGGCTTAAGAACGTCTTTCTATTTGCAGTAAGTTATGTCTCACAGGGATGCTACTGAGAGAATTAGGTGTGACTCTTTAAGTTTAGCAGTGCAGATTCTGAATCAGTCTGATTTAAGAACTAGATGAATGTCTACAGTAAACCCTTTGTGTTGTTCTCTTGGTGGATGCTAAAGTTTGATCACCTGAGATCTGGAGATCTCTGCTGTGGCTGAATCTTCCACCTGGCCTCTGTAGAAAAAGTGTCCATTACCTGAAACAAAGCACAGTTTAGTTTTTTTCCTTTATCTCGTCTCCTAAAGATGTGAAGTAAAGAATATGCAAATGCACATACCTGATAGCCATGCATTAATGAAGAGGACACCAACTGCAATGTTATACTTCAAACCATAAAGAGTGACTCCTCCCTACAAGGAAGAACAAAATACATCCAAATATATTTATTATTAGAGACTTTTACATGAACTTAACAAAGCCAGTAATACACTTTGCACCATGAGCAGTTCACATCCCATCATGCTCTGTTTCTAAACTCAACTAAACACCTATAAAAGTGCTCTCTACCACCATGACACCAAAGGAGGGAATTGTTAATTGATTTGATTTGTTTCGGATCTGATGGACTGACCGAGGGCATGGACAGTAGGTCATCAGGAGTCACAGTGACATCATTTCGAAGTTGCTGAAGCTGGTTATCACCTTCAGTGTGGAGCTTGAAGAGCTGGAAGAGGGCAAGAGTCACCATGAACACAAAACATTATCAGCTGCTCTGTATTCATAGAACGCTTTGTGTGGCTCACGATCCAGGTCTTACTTTTTGCATGGGCTCAATCAGATTCAGGTCATAAACCATGAAGCCGTCCACACCTGCTTCGATCTCCAGCAACTTCAGCCTGACAGGAAGAAAGCCTGACAGCAGTCAACAGCAGTCAACATTTCAGCCAGTGACGATAACACCTGACAGCTCAGCACAGAATACAGAATCCTCTAGTGTAAATGTACGCTGATGATACTGTATACTATGTTTATACATATGTATATAGAATATGTGCAGAGATTTATCCTGACTAATAAAACACTTGAGGATGTTGGCTACAAAACCTCCTCCATTTCAAGTTAAGCTATATTATAAGTTATAATAAACTGCATTGAGAGGTGTTTTTAATTTATTGTATTCCCTGTTTACATACATGAGGCATGTAAAATCCAGTGCAGTAGAATACCATCACTGACTATGACTGAAATCAAATGATTATTTATGATTTTATGTGACAAATAAAAACGCCTAAATTGAATTAAATCAAATATAAAATTAAATTACAAATGAAAAAATTCAACTGAATATTGAGTTAAAGCTTTTCAACAGCTGAGACCGAGATGAAGACTCCATGACAGAAAACACTGCCTCAATCAATCCATCACAGATTTTCTGCACTGCAGTGCTTCTAGTGTTCAGCCTCACATGTAGGTGTGTGGACAGTTCGTACCTGGTGACAGTAGCCAGCACTCTTCTGTGGGAGTCACTGAGCGGGTCGTGAGGCAACAGCAGGGCGGCCATGCCTCCTGTGGCCAGAGCTCCCCTCCGGTGACACGTCTGAACCAACAGGTCCATGTAGCTGCGCAGAAAACGCTTCTCCATGTTGACGTATTTACTGCGGTCGGGCAGCAGGAAAGCCTGTCTGTGTCCTGGAGGAGGAACACATGAGACCAAAACTGATATTACAGCTGAGCCTATTACAGTGGATGATTTCATAGGCTCAGTGGTTCATATCAGATGTCAGGAGCAGCTCACCAAACTTATTGACAAAGGAGGCTGAGTAGTCCCAGATGCCACAGTTGAGTCCTGCTGAATGTTCTCTCAGCTCGTAGAGAATCTCCTCCATCTCAAATGCTGCTAACACGTTTTCAATTAACACCGTCGCCTTGATGCAGCCCAGAGGCAGGCCCAGCTACACACACACACACACACACACACACACACACACACACACACATACAAATTCTACTGACAGTCCAAAGACTGACTTTTGTGTGTTCCTCTATTTAAATGGACTTGATATCTGCGAATGTGTGCACAGACACTGACACGTGTGCAGACCTTCTGTTGTGTCCAGACAAATATCTTGTTCCACAGTCTGGCCTCCATGATGCTCTCCACCTGGAAAACAAGGAGACACAGTGGAGCTTCATGTTGACTCAAATCATCTGTTTGCTTATGTTAGTGTGTGTGTGTTACTTTTGAAAGGTAGAAAAAGGGTCCACTCTTGTTTTCAAACAGAGTCTTTCCACAGTGGAACATGAGGAGTCCAAAGTCAAAGAGAGGACCAGGAGCTTCCTTCCCCCCCACCTAACGAACAGATGAACAGAGATGTTCTTACTATCTTTAATCAGTTATACACTAATTGAGCCAATAACATTAACAATTATGACAAATGCACATCAGAACTTACCACAGCAACAAACTGAATATAATTTACATTCATGTGAACATCAGTTCCCTCAAATAATATACAAATTCTTGGGCCAGTAAACAATGTGAATATTGTAAGCAGAAGCTAGTGCTGTATTTTGTAAATTATGAGATCATGAGTAGCCCAACAGTTCCCTCACCATCTTTAGAAAAGTTCCAACAGACAACAAACTTTCGTTTTGTTTTTATAATTTCAGATTTTAAAGGGAACATTCTGTGAAATGTTTTATCCACAGTCCAATCACAGTTTCCTACACATTGTCCTTTATGATTTTACCACTAGGAGTCACTAAAGATAAATGTCCAAATCCTACAGAGTGGGCCTTTAAATCTGAGAAAACATTATCGGTCCACAGTTTGTTTGTTTCCATTCAACCACTTCAGCTACAGATTTGGATCCAAACATGCACTGAATAAATAAAAAGTGAAGCAGTGAATTGTTGTTCTACCATCATGTTGTGTTCCACCATGTTCCAGGCACGGGGACGAAGCATCAGTACTGGAGCCTGAGATATGTGTGGAACATCTGTTAACACAGGGATGGTGGATGAATGTGTGCTACATGACTCTTACTCTGTCCCACACCTGGAACATTCACACGTGTGACAAATATTCTTGTCCGTGTAGCTGCACCTACATGAGTATCAGTTCAAAATAAAGCACTTACTGGGTATCTGGTTATGAACCGCCTTCAGTACATTATGAATGCCTTTGATCTGGTTGTGATACGTTGGGCAGTTCCCGTCATCAAAGTCAACCTGCCCAAACCAAACAGTCCACAGTGAAACAACAGACAAGCTAATATAACAGTAGTTATGGTGCAGGTAAATGATAGAGGTGTTACCTGGATGCCTTGTGCTGGTGACTGAAGTGCTTTAATAAAGCGCTGGGTATCACACGGAGCCAGATCCCCAATATCCACATGTCTTCTCTGCAGCCTCGGGGGTACGGGGAGCACCCTCCAGGACGGGTCTCTCCTGATGTGTTCGGTACTTTCCAGAAAGCTGGGCAGGTCACCTGAAAGATCCAAGTGGACCTTTCTGGATATTCGTAACCGCAGGACCTGAACAGAGTAGAGTAGATGACTTACGCTGAGTTAATCATCCATGAATTCATTAAAAAGAACTTTTTCAGCTGTCCTACCTCATTCACCTCCTCATCAAAGGTGGAGATCAGCTCCTGGAGGAAGAGGATGGAGTCAGTCGTGAAAAGTGTCTCATACTCTGCTGCAAGACCGGAGGGAGGGGGAGACAGCTCCATGCTGACTGGACCCTGTGGATGAAGAGGGCCTGGACATTAGAGTTTATATGATGATGATTCATAAAGATCAATCTTCATATCCGTAGAAGGTGAACTATCTTTGAACTCTGTTTTCGGTCTCCACCAACTCCTGATGCTCCACTATGTTCGGCAGTTAGTGATGAGAGTGAACTCAACAGTTTAGTTGTGTAATGTGAAACCAATGAGATGTTAAAATGCATCATAGAGCTGAGAGGAACTCAGGAGGGTTGGCGGTTTGATTGCCACCTCCTCATGTGGAAGTGCTGCCACTGGTGTGTGTGTGTGCTTGGATGTATCATAGACTGTATAAATAAAAATGGACATAGTCTCTGTCTCCACAGGTTTCTGAAAAGTTGTTGTGAAGCTCAGCGTGTTGGCTCTGGTCATTGGCATCTTGGCAGTCCTGCCTCCACCACCTCCCCACTGATCCAAAAATAGGCAAAGACGTGGAGCGTGGGTGGGGCTGAGGCAGGCGGAATGAAGCCTGGTTGCTTCAGCTTCCTCTGACACCACCCAATCAAGTGTCTACTCCAGACCAAAACCACTTTTTGTACTAGGCTGTAAACATGTTTATTTCTGCTGTGAAGTTTAACAAGGGGAGTTATGGAGACTAATTTGTTTGAGGAACTGCAGTGTTTGATATTTTATGCCAGGGAGGTTTGCTGCTTTGAATGGGTAATGAACATTATATTGTGAAATATATCAAATAGAATATAAGAAACATGTTTTAGGAGCGCCTGATGGTTACAATGATATATACATGCAACTTAATCACTATGTCCATGGTTTTATTCTGGCCAGGGACCTCTGTTGCATGTCCTCTCTCTTTCCTCGTTTCCTGTCTGCCTCCTCACTCTTATCTGTTTTGTTGATTATTAAACAAATAATTTCAGAACAAGTTGCTGCTATTAAATATGTGTGTATGAATGAGAGGGGTTGGTCCTGAGCCTAGTTACAGCCCTGAGAATAAAGTCATTGGTTCAAGCAGCTACCTCTGATCATTTTATATTGATCACTTCCCTAAGGCTTGTCCAAACAAAGAAGCGTGTTAAACATGCAATCATGCAACATGTTGTTAACACCTCCACACACTGTACCTGTTCCTTTCTCTAATAATGTTGCATTCTTTACAGTCTATAAAGTCTATTCAGCTGCAAAATAAAGTAACATAGTGATACTCACAGACATGTTGACAGCAGCTCTGTTCACTCAGTAAAAGTGGACTTTGGTTATGGACTCACTTTGGTCACTGTTTGAACAGGAAGGTGTTTGTTTCTGTTTAGAGTTTAAAGTCCCGTGTGCGCACATTCTGAAAAATGACAGAATATTTAAACTGTATGCTAAATATTAACAACATGGTCAAATGAGTAACACTGTAGAAACACAGTATGCAATTTGAAAAGATTTGTTTTTAATTTATTTGAAATTAGTAGATGGAATTGAAAATCTCAGACTTTGATCCACTTTTCCTCAGTATGTTGTTTTCATGCTACAGCGTCTTTTTTTTTAAAATGTGTGTTGCTCTCCTTCTGTCTCTTCTTCTTCTCTTCTTCCTTCAGTCAGAATCAACTTTTTCTTTCTTTTTTTCTGTCCTGAGCTGACCAAAGCCTCCTGCAGTGTCTTAGAACAGTGGCTCCCAGCTCCCAGGAACTGAAGCAGTATATATATATATTTTTTGTTTGTGAAATTTCAAATTCTAGTGCTCCAGCAAAGACAGAATTGCTGTATTGGGGATATTAGTTTTAGTATGCCAAAGATGCCAATAAAAGAACACATGTCCCTCTTATGTATGCAGATGGGATGGCCAAACATTAGAAACACCTCTCAATATAATGCAGTCCAGTTTAACACTGCTACAAACTACAACCTCAACAGTAAACATAATAGTTTAATGAATCCCTCTCTGACAGTGCCAACAAAAACCGAAACATTATAGGCTTCGTAAAAGTAGAATTGGTAGCCGAGTTGTTGTTTTGGATCACATTGTACACCTTCACCAGGAAGTCTTTTATTTCGAAAATGTTGACCGGAAGTGTCACTTGTTTCCGTATCCGCTTTACGCCGTAGTCTTGACAGCAGGATCGCAGGTGGAGGTGTGAGTTGAGGTGGAAGTCCATGAATGAAAAGCCATGGAAGACAAAGCACAGATCCAAGACGCCATTAAAGTGCAGGGGGAAGTGGTCCGGAAACTGAAGTCAGAGAAGGCGAGCAAAGAGCAGGTCAGTGCGCAGAGCTAACACTGAGCTACATGCTAATGTTCACATGGTGGACCGGCATGGTGTCTGCCCGGCTTTAACACAACACACAACACACACAAGTTCATTCAGACTGCACAGCTTACTGGAAATTCACAGACCAAACACCAGTTAACTTTATATGAAATGACTGCGACCGTCATAACTGTCTTACTGCTCTGATTTAATGAGTCGGCAGAGTTAAATAAAACGTCCATTAGAAAGTTTGTCTGCTGTTATTTCAAAAAGAAGAACTTCGTCTTCTGTTTTTTATTTGCCGAATTAACAAGAAGACACCAATAATTTACTAAATGTCACCTGTTCTATGTTTACGGTTCATATATATCAATTTATATGAAAGTCAACATTAAATTGCTCAAAATTTGAGCGAAGTTTGGAGTATGTCTTAAAACCACGTAACAGCTCCGTGAGCTCGGGCCTCCTTGCCGTCTGCCCTGCCATCACATCATCTGCTTCATGATGACATTACAGTCAGCAGAGACAGACAGCTCTCACTTTGTTTAAATCACTGTTATTTATCTTAGCTCAAGCGGCTAACTGCTAGCTTTGAGCTAACTTAGCGTTATCTCAGACGGAGCGGCTAACCAGCCATGCTAACCGCCCTTAGCCACACTAGCTGGAGCTAACACAGTGTCATTGAATAGACAGAAAAGAAGCTAACCAACTAAAGACAGATATAATTTGTTTTATTAAATAACATGGCGTATTTAGACAACTGCGTCACGGTGCGTTTAAACGTTAGCTTTAGCGTTATCTGTTTAAAATGTGCAGCTGATGCAATAACCTGACCTGTTAACACAGGCACGTTTCTGTTAATTTAATGGCTAATCCAGTGTCTTCAGGTGCCATCCTACCTTTATAAGTTCTGTGCTGTGACAGGGACAGAATGCCATACAAACAACACATACAGTATATACATAAAGCAGTCTGTGATATTAAGGATCTTGTGTTGCCATGCAACACAGAGGATGTTGCAGCAGGTGGTGACTCAGTAAACTTGTCCACAGATATTATGCTTTTATATTATATTATACTTTTTCTGTGTCCTCCTTTATTTATTTATTTATTTATTTATTTCTGTCTGAATTCTCTGCTGTTATGTCACAGTGTACTTTCACTTTCACTCACTCACTTTCACACAATGATCTGCTGAATCCAGTAACTGTAACTTTTTATGCTTATTATCTATTTATTTGTCACTGCCAGTCTTACCTGAGTTACCAAGCAGGACTGTTTGTGTGTGTGTGTGTGTGTGCGTGCGTGCGCGCGCGCGCGCATCTGTCTGTCTGTCTGTCTGTGTGTGTGTGTGTGTGTGTGTGTGTGTGTGGGGGCTGCATTGGGCTCGCTGCTTTGATTGACTTGGTACATTTCATGTTCTATCTTCCACGCTATGATGATGATGATGATGATGATGATGGTGGTCATGCCCCGCCCTCCCCTAGTGCTAGGGTTGCTTACCACTTTTCTCCTGTTCTTCCTGCCTGACCCCGGATGACCTCGGCCTGCCCCGCTCTTCATCATCACCATCATCTACCTCACCGTCGGGGGAATCCAACCGTACCGGACGTCATCGCTCAACTCACTTCCTGACTCTCCTTTATACCGACCGTTGTGATTGGCTGCTGTGGCTGGCTCTGGACAATACCACTGGACATGGCTGTACCCATGATGCACTCCTGAACTTTTGTGTGGACTTTTTTTTTTTTAATGTTTGTTTCCCCGTGCTGTGGGATGAACATGCTGGGCATGTTTTGTATTCGTGCTTGTTCTGGTCTGGTGGGCCGTCGGACTGCAACACGTGTCCGATCTCTGCATGCTTTCCCTGGGATCACTGTGGATCAGGTAGGCTTCTGGTGCTGTCCTCGTCTGTAATCTGTCAAGTTATATTGCTGGTGCTGACCAACACACGTATGTTATTACACTTATGTTCACAAAGCTCTTCTCGTCTTCTGTGTTTCGCAGATCGATGAAGAGGTATCCAAACTGCTGCAGCTGAAGGCTCAGTTAGGAGGAGACGATGGCAAACATCAGTTTGTCCTCAAGACGGCAAAGGTAAGACCACAGTGCTGCTGTATTCAGACACACATTTGGACCAAAATTCCCACCTGGTCTTGGAGTACAGTCTGTATCTGGTAAGAAAAACAAAATAATGCAGGTAGAATTGCACAAGTTGTGATCTAGCTAAACTATATTTTATGGCTTTTTAGCCTCTTATCAGATAGTAACAGCTTAAGACAGAGGGAGCGGGGGTAGAGAGAGATGGTATGATGTGCAGCAAACGGCCTCGGGTTGCAATCAAACCCAGGTCACTACGGTGCATGGGGCGCACGCAGTCTATGCATCGCTACAATATGGTTTCAGTCAGAAATGATGGTGGTCACACTGTAGGGTTTGTTCATTAAAATGCCTTTATTTTACACGGCATCATGTATAAATGATGGCAGAGGCATTGTGAAAACATCGACCTTCATTCATTCATATATTGACATCATGTTGCCTTAATGAATATTATTGCTAACATGACATCTGGTTGATCATTAAAAGAATGGTCTGTCAGTCAAAGTGTCCACACTCTTAATTCTGCATAACTTTAAACCTTAATATAAGTTGAACAGGTGAGTTGTATAAAAGTTCACCCTCAGTACAGTTGTCATGAACGGGGAAATTAGCTATAGAGACCAAAACTGTTTTTTGTACCAGGCTGTAAACATGTTTATTTCTGCTGAGGTTGCCGCTTGACTGAAACGTGTCAAACTCAGCTAGTTAAACATAAAAAATTACACAAACAGTAACTGACACCAAGTAACGTGAACAATAAACGCACTTTTGACCTTCATTCTCGACAACCCTGCTGATGGATGCATCACTGATTCACATGCTGGTTTGGAACATTTCAAATACATTTCACAGTCTGTCTGAAACACAACAAATGTCTGTCTCTGTCAGGGGACGAGGGACTACAACCCCAAGCAGATGGCCATCAGAGAGAAAGTCTTCAACACCATCGTCGGCTGCTTCAAACGTCACGGAGCAGAGACCATCGACACACCCGTTTTTGAACTGAAGGTAGAACTTCACGGGAACACTAACACAGTTTAACACGCATGTCACTGCATGTGAGCACGTGCAGAGATCCTTCCACATTCAGACATAAAGCTGTGCCATCTGTCTGTGCGTGTTTTAGGAAACGCTGACGGGGAAGTACGGAGAAGATTCCAAGCTCATCTACGACCTCAAAGACCAGGGAGGAGAGCTGCTGTCCCTCCGATACGACCTCACTGTATCCTCACTGTCCTGCCCTCAAGTTCACTTGTTACTGTATGTACTGTGTCTTAACTGAAGGGTCACCAGGACGCAGCACAGAGACTTGTGTTTTCAGTTGGTTATGTTTGAGGGCTCTCTGATGGAGGATGCTGAATGTTTAACCCTAAATGTTGAGCTGTGGTCCTACAGATGATCTTCGTGTTCTTTAATAGCTCAAATGACTGTTACAGCGTTCACATTGACCTGATTATGAGCGTGTCAAAAATCATTTTAGTCCACATGTAGTCATGTGATTTAGGCTCGTTTTCAGCACAACATTTCACTCTCCTGACTGTTGTGTACAGTTACCACGGATACAGGAATCATTCACCCTTCACAACAGGCCGACTCTCCTCAGTAAATCCAGTTATCACTCTAAACTCGCTCTCATTAACATTAGCATTAGCATATCCACAGCCACCTGTGCTCTGCACTCATTTCACCGTCTGAGGTTAACACAGCGACAGGTAACCCTGAAACTCATCCACTTCCTCTGATGACATCATGACAGATAGTCGACTGACAGTGATGTTAGTGTTTATCCTCATCCTGACATTAAATATGCGCTGCCTGCATGTTTCCAGAGTTTGTGCCAGATGTTGATGCTGCTTGTCTCATTCTCAGAGGACTGTTGATGAATTTAGTCTTCAGATAATTATTTTGATGGAGACACAATGCTGCTAAATGGAGGATTCTTCTTATTAATCAGCCTCTGATAACAGGATCTATGTTGTGTTGTGGGAGAATCTGTTTTCTAATCAGGAGCAACAGTGTGTGATTCCACAGATGAACGCAGATCGTTTAAAATACTTTTTATTTATAAACATCAATTATGCATCTGTCTGTCAAATCGTTGTTTAGTTTTTATTCATTGATGAAATGTGAAGAGACATTTTGTCAAAGCTCTTGATTGTTACTTTTAATTTAGTTTTTCAAATTTTAGTTTTGGTCTCAAAACAGTCACCAATTTGAGCACAGCTCTGTTAACCCTCATCATCCCTCTAACCGTCCATCAAAGCAGAGAGCGCTGTGTTGTCCTTGACCCGCCCTCTTTCAGGTGCCCTTCGCCCGCTACCTGGCCATGAACAAGATAACCAACATCAAGCGCTACCACATCGCCAAGGTCTACCGCCGCGATAACCCGGCCATGACCCGCGGACGCTACCGAGAGTTCTACCAATGCGTGAGTCCTCCTCGGATACAAGTTTTCACTCCTGTCAGGGAGCTGCTGACTTGACCTGGTTTCACACTTTGCTGCTCAAATTAATGTCTGTGTGTGTGCGTTTCAGGATTTTGACATAGCAGGGCAGTATGACGCCATGATTCCAGATGCCGAGTGTCTGAAGATCGTCCATGAAATCCTCAGCGAGCTGGACCTTGGAGACTTCCGCATCAAGGTTCGTCCACAGCCTCTTGGTTCCAGATGAAACTTGCAGACTGATCAGCGGGTGTCGCCTCTCTAACCACGTCCTCCCGTTTCTAGGTCAACGACAGACGCATCCTCGACGGGATGTTTGCTGTGTGTGGCGTCCCAGATGACAAGTTCCGCACCATCTGTTCAACAGTGGACAAACTGGACAAGGTATGGAGGCTTAGTGCTCAGTTCTACACTCCTGACCACTCACACGAGCTTTAGGTGGCTGCGTCTCTGCTCCGAGACAATTGGCTGGTTCTTCAAGACTGTTGTTTTTAAAGGCCAAACTTTAAACCTTCAGAGTCTGATGCTGACCTCCACGCTCGTCTCTTTCTTTCTATCACTCATCAAGACCTGCCTTTGACCCGTCTCCTCGTTCATTTTCTCTTGTTCAATCACAGATGCCCTGGGAGGAAGTGAAGAAGGAAATGGTGAATGAGAAGGGCCTGTCAGAGGAGGCGGCCGACCAGATTGGGGAGTACGTCAGTATGCAGGGTGAGACTTTGAGACTTTCCCCCAGACTCTCACAAGATGCGAGGTGTCGGTGGTAGTAAAGCATTCATCTGTTCATTCTACACCCACTCCAACCTCGAGAACAGCTGCTACTTGCACTAGACGACTCAGCAGTATTTTAAATTTGGACTGCAGTGCTAATTTATAACCACTAGATGTCACTGTTGCAAGTAACGTTACATATTGATCCTTTAATTATTCAAAATAATAATTACAGGTATAATGTACGTGGAAGGTCACAGTGATGAACACAGAGAGTCATGTGGACATTAACATGACTCCAGATGAATTCTGGTGTGTGCCGTGTGTGTGCTCATGTTGGATGTGCTGTGTGTTGATGCTGCAGGTGGAATGGACCTGGCTGAGCGCCTCCTTCAGGACCAGAAGATGTCTCAGAGTAAGCAGGCCTGTGCTGGCCTGTCTGACATAAAGCTGCTCTTCAGTTACCTTCAGCTCTTCCAGGTCACAGACAAGGTGAGACTCATTCACAATCAATCATGATGAATAACCTCCTTTGTTTCATCACACCTTCGTCACACCTACCCCTCCTTGTCGTCATCTCCAGGTGGTGTTTGACCTCAGTCTGGCCCGGGGTCTGGACTATTACACAGGAATCATTTACGAGGCGGTGCTGACCCAGGCGGGCGTGGCTCCCGTCACCACTGAAGCCCAAAACGGGGCAGCAGCAGAGGAGAGCGTCAGCGTGGGCAGCGTGGCCGGCGGGGGCCGATACGACGGCCTGGTGGGCATGTTCGACCCCAAAGGAAGGAAAGTGCCGTGTGTGGGCGTCAGCATCGGCATTGAGCGGGTCTTCTCCATCATGGAACAGAAGGCCGAGGTGACGAGTCATTTTCATCTTCACTTCTGTTGGTGTGTTCATAGTAAGTGTGTATTCACGTCCAGACTGTAACAGTGATGTGTCGTTCAGGCCTCAGCAGAGAAGATCCGGACCACAGAGGTTCAGATAATGGTGGCGTCTGCTCAGAAGAACCTGCTGGAGGAGAGACTCAAACTCGTCACTGAGCTCTGGAATGCTGGCATTAAGGTGTGTGTGTGTGTGTGTGTGTGTGTGTGTGTGTGTGTGTGTGTGTGTGTGTGTGTGTGTGTGTGTGTGTGTGTGTGTGTGTGTGTGTGTGTGGACCTTGTATCCTGCCCAAATGTCGCTCCATCCCTGTTGATCAGAATTCTAAAAAATGATGTGTGTGTTTGTGCGTGTGTGTCCAGGCAGAGGTGATGTACAAGAAGAACCCCAAACTGCTGAGTCAGCTGCAGCACTGTGAGGAGTCTGGGATCCCCCTGGTGGCCATACTGGGAGAACAGGAGCTGAAGGATGGAGTGGTGAAACTCCGCGTCGTGGCCACCAGAGAGGAGGTACCATTGACGCACGCACACACTCACTAACACTAAGACTAACTTTTAAAAGGTTGACTCGTCATCAGGTTGCCATTTTTAACCATTCATTTGTCTATAATCGCTTATTCTTATCAGGGTCATGGGGGCTGGAGCTGATCCCAGTTGACATGAGGCCAAAGGCCAGAACCTTTTTGCTGTGTCATGCCACCTGCTCACCTTCAGTCACCTTAAATATTTTTTATAACTCTGCAGTTCTTCGTCATTCTTAATAATGAAAATGTGACATAACAGCATGTTTAAATGCTGTTTTAGGGTTAGTTGAACGTTTCACCTCAGAGTCAAACAGCTTCATGAAACTGTAGCTTCTGAATATTAAAATCTGCTCTGTCATTATTACAATAGAGGATTTTATCAGTGTCATCCAGCCAGCCGTGATCTCCATCTCTGCATCTCTGTACAGATGATGTCAGATAACCCTCTGCTGTCTGCTTGTGTTCTCTTCACAGGTTGACATTTCCAGAGCAGATCTTATAGAAGAGGTCCGGAGGAGGACCTCTGCGGCTTAGCCATTCCCTGGTTCTGTTCGGCCCGTCACATCATCTGATCTTCACACAGACACTCTGCGTACTCTTGTGCAGAATTTCTTGTCTCGCCCTGAAAACTCATTCTCATAGCAGCCACACTGGTATTATGTTGCACGCTGTAATAAAGCAGGTAGCCAAAAACAGTGAGGCCAACTGAAGTGTGTGTAACATGGTGTGCTTCTTTAAAGGGATCACTGGAGAACACCATCCAGTTTACATGAAATGTAACTTGTATTTTGGATTATGTCTCAAAGATATGTGCTTGCTTTCAGTGTGAACATTGTATCATAGTATGTTCTGAGGAACAGCTCGCTGATGTTCATCAAACATAAGATTGAGGTTCAGGAAAGCTGCTTGGAGATCAGTTTGGTCTTTATCTCATTAGTAATTTCTGTTCATTCAGAAATGTTTCATCTGTTTAGGATCAGCGATGTGAAACTTTTACTTTGTACCTGAACCATCACATGGTTTGTTCCACTTCAACTCTTAAAGGATCATTTCTGCCCGTATCAAACATGCCTGTACTGTCAACTGTCTGAAATAAACACGTTCATCATTATGCTCAATGCTACAAAACAACTGCTGTGTTGACTCTGACATAAAGCTGTGTGTGTTTCATTTTTGATGGATGGCACGCTGCAGGCGGGTTGTCACCTCTGTACTGAGAGCCCGTTGTGTTATGGGTAATTTACTGAGATTGAAGATTGTGGTCGTGAACGTCATGACAGATTTATCTTTTTGTTGTAATGTATCTACACAACCTGTGTTATCATGCACAACACACGTTTAACAATAAAAAACAGGCGTGATAGTCACAGTGTATTATTATTACATCCAGAGTGTGTTAGACAGGAGTGGAAGAAGTATCCAGAGCCTTGAGAAAAAATACCAGAACAATGTCAAATTAGAGGAGCCTGCATGTAAACTTCTACTTAAGTAAAAGTAATGTTAAGGGTCACAAGTATAAAAACACTTTTTATAAACACGTTTTATGTATCTAATCTTAATCTGTAAAGTAACTATATTCAACAAATGAATGTAATCGAGTATTTGGGTTCTGGAGGCAGACACCTTCAACACTTAAGAGTAGGGAGCTTAAGACTTTCCTTTTTGATAGAGCTTATAGTTAGGGCTGGCTCAGGTCAACCCTTAGTTATGCTGCTATAGGACTAGACTGCCGGAGGACTTCCCATGATGCACCGAGCTCTTCTTGTCTCCCTTGCCATCCGTACACAGTCATGATCCATCAGTGCATGTTACTTACAGTTCTTCTCAGTTGCTAAAACACTAAACCCCATTGGCCGAACAAAGTTCTCAGTTGTCTGAACTCATTTAGCCAATTGTTCAGTCTGTTGTCAATACCTTAACCATTTCACATGGTAAAACACAATTTGCAGATCTCACTTACACTTTTCAGCAAAACTCTAAACACATTCTCATTCTCAAAACACATTCTGCACTCTAATGCACGTCATCCAAATTTGTAAATACAAATAGAGCAGATATGTCATTGATTAAACACAACCACTCAAAATTGATTTCACTTGTTTCAAATGATGTGACACAACCAATATAAGCCAGTTCAGAGAGCAAACAGGTTGTTGAAGGTGGGAATGAGAAAGTCTGAGAATGGACAGAAGAAACTATGTGAGAGGACGAGTGCGTATGTGAGGTGGGGACGAGGAGGAAGAGGAGGAGGACAAGAAAGAAGAAGAGGAGGACAAAGAGGACGACAAAGTGGAAATATGCGATGAAATTCAAGCAACAATCATAGGCCATGTTCTTGTCCATGGACTGACAATGAGGGAAGCAGGACTTAGAGTGCAACCCAATTTGAGACGTCCACCATAGTAAGGACATTCAGAGAAGAGAACAGTTACAGTATACTACTGTATTTTTGTAATTGCAAATGTACTGTACTACACTACATGCAGCTGTTTCAATAGACATTTGTAAAGTTCACTGTATGTATTGTACTGCATGAATATTTTTTGTAACTGCACGTGTACTTTTTGTAGAATTGCAATAAACAAATTGTATGGCCCTGAACATTGTGCTTTCCATTTGTTTACAGTACTGACTGCTCGATAGATTTTGACTGGTTGCAGGTTCATATCAACAAAGAACAAGAATTACAGTATCACAGAGACAAAGGACAAGTCTGTGAGATGCAGGGTACAGTACTGTAAAAATACAAGGAGGAGGAAGAACAAAAAAAAAATTGCAAAGAGCAAAGCAGAGTAATAATTTCTGATCAATTTTGAGCTACTATGATAGAACATGTTTTCATTCATCAAAAGACAATGACGGAAAAAAATATTAAGTTTGTTTTGAGATTAAAAATTGACTTCTTTCTGAGAACTGTATGTTTTGAACAATGTGTTTTCTATTTTTTGGTGCATTGTTTACTGACTGCTTGATAGTGTATATCATTTTGATCGCTTCGTTTATGATTTGAGAGCAGTGTTTGGTTTTGAGCACAGGTAAAACTGTTTTGAAGCGAAAGTTTGATTTTGCAAGAGGAGTCAGGTTTTGTAAATAGTGCTTGAAGATGAGGTTTTGTGTTTAATGTTTTAAGAAAATGGAGCAAGGTTTCAGAAATTGTGTTTTAGCAATTGAGAAAAACTAACGTCTCACTGGTTCTCATGGATCACAGCTACGCCGCTGCTGTGGTCCTGCCTGACGTCCACACAAACTATTAGATGACCGTCTACCAATAAGCCGGGTTCTGCTCGAGGTTTCTGCCTCTTTAAGGAAGGTTTTCCTCGCCACTGTCACCAAGTGCTTACTCATGAAGGAACTGTTTGGTCTCTGTAAATAATATTATAAAGAGTGCAGTCTAGACCTGCTCTGTATGGACACTTCTGTTATTTGGTGCTATACAAATACAAATACAGTATTTGCCTCTGAAATGTAGTGGAATAGAAATAGTATTTTTATATAAACTTGCATAATTATTGGTTTTAGATCAACATGTTTTAATAAAATAATCAAATCCAGTGGATTCCTTGAAGGATGGATCAAAAACTTAGAAGCTGAATCCAGCTTCAAAAATGACCACAAAGCTGTAACCCAACAAAATCAGCCTCCAGTCTTCAGTACAGAGAGATAACAACACGTCACATCTTCTTTTCAAGTCTCATTTAATTAAAATGAGGAAGCGATCTAACAGTAACACACAATAAGAAACAATCTGAACTTCAAACAACACAACCAAATCTAGTACTAATAAAAGCATGCAGAAATCAACAAACTACATATAAAATCAAACATTTTTTTATATAACATCATGAACAAAACAAACAGATCCTGGAACAGTGCTGTAGAAGCAGGTGAACTGCATATTATCTGAACCTGAGTCAGTCGGTGAGCTGGCTGTTGTACAGCCTCTGCACGACCTGCTGGGCTGAAGCTCGCCAAGCTTCCTCCAGCGTGGCGGTGGCAGTGGGTCCTGGCAAGATCATAACGACCCCTCTGAAGGCATTGCTTATCCCGGGGATACACACCTGGTAGGTAAAGTAGAGGAATCCATCAGACTCGGTGTGGCTGTAGTAAATCTCATAGACGGGCTCGCCAACCCCGGCCGCCTTGCACATCTTTTGCAGGAGCGTCACAGGGGACGCTGAACATGCTGTGGCCACTAGTTGCCCCTGGCAGGAACAGGAATTGATGGAGGGGCTTAGAGGGAGAGGGTACTTGGGGGCAGTGGGTCCTCCCACTGCTCTGCAGAAACCTGGGGGGGTGGATGGAGGGCGGGCCAGGTGAGGACGCTGGACACAGGGCTGTGGAGAGTTGCGGATGTGGCGTGGTGGCTTGTTGACACATGGCAGGAGTCTCTTTGAAGGTTCATCAGGGCTCGGCTTCATTGTTGACTCCCACTGAACAGAGATGTTCAATGCAAAGCGCTTCTTGAATGCTGGAGACAAAAAAGTAAAGGACCAGCTGAGAATGGCTGTGTCATCATCAAGCATTGTTTATTCTTCAGAATACACAAGAATCTCACGTTAAAGATGCTCAAGTGGTTCTCTCATTAACCAGAAATCAACCTGCTGTTTCAGATAACGTGACAATTACCCAATTATCACAAGAAAACACCACCAAGATGTAATTTTCAAGAGAGATGTGTGGAATGTTGTGCTAGAAAAGAAGTGCTTACACAAACTGACACACCTGAAGGCAGAGTGAGGAGTCGTTCACATGAAAAGTGACGAATAGTTGAAAATGTGCTTGCAAGCTAAAATTTATTAAAATGAGTTCAGCATTCTATCAACAGCTGACATCAGAAATGGCACTATACTTAGACTGATCCATGTACCAGCCTGTCACACCTACCTTCCACTAGCACCTTCTTGGCCATAGAAGCAGAGTAGTGGGAGGAGAAGGCGACCAGAGCAGACACCCCCTCTATACCGAGCCCAGCTCTCAGAGACACTCGCTCCACCCCCTCCGTCAGCGCACGCAGCACCTGGGAGCAAACATTAGCAGACAATAACCTTTATGCAATGTTACTCACAAAGTAGGAACAGTCATGTTAAATGTTAGATTTCCGTTTAAAGTGGCCTTTCACAAACACCACTTCCCATGAGCTCTAGAGCTTTGTAGGTTAAATGTCTGCAGCTCAACACAGAAGTCAGTGGAGAAGTCATGGCTAGTCCACACACAGATGGAACAAAAGGAGGACGGGATAGATGTATAGGTGTGTTTTTGGACAGCACAGATTACAGCTAATCGGTTGGGAAGATAACAGAGGAGACTTACAATGAGGAATATTAACAATTGAATCATCCTTCTTTCTAATATTAAGGGCTCCTCATCTGTCATACAACATGGATAGTAACAGATTAGTGAAGTGGAGGTATTGTCAGGACTTCAGCTCTTTAGGTCAGTAAGGATAGCTAACGTAAGCAACGGTTCACCTGATAGCTCCAATAATGGTGCTCCTTTTTTTTTCCTTTATGAAAATTCTTGTCAAAACATACAGTACCAGTCATTCAGACTGCAGAGTTAGTTATTCAAAATATAAGGGGACAGAAAATGACCATTTTCAGCTTTAGCAACAAAAATGATTCTTAATTCTTGTCCTGCTGGATTTCTGCCACAGTTCAGTGTATAAATATACACTACTCACAAAAAGAAATTTATGGAAAATGTAAAAAGTTCATGCTACAGTGATACTATATCATGAAAGTAGGACATTTAATTAGAAGCATGCAATGGTAATATTTTCATCTCAAACAATGTACTGAAACAAAAAATACAACAGTGGTGTGTATACCACAACAACAAATGTCAGTGTCTCAGTAACTTGTCATGTGACCTTGAGCATCGATTACAGCTCGACTAGACGTCTCACGCTGTTCACAAGTGGACTTATTCCAACCTGCTGATGACACTCTGTGACACTCAGCGCTCAGTGGGAACTTCCCTCTGAGTACTTCCTGTTTGAAGCCTCACACTGACCAGGTACTGTTGATGGATTGTTAGGTGTCGTCTTGGTGTCATGATGTCAAAGTGTGAACAGCATGATGAAGAGGACTGTTTCAATACAAACTGTCATTGAAGCAGAACATTTAGTGGTCCATTCATGAATCACACACTTGTTTGTTGGAGAACAGCATGTTAAGCAGTAAGTACTGAAACACTGAACAGTTGGACATGTGCGTTCAAAAGTTTAGAGAAGGTCAAATTAAGTTCACCTGTAAAGGTTAGAATGCATTTTAGGTGCATTCTGAAATTTCATCTGAGAGACAAATTCTTGAACTTTTTGTGAGTAGTGTGTATAATATTCAAAGATGGCAGCTTCAACGAAACACACAGAGTTTTCACACACTTTCAAACACAGAGACAATCCACAGAGTGTTGTACCTGCAGCAGGTCCTCTTGCTTGGTGGTGCCTGGCAGGTCTTCGATACAGAGATGTCTCTTCTCTGTGCTGCGGCGGACGCTGAGGTAGCAGCCGGGCTCCAGCATGTGACCGTGCAGCAGGCGGATGGCGTCGTTGGCTATGGCTGGAGAGCCGTATTTGGCGTAGGCGAAACCGCGGTTCTGACCGCTGAAGTTCATCATGAGCCTGAACTCCCAGAGCGGCCCCACCGAGCTGAACAGGGGGATCAACAGATCCTCGTAGGCGTCCAGCGGGATCTGGCTGATGAAGACCTCACAGCGGTTTCCTGGGGTGGACCCCATCCACACTAACAGCAGAGTGGAGAGGAGATGGGAGTGGGTGATTTGCTACATTTATCACATGGACATATTATTATTTGGACCTGAACAAACATTTAAAAAAGGAGTAATGCATTTCAAGTCTTTGTGGATTTTATTTTCATTTCCAGTCATCCACTGAGAACCAACAAGAAAACAATGTCATGTACGTTTATTATTTTAGAAGAACCAACCGACATAATCAACCAACTGCTCTACTCAACAACACAGATAGTCTGTATTGATGGGACGACGTCACATCCTTTTATGCCGAGAACAAAAAAAAATAATTCATTCCATGCTGAGGAGTTGCTGTGTGGCTTTCTGTACATTAAATAAACTTAAAAATCCAGAGTTGGGGCGTTGATTAGCTCAGCTGGTAGAGCGTCCGCCCCATGTACGAAGGCTCGGTAGCGGCCCGGGTTCAATTCCCACCCGTGGCCATTTGCTACATATCATTCCCCATCTCTCTCTCCCACATTCCTGTCACTCTTCAACTGTCTCTATCCAATAAAAGCTTGAAAAAGGCCAAAAAAATATCTTAAACAAACAAAAAAAAAATCCAGAGTTGAAGATTTATATTTTAGACACAGAACCGAGCAGAACACGGTGGCTGCAGCAGGAGAAGTTTGGTCACCTGTGGAATCCGACTTCAAAACATGTTCATGTATGTAGTCGGACTTACAACCCATATGTTAGGTTTGCTTTATTTAAACAATGTTGTGTCTGAACCCCACCGGGCACTGACACTGTTTTGGTCCATCCTCCAACAGACTTCAAATCCCATCAGGAGCGTTTCAGAAGCAGAGCAGTTTGCCCCCCGGACTTTGTTAAGTTGCTCAGATTTGGTCATTTTTTTGGTATATGTTTCTAAATGTGGAAATATGCTACATAGTTAAATCGTTTCTCTTTTGGCTGTTTTCACAATGGAAAGTTTGCACAGGGTGTTTTATTTTGAAATTCGACTGGACTCTCTCAATGACAGTATAAAGAATGGACAGAGCCTGAGTGACGTCATCTGTAGGTTTCTGAAGTGTTGTTTTGAAGCTGGGTGCTCTAATAAGCCACAGTAACAGCACCTACATGTCAATCAAGCAGTCACACTGTTAATTCTTCATAACCCCCCTCACAGTTATCGTGGACAGGGAGATTAGCTATAGAGACCAAAACCGTTGTCTGAACCAGGCTGTAAACATATTTTTATTTCTGCTGGGCATTTTAATACCAGGATTTACAGTTTTTAGCACTTTCATATTGGCTTCATTTCACAGCACCAGAGGTTGCCGCTTGGATTCTCTATGCTGTCTCTCTGTCAGACTTCCGGACAGCTCGATCTGCTCTGTGCTGATTGATGAGGGCTGCTTGCGGCGTCCATCATAAATAGTACAGCTGTGTATTCTTGGTGGAGCTGAGCAGAGACCCGCTTCTGTGACGCTTCTGAAATGGACCGTGGTGCTTCCTGTGGGGTTTGAAACATTGACTAGAATGGCAGCGATTAGCTCCGGCAGACACGGTGCACACGGAATGCATTGCATCCGTGCTCGTTGGAATTTGGTCTTTAGATCATTTCAGGCGTCCCCTGAATGTTGGATTAACATTTTTAAGTAAAGTGAACTAACCCTGTTTAGGCTTTGCAAACTGAGTAACTTTGCAAACTGAGTAACTTTCCTCACAACGCGTTTTACAACCATGAACAGTATATATACGGTAATGTTAGCTTCCAACCTCCCTCCAGATACAGCTTTCGCTCCCCCATTTATTACCATGTTTTAAACTGTTTGCTGGAAGCTTAAAAAATGAGGAAATACTGAGGGCTGGGAGCTCAGAACACCAGAGGATGGCTGGTGTTTACATACACAAGCTTTGGACCACTGACACTCTGAGTTCACCGTCCACAGCGGTTATGGTTAGCTACCTCAGGAACAAGTAAAGCTATCTGTCCATTATAAACTCCGTAAATGACTGAAAGTTGAGGCTCATCAGAGGGGAAACCAGAAAATATGCAACTTTCCTTCACAACCTATAAAACTTTCTGCCTTTTCCAACCTGATACGTTAAAGAGTAGTTTGGAGCAGCACCGTTCATGTACTAAGTGCAAGGAATGGAGGAGTGACAATATTGAGTTTGTCAATATAATTAGCTAAAATAACCCTTTGACATGATGAAATCTAATGTTTTTAACTGCCTACAGGTATTTTGTTAGTGTTTGAGCCCTTGGTTGCATATTGTGGCACACAGTTTTCTCTCATGTGGGCGTAGTTTTCAGAGTAAGACGCTCTGTCTCCATACACCATGTGTATCTTTTAGTTTCTCCATAGAACTGGTTTCATTGCAGTGTTGTGTAAAGACAGTGTGTTTGAGCTATGCAGCCTCTCTCACCATCAGGTGGTCCTCCATACTTCCTCTGGCCGTTAATTTGAGTCAGCTTTGTATTGGTTGTTTTCAGCCAGGTCTCCAGCTCATGCACCCGCTCAAGGTTGAGCACCTGAGGAGGAAAACGTTGTAACATCTTCTCAATAACAGGACCTTTCCAGCTCAGAGGGAACATCAACCTTTATGAACAGAATCAGTATCTGTCCCTGTGTTTTAACCAATTTATAAAAATAAATAAATAAAGTATACATCAGATTATAGCCAACAACATCTGGGCCTCTGTATTACAGGGGTATTAGACTGTCAATCTGGCTTTTGGTTAGTGTTATATTGTGGTACTTAAATACAGTCTTTTCCAGGTCAAGGCTGCAAAGTGATTCCATTTTCTGCACTGTTCTTCTTGAGTGAACTGGGCAATCAAAGCCATTAGAAAGCTGATGACTGCGCACACATTTGCACTTACAGACAATACACAGAAAGGCCTGTACATTGTACAGACCATTGCGTCGCATCATTTTCAGGGAAACATTAGGCTACTACAGACTAACGTGACTACAAGGACAAGAAGAAACAACATGAAAAACATGACTGCTGCTGTTCATTATCTCAAGTGTAATAGTGTTGATGGCAAATCAATTGTGAGCTGCATCCACACTGAAACTGGTAAAAAGGTTTCTGGGCATCTGTCCCAATACCCACAGTCGTGGTACTTGAGCACTTATTAGAGCCCTGCACTGATTTAGTGTTGCACTCGTATCAAATGTACTCACAAAACTGTTTTTAAAGCAAAATCAATGGAGCAGTCTTTATTTCACACATTCTTCTTCCTTCCATCTTTATATTGTAGTTGGTGCTCTATGTGCACATGGTGGAAAACTTTCTAAGCATTGTAAAAATGTTTTGTTTATAACTTCAATAAGTAAGCAGTCCCAAAAAGTGAACATTATGATTAAGAGTGTTTTATTCACTTTTAATTGGTTTGCTCAAATGACTCTAGCACTAGCAGTAGTACTAATCATTTACAATTTAGTTGCACTAGTAGTGTTGTTGGTGACTGAAACACCCTCACCTCACCCTCTCCATTCTAGCGATAAGGAGAAACTACTGTGACTGTGAAGCACACAGACAACGTGAAAGGTCCGATCAAAGTGTTTAGTTTCTGCGCTACTGTAAAAACACAGCACAACATGGAGGACTCTGTGGAAGAGGACCTGTGGGGTCTATTAATTTAAAAGTCTCATTCTAAGGTAACAAAAACAGAAAGATTCTTATTTTCAGGTGATTATACACTAATGAAAACAGTTATGAATATTATATTCAATTTCTACCATATTCTGTATATAGAGCCCCCTAAATCTGACACATTGAACCTTTACTCCAGTTGAATAACTTAACACAGTCAACATCCTGACTGTTTTTATTGCTGTCAAAATTGCTGCTGTTTTGAGATGTGTACACCTTAGCAACAAAGTCACTGTTACAAAAAAGTAGTATTGTCAGCTGGACTGCAGACCTCCTCATGTGCAGGGTCCTAATTAAATGATGGCACAGGTGCATTTAGAACTTGTCTTTTAGTTCTGCTAGTTAAACAGTGCATAATTATAACATTTAAAAACATATGATCATGGCAATATTCAGACTTGTTGACGTTATGACATCATTCCATTATACCCAGCAACAACAAGCATGGCTGAAAGTCAAAGTAACATTACTACAGGCTCCACGGTGGAGGAGTCGGGGGCGACCTCAGTCATGTGGAAGTGGTTTGGTTACAAAAGATAAGATGTACAACAAACCAGGTAATATGTAAGAAGAGCAAGAAGACAAACAACAAAAAGAGGCAATGCAATGATCTTATTTCACCTCCTCAACAGAAGGATGAGGAGAGCTCAGCACCCACTGTGAGTTCTATCACCCCCAAATACCATGCTAATATTTTAGTGCCATATCATCCAACCCATAACGTAAACCAGCACATTGGCTGGTGATGCAGTCATATGAGTCTGCCTTTTCAAACTGTCAGGACTTGTTTTTAGTAGTGACTGTGTCGAAGACTGAAGGACGTGTGCATTGATTTTAGACGTCACCACTCTCCTGACAGTGACTGATGGCCAGAATATAGAAACAGTTGAGTTCCATAGTGTATGACTGACAGGAGAGGAACACAGTGACCCAGTGTCCAAAAACAAACCAACACTATTTGCTTAAGGTCCCCGACAATAAAGATTTAGTAGTAATAGTAGCTTAGTAGTTAAACAGATATATCTATATAAATATCTATATAAATAGATATTTATTTACTTGTTTTATCTTGTTTTGTTTCTTTTATCTTTGTAATTGACTTAATTCTTCTCTTCTCATAATCCATCTTTCATGCTTTTTTTGGTCTTCTGATGTGTTCATGTGTTTTAAGTGTGCTACATGTAGTCCCACTGAGGACATAAAGTTGACTGAGTGATGTTTGGAATACCTCCACACAAAAAACACAGCTACCTGTGAGGAAACATTTCAAACATTTCAAACACTCTGGGACACATCGGAAATGGACTGTAGTGGCCTAATGTTCGACCATTTGTGTCATTTCCAGAAAAACGACCGCGGGTTTTCCTTTTTTATTAAACTAATGAGCGGCAGGTGGGGCTAGACCGAGCGGCAGCTCGAAAACAACACAAGTCCTTAACACCCGGGAAAAAACGGTGTTTAACGAAGAAAACACGACAAAAAGTTACCTCAGAGGCCATGAGCGGTCGCGAGGACACTTAATAAAGTGTAGCCAACGACGCGCGCGCGTTTATAAACAGCTCGCGCGGCAGACACAAACTAACGTGTCGGTCAAATCGATGCTGAATTGGCCTCGCGACGTCAGAGCTGGTCAAACGACGCAGGTCGAGTTCATTTTTTATTTTAACACGCCACTTTCCGTTTACTTTGTAAATAAAGGCCTTTTTTAAAAAAAGTTTCCAGAAAGTTACCTCGCTCTGCTTGCGTTCCATCATCTCCACCGTTGTTACCTTAGCGCGGACCTTCAAGCCACTCTGTAGCGCGTGCAGCCGCACCTGGAGACCCGGAGCCCACTATTGGCCAGCTAATCACACTAAACCCCGATGTGTCACAGCCCACATCCCCAGGACTTGTGGGGGATGATGATTTGCCGCGTGCTCACTTCAAATATGAAAAAAGAAAGAAAATCACAGGAAATGAATATGTTTTAAAACTGAACTCAAATGTGTTCCTAATGAGGCTTAACATTTGGAACACATCTGACAAACAATTAACGACTTGACAACAAAAAAGGTGAGCTGAATTGTGGGTAATGTAGGCTCCAGACTTTGACAAGCAAATTGAATAAAATTGTCTGTTTCTGTTTCCGCTGCATCGATTTTGTTTTTATTTTTTAAAACTATCCATCATCAGTAATGACTACAATGGACCATTTTGGCATGAAATATTGGGTAAACACAGTGTTAGCAATGATACTAATTAAGGTTCTGATCCATTCAGTCAAAGCAGTCAGTCATGTTGTCAACGTTGTTTTTATACACAAAAGGCCACAGACTTTACATTTATATATTTCTCATAAAACACAACAAAACAACTTTATGCATAGTGCCTTTAATCCAAGTCTGCATGCAAACTGCTTTGTATGATAAAGTCATCAATAATAACAATAAACGTGACCTCTTGTATTCCACTGACAGTGGCAGTATACTGTGTGACCTTAACGTGTCACATGTAATGGATGCAGTATTCCACTAGGTGTCAGTGTTGAATCATGTCTGTTTCCCCTGCAGTGGGCAGACAGCTAAGAGAAGAGATACAAGTACCTAGCACACATAGAAAATCTCAAAAAAAAAAAAAAAAGAAGAAGAAGTGGAATTCATTCTGTGGTCAGCCTCATTGTTCTCATGGTTCATGCCTCTAAGTGAACCTTATAGAGTGTATATAATAACGTGAAATGACTCCTGCTGTGCAGATAAACAGAATGTAAGACAGGAGAAGAGAGAAGTGTTCCAGCAGCACTTAAAGGTCGCTGAGTGAGTCTTCCAGGAGAAACAGTCGATCGTTGAGGCTCGTTCCCAGCACAACTCCACCTGTTGTGTTGAGCGGCTCCCTCTGAGCCTCTTTGTGTGTTTGGGAATGAGACTCAACAATCATCTTTCTCCAGTATGACTAACTCCACCTTGAATAATAATAGCATTTTGGTGTTTTAAGTAAAAGTGATAAAACAAATGCTGCAGTTTTTGGAAAGGTTCTAACTCTCTTACTAATTATAATCCCTGAAATGTAAAAGACACAAATTATTATTTTATTATTTATTTTTTTGATTAATTTTGTACCTGTGTTAAAAAAAGGTTTCTGGGTTACCAAACAGTTAATACAAAATCAATTCGTAATAAAAACAGAATCTGATAATCACCAGTGTAGAAATAATAATTAATAAAATGAGAGAACTGAAACACAAGCAAACAAAACAAATAAAGACATTATTTGATTTGTTTGCTTGTGTTTCAGTTCTCTCATTTTATTTTCTGATTTATGAATCTGCTTGTTTGTACATATCATGTTCTACCTCTGATTTGTCTGCAGACATGATGTATATTTCATTTTGCTATATTCTGTCTTTGTGAATTTGTGTTTTGAAATGTTGTGATATTGTTTCAGGCTAAAAGTAAACAGACACATCCGTCTGTTTGCTGCTCTGTCTGCAGATAGTACAAGGAATTATCCATTTTTGAAAGCAGGCTCAGAGGGTTAGCCAGCTAAGGTTTTAGAAAGATAGTTCAAACTCAGTTATGTTGCCATGGTAACTTTTGTACAGGGTCCCAAATGGACAAAATATGCATTCACTAAAGAGCACATAGTGTTGTGCATATTCTATTGTATGTAAATTATTTATTTATTTAGTTATTAAATCCAGTACATGTTTGTACAAACAGCTGACTGACTGTGAAACTGGGTCTCTAACAAAATACCACACAGATATATGATTATTGCAGTGTCAATAATATGTAAAATTTACATTTGCATATTAATTGAACTAAAATACAGGAATAAATGTAGACTATTGTGCTCAGTCCTTCACTATAACTCATGAACAGAATACTATATTATGAATAAAAATATATATATACAGATGTATAGAAATAAAAAAGTAGACTGTGACCAGCTTTTTACTATAAAAAGGAATATTGCACAATTCAGACCCAGTAAATATTTCTAACAACATTTTTGTCAGACACACCTTCCTTCAAGTTCTTTTTTTCTCTTCACTAACAGCAGAAGCAGGAACATTACTGCACAGCTAACATGAATACATCCTGTTGTGTCTGTTTCTCTCCTCAAACGACAAGAACAGAAATCACAGTAATCCATTACTTTCGCATTCTAGGCTACTCCACTCTGAAACGCTAACTGTGTATTAAAGCTTATAAATACTCCTGTTTACTTACATTCATTTAAATATCTGATGGCTGTTGTTGCTGTTGCAATGACCTGGATAAGTTGATAAGTTGTACCTTATTCACTGCCTGTAACATACTGGCATTCCCTCTCAACACAGCCGCATCACAGCTGTCACTGAGGAAGTTAAAGGTCCGGTGTGTAAGATAAAGGGAGCTCTAATATCGCAGAAACTGAATATTATATGAATAACTAGGTATAATCACCTGTTTTTGTAACATTAGAGTGAATCTTTTATATCTACAGATGCTTCCATGGAGTCCATAATGTTGAACCTCCATGTTTCTACAGTGGCCCAGAAGAGACAAACTAAACACTGGCTATAGAAGCAGCCTTGTTTTTTCATTCGTTACGCAGTCATCATAGTTTATACTGTGTCACCCACAGAAAACCCTTCTTGTAAAAACTGAAAATGTTGTTTCTGTCATACTCTTTTCTCACTTGGTGCAAAACCTACAAATGTGTTTCTTCTCATATATGATCATAAAAATATAATCATAAAATTCTGTTATCTTTTACAATGTGTAATCCAAAAAATGTAAAAATCTAAACTATGTGTAATAGATCTCGTCAGTTAAGACACTGCATCATTACATTTTTTGGACGATGCAAAAATCCACATGTGGACTGCCTCTGTTGCACCTCTACTATCCACCCCCTTGCAACAAAGTTTGTGAGACATCGATATAAGGTCTAAACACGACTTGTTGAACTTTCATTGCCCAGGACTTCACCAGTATCATACATTTAAATAAACACTGATGTGGTGAGTGCAGACAGCAGAGGTTTGAAGGTTGAGGGCGTCTGTTTTCACCTCAAAGACGAGTCCTCTCTCTTTGTGCTGCCATGTGTTCGGTGCTGCCTGTCTCAGGATAAAGTACAGGTGTCTGGCATGGATGGAGGACTCCTGCTTTGTCAGCGACACAAACATTATTTTCAGACAGCAAAATGCTGCATTATACAGCGGCTTATATGGAAAGCAAAATGCTGCCATACCGCTGACTTTGATTTTCAGCTGAGCTATTTGTTTTAGTTACAGGCCGTCTCTGTCCTCTCTCTCTCTCTCTCTCTCGCTCTGTGTGTGTGTGGCTTTCACACACACTGCTCACACGCGCAAATTCATGCCCCTCTGATAGAAGCTGGATCTGAGAACATTAATTCAACCTTTAGTATCAATGTGTTGTAAAGAGAATTTAGGTGTAAGCCTGGAGGGGATCATACGTTTGTGTGCACGTGTGTGTGTGTGTGTGTGTGTGTCCGTGTCCACAGATAATCTCACACAGTACTGGATCTATTAACCTTTTCTGTGCACATTTATCACTGTATGATCAAAAACCTCTCGTGGTTGTGGTGGTTCACAAATTAAAAAAAAACTGCTCTTTTACCCAATCATAATTCGTCTTAACCAGCCAGCAGGGGCACGCATTAACCTTTTAACAATCTGTCTTACAACATAGGAAAATCGTAGGCTATATAAAATATGACGTAGTATCCACGACGTCCCCCCACAACTTTCTGAAGAGCCATGTGAAGCTCAGAGTGGTGGCTCTGGCTGCAGCCTTCTTGGCAGCCCTGCTTCTGCCGCCTCACAACTAATCCAAAATGGGCAAAGAGGTGGAGCTGAGGTGGAGCTGAATGAAGCCTGGCACTCAAACAAGCCACCTGTGATGGCACCTACCTGTCAATCAAAGTGTCCACGCTGTTAATTCTGCAGAACTTCTTATGTCTTAATATCATTTGAACAGGTGAGTTGTACATAAATTCACCCTCAGTACAGTTGTCATGAACGAGGAAATTAGCTATAGAGACCAAAACTGTTTTTTGTACCAGGCTGTAAACATGTTTATTTCTGCTGTGAAGTTGGACATTTTAACATGGGGACTTATGGAGACTGACTCGTTCTGTAGCTCATCCAGTCAGTTGCCATTTTCAGGTTCTGCTCAAGGTTTTTGCCTCTTGAAGGAAATAAATTATATTTTAAAGAGTACAGTCTGGACCTGCTCTATTATGATTTGGTGCTATATAAACAAAATTGAATTAAATTCAATTGAATTAATCAATATTTACTTATCATGTACGCAAAGCAGTTGAAGATCTCTGCACACACACACACACACACTAAATCAAATGAATGACCTGACGCGCTCGGCTGTCTGTCTGTCTATGTGGCCGCTGTCTTGCAGTGGCCGTGCGGTGAGACAGGCAGTGCTATCTGTGTGTCTGCACTGAGAGAGGAAGGTCTCCTGCTGTTCATTCAGCTCCCCGTCACATCTGCACATCAAGGCTCGCACCGCTCCCGCAGCCCGGCTTCAGCTGGTAAAAAAGTCAGTTTACTCGTGTCTCAAATGTTTTATTCAGTAACAACCGTCTGTGCTCGACAGTTTGTGTATGGTATGTGTTCTTGCTTTTCCATCCTTGTGAGATCCAGTTTGAAAACATTTTGGACACTCCTCACTTCTTAAGGGGTTTAGTTCAGGATTAGGCCTTGGATTTAGATTAGGATTAGGGGATAAAACCGAAATTAGTCTAGCATTAGGATTTAAGTTTAGGGTTAGGTAAGGATGTGGAAGTATAGTTGAAACGATATTTAATGGTGAAATCAAAGCCAGCAGACACAGAGAGAGGAATAAGAAAAGAGGAAAAACAAATGTCAGGCATTAAAATACTCAATTTTCAAAAATACAAAACACTCAGTGAACACATCCTCTTTGATTACACATGTTTGATTGTTGCACAGGTAAAACATCACAGCAAAAAGCACACAATAAAAAAACTACATGGATATGTGCAAAGGAATAAGTGAGCCGTGGGGGGTTATGCACGAGCCTCCTCAATATGAGAGGAGTTTCAAAAACAATCAAGTATAATGGTTCTGTTTTAGCGCCCAGTAGAGCCTCCAGATCCCAAAATTTCCTCTTAGCTCACTGTTGATGTTCTGAAACGCAGCACAGTTCACTGGCTGCCTGGAAGGTAGGAAATCAATCTACAAACATATGGTATGGTTTGGAAAATGGTTGGCAGTAAATAGGCCATTTATAGTTTATGGGCAAAAATATGGAAAAGCACTTGCGTGGTCTTTCAGCACTACTGCAGACTGTGGTCAGCCAGAACAGAACAAAATGGGGTAACTTTTGTTCTGCAAACACCAAGGTTGGATTACCAGCCACTGCCTTATGGTGCCAGAACTCCAGGAGGCCAAATCCAGCCTTAGTTTGTCTTATCATCTTTGAAAAATTAAATGGAACATTTGTTGAAGAGTACAACAATAATGATAATAACAATAAAAAAATGATCAGCTGAGCAGATAAAAGCCTTAGAAGGGAGATCTCCAGCAATTTAGTATTGTACGTCATAAATTTGAGAGACACAGATGAACAAAATCTGTAGTCATATGAAATAAGCTCCAAAAAGATTGGTTCCTACACACCTCCAATTTGTAATGTAGCCCACAACAAACCTGATGACATCACCATGACATCATTTGGGTTAATAGATTTTAGCAGACACATCTCGTCATTAGTCTGCACAGTTGTCATAGAGATGGCACAGCTGAAATCACAAGTTATCATCACAGAGGTTACAATCTCGGAAGCCATTGGCTATTGCTCGACAACGATTTAGCCTCTGAGGGCAGCGGCTAAAATTTCTCCCAGTGTAGCCAGTGGATATCCACTGACAAAAGCCACTATGGATATCCGGGCCAAGGCTCTATAAACATATAGAGATTAGCATATGAATGCAGATAACTAAAAAAATAGCTAATAAAAAGCTAAATTGCTGTCAGACAATATCTGATGGGCTCCAGGATTTCGGCCAATGTGTTTCTCTTCTTTTGCTCTCCACTCAAACGTGATTGGTCAATACTACTCCGACTACAAACAGAAACCAAAACGTATCTGGTGCCAAAATCAGGTCCCTCGCCTACAGATTCTGCATTCATATGTAGACAGTTTGTAGAGATTACAGAGGTTATGAACCCCCTCCACAAAATACTACTATATGTTGTCATGTGACCAAGCCCCTATACTCACTGTAACGGATGACAACTGAACTAACTATCCAATGATGAAGACTGTACAAAGTTCTTCAGAAAAACAATAGTAAGTGGACATTGAGTTGTAACTCAACCCTGATAATAATAAACGGTTACTGAAAATGGATGAATGAAATAGAAAAAAGGGATCAATATGCGAGCAGCAGGGCCTGAGATATCTGGACTTTAGTAGCATTCTACTACCTGAAACATCAGATTTTGTTTACTTTTTAAAATGGAATTCATTCAGAAATTTCTCTCTGTCACATTCATCTGTGTATATGCATGTCATTGTATATGCTTAGATGGTGGGCAGGATGCCAGTGTGTCGCATTAAGTCCTCAACATGCTTCTCCAGATTTGTTCACAGTGTCACAGGAGTTGTTCTAAACATTTGCTGGGCTGTTTCTGACATACTTGTACAAATGTTGACCTTTAAGTGCTTTTTTCTTTACTGTTACAAACCAACTTGTCAAAACAAAGTGTCATGGTTGAGTTCAAAAACACAGAGAGAAAAGTGAAATGAACAAAAAGTAACTCAGGAGTCAAAGTAAAAACAAACTTAATCCAACCATCCAAGAAAAATCCATCAACAGTCCAACAATGTAAAATACAGAGATCTACAAAGAACATGGGGAGAAGCACTAACACAGAAGAACACAGGACAGGAGAACAGATGCAGACGACCTGACAAGTTAAAGAGGGAAAACATCTGGACTGAATACAAGAGAACTAATTAACTAATTAGACACAGGTGACACAGAAAACAGGCGGGAAAAAGACAAAGACAGGAAGTAAAGTAACACAAGACAATTGAGGAAAGACTCTTTCAACATAAAACAGGAAATACTAAAACAGAAATCCAAAACCATGACAGGAAGTTTGATCAATCCCTAACACAGGTGTGCATGATGTGTTGTTGCTCCTATGACCTATAGTTACCTATAACACCCTTCTCTGGGTGAGAGGATGTAAAAAAGTGCATTGTCACATAATTTCAGCCTTAGTCATGGCCAGTCAGTACGTTTACATGACACTTGAAAAAAACGAATTATTGCCTTAATCCGACTATAACTGGACAACTGAAGTGCATGTAAACGCGTTAGTCCGACTAATATCGGAGTTCTCCAACTCCGATTAAGACACCCAGATAATGCAATTAGATTTAGATTTTCTCCGGCATGTATACGCCTTAATCGGAGTTAAACTAGACAGCGCATGTGCGCATGCTTCACACCCCCCACGCTGGCATATGACCCCGGAACAAAAACGTCCAAGAAAGCCGGTCGAAATCACCATGACCACAAGGGATAGCATGCACTTTATCTGCACAATAAGTAACGCGCACATTACGTACGAGATGAACAAAGCTGTACGATTATCCATCTTGCTGTTGTTTGAAAATGCCGGTCTGCCGCCTGACTCCAGTTGTTTATTATTATATGACGTAATAGGTCAACCTGAAAGGGGGCCGTATTAACCTGCTGAAATGATGCATATCGCCACCTAGTGTTGAGGAGGAGGACAGTTGCGTACAGTTGCATGTAAACTGGGACAAGGACAGAAGTCCGATTAGACGCCAAAATCGAATTTTGAGCATAGCTCGATTAAGCTGTGCATGTAAACGTACTGAGTAATGCAGGTGTCAGGTTAGTCTGGGGCCTCTACGGTACTCTTTTATGGTAACTGCCCATGTCTGTCAACCCCTCCCCCGCTTTGTAATGCAAGCTACATGTCCAAACCCAAGCAGATGACATCGCCATGACATCATCGGGGTCATTTTGACAGACTTGATAAAGCTCTGACACTGTTTCATATGTCTGCCTAAGAAATAAACTGCAGTCAAATGGTATTAATATTCCCAGAGTGTCACTTACTTTCTTACATGCATATCGTTTTGAATCGAGACCCCATTAAGTTTCTAAAACTGAGGAGACATTTATAAAAACACTGTTTATGTTAAGTGAAGCAGATATAGACACAGGTTTTAAATAGTGCTTTCACACCCTGATAGTTGCCTCTCGGCGCAGTTTGGCATTTTTCACAGTTAAGCCTTTTTTTTTTCATTAGCAGTCGCAGCAGATATTTCTCTGCACAGAGAAGGGGGTAAAAGTTTATGCTTTTATGAGGAGCATGAACACATCGGTGTGGCCTTGAAGAGGCCGCAGAGTGAAAGCACTGTGACAAAACAGCCCCACGGGACACGCCTGTGTTCGGCTTGGAGCTCGGCTCTGATCGGTGTCAGTGATACGAGTGATTAGATACTCTGGCTGAAATCACAAATGGCCATGTAAATGTAGTTATATGGTTTAGGAATTACAGTTTTTGGCACTTCTGCATAGGCTTCACTTCACAGACACGGAGGTTGCAGCTTGGTTCAAACCTACACTCAAAAAAAAAAATTTGGCCACAAAATTTCCATCCATTTGAATTACATAATTTTAATACAAATAAACTAACTAACTTAATGTGAAGCAAGTAATATGATTCATGTAATAGTACTAATAAACTCAAAATGACTGCATTCATTTTCTCTGTTGGGTTTGGGCAAACAAATTGTCTTTATTAATATTGAATGCATAAACCTGGTTACTACTACACTACTGTGTAGTGGAATCACATTAAGTTTATTAGTACTATTACATAAATCTTATTACTTGCTTCACATTAAGTTTATTAGTTGATTTATATTCAATCTATCTAATTCAAATGGATGGAAATTTCTGTCATGCATTTTGGCCAATTTTTTTTTTTTTTTTTTTGAGTGTATGTGGGGTCAAACACACAGAACTGTGTTTCAAATCTGGTGGAGATCCCAAAGTTTAAATTCCTGATGGCCCTTCATGAAGAATCTATGACCTCTACTGATCAAAACGTTTCTCTTCTCTTATGGTTTCTATTCTTATTACTGTTCTATTTTACATGATTTTTTAATTGAACAGATTGTAGGAGCTTACAGAAATACATTTTACTGTGTCTGTATAGTTATATTGGGTTACGTCACAAAGATTTCTATTTGATTTGATTTAATTGTCACATATGACAGTCATGTCAATAATGTGTGTTACAGTTTTTTAAATTGATGTTTAAGGCTTTTTAGGCCATAAATATTAATGAGGGGGACAATATTAGAAGCACAATACAACACAATTGTATTGCTCCAGCCCCAACATGACCCCACTGAGGATAAGCAGTTACAGATGATGGATATTATTAGTATCTTTGTTTCACAAGTCTAATGAGTTATATCACAAATTATTTCACAGTGCAAATTGACACACGTCTTTTAAATTATTGTTCAGACCGTGCGTTTAAAGGAGCAATATGTAAAGTTTCCACATTAAAATGTCTTAAAAAGGCTACACCTATGTGTAATTACACAACCCAGTAGTAGGGCAGCTGTGGCCTGGTAGGGCGGGTCGTCCACTAATCAGATGATTAGTGGTTCGATCCCCAGCTCTCCAGTCTGCATGTCGAAGTGTCCTTGGGCAAGATACTGAACCCTGAACTGTGAATGGGTGAATGAGATATTACCATTTACCCCAAATGTTTACAACAATGTTCAAACCCAGAGAAATCCATAATGTGTTCCTTTGGTCACCTGTCTGATTTTTATATTTTACAAACCCGGTCTTCTTTTAGTGTTATTTGGGTTGTTTATATGTTTCTTATTGTCAACAGATCCATTGATAAGACCAAAACTAATAATGTGTTCATGTAATCTCTTAACACTTTATGGTTTCCTTACGCTGTCTGTCGCACTCAACCCATTGGTTCCTTCGGTAGATGTACATCTTTAACGCTGCTATAAACAATATTTTCATATTAACAGTGGATAAAAAGTTTGGTTTCCTTTCTTTCCAGCCAAATGCTTTGATAAGCTCACTGTACATACTACTGTAAGAGATGGACAGCATAGCACGGGAACAGACATAGACTTCCTCCAAGATCATCTTGGTGATCATCCTGATCCAGAACACAGGGCGGCTCATCAGCTTCAGCATCATACTGCTGATCACCATGTTTGCAGGCAATATCAACCTGGGCTAGAGGGGAGGGAGACAGAGGAGCACATAATGGAAATAAATTAATAAATGAGCAGCTTCCATTTCTGCTCAGTCGACTGGGCAGGAAAGTCAATGCAAAGTAAATGTTTTGTACAAACTAAGCCGAACGCTGAAAGGAAAAATAATGCTTTTATGTGTTTAGAAACATTGACTCCATATAAGAATCATAATTAAGAATTACAATCATTTGATGTATGAACTGTAGTCAAATAGTTTTAAGGAAGCAATAAGTTATTTCTTCATATGGTGAAAATATCTCACATTTATTGTACCTCATTGATGCTGTCATATAAATCAACAAACAATAACTTTTGTTTTATGGCAGCACCTCAGAGTTTTGTGACCTCTGTGACCTTCACTGGTTCATTTTTTGTCTTTTTGAATATCATATGTATTTCAGACACTGTTAAAGATGTCAGTGAAACATGTGGGACTCAAAAAAAATCACCAATATGACTTTAAATGACATGAACTTTGATGAGCTTTGTAGCCTGGTTCAAAGAACATGAATGTGGTTGTCGTCACATGTCCGTTATAATATATATATTATATATGCACTATTTCACTTTTTTCTTTACACTGAAAGCTTCTGTTAGTGGCTTTATGATTAGTCTATTCATGGATTTTCATGAATCACCAACATGAAAATCCATGAATAGCAGAGAAAAATTAAAGAAACTTTTCAACAATACAAATGGACCAGTTATGTACAATATGTTCATTTTTCAGTCATATACTGTGTTCTCCACTTTATTCTCTGTATGCTGTTCAGTTCTCCTATTTTCATATGCAAACCAATTTATATTTTACATTTTATTTTATTAATAAAAATAGCAAATACCAAATTTTCTTCAAGTGCTTTAAAAATATTTTGTGGATTCAAGATTTTTTGTAATTATTTCATTTTATCATTAATCAACTTAAGTCAACTTAAGATGATCAAGGGAAGGAAGGCCCCGGGCCTGGACAGCATCAGCCCAAGACTCCTCAAGGACTGTGCTGACCAGTTCTGTGGTGTGGTCAGGCACTTGTTCAACCTGAGCCTGAGCCTGGAGAAAGTCCCAGGCCTGTGGAAGACCGCCTGTGTGGTCCCGGTACCGAAGATGCCGCGTCCCAAGGAGCCTAACCACTTCAGGCCTGTTGCCTTGACTTCTCACCTGATGAAGACCATGGAGAGGATCATCCTGAAACACCTGCGACTGCTGGTGGGCACACAGCTGGACCCCCTGCAGTTTGCTTACCGGCCTGGTATCGGGGTGGACGACGCAGTGATCTACCTGCTGCACAGATCACTGCTACACCTGGAGGACAGTGGGAGCACTGTGAGGGTCATGTTCTTTGGCTTCTCCAGTGCTTTTAACAGCATCCAGCCTTCACTGCTCAGAGTGAAGATGGAGAATGTGGGAGTGGACCAACACCTGGCTGCATGGACAACAGACTACCTCATCAACAGACCAGTAACCACACATACACACATACAACCCACTATGTGGACCCCCTGTCAATAAATGAGTGTGAGAGTGTGTTTAATGAGCTGGATTCATTACCCTATTACTACCTGTTCTTACCAGACAAACTGTGGAGGTGTACATCCATAGATCAGCACAAGAAGAAGTTTGACTGTATCGAATCATCCTCACTGAGGTCACAAGTATAGTTGGAAAGCCAACACCTCTGTTTTAATGACATATTTATTGTTTATTATTTTATTATTCAACTTGTATATTGTGAGCCACTGTAACAGGTGACTTTTCCCAGTGTGGGATCAATAAAGTTTGTCTTATCTTATCTTATATGTAGTTTATGCTTTGAATATGCGTTTTGTTTCATGCTTGTAGCAAAGTTAGCATTAGTAACATTTCTTTTTGTTTCAAAAATGTTTGATTATTATATTATATAGACAAAATTATTGTTTAACTTAAGCCTGCAGCACTGATAACTCTGACCCTCTAACTCTAATTCATTGTGTGTTTAATATAAATTTGGTTCCTCTAAGACCTAAAATCTAAAATGTTTTTTTTTTTTTTAAAAACAGTATTATTATGGAAAAAGTCTTCACATCGATTACTTTGACACAACAGCACAGACTCTATTAAGATTAAACCCTAAATTCATGAAGTCATATACAGTATGAAAAAGAAAATAAATATTTATTTTCTATATTTTGTGCTTTACCTCCTCCACCTCCAATCGGATTATTAAGAAACTGTGACCAATATATGCACAGACAATATATGTGATTTTACAGTTGTAAAATATTTTATAAATATACTATATTGTCATACTCAGCAGTACTGATATATGTCTGCAGTACGCCCAAATCAGCCCACCTGTTCCCAGAACAACATGAGTTACTTATATGTTTAGCATGTGAAATTCTGGAAAATGAAGCAGAAGTTGCAGCTGTCAGGTGACTTGCTCAGTCATTTCCTAAGAGGAAGTCTTTCTCAGCTGTACTTTGGTACAGTATGTACATCACATCAGCACTATATACTTGCCACCTTTGATACATACATTACAAGCTATCAGAGCTGATGTCTTCAATGTCATACATTCAAACATCACTCCAGTGATTGTATACATTATGTACTACAGTGTCAGAGATATAGGGCTTCACTGTGATGCTGAAAAGACAAATTATTAGTATTTCGTCACATGGCTGAGCCATGTACAATATTCAGATCCAGAAGTATCGGGATGACGACGATGAGGCAGTGAAAGAGATCTTTACCATGGGGTTGAGGGAGCGCGTGCCTTTGTCCTTCATGTACTTTCTGAAATACCCAAATGGTGTTCATGTGCATGTTCTGTGCTCACATGGTCAGTTCCAGGTCCTTCCTATTACCAAACCTGGCTGCTTTTCTCCTCCTGGCGGCCTGGCAGTTTGGCATCTACACGTCCAACAGATACATCAACAACTCCCTCAGTGAGACCTACCTGAAGGGAATAGACACGTGTTTCTGGGTGGCTTAAAGTGACGGTCAGGTGGCCTCAACTCAGCAGAGTGCTTGTATGTTTGCCGCAGTCACTGCAGGATGGGCATTGCTCAGGCTTTGTGCCGGACGGTGGCTGATTGTACACGTGACAGGGGTCATGCAGCGGCCATCCTGAACACCACTGTGGGGCAGATAGATGCTCAGAGGCTGTATGAGCACATGGGCTATGAGAAGAAAAGAGAGTTCACTCCTGAGTTGCTAAAATCCTGAAATGCACTCTGTTTGATTGAAGACTGTCTAACATTTCAGGGCGACAGTACTGTCCATTCAGCCAGTTTCTGTGCTTAATTACCAAGCATGCATTGCAGTCAAGACAACCAAATACTAAGGACAGGTCAGTTGACAGCATTCAAATGAGAAACTGTTTACTCAACACTCTTTTTAGTGAAAGGTTAGGCATGTTTTCTCTTGTTATAAGCACACACAGGACAGACAGACAGATTCTGGTAGTAGGACATAGTGTGAGCACGAACCAGCAGCCAGATGCTGGTAAAATATGCAAGTGTCTGATAGATAAACCTCACTGACCAGCCAAAAGAAAAACACTATAGTAAACTACTGAGTGGCTAGTAAAATGTGAACAGTCAGCAGCCATTTGGCCGGTGGATGAAAAAGTGAATTCATCCTCTGCTGAGCCAAAGTGATTAAACCGTCAATACCAAACGAGGTTTGAGATCAAAATTGTGTCACAATTACATAGTATTTCATTTTCAACTGGAAAACAGCTGAGTAAATATCTATTCTTAAAACTAAGAATTAAGAATCTAAGATATTCGTATCACCATGTTTGTTTATGTTAAATTGGCCAATATGTTATTAGATATTAGACAGCAAGAGGAGAATAAAGGAGAAGATCAGTACCTATTTTTGATTCAGGCTCTAGCATGTGGCAAATATAAAAATGATTTTAAGCATTTACGTGAGGAACACAGTGAGATATACACTTCTTCTGTTCATTTCATGTGATTTCTGTTAGAGTCATTAATGTAAGGATGAGATTAAATTAATCAGGAAAATTAAAGGTGACGATATAGAACACAAGAGTATATCAATGTGTCTATATAAGTTATTTTACATCACTGTAAAATGTTTACATTCTGGTACAATGATTATTTAGATCATTGATGGTGGTTAAGGGAAGGTTGTACCAAGAACGGTTACAATTGTAGGGTTGGCTTTCAGACTTGATCTCCATCCCAAACATAGAGCATGTGTGCAGTAATAAGCAGAACTATTTGCACCATGGCTGAATTATACAGACTTTCTAAACTCTGCATCGTGGCTGTAGTGTACAACATTAGCAGTCTAGTTCTTATAATTTGTCTTCATCTAAACAAAATCAACAAAAATTGATATCAGACTTCTTTTACTGGAGTTTAAAAGCAAAGTCTAAGACTTTCAAATGATAGGTGGTGTTCCGACAGCTCAGTAAGTGATGTTACCAGCCAGTAGCCTCCACCTGAACTGCTGTTGATTTCTTGCTCTTGCTCGTCTTCGTTTTGTGCAGGAAAAGGAGAATGAGATGCTGAGAGAGGAAAATGAACATTTTACTCCTGAGGTATGACCTCTGACTCTGCGGTATACTTTATTAGTCCTCCTGTCTATGTTTTATTTGCTGTTTTACTTTGATCTTTGATAGCGATAAGAAGGTTACATGCAAAAGTCACAGATAGAATTGTACAAAAACAACAGAACAGCATTAAGCTGGTGTTCATTTTCCAAGCAACCTCACTCTGAGCTGCTTCTCTTTCTTCTCTTTTCTTCTTTCCAAAGAAATATAAGCAAGAGAAACAAAACCTGAGAACCTTTTCTTTACTGAAAAGTAATGTAACGATATGCAGCATCTTCTCCCAGACTGCTTATCTGTCTGATGTGTTGTGTGTAGGGATGTCCGATATTGACTTTTTGGCGATATCCGATAGCCGATATTGTCCAAATTCTTAATTTCCGATTCCGATATCAACCGATATGGTATACGCATGGTATGTATGTATATATGCATGGTATATATATGGTATATGGTCAAAAAAATTCCAGACCACAGACATTTTGTGTGCCAACGAGCGAGCAAGCAACCTGTTAGCCACACTAGCTACACTCTGTTGTTGTTTTGGCTCCGGGTGCGGTTTGGTGAGGTCATCAATCGCGCGCCGGTAAATGTCTCAGGACCCCACAAGCAGCAGCAGGAGCGCGCAGCAGCACAACCCGAGCATTATGTTACCTGTTTCCATTATCGGTGGTAAAACCGATAACGATATGAACCGATATTACAAAAATAGGCTAATATCAGCCGATATTATCGGTTGGCCGATATTATCGGACATCCCTAGTTGTGTGTAGATAGAGGAGGTATGAATGACTGAAAATATTCAAGATATCATTTAATGGAAATGTCTCTCTCTCTTACATGTTCTATCAGAGTTTTGGGTGGATTGATGAGTGTCTGTGAGTCTGGCAGAAAATCATGGGCTCAAAAAAAACACAAGATAGTCAAGTATTTCAGCACAATCGAGGCATGTACCTCATTCAGTGTGATGTGTGAATGTGTGTGTGCTTATTGTGGCCGTCATTGTACCTTTCCGACAGCTGGATCCAGGATCAGCAGAACTTCCTGAGCAGCAGACAACAGGAGCAGACATTGTAATTACTGTTACTAAGTAAGTACATGATTGACCAGTATTTTAAAATAAGCCTGAGCATGCTGCATTTCAGCTGCTGATGTCAGTGTTGACCATCTTGAAACTACAATGAGCAGATGTTGTTTGTCTGTTCTTTGGTGTGATAGAGTTGCACTGAATTTTCAAGAGGAGTCCACAAAGAGTGGAATGTTCAGGCAGTGTGCTGCAGTCCTGTGGAAAGAAATAAAGGCAGCAGGATGCATGTGTCCTCCTTTCTGTGGCCATCATGGCCTCCATGCCGCTTGTCTGCAACCTTTTGGACATGCTGGAGCCCTACTGTGAGCTGTACGACACACGGGCTGCTGTTTTCTAACAACTAAACAAACCTGGGTTTGAAATAGCTTCTCTGGTCCTGGGCCACATTACAACTAAAACTATTATTAACTAAAATTTTGCATATTGTGATTTTTACATTGTATTTACATGGACACCATCAGATAGCTGAGACTAAGTACATATTGTTAGTATTGTGTGTGTGTGTGCAAATAAGTGTGACTGTTTGGTTTTCTGTAAAAGTAGGAGAGGAGTGTATTTTATCAACATCTAGTCAAAAGATGTTTGCTCTGTAAGGTTAGAGGTTAATTAATGAAAAGTATGAGTGAGTATGTTTTCATTAGTGTATAATCTGAATAAGCTGAAAATAAATATTGTTATGTTTTTGCTACTTTAGAATGAAACTTTTAGAACTACAGACACCACGGGTTGTCTTCTACAGTAGCCCAGAAGAGACAAACTACACTGGCTCTTAACAGGAGTTTTGCAGCTGCTATAGTTTCTCCTTCACAGTTGGAAGGGGAGATGAGGCTTATTCAGTTGGTTGCAATCTGCAACTGCACCACTAGATGTCACTAAACCATAAACACTGCTCCTTTAAAACAGCCATAACTGTATGTATCAAATGACATCTTTTTCAGAGTGCACTACCTGCTCAGCAGCAATCAGCAGGTACATTTTTTATTAGTATTGTATTTATTGCGAATACTGTGGCCAGTTCAAGAGAGGTACAGATGATAAACAACAACCCAGACGTAGACACAAGTGTCTCATCCATCGTTCCTCGCAGAGTCAAGGGCTGATAGCCAGTTTCAGTTTGAGCTCAGATACATTAAGAAGTTAAAGACTCGGCCCAGGGACCCACAAACATGTCTTCACATGGTTTCTGAACTTGTTTTTGTTTGTGCTTTTTTTACTGAAGTGGCTGAGGTTCAGTTGTATAAAGGGCGATGACACATACTTCTGAGCAATAATCAGGATTTATCAACGTTTATTCCAAAATGTGACGACAGTTGGTGTTCATTTAAATCTGATCAAACCACACTCACACTATCCTGATAGAGCAGATCACTTGACTTACTGAGGGTTAAACTCTTATTAATAATACTTCATATAATAATACTTGTTTTTCTTTTGTTTCAAACTTTAACTTTGATTGCAGACTATTTGGTCATAGAGACTTTCCACCTTGACCGGCTGCACGAGTAAAATGCTGCTTATGCATCCATGCATCAAAGAAACATTGTCTAGAAATTGGTATTTTTGTGATTTAAATGCCTGTCCAAAATGCCTCTCATAACAGCTCACAGTCTGTGCAGCATGGCTAATAAACAGAGCTAACATTAGCTAACAGCAGCTACAGTTGGCAGCAGTTTACTTCACTGTCCATCAGGAAACTCTGTAAATCACAGAGAGTTGAGGCGGAGCAGCTGGAGGACATCAGAGAACCAGAAACCAGAAAACCAGAAACCAGAAAACATTTTCTCCATAAACTCAATCAGTTGTGGCAAATGGCCGTCAACGAGTGCTCGAGGTTTCTACCTCTTCAACAAAGTTTTTCCTTGCCACTGTCACCAAGTGCTTGATCACGGAGGGAATTGTTGAGTCACTGTGGACTTTGGTTATGTGACTTAGCGCCGTAAAGCGTTACGTACTTCTCCCGACCCAGGCCCAAAGTTTTACAAGTCAGTGTAACATCAACAGGATTTAACATCTGTTATTTTATGAGAGAAAAAAATCAATATTGCTGTAATGATCTAATAATGTGATATATAATCACAGGAACCATTTTATGCACAACAATATTTTGACTTTAAATACGTTTAGCTGATAAAACTGTACTTTTACTTACTGAATTTTGAGTGAACATTAAATGAAATTAAAGGCTCTCATTAAATAAAGCCTCTGAATACTTCTCCCAGCACTGAAGTCCTCACAAATGCAGCGGATGAAATGTGTGCTGAGCAGCATACTCAAACTGATGGTAATTAGAGTTTCTTTTTCTTTTTTTTGGAAGGACAGAATGAAAAACAAGCTGTGAGAGACCTGAGCCACTGACTGTACTCAGATCCAAGAGCTGACTGCCAGGCGTCAGGGTGTGTGTGTGCTTCTGTGTGTGTGTGTGCGTCTGTGTGTGTGTGTGTGTGTGTGTGTGTGTGTGTGTGTGTGTGTGTGTGTGTGAGGAGCATTGGCATTGCTCTGAAGGTTTACTGATCAACTGACCCCCTTCCTCTTCTTCGACTGCATCGGGGGGGTACAGCTCGCTGAAGCAGCGGGTTCAGAAATGAGAAACAACAAAAACACTGATGACTTTTATGGATTTTTTTTTAGATAATGCCTTTGCTGCAGGATGTGGTCTGCTTGGTTCATTGTGCCAAAAAGAAAAGAAGAAGAAGAAGAAAAAAAAGAGAACTGGAAAGTTGCAGATGAGAAAGAAGATGAGGAGGAGGGGGAAGAAGAGAGAGTGAGGGAGTTCATCCATGAGACAGGGGACAGTATTTTAGAAAGGCGACGGAGAGGAACTTAGATGGAAAGATAGACGAGAAGAAGAAGGGAAGGAGGGAGGAAGAGGTGGAGGTGTGTGGGGGGAGGATATTGAGTTGGGAATACGGTGTTTCCTCCTGCCATGTCTGTCTTGTTGTTGTTGTGTTCCCAGCAGAGGAGTTTATCTGAAGTATCTGGGATCTAAGTGAATTACTGTAGCCTATCTCCAAGCAGTAGATAAGCAGCCCGGGCCGCTTTCAGGACAATCAGATCTGCATCAAGGTCTCCGGGCATTTTTATTGACCATCTGAGGGTCCCCATGGAGTTAATATAGAGGTTGGATTTACGTGGTCCTGTGTGTGCGGGGCATTTAATTCCTGCTCTTTTCAGGTCGTTGCTAAGCTACGCTGCCACAGGTTCACATCAACACTTTTTTATTGGCACGAACACACACACACACACACACACACACACACACACACACACACACACACACACACAACATGAGTCCATTGTGTGTTGGCCTTGTAATTTCCCACAAGAGCTGGGTGAGTGTTGGGTAGTTGATGAGTAGCATCGTTGTGCGGACGGCCCGGTCAATGTGTGTCTTTGGATTAGACTCTTTTTAGCGTCCTTGGCGCTTCACAAAGCAGCGAGGGCTGAAACTTATAGCCGCTCTACAAAGACAAATAAATGAGTTCGACTGTGGCGCCCGTTTACTTATGACTTGTTGTTAAAGGAGCAATGTTTCTTTTAAAGTGTGTCTCCATCTTTAGTGCGGAGCTCTTTTTTTTTTGATGGCGTTTATTCTAAGTGGTACAGATCTTTGAAAGGCACGGTTCACCATTATTACATACAAAAAAAGAAAATAAAGAAATCACTTCTCATGCAGAGAGTTCTGCTTTTCTTTACACAGATTTTGAGCTATCCTCTGAGACTTCCACCTCCGCCTCAGTGCTGTAGGATTTAATAAATGTATTCATCTGTGCTGCTAAAATGAACAAAAACCCCCTGAAATTTAAAAAAAGCAACATGTCTTTCTGGAAACTTTGTCCTCTTCCAGTTTGCGCTGGAATTTCCCAAGAGTCCGAATGAAAACTGGCGAGTGAGTCCTGTGGATTATCCAGACAGAAACGTGTCTGCTGATGTTTGTAATGTAATTTCTCAACACTTTGATCACCACATTGAATTTCACGGTGCTCTGTTATTGTTGTATATACCAGGCTAAACGAGTCGCTCGAGATAAAAAAAATAAAGGATGAATATAACAGTGCTGAAATGTGTGTAGGCAGCAGACTAATGAGGTGAGAGTGTGAATTGGGATGATATTACCCTGCCTGGCTGCGGCCTTCACACTCTCTCCCCTCCAGGACTCTGAAGTTGATGCAGAACCTTATGCTGCCGTCCGTCTTTGGCACCAGGACTGCTCGCTCTTCAAAGTCTCCATGATCCCCGGGGACAGAGTCAGGTCAACTTCCTGTTTCAGCAACTCGATGTCAAGGAGAAGAAGGCGGTGTGAAGAAGAAGGAGAATTGACTGGTGATTGAATAGAAACAGCCGCTGTGTTGGACAATATAAAGAGCATGGTTTAGACCTGCTCTATGGTGAAAGTGTCCACCCAGATTCCACTGTAAATCTAAAAATATAAAAATGTCTCCACCGGTTTATCTTTAATCTTATGGAAGCTGTAAGATTGTGTTATGAGGGAGATCCTGACCCACTGCCCAGGACGGAGGCTGTTTTCTGGGGGACAGTTCACCTAAGAGTCTGCAGGGAGGACTGACTTTTACACATAGAAATTTTCTCAGTTTGTAATATAATGATAAGTGAATTGTACTGATAAACCTACAGGGAATTATCACAAGACTTTTGGCCCTTTAGCTCGAGGATTTGGCTTCAGGGCACATTTCGTGTTTGGTTCAGTCTCACAGCTCTCATCACTGTGGTTTCTAGCTGCAGCTGTTTGCAGTGACAGCTCTGATAAGCCCACCGTACACTGCACACAGTTATAAACCAGCTGGTGGACATCATGGAGCATTTAGCAGCCAAAGAGACAAAAGACATTTGTCTCAGGAGTTGGTGGAGACCAAAACTGGAGTTAAAAGGAGAATTGGACTGATATTATTTAGGTGGACTAAACACAGCTCCCACATCACTGAGGTGTTGTCCACACATACACAGATATTTTCAATGAATAAAATATATATATAGTATATATATATATATATATATATATATATATATATATATATATATAGAGAGAGAGAGAGACTTCTGATTCCCCTCTCTGCTCATTGTCTTATTTGTTTGCCTCTTGGACTGAAAGAGTTCAAGTAAACTGAACTGTCTTGCATCTGATGTGTCGTGCTTCTGGGTTCAGATCCGTCTCACGGCATCACAGTAACTGCTGGATGAGTAAACAGGTAGCTATTTGTTAACACGTTACAGAAGACAAAGAAATTAATAAAGAAGTGAAAAAGGGATGTTCGTGTGACAGCAAGTTCCTCCAGTCACTTTCACACCTTTTGTTTGTTTATCTACATCAGATCCTGTGTTATGACAGCAGCTCTTCCTGGTTTGGACCAAAAAAGGAAAATTATATTTATTTCAGGTCTGCTTCATATATTCAGAGTCAATATGAAGTCATAAGGACGGACGTGTCGTGATGTCATCCTGCATCATCACCACTACATGGAACCAATAGAGGGAAATTAAATTCCAGTGTCTGACAGCAATGCTGTTGAACTTCATGCCTTACTGTATGTGCATTTTATCTTCACTAATGAGATTCCACAGACATAATTAATCATGAGCGTTATTAGTGCAGACTGCAGTGGACCTTATATGTCATGAATAATGACCAACAGGTAGAAACAGGACAGAGAAAGAGGACTCACTGGCTAAATACCACAATATACAAATGTAAGCTGTGCGTAGGTTTTAGATTTAGATTTTAGTAAAATATTTTGTAACTCTGGTCACTTTATAAAGAACGCTTATAAATCACCATGACTATTATAACAGTAACATGACTGACTGATCCTGGTGCAGTGCTAGAGAACTGATGTAATTAGTGATGCTACATAAACAGCGATGGGTGTTTGTCAGACTGCCTTTCATTTTCTTCCAGCTCTGTCAGTCCTTCATGCTGTGCATTACAACTGATCCCATGTTGGATCAAATGCAGGGGAAAGGTGGTCACAAGCAGCTGATGTCAAACTCCCACTTTCTGTGTAGACAGGAAGTTTAAAGACAAAAGAATGGACTTCCTTATCGCGGCAACACATATGGTCATTTAACAGTAGTTTATCATTTGAATTCATACTATGCTAAAATCACATTGCTGTTATGTGTTGCTTTCACACCACAATCTCAGATGAGGAAGATTTAGCCTCTGGGGCAATGGACCTTGCCTCTGGAAGAAAATGGATAACAGATATCCAGACAAGACTTCCGCTGCAGTTCAATCAGCAACTCGATACACAAGAATGACGAAGACACATTACATAGACAAAGATACATTTCTGCTGATCTCTATGAACAGATGTCTTCACATGATGTAGGTACATTTCAGAAAAAGCTAAATCGTAGTCAGACAATGGTCGATGGGTTCCCATGTTGCATTTCAGCCAATGCGTTTTGTCCCTTTTGTTCCAACCTGTTACGACCCAGCTTGCTTAGGGAAGAGGAAGCAACATAAAAACTAAATGTATTTGGTAAAAAAAAAATATTTACTGGCATCCTGCTGATTGGAGGCCTGGACCAGGTGGTGGTCCAATCAGAATCCTCCAGCTCTTCAGGATGATAGAAGACGATGACGGCCACGACGACAACAATCAGTAAGAAACCTAGCTCAGCATACAGTTGTGACATATACATATACATACAGTGTTGACAGTGGCCATAACACAACCAAAGCTCGTTCAGACATGACGAGTCAATACTCAAACTACAAATGGAAACCAGAGTGCCAAAATCTGCGGTCAGATATCTGTTTAAAGACATTATTCACACCAAGACCCACCTTTCACGCAAGATGAAACAGCTCCTAAAGGAACCAAACTAAACGGGCAATTGGACTGGAGTTTATTAGAACTGAACTGGTTGGATTAGGTGTGAAAGCATGCTTGTATTATGGAGCTCAAATCAGCCTGCTACACTGTGATGGAAGGTCCTGATCAGGCGAGACAGAGCTGATCCCTGTTACCTCCTCTGTCAACAAGGTGTGCTAGCTGGAATTCTTTCTGCAACTCCTACACACTCCCTTTCTTTCTTTGTGTTTGTGCCACGTTTTTGGGATTAGCTCATCATCATCATCATCATCATCATCATCATCATCATGGTGATGATGATCATCATCATCACCATCATCGTCGTCAGCATTGCAGTATATTTTCCACTGGCAGGATGTGAAAAGTTTCATGAGCGTCTCGTGTCGTCTTCCTCAGAGTCAAATTAGTTTGTGAAAATCTGTCAGTCTGTCGCTAAGAAGTGTCAGCTGCTTAGCGACAGCAGATCCTGAGCCGCGGGGCCTTGTCTGACACACACACACACACACACACACTTATGCAAACACACACACACACACACACACAGGCCAAAACTGTCAGAAACACACACGATCTGCCATGTAGGCACTTAAGATTGTGTGTGTATGTGTGTGTGTGTGTGCGCGCGCGTGTGTATGTGTGTGTGTACATGCTTATACTGTATGCTCATTCTCTCATACTCTCTCTCTGCACCCCGCCACACATCCCACCACTACACACCCCCTCCTCACATACACAGCTGTGCTCTCCGCCTCCCTCGCTTAAACATCAGCAGGGGTGATCTGTCTTCCCCAGTCTCACCTGAGGGCGAGCTGCAAGCGCCGGCAATCTGTCGGCTGTCACTCTCCATCACTTTTCAATCCTCATTCCCCTCCGATACACACAAGCCAGAGCCCGGCTGCGACAACTCTTTAAAGACTTTGAAATCAACTTGAGTCATCTGACTGCAGTTCAACAGCTGTTTGGTAATGAAGGGACCTTGATGTTGAGAGGCCCGGCCCTCCATGTTTTTCACCTTCTTGATTTTTTGTTATTTTTGTTATCACTTCCCTTTTTTTCATGTAAAACTCTTTGTGCTCTGACAAATTGTGGATGTCTGATATGAACAAAGGGGCTTAGATAAATAAATACATAAATAAATGAAAATAAATACATTTTGGTAATGAAAAAGGCCATTTCTTTTTACATTAAAACTGGATGCTGCAAACCAGACAGGAGCATCTAGACAACAATAAAAATATAATAGTTCAGTGTAAGATAGTTGTTACTAGAGGGCCGGTTGTGAAGTAGGAGGCAGACTCAAGAGGTTGTGTTTAGTTCCCTATGGGTAGACATTTATTAATAGTGCTTCTGGGGAAATGTGAAAAGCAAAAAAAAAATTACATAAGAACTGAGGAAAAATCAACTCATACCAAAATTAAATGAACAGCACTAGTCCTGGCTACACCTGCTGTGCAGGACTGTTTCTCCTGGCTTTCCCCAGACAACTGACTGACTATATGTAATCCTACCTCTCTATGCTGCACCTGGACCAGAGCATCCACACTACAGGGTGGAACACTCCCAAATATCTTTCATCAAGATGCAACAAACATGCAACAATTTCCCAGGGTACATGAAGGTGTCACCGAACTCACCATTCTCTATCACAAAATATGAGCGAAACATAAATTAAATTATCCCGATAATGTGGTATCTCCTTGACATTGTGGGGCGCCCCCCTCCCACGCAATGGATTTCCATGACAGGTAAAATACCACAGACAAAAGAAGGTGTACAAATGAAATAACAAGAAACTTAACAGGTATATATAAAAGTGACATATGGTGGAGGTGAGTCCACTTTGTCAAACTGAGAAAGAAACACATATATTAGGTACTACAGATCAGCTTTGGCATAAAATCTACACAATGGTGAGTCAGGAAACGGGCAGGTAACATCTCTGCAGACCCATCACACCCTGGTCACAAACTGTTTAAACTTCTCCCCTCTGGGGAGCGCTACAGAACTCTGTACGCCAAAACAAGCACACACAAGAACAGTTTTTTCCCTCAGGCTGTCTCTGATGAACAACAAAAAACGGACTCAAATGTCAGTAACATCAGCTGTATAATATCTGTAAATTACAAAATATCTATGTAAATATCATCACTACACTCATACTGTTATACTGTGCACACTGTATATTTATATTTATTATTTCATCCTCGCACTATGCACCATTGCACCAAAAGAAGAAATTTTCCTTGTCTATACACATAGATATTTATGTATATATATATATATATATATTTACCTTTTTACATGTACATAGCTTTTGTTTTTGTTCTTGTTTATGTCTATGTTTACCCGTCAAGTCCTCTGTTTGGTTTTTTAACTATGCCTGTGTCTATATATGTTTGATGTTTGTACTAAGAGAGCGAAGTGTAACCAGAGTCAAATTCCTCATGTGTGTTCACATACCTGAGAATAAAAGTGATTCTGATTCTGATTCTGATTCTGATTTTGAGTGGGAGTCCCCTGGTGGACCTGTTGCTGCATGTGGCTGAGCAGCTTGCAAACAGTAATTTAGCCAAGTTTATGGCGTTTTCTCATTTTCCCACTTTAAGGCACTTATGGTGCCTTAAAGTGGTGCCTTAAAGTGGCCAGTTCACCTCCACCACTACATGACATCAGCCCTAACGTTACACCCAGACATAGTGCATGCTGCACAAAGAGATGTAACACAACCAAATCCTATTTTGAATTTCATAAAAATCTAGCCATGCTCGCATTTTATTTGATTTTATTCAACTTTTTTTTGTATTTATGTATTTGAAAATTGATACTGTCATGTGTCCTCATTACTGTTGGTTATACATATACATATATACATATGCTATACATATGCTCAAGCGAAATAAATGTAAATAAAGGTCATAAGTAACAAACCTCCAATAACCATCTTTTAGAAATGAATGGTTCACTTCCACTGATTTCTGTTTCATTACTTTATTTTAAAAAATGATCTATCTGTTTGCAGATGAACTCCTCAAAGATCCATGAGATCACTGTGCTATTTCACAAACTAAGAGTCAAGGGCAGTTTAATTATTTCACTGTTTTTAGTTGAAATGATCATAATAAACAACAACAGTGTGATGAACTGACAGAGAACTATCACCTTTATAGAGCTCTGTAGTGAGTTTCAGCTTATTGTTTAGCTGAACAGTTTTGGTTCCCTCTACTCTTGTAGCTCTTGTGTTGCCTTTGTCTCCCATTTTGTTTAAAAGGTGTGCTTGAACTTGGTGCGTTGCTATTTAGATGGTGAATTCTCCAAGTTGGAGGAGTGAATGTTTTTCTGCTGAGGAGACGGAGCTGCTCATGCACTTATCCTGTCAGGGGAAAGAGAGATTTTGAGCTATAAATACTCAAAAATTCTTTTAAGAAACACCCAGTAAGTAATACATAATATTGAACAGAGAGGTTTATACAGGGACAAAGGGTACATTTGACTTGACTCCATCTTAAGTGCTGCATTGATTTTGTTTTTTACCACTTGGCTACACTGATGACCTTTTAAAGCTGATATGACAAACGTGTTAGCAAACAGACGGCTATTTACACATCCAGCAGGCTCGGAGCAACAGTGTCATTAATTTGGAGTCATGTTTGTGTCATCTGATAAATGTAAGTCCAGTATTCTCTCTTTTTTAGCTCTGTTTTTGGTCTCAACCAACTCCTGAGACAAATATCTGTCTCTTTAGCTGTTAAATGTTCCACTATGTTCTTCAGTTAGCTTCTAATTGTGTCTGTCTGTTTGCTGTGTATCGCAGTGGGTTCATCAGAAATACTGCATTGGAAACAGCTGCTTGCTGCTGCTGGAAACACGGTGACAATGAACCAAAATAATAAAGTTGTGGGGCATAAAACCAAAACAATGAGCTGAAAGAAGCTAAGAAGCTCCACAGAGATGTGGATGACTGCAGGCTTGAAGATAATTGTTAGTGGGTTTGCCATTAAAGCCAACACATTTCACATTACATGTATAATTTGACCCATTGTTTGTATAAAAATATCGATGAGTGAAGCTTTAAAATCTCCTAAAAAACATTTAATGCTTTAAAAAAAGTCATTTTCTATTCTGTACAATGTGAACTGTGTGTCCTGTTTTACCTTTGTGGGACCTTTTTTTCAGAGGTCACACCAGTATACAGATCGTCTTCTGAAAAAGACAAAAAAAAAAAAAAACTAATTTCTGTTTTAACATCTTTAACTCAGATCTTTGAGATCTTTAATTACAAGCCTGTGATTGATGACCAGACAGACAGGACTTTATCTTTCTGTGGTGCAGCCACTCAAATATGTAGTCATGAAGATTCTTCTCACTGTACAGGAAGCATCACACAACAGTTGAAATTGTTGGTACAAGCAGGCACATTTTTATATCGTCAAATATGTGATTATATATGATGTTTTTACTGCTTTGGCATGTCGAAAATAATCATAGAGGAGAAATGATTTAAAATGCCTGACAGGCGTTCATGAATATAAAGCTCACAGTGGAATGTTAAAATGACTTAGGTTACCAGGTAACTAAGAAGAGCAGCTCATTCAGCTCACAGAGCAGAGGTTACAGATGCTGCCCACAAGATTTTTCAAACATGCAGTTTGAAAAATGTGCAAAAATATGCAGCTGTGTTTAACACCTCCTGTGAGAACACTTCTTCTTCTTCTTCCAGCTGGTTTAGAAACGCAGCTTGTCTGTAAAGTGTTGCATATAATTACCCTCAGCTTTAAATACATAAAACAGAGGCATTCCAATGAAATCCTGGTTTTCACTGATCTAATTAAGGAGCATCAAGTTGGTTTCAGGAAAAGGTAAATTGGCTTTTGTTTCCTTTGTAATGTAATTAGTGAAATCTTTTAAAATACAATTAGCCTACAGCGGCAGCAGTTGTACGGGTGTGCACACTAACACACATCCTGACTGTTTTACTTTCCCTTTTATTACTGATGTCAGAATAAAGTGGCCAATTCATAAATCAAAGTCTCCTGTGTTTTTCTTGGTTACATTGTCCAGTGAATATTCTCTTCTGTTTTACTGTATCTTACTCATCATTACTCATCACATAATCAGGATTTTTAGGTTATGGTATCTGATATTTGGAGACATTTTAGGCTGCTTCCCTTTCCTTTCTCTCTGTGGTTGCGACATGTTAGACTTCACAGTTCCCACAGCACCACATGTGTGTTTCTGCAGCTCTTCCCTTTGCTCCTTTGAATTCAGAGATCTTTTTACCCTCATTTAACCACCCGCCCCACTTATTTGTTTGTCTCTCTGTATCGAGACACTCTCGCTGATACCGCTCTGTTCAATTAGCAACCATAATAAGCTCAATAAATCCACTCAAGGGACTTGTTGTGCATATGCATACTAAGCCCACAGCACAGTGTGCATTTTGATCTCGACTGAGTTTTTATTTTAATGTTGTTATAAGACACCGCAGAAAGTTCAAAATCAAAACACAGGAGCAATAACTTTTCACAGTATGATGTCACAGCACAGCACAGGTTCATCTGAAAGATAATTTGGAAGCTGTTTTGAAGAATATGACAAACTGCTGCAGGTATCAGCTGCTATGGTCTCTCTGTGGTCCTCAGGGATGCACTGCATTAGGCTTACTTGTTCTATTTAAGTGTCGTGTTATCATATACTATATGTCTTAACACAATACTGATTCCACCTATTGTCAGTGCTGCTCCATTTGCTGCTTGACACACTCAGACAGATTTCTCCAATCAGCAGCTGCAGAGTCACAACTCAGCACACCTATGACTGTGGATACATCAGGAGGATACGTCTGTTTTTCACCCAGGTTCTGGACTACAAGACTACTGTACCTCGCTTCTGGCTGGCATTGCTGCCAAGCGGCAACCTCCATGGTTGCAAATTGAAACCGATGTGAAAGTGCCAAAAACTGCAGTCCCCCAGATGTCCTCTTGAGGCTGAATACAGAAGGTCGAATGAGCCAATGTCCATAAGACCCCATGTTGAAATGTCCAACTCCATAGCAAATGATATTAAAGTTATGCAGAATTGAGAGCATAGTCACTTTGATTGACAGGTGGGTGCTTGTTTGTGCAACCATGCTTAATTCGGCCAACCTCAGGTCCGCTGATGATTAACTTTTTTCTTTTTTGGATTAGCCGGAACATAGATGAGGTAGGACTGCCAACATGGCGGCAGCCAGCACCACCACACTGAGCTTCAGAACAGCTCTTCAGAAAACTATGGGTGACGTCAGCCAGTGGTTGCTGCTTGTGCAGCAGCCTGGCTGGTTAAAGGTCCTTGGTTCTTTTCTACAATGCTGTGAATAGCTCAGGCCTGTCCAGGACATGGTCTTACACCCCAGCCTGTCCACTCTCTGCTAAGAGACGAGGGCCCAACTACTGCCCTACAAAATCTCAATTTTGCTTTCCTGGATCCAAAATGATGGTTGACTCAAAACGCTTCCTCTGTCCCTTACAGTATTGTTTCTAAATGAAGCAGCGTAGCATGAAGTTGATGCACTTGCCTGAATCTTGCAGTTTCTGGGTTGCATCCACATGGCTGAATGAACTCATTGTGAGTTACTTTGAATGAAACATCAGCTCAGTAAATGTCAAACAGACTCACACTGCACATAAAAGAGAAAAGTGTCTGTCTGTGATTTATTGTGCGATTTCAGTGAAGACCTCTTGCAGTATGTCATTTTATTAGCAAACACTCAGTGCTGTCCCTCATGAATAATTCACCATTTACACATTAGACCCTCAAATGTGAATATGCTTGATATTTATCAGTGTTACTTTAGTGTGTTGTGACATTTAGATACAAATACAGGCCTCTGCACTGGATGTAGTGTTAACACCAGCCTCCCATTTCGATCAGAGTCAAGTGGGCTAAATATTAGCATGTCCTCTCTGAGCTAGCAGGCTAACAGGCTGACAGAAAGAGCTCTTGAAATGTAAAACAGTTGTGATGTGATCTGTGCACGCTTAGACCTGAACAACAGCCTGTTGTGTTTTTGTCTCAAGTTTCAATCTTTTTCTTTCTCTGTGTTAAACATTAACCATTTTCATATGTTTCAAACTTTGAAAAAAAAAAAAAAAATCATTTAGAATCTTTCGTCTAATTTTATATCAGTCAGAACATTTGCAGAAACTCAGCTGTCTCGTACCAGTTGCACACTTACAGTGATAAGCACAGACTCACTGTCTGTCAGCAGCAGTTACAAAATATTGGAAACAAGATATTACCTTGAGGAAAGTGTAAAAAAAATGATGAGACTGACTCACGACTGTGACATTCATTGCCCAGCATTTTCTCGCATTCTTTCACCTGTGAGCCTTTTTGTTTCGCAGTGTGCATGTGGCGTGTACACTGCTGCTGATTGACTGGAAAATAAAATCTTTCTCCCTGTGTGTGTGTGTGTGTGTGTGTGTGTGTGTGTGTGTGTCTGTGTGTGTGTGTGTGTGTATGTGGTTATTTTAAGGTTACTGCATGACAGCAGACCCAAACAACCATTTCTCCTGTAAAAGAAGACATTTATATGAGCTTATTTGACAGAATTAAACTAAATTGTGGTGGAATTTCATCCAGTTTGTGTTTTAATAAGAATGCAGACATTAAGAATGAACAGCCTGACTGTCACATACTGTACAGCAGTGTTGTAGTACTCGAGATTGGCACTTTTTGAAGGTCTAAGATCTTGAGGGGTTGAGACCAAGACCAGTATATAGACAGTATATAGTGTACTTAGGTAGCTAACATGTGGCTAATATACGCCAAATCTCATTGGGTGAGGCACTTTTTGAAGGTCTCGGTCTCGTCTCAGAATCGACTACATTTTGTCTTGTCTCGGTCATGGACAAAGAGAACTCAGGATTTTATTTCAAGACCACAGCTGTGAGGAGATCACCAGTGTTTCCATATCATTCACTTAATAATGTCTAGTTTGTCCTGCCACAGTTTCAAAATTAACTTAAAATACTTTTACACTTTAACAACTACAACACCTGTGTGGTAGAAAACTAAAGAGGAGGCAGAGGTCAGGTCAAGGTTTTAACCACAAAGACCATGAGCCAACAGCTGCAAAGTTCTTCCAACAAATTAAACTCAGGTCATTCAGAAAGAAATGAATATGAACGTGGTCAAACTTCAATAACTTGACTTATTTCTAATTTAAAATTTTTGTCACTGTTAATGGCTGTTAGCCGTCACTGCCCTCCTTCCCGCGCACTGCTAGAAAGTGATTGTCAGCCAAACCTCCTGTAATAAAATTGGACTTCCTAAACGTCAAAGAGGATATCTATGAAACAACGTCCAAAAGAAAACGCACAGCAGTCTGTAAATCCTGCAGTGGGCTTACAGAGAAGGCTGCGAGGCACGTGCCTCACCCAAAGACATTTGGCGAATATTAGCCACATGATAGCTACCTAAGTACACTATATACTGTCTGGTCTTGGTCTCAGCCCCTTAAAGTCTTGGTTTTGTGTCTGTCTGGCAGAGCCAGGCGTCGTTCATTGGAGGAGGTAACATATGTCTGTATGAGGACATTCAAGTGGGTGGAGAGACGACTTTGTAGTCAGCATTAGGGATTTGAATTTAATGTGGGCTGCTACAGGTAGCCAGTGGAGCTCGATGAGCAGCAGAGTAACATGACCTTCTGGGTTGATTGAAGACCAGGCACGCTGCCGTGGTCTGGATCATCTGAAGAGGTTTCACTGTGCAGGCTGGGAGGCCCGTCAGGAGGATGGTACATAAAACAGTTATACTGATGTATGTAAGAAAATGATAAGAGTCTGAGGGGAGAAATTAGATTACACTGTGTGTGTGGTGTGTGTTTGGATGGTTGGGGTGTGCGGTAAAGAGCACTGCTTGTGTCGCAGAAAGAAAACGATATAGCCTTAATGTTATAGTGATGACATGTGATGTAATGACATTACTGTTAGAACGGTAAAGTAATAAAATAACATGAGTATAATAAACACTACAATAGTCATTACAATATAATAAGAACTATTACAGCAATCAGAATGACATAGTATGGCAGTGAGGAGTGAGGCCAGACCGGGCCACCAGAGAGATGAACACCAGGTCACCCCAACAAGCCCCCCCTCCCGGCCCCAGCGCTGGATGCCCCCCGCACAGGCACACATATGTGTTTTATTGTTTGTTTGTTTTTTTTTTTTAATATGGAGATCTCCCTTTGAGCTGCATCCAGGCCCAGAGGAGGGTGCTGGCTCAATGCAGGTGATGTGCTCGTCCTGCCTTGGACCACTTCCAGACCGGAGGGAGTCTGTCCGCTGAGGAGTAGCATCCTTTGATTTCTTGTTTGTCTGATTATTCATACTGAGGACCTACATGTATGAGGTAGGGTTTCACATTTCACTGCAAAACAAAGTGACAAAAAATATTTGAATCTCAAATTTTCAGGAAATGTAAGCCTTAGCATTGATTAGCATCATACACCCCTGAATCACGTGCTGATCCTCCACACTCGCTGTTCATCCAGCCAGTGTTAGCTGTCTGAGTCTCATGGGTCCAGATGTGGACTGTCACTGGGTCAGGAGTGCTAAAATTGTCAATACTGCAGCATTTTGCCCAACTAACAACTCCAAGGCAACTTTAAAGATGCTCAGTTCAGTTCAGTTTCAGTTTGACTTTAAAAGGCAAAACCCCTTTAAATAGGCCTAATTAATTCAACTCAATCAGCACTTAATTTATAATTAACAGATGTTTCAGATATTTCAAATCAATGTGTAAATCAACACCCCAATGTGGGAAGGTGTTTGATGTGTTTTTAGGGACAAATTAAAGATGAATTTATAGTTTTCATTGGATTCCTATTTCATAAGTGAGTGACACAGAAAAAGAAAGAAATAAAAAAAGATCCCAGCAGCATGTCTTTGGTTAGCTGCCACATGACACGCTAATCCCCTTTTCCAGGTCTTCTTATCTGTACATGAAGTGGTGGAAAAGAAAAACACAGCTACAGATCCAGATGTACATGCAGCACAGCTGCCCAGCTGCAACAGCTGCTGCTGTTCATCCCCGTGTCTCCCTCTCTCTGTCGCCGTGCGGCATGTTGGTGATCAGTCTGACAGACGGAGGCTAATTCATCCAGGTGATAAGGCGTGTCATTGGCTCTTTGTGCCCCCGCGACCGTCGCTACTGTGCTTAATTTGACCTGCTGCATGTCGCCGAGCGCTCTGGTCAATATTAGCTCTGCATCCACTGACTCAAAAGGACATGTTTGTTCACCCACCGCACCCCCCGCTCCCCTCCACAACAGAAAACAAACACACACTTTCAACACACACTCACACACGGGCACACGTACAGGGCGGTGATGGCTACTGATAATAGTATGGAACAGTCACTCAACAGTCAACAGGCCCAGAGCCAACAGCAAGAAAAAAACACAGTAACAGCAGATGTTTGATAAAGGAGTGTTGGAGCCGGGGGTCACATGGTTTTTATGGTTCACATGGGTGCATATGTCAGTTTTTTTACTAGATTTTTTTTTTATAGTACTTTCCATCCAACATCTCATGTCTGACTGAGCACTGGACATGATGCAGCATCACATCCATCAAACCAACAAATCATCAACATACACACTTTCTACAAGTTATTATTGTTTCAAATACAGTTCTGCTCATAAATTTACATACCCCTGGCAGAATTTGTGAAATATGTATTTTTTGGAAAATATGACAATGATGAAAACCTTTCTTTTATTTAGGGATAGTGGTCAGATGAAGCCACTTATTATCAAAAAAATGTTATAATTATTACCAAAATTTAACGTGGATCTCTGATGTTTTGGGGTGTATGATCTATAGCGGCACAGGACATTTAGTTAAAACTGATGGAAAGATGAATGCAGCATGTTATCTGAAAATATTGGAGCACAATTTGAATTCATCAGCCCCAAAGCTGTGCATGGGACAATGATCCTAAACACAAGGCCAAGTCAACCCTTCAGTGTCCCAGCAGAAGAAAGAGAAGGTTCTAGAGTGGCCATCACAGTGATCATTGAGCCACATTGGGGAGATCTCAAACGTGCAGTTCATGCAAGACAACCCAGAAATTTCCAGGACCTGGAAGAATGGAGCAATGGGCATCTTTGTCACCTGGGAAAATAAAGGGCCTCTTCCACAACTATCACAAAGGACTGCAAGCTGTCACTGATGCTAAAGGGGGCAACACACAGTATTAAGATGTAAGGATATGTAAACTTTTGAACAGGAAGCATCTCAGTGTTTTATTTATTGCCATGTTTTGTCAAATGATTCTGCTATTCGGTGATGCCTTATAGTTTCATTTGAAGCCCACTAAAAATAAATAAAATGTTTTTGTCTTGCTCACTCATGTTTTCTTTATAGAATGGTACACATTTTACAAATTCTGCTAGGTGTATGGAAATTTATGAGCACAACTATATGGTAGCAATAATAACAGTAGTAATATATGTAGTGGACGTCGTGCAAGACCACAGCAGCAGCCACGATCCATGAGAACAGTGGGCTTTATTTACAGAATATGACAGAAATGGAAAATAATATGCATAACTATGTTTCCATTAGTGCATAAATACAAATATGAAATATAATAAAGCTCATAATTACCAACATCCATGTTAAATTATGAGCAGCTCAGGGGGGAAAAACACTTGATCTCAGGAGACTTGTTGTCATTCTGCGTCCAATATATCAGGGATGTTTGACAGTGACAGAAGTTTTAACAAACCTACTGCAAAATGTGTGGAACAGGAATCACACGCTGGAATGACGAGGAAATGAATTTTCCCATTCTGCCTACATAACATGAATGCAGCATATCCGAGGTGGGAAAATAGCAAGCGCCAACCTCCGTATCTGTGAAATGAAGCCAAATGTTAAAAACTGCAGTTTCTCAAACGTCCACTTGAGGCTGGCTCCAGAAGTGAGTCAGTCTCCCATGTTAAAATGTCCAACTTCACAGCAGAAATAAACATGTTTACAGAGCGTGGCTACTTTGATTGGCAGGTGGGTGTGGTCACAAGCGGCTTGTTTGAGCAACCAGGCTTCATTCAGCCCCGCTCAGCTCTATATGCAAACTTCACCTCTTTGCCATTTTTTTGATTAGTTGGGAGGCTGTGAAGGCAGGACTGCCAAGATGGTGATAACCAGAGCCACCACACTGAGGTTCACACAGCTCTTCAGAAACCTGTGGGTGACGTCCATGTTTTATACGGTCCAGAATGGACAAACCAAACACTGGCTCTTGATAGGGCCTTAGTTTCATAGGACCATAGTTCCTCCTTCATGCTGGGAAGGAGAGGGTGAGGCGAAGGGTGTTGCAATCAGAATCTACACCTTCACTAAATCCTTAAATGTAACGCAGAGAAACATCCTTACTGTATCTGTGTGTATGGATGGGTTGTCTCTCATGGCAGCATTAAAACAATACGTTTCAAGTTGAACAGCATTATTAATTACATTGTGATGCAGGAAATTTACTGTAACAATCTCTCAGAGGAAAAATTTAGAAGAATCATGTTCATCCCACAGTCCCTGCCTGATGTTAATACCACTTACCATCAACCCTCAGCGGAGTGCCGGTGTCATTAATTGTAAATTCAATTTACTGAATGTTTGATATTGATATTCAAGGAGTCCACTGCTGAATCTTTCTCAAACAAAAGAAAAAATACTCATGAATTCTCATCAGTTGAAAAGTTTTTGCATGTACAAAGTGAAAACTGAATCTGATGGAGTATTTCAAAGTATGCAACTGCTAAATTCGGTTTTGTAAATTATTTATGAGGAAGGAAATACATTCAACACATCTGTTAGAGCTCAGTGATGGGAAATACTGTAAACATGACTCTTCTTTGTTTACGAGACAATTTCACAGGATACTTCCTCTGACCATAAAGAGACTACGACACTGAATCCCAGCATATTAATAGAAAAATATACTCAAATGATATTTCAAGAATAATTTGAAAAATAATTCAGCAAGAAGAATCAATCAAGGTTGAAGACGAGAGTCAGAACACACTGCAGCAACAGTAGCCGGTCTAACCCCGCTCAGCCTCTCCTGTGTATTCAAAGGTTAAAAATGACTTTGTGTTCGTCGTTACACAGCCCATGTGTGTGTTTAAGTGTCTAAATCCTATATGAGGATTTATGGTGGGCGGGTGGGGGCGGGCTGTGTGAGTGTTTCAGCTCATATCCTGTTTGTTTAGACTGCGCGGCTCTACGAGGGCAGCAAGGTAGCGGCTCACTGGGTTTAGATTGTTTGTCATTTGGCATTTCAAGTGGAACTAACAAGCCTATAAAATGGTAACGAGAGGAAGACGGGAGGAGGGGGCGGAGGGGCAACCTGGAGAAGAGAGAGAGAGAGAGAGAGAGAGAGAGAGAGAGAGAGACATTCAGAGGAGGTGGGAGGAAGGAGAGAGTGAGAGAGCAAGGAGGGAAGAGGTGAGGAGAGAAACAAGAGATGGATGGCTGGAGACAAAGGCTAAGAGAGAAAATGAGAGGTGTAGGTATGAGAGATAGGAAGAGGTTGAGTGGGAGAAATTTCATGTGAAATTGTTTGTGAGATTTGGTAACAATATCTGGTTATTTCATGCTCGCGTGGATCTGCACCCCCTCCTCTGACTCCTCTCTGATTATTTCTCCTCTTTTCAGTCGAGCAGCAGTGATAGGATGCAGTTGGGGTGTTGAAGCCAAAGCTGAAAGGGTCAGCGGAGTTTCACAGTGAACAAACACCTTCCAAGAAGCAAAAAGCAGCAGCTGCCAGAGACATGTAAGCAAGGCCACGTACAGTCCAGGAGTCCCCCAACACAAAGTCTGAGTCTGAGACCAGACAAATGCAGCATTATTACAGCTTCAATAAGTGATGTTTTGATACAAAGAATATTAAATCATAAACGAGAAAGTCAACAGCAGCACCAAATCCGCTGACAATTCTTAAAACTCTATATCTCCATGTGTGTTAAGCTACTTTTAGCACGCTGTTTTGTTTTTGGACTGCGTTGGATGAGTGACAGAGTTGCCACCTACAATCTGTCTCACTTAATACAAATGATATGCCAAGAGGGAACAGAGAAAAATACAGCTAGCGACGTTCTTATGTACTCTAAGTCTCCATGAAGTCAAACTGATGACTCATTCAAATGAAACCAAATTTTACATCCAATGAAACACTTTCTGTCTTCTGATGCTGCCGGAGCAGAGTGTTTCCTGTTTGATACAGTCTATGAGTGATGGCCAGGTCTCACTGATTACTGTACAAAAGCACAACTTTAGAACTTTTTGCAGTGATTTTAATGAAACTGGATCAGATTTTATACACAATATATTTGCTGCTTTTTCCTCTGATTTCCTCCAGCTGATCAACTTCAACTCTCTGTGATTTACAGTTTCCTGATGGACAGATAGCTTTAGCCTAACCATTTGCTAAAGAAGCAAACTGCTAAATATCTGCTGGTGATTTACAGACTGTCCTGATGGAAAGATTGCCAAACTGGCTGCCGCCATCTCGGCAGTCCTGCATCTGCCTCCTCCTGGCTAATCGTCAGCTGGTTGCTGAAACAAGCCACCTGTGATGGAACCCACAAGTTCCCCTGTGGACACAGAGCAAGACAACTATGAACTACAGTTAGCAAAACAGCAGCTTCAGTCCTTGAGTATCAATCAAACACAATCACTGTAGTTTTGTGCACATAACGGAAGAAATGGACTTGAAGTGTAGAAGTAAACTTTTGTTGCACTTATGTGAGTATAGTGGGAGTAAATTGTCAGGAAATAAGTGCGTGAGCCGTTACGCAGCAGCTGAATGGTTTAAAATAGAAGCTACCTGTTCTGTCAGACAACTGGAAAACACGGCAGGCTGTGCAGATGAACCTGGTATCACACAACAGCAGGTAATACAGATCTGTCACAGGGGTGAACCTGTGGAGTAGTTGTAACAAGAAAGCTATGAATGTGGACTTAATTTTGCAAATTTAAAATGATGTGGAAAAACAAAAACTGAGGTATGATCATCACTGTGGACAAAACACTTCTTTGTTTAGTTTTTTCAGCTTTGCTATAATAAATATCTAGTGCAGAGCCAAGGCGTCCTTACAAGACAGAAAATACACTTTTATAGTTTAGTTATGTGGAAGAACAACACAAGGTGAATGTATTACAAAGATGTTAGACATGTATTAAAATATTAGCTCCATCACAACATAAAATACCCATGGTGCATGTTTGATCGGCCGGAGAGAAGAGTCTAAGAGTTATAGATTCATTAGATGTAACCAAGCGGCAACCTCCAGTGGTGGAGGAGGCAGTACATCCAACATGGCGACGGGCAGTCACATATTTTCAGCTTCAAAACAACCCTTCAGAAACCTGCAGGTGACGTCACTCAGACTCTGTTCATTCTTTATACTGTCATTGGATGTAACACATGAACTATTTTATATTAAAATATTATTTGTTTTGACATGAAGCCTTTTGTATAAAATTTAGAATTGAAATGAAAGAGTGTCACAAGTCTATTACATACATTACATTACATACATACAAAGTCATATTACAGTTATTTAGCAGCACTTTAGGCTTGTCCTGAGTCAGCCACCCTAATGTCTATAATGCACAATATGCAAAGGGGAGAGTAATATCTGTATTCTGACTATAAACATCAGTGATCATATTATATCAATTACAAATGATCATCTCAAATAATGAAAGATGATTTATTCAGTGACAACATGACTAAGATTTATTTTAGTCAGACAAAAACTAAATGTTACATTAAGCGTGAAAACATCAGGGCAACAAAAGTCATCTAAAAAAATGGTAAAAAGTAAAAAGTTGTGAACGTAAAAGGCAGCTGGATGGGAGATGTGTGTGGTGGCAGGCTGACCAGCTCTGGTTCCAGGATTCAGGTGGGACAGGTGAGCAGAAGCACTCCTGCATGATAAACTCAGGGCGTGCTCACTTCTCAAACAGCTCACGTGCCCCACCGATACTCAGACCTGGACGAAGCACACAACTCCATTACTTGAGTCAAAGTATAAATACTCTTGGTCAGATATTACGCCCATAGAACTTGCAGATCCTGAAACTTGTAGAATACACTCCAAAGGCGACAGAACTTTTTGTGAATTTTCGTCTCATTTGACACCACCCACCCTGGCAGTGCTCTGACAGTATGTGTGGCGTGATGTGGTGAAGCTCAGTCCTGAGACAGAGAGCAGAGAGAGGCTGCAGCGTGATAATAAATGACTGACAATGACACCAAAATATTAATCTGGAATGAAACAAATGTTCACATCCCTCGTCATGCTTCCTTAGGTTGGACATCAACTTAGGCGGTGATGAAGTTTGTGTGCACTAAACAGAGCAAACATTTAAAATGACATGCATCTTTTTTCATTTCAAAAATCTCAAACATGGACTTCAGATATGATTGAGGGTGCTCTGGTGAGGAATCATCATCTTTATTACTGTCTTCCTTTGTTACTGTCCACTCCTGCCAATGACTCCCCATAGAGGGCATCGAGAACCCCCCCCCCCTCGCCCTCCCTTCATAGATGATGAAATTCGGGGACATCCTCCTCGACCAGCCTTAACGGTGATGTGGTCCCTGGATCCTCAGGACTCGATGACTTCGCCTGTCTCGTCTGCTTTCTCTCCTCCTGATCTGATGGATGTCAGGCATCTTTAAAGATGATATCATATTTTTCATGGTCAGAAATAAACTCAAAATCAGCTTTAAAGGCTCATTTCACATCCTGAATTGCCAATGTTTCTCATATTCTCTCCCTGATCTCTTCTTCACTAAATCTTCCTTTCTGTCCCTTCTTCATCTCTCTTTTCAGTCGGGAACATGAACCACACAACAGCCCACAGTTGCAAAAATATCAAATATATTAAGGTTTTGTTATATGCATAAGGTTAACTTACATATAGTTTATAGATTATTCTGAAGGAAAGAACATTTGAATCATTCTGATTAGAAGATCCTTTAAAGCTCTTTCACATGTCTGAAGTCTGAATGTGGACTGTCATTTTTCAGACATCAGAAATACATGAAGCTCTGTTAAAGGGCGACTTTCTTACAGCTGTGACGGCAGTTCTGTAGCAGCTCGCTCTGTCAGTCGGTTCACAAAAATTTTGTCACTCTCTGTCGGCCACAGTTTTCACCTTTGCACTGCACTGATGGTTGTTCATAAAGACTGCAGAGCTCATCAGACTGGGTGTGCACAACTCAACGATAGCAGCAAATGGTGGCCGACACAGGACAGAATGTCACGAGATGAAGAGTCAGAGAACCACCAAACTAATTAGTAAACATTGTCTATTATGTAGATAGTAGTGTTGACTAAATGGTAAATGGACTGTACTTATATAGCTCCTTTCTAGTCTTCCGGCCGCTCAAGGCACTTTTACACTACATATCTCATTCACACACTGAAGCCATTGGCTGCCAACTGCTCATCAGACAGGAGCTAATTCATTCACACACATTCACACAATGATAGCACATTGTTCGAGAGCAATTTGGGGTTCAGTATCTTGCTATGACATGCAAAAGAGGAGCCAGGAACGTACCGCTGATCTTCTGATTCTTCTGATTCTTCTGATTAGCGGACGAGCCGCTCTACCTCTGAGCCACAGCTCCACTTTAAGTGGTGTGAAGATGAGGGATGCTGGTGTTGGAAACTTGATCTAATCCAGCCCCCTGTGAGAAAAGTTGAATTCTTTCCCAGTTAAAGTTGACAGAGGACAACATAAAATAGTCTGTCAAGCTTGCAGCCAGTAACACACAGATTTGGACATGCTAGCTGCACCTGCAAAGTATTCATTTAAGGAAAGCGCTTCCTTGGACATCTGTAAGTGAAGAAGTCTGTTTTTATTTCAAGAGGTGGAAAAAGGTGAGTCAACGTTCACCGTGGGCAAGAACAAGACAGTATCAAGTCAAAACGTCGGTAGGCTGAAACTCGGAGTTTTATAGTTTTTTAATTTTCCTGTTGTGACAATATCTATATTTTCCAACCTCCTGCAAGCTGAACTAATATTAGGAAAACAAAGAGCAAAAGTAAAAGACAAAAGGAAATTTGTCAAACAGTGTGAGTGATTCAGATAAAGGGAGAAAACATAACTGCAAGCAGCTGCTCCAGCAGCTATGCAACGTGTCAAGCCGTGTACACTTCACACAGGTACAATTAGGACTTGTCTACCCACTGAGCCATTTTGAGCTAAAGCACACTTCCTGTTTGTCTTTGCTGCCAACTTTGTCAAAGACAAAACGCTCTATAATAACTGACCTGAGGTGACATAACTGCAGCAACGTTCAAAGCATTTATTCACTTCAATATAAAGCCTGCCTTACACTGTGAGTCAAGAGCGGGTCTGTTACTGATATTAATGCAATTAATGCAATTTCCTGCTCATCTACTGTGAAATGGATAACAGGACTTGTCTACACATCACTGCATTGAAATGTTTGGTCTCTGCAGTGTGCAGCATTCAAACTCACAAACTGGATCAGTGGAAATTATGTCTGGATTTTTTGTTTTAAAAAGTCATGAACCTTTAAGTTATTGTGTTGTGTCAGTTTCAGGCTGAAAAGCAGCTGTGGCCTGATGATGGCGAATAAAATATTGGAATTTGCACAGAGATGCATTCTTATTGATCTGCTAGGAAACTGTGATTATGATTTGGTAAAATATTATGTCATATTTTGTTGGACTCTGCATTATGAGCCTTTTAGTGTCAGCTCATTAAGTGTCAGCTTTCAGCTCACTGTTTTACAGTTGTTATACTGTTTTGGTTCAGTCTCATCGCTCTCATCAACCTGGTTTCCAGCAGCAGGCAGCTGTTTACAGTGAAAAAGCTGTGATAAACACGCTGTACACTACCTGCCCAGCAGTAAACAGCAGACAGACACAGTTAGAGAGTAGCTGGTGAACATAGTGGAACGTTTAGCAGCTAAAGAGACAGATGTTTGTGAGACTGATGTTAGGTGAGACCAAAATAGAGATTTTAAGTTTAAATTCATGATGAGAACAGAAACACAACTTCAAATATGTCATTCTAGCTTGCCGCAGAGTTTTGAACCCAACTAGCCAAAACAGCTTGATTCATACATTTTTAAAGGATGAATGAATGACTTAAAACTGAGAAGAGCACATTTATTCCTCAACATTTTAATACTGAATACATCATAATGTGTTTATAAGTTCTGTCATATTTCAAACAGAGCTAAGCAACAAGCCATCTTCTTTGACATTGTTTCTTTGTTGTCCTCAGTATCTCACAATCCGTTGCATGCTGGTTGTTTGATTAATGGTGCACTTGGGTGACCGTCATTAATGATGGTTATGTTGTATTTACTACATAACTTTCACAGTCAATTACAATCTTTCATATGAAGTGGACTCTAATGGAAGCTTGACAGACCTTTCAACACATCTTACTCTCTCCATTCAGTACCATTCATGATGTTCTTGTTCTTGGTAGTTGCTTGGATATGTTGGCAATTGTCTAACATCTGACATTCTGGATAAATTCATGATTAACCTGGAAGTCTACATGTTTTTGGCAATAGTCCACTATTTGTTGCTTTAAAGTAAAAAAAAAAAGTATTATGTTTATTGTAAATCTAAACAAAATTAACATTTAGCGATTTAATGAAGATCCCCCAAACATACTATTCGTTTTGAAGTAGGGGCAGGGTATGCTGCTCTGGTGAATGATGCTGTCTGAATGCTCTAAATAACATCTGATTAGGGAAGGAGGTGCAGGTTCAGCCAACTAATCTCAGTCCCAGGTTGTCCTCTGAAGGACAAGTCTTAGTAGAACACACTGCTTGGGTCATTTGTCTTGACCCAGGAACCCTGAGAACCAAGAAACCTTCTGATCCATGCAAATGTTTGGGAGTGTGGGGCTTATGTGTAGAGGTTGAAATGATGCAAATCATCTTTACTCTGGGAACATATACTATGTCTGATGAAATATTCCTAATCAACCACCTTTTCAGCCTTCATGGAGCATTTAACCATATCCCATTCAGTGACTATTCAGCCTTGCTTATACAACCACTAAGTGAACCTGGAGTTCAGGATATTTGATCACAGATATGAAGAGGTTTGGACTGATGGTGGTGCTGTCTAACCAAACAGTCTGCCTACTTTTCTTTGACTGAACTCCATCACAGTGACACCATTATTTTCCAATTTCTGACAAAAACAAACAGACAAAGCTACAAAATGAATGTGAAATAAAGCAAAAGAACAGAGTGTATCTGATGTTAATAACTTTATCGGGCTCATTCGCTGCACTAGAAGATCCATTTGATCAGTATCATCAAACACGGGGCTTGACAAGGAGCAGCAAACAAGAAGCCATGAAGCAATGTCGCAGCAGACGAGGGGATTCCTGTTGGGAATTTACATTTGTTTAGAAGTTTTGAGAGGGCGGCATGTTTTATAGATAAACCACATGAAATAACTAAATATTAGCACACTAGTTACGCAACTTGTCTTTCGGTGACCCAGCTGATGTTCCTTATAGATGTGGAGAACTTTCATTTTGATGTCAGATTTTCAGGCTTATTGAGTCACGTTCATTCCGGAAAGCGATCCAGGGATTCATCCACCAAAACAAGCTGCCACAGCCTGGATCGAGCCCAGCCTGAGTTGTCTTTCTTTGCTTATCATGTGAACACTGGATACATTTAGTTATATATAAGGAATGTTTCCATTCAGCAGGCCGTTCAAGCTACTGATCTGTAATTAGGCTGTATCCTGTGAAGGGTGTAAATGTAAACTGACATGATGGTTTGTCAGTAACAGCCCGTGAGACAAACAACAATGGATTGGACATTAAGTCATGCTTAATATGCATGAACATGTGAAACAGGTGAAGAATAACTGAGCAAGGCTACAGCTGTGTAGTCGCACACATTTAAACTTTCAAATTACCTTTATTTCTTTTTTAAATTATGAACTTTTGTTCAAGGAAATGTTTCTATTTGATGTCTCTTTTGTGTCACAGTCACAATAGTGAGACCACACTAACTTCTTACATGTAGTATTTGTGTTTTACACTTAGAGAGACCAGCTGCTCATACAGATAAGGAGGCTATCACTGCATCACTCACATTTACTTGGCTCAGAACTCAGCCCGTCTGCACAAGAGTCCAAATTGTATGACTGTGTGTTCTCTCTTCTGTCTCATTGTTTCTTCAAATAAACAATCTGACATTCATGAGATTGGTCAGCAGTGTTGAGGTGAGAAAGCACCAGTGATTGTCTAACTATTTCTGTCACTTTTCATGTGCAACACTATGAAACTTCCATAATAACAATAATAACAATGAAACTTAATAATGGCAAACTCAATAATTGCCATTATTTGGTTTGCTCTGGGCTGAATGGGGAAGAATTTGGCCCCTCAGGGCCTCCCTGTTATTGTTCTGTGGTGAATATGAATGCAAGAAGAGAAAATGTTTGGAAGGCCTGCCTCCTGTCTTCTGTCATAATAAAAATGTCATTTAATAACACATTTCTTAGACTTTCCTGTTCTTAAATTGTTTTATATTACAGTATGTCTGTGCTTCTGTTGATTTATTTAAATTCCATGTGTTTATTGTCTGATCTGTGCATATCGTTGCATATTTGAAAGGTGCAATATACACATAAAATATAATGTAAAAAGTTGATTAAAGATTGGGTTACATGCTTTTTATACTTTTTATTCATCAGCAGTAATATTTGCAGCAGGTTTACTGAAGGACCTGCGCAATGTTTACAATGGGCCCCAATGGTATTATGCTATTGTCAGTGCTATTATCAAGCTATTATGGTGGGACAAAGCTGCCGTATAGGGAGCGACGCCTGCGAGCTGGTTCAGGCAGACAACTCCAGCTGCACTACAGAGAAACACACGTGACACTTTGGCACCTTATTTAAAGCTGCAAAAATCGCTGCCCTGCATCAGCAGTCCCAACACCACCCCAGCACCTACCTGCAGGCTCCGGGGGTTTAAGACATCTGCTCCTCATTATCTCTACTTATATATATCTACTGCAATAAACATTCCAAACGTGAGTTGTCTGACTCTTGACTGAAACTGTATCATGTTATCATGTGACAGACTCGACACTGGACAACGATACCATGTACACTGTGGCCCATGAAGTTGGAATACAATATTTTGACCTCTTCTCATGAAATGATTGTGACAATAAGATTTATTCTTGATACATAAATACTTTAATGATCAATGTCTTCCAAACTTATCAGAGTGAAAATGAAACCACAATGAACCTGATAAAAAGAGGAATGTGTCTGAAAACAAAATTAATCCAACTTTATGGGCAACAGTGTACTTATAACCCAACCATTGTTATTGCATATATGACAAGAATACCAAAGAGAATAAGAAATGACTTGAGTTTTTTTTATGAATAATAGTTTTATATTATTGTTTTAGATTGCTGCTGACAAATTCATATAGATATAACACAAGGCACTGTTTTTAATTTAACATGAGTTCTTCTTTGATCATATGAATATCTTGATCATCATCTGAATCACTCACAAGGGCAGGTTCACCACCCACCACCCACCCAGAGGGCCTATTCTCTCTGTGGGCCCCCCTCCACCCCTCCAGCCCACGGACACCAGTGCAACCCCGCTGCCCACACTGTCTATATTCTCGCCTCCAAAGCTGACAAAAGTTCATTTTAGTCTGTGAAGTTCTTTTTTCACCTGCCAAAGTCGTGCTCACCGACTTGATATGCAGCTAAATATAACATTTGTTGAGGACAGCAACATCATCAGCATTTATAAATACGGACAAAATCCATTAAAATAATTGCATTAAAAAGATTGCAGATGATTGTATCCTCTGTGTTGGTGGTTACTTTGTTACCCTGTCAGTATTAGCCAAGCAGCGTGCATAAATGTATCTTAAAAAGGTAACACTGGCACATTTACACTAATTAAGTCAGTTTACTGTGTGTCAGGAAACGTAAATGAATGAAATCAGAAATTTAAAAATATATATACTTTATCACTTACTCATTGCAGAGGAGTGTAAACACGTTTCACGAAGCTTTTTCACATTCTCTTTACCTACAATAACAATTATTTTTAATAATAATAATAATAACGTTTAATACATTTTACTGATAAAGTGATTTTCTACACCCAAAGCAGGCCTAAAAATACACAAAAGAGGATAAATAAGGAAAAAGAAGATATGGATGGGTAAAAATTATAAGCACATTGTTTGTGCCATTATTGTGCCAAGAAATTCAATGATTTCAAGATACGTTTATTAAAGTGTGAGGAAAGAATGACTGTAATGAAGGAGGGAAGAAAGAAAGAAAGAACGAAAGAGAGAAAGAAACAAAAGGTTGTGTGCATCATAGCATGTTGTGTAAGCATGGCTGGATTAACCTATCAGGGAGTGGCAGGGAAATAAAATCAGCTGCTGTCATCATTAACCCCCCTGTATTCCATCTACTCTCTAAGAAATATATTGTATAGGCTACAGTCTGTCTATCAGTACTACCTGGCTCCAGATCATAGCACAGTTAAATAAACAATATTACTGTATAAGCACAACAAGTAAATATTAAACGTCATTAAACCAGAATGGGTTTGAAGAGTGAGTGCTATAAATGGGGAAATTAGCTATAGAGACCAAAACTGTTTTTGTACCAGGCTGTAAACATGTTTATTTCTGCTGTTTGACATTTTAACATGGGGACTTATGGAGACTCATTCTGTAGCCAGCCTCTAGTGGACGTTTGAGGAACTGCAGTTTTTGGCACTTCCACATTCTTCACTTCATCACAGCGGTTGCTGCTTGGCTTAAAGATAACTGGGACCCTCTTCAAGACAGACCCTGAGGGTCCAGTAATAACACAGGACTTGTCCTATGAGACTCTTATCATGTCACATGTTGTATCACATGATCCTAAAATACACCTTACACCCTCTGAAATGAATACATACCGCATAAGTGCAAATCTTGAAGCAATGAATGTGTTTACTTATACAGTATGATTAATGTTTTGATAGGACATGATACATATATGAGTGGTATGTGTTGCTGTGGATGCCTCATACGGTATTTGCTGATCTCGTGGTAATGATTTATCTTACTCAATGTTATATTTTATACATTCTTTCTATTTTCACTTTATATATATATATATATATATATATATATATATATATATATATATATATATATATATATATATATATATATATATATCATTACGTTGATGTCTATTTTTTTTCATGGCTGAGTCGGAGGACAGTTTTTTTTTTTAATTTCTCATGTAGCTGTACTGTCGTTTCGTCTTATAAAGAAAATATTTACAACAGTTTTAATGTGATTTTGTTAATTTCTGATGTTTTTTTAAGTGTTGAATCAAACCCAGTTTTAAAGCCACATATTCTTCAAGTTAAATTAGTTGTTTTTTTTGTTTTTTTTTTTTGGTCTTTTTTAAATGAAAACAAATTGTGATTGTTGATTGAAAAAAATCTCATTTGAGGTTTTCAGTGAACTGCAGCAACATTCAAGATTTCCATCGGGGTCTAGATGGTTAAAGAGGACAGGAGTGAGGAGGCCGTAGCTCCTAGGTGGCATTTTATGTAATATGACATCATGTCATAACCAATAACCATAACCATAACCATAACCAATCATTACTTCAAATGACCATGAGCATCATCAGCACACATTCTTGGTGGTCTTGTTGTTGTATTTAGACCCTACAGTCAGTTTGGCAGTAGACCTCCAGGGTTGAGGCAGAAGTGGTCACAAAGAGATTCATGACACCATTGCAAAAGCCTCTTTTGTGATGTCACGGTGGTTGTTGTTTGTTATGATGTCACAGTGCGTCTCACCATATGTCTCTCCCTGGAGAGAAGAGGCTCTCCACTGATTAGCTGAACAGCTTGTTGCCCAACAGGCCATGAGGTTGAATGACCTCTGGGGGTGAACAGAGAGGCATGTAATTTGCTTGATGGGACAAGGTTGTAACACTTACGTATGTGTGTGTGTGTGCCTGTGTGTGCCTGTGTGCAAGTGTGTCTGTGTGTGTGTGAATGTCATCATTAAAATGGACTCACTGATTATGGGTTGTGATTTGCAAGTGAAGCTGAAAAAGCTGTTAATACATGAACAAAAGCATTCTGCCAGTCATTGTGCCTGTGCCCTCCCTGTCGCTCCGCCGTCTATACAGCGAGCTGATCTCATGCTCATGATTCTGTGCAAACAAAACCAGATAGTTTGGTTGAAATTCTAATTCTATTATCTTGTTTCTCCTGTTGTTGTCAGTGAGACTAATCTGTGACACTCAGGCATAAGCATTTTGCAGACGCTCACTCATAAAAACTCTCTGCCATCTCAGCTGCTTCCATCGCCAATTATAGAGATTGCATGTGAGGAAATTTCAGCACACATGATGGTAGTGAGTGTGTGTGTGCGTGTGTGTGAGTGTTGTATATATGTATGTGTGCCTGTGTCATACTTCTATTTATGGTTGGCCAACCACAAAAGTGTCTGTTACAGTTCCTCTCTCCTCCATTTATACAATCATCCAGTCCAGCAGTGCACCACACCACACCACAGCACAGCACTTTGCAGGACGAGCACTGAATCCACACCCTATCTACACTTCAAGCACTGAAACCACTGGAGAGCAATAAGAGGCGTTTTCAGATCAGAGGAACTTTTTCAGAGCACTAAGAGCAGCTTCCATTCATTGAGTCCACGCTTCAAGCAGTGGGAATGATCGCAGTTCATGGAACGTTTTCAGAGACTGTTTAGCTCCTACTTCAGAGTAGATACTCTCCCGGCAGAGGAGAGCCTTGAGTGATGTAAGCGTACAGTGATTGGTTGAACGCATGAGCCAATGAAACAACCACCACTTTATTAATCATAATCTTTCATTATATGCTGCCAAGTTATGTGGTTTGGTCAGAAGGGTACTGTGTCCTCGTCCACCTTGAACATTACCAGTAGAGAACTATCCCATACTGAGGAATCTGGCCAGATAGAGCATTGTCCTTCTCTTACCATGTCACGTGTTGTTAAAATGACCATACTTCCCTTGGTGGATTATGGGGATACAATTCATGCACTGACTTGAAAAGGAACCCTTCAAAAGCTTGACATAATTTATCATTTTGCTATTTGATTTGCTACAAACACCCCTATAACAAACCAGTGTCTTCTCTATTCTCTAGTCGAATGGTCTTCTTCTGTACACTTGTCATAACATACACTGGTTTAAGCTTATTTACAAAACTCCTCATGGATACTTACCGCACTATTAAAGTCAGTTATTGCAGCCAACATATCGGCGGGCAAGCGGTCTTCTTCTCACATCAGAGTAAATCCAGTACATCCTTTGCTCTGTTGTCATTCTGCTGATGTTAATGAAGTAAAAAACACTAAAACTGGACAAGTTTATCTCCATCACTGCTTTAAAGGCGCACTTAAAGCTTTTAACGGTACGTGTAAATGTTTAAATGATAACTGTGAATCTTTTATGTCTGTTTGATCTGAATTTAGTCTACCTGATCTTTCCAACACAAATGAAAATAAATACAGCCAAGCGATGATGCCAGAACACAGTCCAAAACTGTTTGCCACCTCTAAAACTTGTGCATTAACTTAATGTATCTTGTTTGTTTACCCATTCATTAATGGACAAGCGTTTAGGATTTAGTGGGATCTAGTGGTGTAGTTGTGGATTGCAACCTCCTTGTTTCACTCTCTCCTGCCAAGCTTGAAGGAGAAACTACAAAAATACAAAAGGCCCTATCTAGAGTCAGTGTTTAGTTTGTCTGTTCTGGGTCACTGTAGAAACATGCAGGAGTCCATAGAAGAGAACCTGCAGCATCTGTAAATATTAAAGGCTCATTCTAAGGTGTCAACATAATGTAAACATAGTTATGAATATTATATTCCATTTCTGCAATGTTCTGTGAATAAATGCTCCTAAATCTGACACATGGACCTTTAAAAGAGATTTAAAAACAACAATTTGTAGAAGTATTTCTTTGTGAACAACAGCTTGGTGCAGTGACAGTGAGTAGTTCCCTAGTGTCTTATCATCACAGTGAGGTTACCACAACCAAAACCTGTGCTCACATACTGTATCTGACAACCTGTGGTGTAGCCTGTGAGTTGCTGATCAAAGAATAGTTCCTGCACATGAGCATGCAGTAAATTGATAATTTTGTGTTTGATATGTTACAGATTAAAGTAACGTTACATAATTTTTTGTTTATTTGTTTTCAAAAGTGATTTAGCACCTCCGAGTGTCATCGCACTGTGGTAAATATGCATGTATGCATATACATATGTCTGGATTCAGTCTTCAGTCTTTTTGCCTCTGTCATGGAGGCTGCAGCACCTGGTCACATTGCCTGCTTGCCCAGCTCCAGTTCTGGCGTGACACTAGCGCCACTCCCTATCTCCATCTTCCTGGTGGTCCTAAACGCATGTGGTACATTCAGTAACACTCCCCCGGTGCTCTGAGCTCACAGTCAGGGCAGCCCAGCTAACAAACTGAGCTAACATCTACTGTAACAGCAGCTACAGTTGGCAGCAGTTTACTTCACTGTCCATCAGGAAACTCTGTAAATCACAGAGAGTTGAGGCGGAGCAGCCGGAGGACATCAGAGGGAAAACCAGAAACATTTTCTCCATAAAATATGATCCAGTTTCACCAAAATCAGTCAAATAGCTGGTGGTGTGTGACTTAGTGCCGTAAAGTGTTACGTACTTCTTGGGGGTGATTGTACCCAGAGCACAAAGTTATTCATCTGATTATAAGTCAGTGTAGCATCAACAGGATTTAACATTACACTTATAGCATTTTTATGGTACAAAATGTACACAATGTTGCTTTAAACAACCAGGATATAGTGTATTGATAGGCTCCGTTTTTTTCTTTTAACTCTAGTATTTAGTATTTCTACTGGATCATAAATGATTGAGAAGGAAGCTTTCAGAAACTCTTACTCATTTTGCCTTTAAGATCTGGGATCCACAATTAATTTAGGACAGATGTCAACAAATTCAGTTACATGTGTGTTAAATACCTATGTAGTGGCAACTTTCCATTAAAACAGCCGCTAAGAGGCTGAGTAGCCTCCTAGTGTGACGTGTTGGTCCAAAAGAAAATCCACATTATAAGTTTTATGATGTTTATGAACAAAATAGCAACAACAAACTTAAACTGGCATAACGACACACTGAACTTTGCGATATGAAATGAGATAAGTGCTGAGACGATAATAAGAATTGAGATGTGATAATAAATAGTGACACGGTCAACGTAAAATACTGGAGCCTGTCACTCTCTTTGTCCAAAAATCCTGCCACCAAATGCAAATAGGTAAAATAAGACGCGACAACGACCACACCCCCTGTGCCAATTACCAGAATTAAAGGTGACCTACAAACGTGTGATCTAAACAATTAAACAACACCAACTATATACACACATTTTGGCTCCCACAGTCTATAATCTCAATGCAAACACCTAATAATTTCAGACATGTAAGTGACTGCATTGTTGATTATAAAAACTGTAATGAACAAAAATTTCAGAAGTGGTACAGGTAAAAATACAGAGCACAAAGAATTATGAAGAATAATAGATACTAATTTTATTCAAATGACTTTTCCCGCTTGCAGTCTGCAGCAGATCTTTACAAGACACAGACACATGAATTGTTTTTACTACGATAAATGTGGAAACATTTTCATACTGCAGGCAGTGAAAGGGAAGTCATTCTTTTGTTATTCTGTTGTGGTCTTATGTGCAAATGAAATGAAAGTGATGCTACAGTGGTTTAACAGGTGGAGTCCCCGCAGCCCTCTAAATGACCCCACTTACAATACACTGCTTTAGAGAGACAAAATAACTGAAGGCTACATGTAGGGAAATAATATTGCATAATCCTCCCAAATTTGCTTCCTTTTATAGTTTCCACCTCATTCTTCTTCTTCACCAGAGGGCCACTGTAATGGTCCTAATATTAATGTATGTGTATTCAATGTATATTTCCTTTGGGGAATTATAATAATGAAAAAATGGGAAAATGGATTTGTCATATATAATAAACTAAATTACATCTGGTCCAAACTGTACATTCAAACCTGATTATGCTGCATAGAGACAAAGTGAAGCTTAACATGACAGTCAGAAAGTGACTGGATTGTGTTGTAATTCAGAGTTTCAACTGAATTAAACTTTAAATGAAGGATGTGCTGCAGAAGAAAGAGAAGACAGAAGAAAGAATCGTCATCTGAAGCCGAACGCCTGGGATACACCGCCTACCTCCACCTGTGTGTGATGGCTGCCTTGCTGAACTGCATGTGGTGTGCACACAGAGAGTGACGCTGCTGCAGCTGCCAGCCCTATATTCATACACCGAGTTTGACTTTGATAATAGCCATCAGTAATCACCTTGTTAACAAATGAAGATACTCTGTCCACAGAAATGCCAGAGGGCTTTTAATCTGAACTGGATACAGATGTTGAAATTGTAGTGAAAGGTAGAATGTTGCTGGTTTGATGTCAGTATGACTATCAACAGATCATTTTCATCATGAACATCACGTGGAAAAAATAGGTGACATGCTGAATCTGACTTTGTGTTGTGTGGCTGCTCTAACCTGTTAACATGGACGCCAAAATGAAAAGCAAAAGGACCACAGAGAATGCTGAGGTAGGCACTGTGGTAACCTTAGACCATTTTAACTCCCAACTTGGAGGTAAAAAAAATGCTGTTTACATTACGCTAAGTCTAACTGGCTGTTATACAAATATCATAGACAGTATAAAACATGGACATAGTCTCTGTGACATCACCCACAGATTTCTGATGAGCCACAGTGAAGCCCACAGTGTGGTGGCTCTGTCAGTCCTGTGTCTGCTGGCTCCTCACTAATCTAAAAATGGGCAGACGTGAATTGTCACCACCTTAATATAATTTGAACAGATGAGTTGTATATAAATTCACCCTCAGTACAGTTGTCATGAACGGGGAAATTAGCTATAGAGACCAAAACTGTTTTTTGTACCAGGCTGTTAACATGTTTATTTCTGCTGTGAAGTTGGACATTTTAACATGGGGACTTATGGAGACTGACTCCCACCATAGGAGTGAACTAAAGCTATTTTCAGGCTTTAAAATCCAAACAATAAGCTGAAAGATGCTAAAAGAATAATAAGAGTTGGGTGATAATTGTCTGTGAGTGTGTCACTATGAGCGACACCTTTCACGTTACATGCAGACATTTGATCTATTGTTGATATGAAAATATGAATTATAGCTCTGCTTTAAATAACAAGACTGAATTATGTTGGAGTAAAATGATTAACAAATGAAATCACAATTCATTAAAATAACACTCATCTGTTGAAACAATACTATGTTGATTGCTGCCAGAGCAACCAGTTCATGTGCAATAAGTAACCATAAAACAAGCATTCTTTCATAAACATAGCATGGCATCAAGCGATAGGTGTCTGTAGGCTGCATGAACTATGGTACTTTGAGCAGTGTTCAAAGCATTAAGCATGTTATTCCAATAGAGAGCAGGGGAGGCAGTCAAATCCTCCAGAAAAATCCAGTTCATCTTTGGGTTCATGGTATCAACTTACTCAACAAAGTGACATTATTGCAATGCAAGATATTTGGACTCTTTTTTTGCTCTTGGTGGCAGATTTTAAAATCCACTTGGAAGTGCATCTAATGCAACACCAGAGTCTTTTGGGATTACATCAGAAATGTCAATTAAGACTTAAAATGTCTCAAATAATGACCTCAGTACAGACCCATGCTGTCCCTAAAGGTGACGATGATGATGATGATGATGATGATCAGAGGAGGAAGAGGAGGGGGAGGGATAACTCCAGTAATAACCTCAGCCTCCTGCTGTCAGCATCATGATCGCAGAACGTACCGGGACCCCTCTACCAGCGGAGCCGCGTCGTGATGACTGTCCGCGGGCAGAGCTGCAGCCCGGTGACGCTTGACATTTCCTTCATCCAGTAGTTGATTCTCCAAGCAGCAGCGCGGTGTGAAGCTGGAGCCTTGGCACTAACATTTACACACACACACACACACACACACACACTCTCTCTCACACACACGCACACACACTCAGAGGCTGCCTCTCCGGTGCGTACTTTGCTCCGACACATTCCTCCGAGGCTTCTCTTTCTTTCCATCTGGGGATTTGAAACTTGAAGGACTTTACCGTCGCAGGCAGAGAACAAAAGGCGGACGGGCGCACGGGAGGACGGTGTCGGTGCGGTGAATGTAGCGGCAGGCTGGGTGTCTGTCTGCGGGGCGCACAGCGGTGCTGCTGGACCAGCCGAGAACGCACCAAGTCCTGTCCCACATCCCCCGTTTTATCCCCATCGGTGTCCCGAACACGACAAAGATGATTCTGCTCGGGACTGTGCTTGTTCTTTTCTTCTCAGGTACGTTCACTGATCTGTTTGTTCATGATAAAAGAGAGAAATGTTCTTGGTGAACCTCTTGAACCAACATCAGTCTTTGTCTACATGGTCCTTGACTCGCAAGTTAGATGGAGATGAGGATGCAGAGTGGAAAGTCACACTTCATTTGTAGCCTCACATTTTGCTCCAAAGTGAAGACAGACAGTGTTAGTGCCTCTTTTTTGTTATCCACGCTGCCTCAATCACCCTGAGGTGCAGTTTTTTGGCTCATTTGGTCAATTTCACGCTCTTGGAGCCACGGGGATGTAAATAAGTGCAGCCTCTTTCTCTGTTTCAGCCTAACTTTTCAGCAGAGTAAAAAATGTTTCACATGGCTGTGAGTAACTAGTTCAATTCTCAACTATCATTTATAATTGATCTATTTTTCTGGCTGTGGTCCTGTGCTCTTAATACAAGCAAGACAATAAATCTCTCCGCTATTTTTTTCATCCTAAAACGCCACTAGGCTACGCCCTTCCAGCTCCAAACCCTCCACTGAAACTTTAAAGCGATGAGTGAGCCCAGAAACATGACTGACAGGAATCCAAACGTCAGGATGACAGTCCCAGCAGAACAGCAATATTTCATTTTTCATTTTTTTATGGATATCCAAACGCTCAAAGAATGCTCTGCGTTCTTAGAATATAACACACAAATAAAATGTTACATATACAATGTTTAAAAATTAGATCATTTGAAATATTGTAATTTTAATGCCATAATTTGTACAAATGATGCAGATGAAAAAGAGCATAAAAGCTAACAAATAAAATTATATCTAACATTATTTCAAGTTAAAAACAAAAACAGAAGACAAATCTTCATGATGAATATAAAATAAATACATGTTATGATTCGATATAAACATGAAATATCTAAATGTGTCATGTAGATTAAAATAGAGTTATTAAGTGTAAAATGTCTGAAAGAGTTGGATCGTCCGTAGCCCACAGTGACGCCCTGAACGTACAAACTCAGTCACTTTGAATGATTAAGATGTTGAACCACTTTATTTCAGGTGTATTCAAGCAGCTTGTCCCCCAGCAGAGTGAGGAACACATTCAGCCGTGTAATTCTTTGATTTTAGGGGCTCATGCTCTCCATGGGTGTACTACACAAGGACTCAGTGACAATTAAGACATTTTAAAGATTTTAAAGGGATTTTTTCCCACGTTGTTCCAGTATACGCCCTCACAGACACCAGAGAGACTTTTCCTGCTTATTTTAAATAGAGATTCATTTCAAGTTTCTGTACGTCACATGTTCTGTGTAGAACCACTCCAACTTGTTTTTGGACCCACAGTTTAAACATTTCTCCTTTTTTTCCCACATTGATAATTTTCTAATGATGACTCTCCACCCTGAGTGATAGAGTCGTGACTATTTCATGATGTCGTCAAAACAGTTCATGTATATAAATAGCACTGATAATGGGAAGGATTTTAGGCTAGAACACACACACACACACACACACACATACACGCTTTTCTCAAATAGTTCAGAACCTTAAATCTAGAATTAAATCTAGAATTGGACCTTTCTCATATTTGCGGCTCTGAGTCTGCGGTCTGTCATTAATGCAGCTTTTTGATGATCACCTGATGAACTCTCTGTTGGCTGAGAGTGTGATCTTGGTCTGATGATGACCCTGATAAGTTGATTCCTTCTTCTGTGTGTTTTAATATGGTTAATGTGTTCAGGAGGCACTGAAAACCTGTAAATGAAAAGAAAACTGAAAGGAAAAAAGACTGCACCATAAACGCACTCTTACAGAACTTCTCTAAAGGTTTGTTTGGAGCACAGTCAAGCCTAAAACGTGTGTGTGTGCTGAGGGTCATGGACAGGTAAAGGCTGGAGTTTTAGCACCAAAGAAACCAATTTATTACATTATATATAATACATACATGTTCACATCAGGAGCTATTGTGCAAAAACAAACTGATAAATACTTGTTATCAAAAATCATTCAGGTCAGTAAACGTGGAAACATCTGAAGGGTTCAGGTCAGAGGTCTGGACACCTTTCTCGTCACGTACAGTAAAGAGGTGATGCAAATCCTTGAGAAGACTTTTCAGATTAGATAACAGCAGTGGATTTGGCAACGCATCCTCCACATCGTAGATAAATATGGACATTTGAAACTGACTGACACAGGGAGCTTTTAAGTTTGGTCTCTCTCCAGATCATTTGGCCAGATTCTGATTCTGAGCGATGGAGAATATGAGAGGACACGCCCATATCTGGCTGTTGTTGGATGTTTTGTTTGTTTAAGTCCGACAAACATGCTGACGGAGCACTCCGGGGAGGAACCTGATGTTCCTTAAAAGGTGGCGGATGACGAATGAGTTTTAGTTTCGGTTAGACTCTCTGAAGTGGGCTTTCATTACCACTCAGTGTTTTTTTTATTCATACATAATGTGGAATCTGTACGGTAGAGGATATCGACAAATCATTTAAAGCTTTATTTTCTTTACACTGCATTAGCTGAATCTGTGTTTTTTTTTTTTTTTATTACGCTGGTTGTATGGAGATTATATCAGCGGTTTCAACCTTTTTTGTCCAACAGATGGCTCAAGTGTCCCTTCATCATCGTTGTTCGACAGTAAATCACCACTGTGGTTGTGGTTGATTGATTTTATCAACTTCCTGAATTGTTGATCTGTTTTTTTTTCTCAGTAATTTCAGTTTTTTTTTATCACCACTTGGAATGTCAGGAACTGGAAGTTTGAACCATTTATCCACATTTATTCACTCTCAGTAGCAGATGTTACAGGTCTGTGGAAGGCTGAGGTATGTCTTATGCAGTCAGTGTGTTATTGTGACATTAAATCAGCCTGGCACCATTGTGAAAACAGATTTGTCTGTTTATTTCCCTCCTAAACACACACATGTGGATATGTTATATCAAATAATCATTTCTACTTTTTCAATATTTGAAATTGGCGGAGTGTCTCCGCAGCCATGCCAGGTAAGAACATAAGTATCCCCCAGTGTACAAGTCCCCTTGTTTGGAATCAGTGGATTATATCAGTGCTGTAGCAGGACTAATGAAATTCCCCCATAGTGGCTTTATGTGAGCGTGGTCTGTACTGCAGCACAGCCCCGCTGTGTTCATTAGCTGTGTTAATGATTGTCCAGCTTGTAGTGACACTGTAATGTTGAGTGACAGCCTCATATATCTCCCTGTCTCTTGGCCTCAGGTTTACCCGCCCTCCTCCTTCTCTCTCTCTTTTTCTCTCTCTCCCTCAAGGCTTTCAGGTCGTGTCTGATTTTCCTTTTTTTTTCAATCTCAATCTAAATTCCCCCTTGGATTCAGCGGCGCGTCAGAATAAATTGTTCAAGTCGTTCAATGAGGAAGTGCAGTCAACCGACGCCGGTGTGCAAACACATTTGGAGCGGCGGTGGTTGACGTCTTATCGGTGTGCAGGCAGGTGTGCGTGTTTGTGTGTATTTTTAGGGGTGGGAGGGTGCGTGACAGGGTTCATTTTGCCGAGACACCACTAGTGGGTTTTTGAAGACCTATACTGATACCGATACTTAGGCAGTGAAGCTGCCCACAGGGTATATTTACCTTCTCTTTTAGATCATAACCCCTGAATGTACAGTTTGACCCTTTTGGTTCTCTGTCTTGAAAACTTCAGCTTCTGACTCGGAGCGATGGATAGAAAAGGTTTAGTTGTATAAATTAAGATAAATTTCTCTGTGTTGTCTGTCTGCCCTGTGATGAACTGGTGACATGTCCAGGAAGTAGCTCTCCTCTTGTGCAATGTCAACTTGGATTGGCTCCAGCCCCCCGTGACCCTGATAAGGATAAGCGGTTATGGAAAATGAAGGAATGTTTGTGTTCTCTCTACTGGTTTGAAGCATGCGTGGCTCTGTGTTCTCATACACCAGAATACATCAGAATTCAGCAACATTTGAATCATCTGTGGTCAGACTACACCTACACAGTTCAGATGAGGCAGATCAGCTGACTTTTTGAGTGTCAATAATTGGAAATAAGAAGTTGGAATGGCTACACCAGTCCATCAAATGGAAATGTTCTACATGTCTTGTGCATCATTTTATATACAATATATAACAACATTCACACTTTTGTCTTTAACCCACAGATTATATTTTTTGAAAATCATGACAATAATGATAGGTCCTTTTAAATAAGTCATCTAGGATAATCTAGTGATTTAGTATTGCACTTCAGTGAAAGGCCACATGTTAAAAAAAGAATGTTTCAAATCAAAGCAGCAGAGATATCACAGATATTGTGACTTCTAGCTCCAAAAAATCTGGTTCCTACATTACCCATAATGCAAACAACAGCAACTTTCATAAGAGCTTCCTGTTAAAAATGTCAATTTTCATTCAATAAAAAGTTCTCTGAGCTAGCAAGCTTGTTAATGGTAAGTTAGATTCAGATTATTTATACAGTCCCATCGACTCCAGTCTGTAAACCAGTGAGCTAGTCCGACAGAGGAGGTTGAATAAAAGTAAATGATGCAACACAGCTAATAAGCTATGACAGCTTCCTCCATTTTGGACTCTTTGGCTATCTTTTCTTACAAAGGTTAACACTGTCAAGATAAAGCTATTGGGCAACAGTGGTCAAGTTCACTAACTTGTGAGGCTATGCGCTTGTGTTCGAACCGCAGTGGTTTGGACAAATCTACTGGCCTACTGGCAGCTATGGCATGAGCTCTGGGACATGCAGAAATGAACACAAACAGAAGTGACTTCTCTAAAAAACCACGGTGGTTGCTAAAGATGATTTTTCATCTCATTTTTTATGATGGTAAACATGTTTTCACTCTTCTCCTGACTGACTTCAGTAATTTGAGCACCTTTTCTGGAAGTGCCTGCACTTTTCCAAACAGTTTTCAACAAACACTTCCTGTTCTGTGTAACTAAAAGAAATGGCCCTAGAAATAAATGGCAAACTGATATATTGACACATACAGCAGTAATATATTAGTCTTACGGTAGACGTTACCTCACCTAAACACACCACCTCCACCTATAGCTCATAAAACACACACACACACACACACACACACACACACACACACACACACACACACACGCACACACAGACATATGTGTCAGGTGTTTGAGAGTGTAGGCTGTAGGCTATATCACCTTGCTAACACACCTTTTATAGATGATTCCACAGCACTGCAGGGGTGTGTGCTTTGAACAACAGGAGTCCTTCCATTACAGAGAGAGAGAGAGAGAGAGAGAGAGAGAGAGAGAGAGAATGTCTTATCTGTATTGATCTCCGGTGACAGACGATGACGTCTATGAAGAGCAATGAGGCCAGAGAAATGAGCATCATAAACCTACTTTGATGATAAGTGTAAAAAGCTGCTCGGAATAGGAGAGGCGATCATCCTGGGTCAGAGGAGAGAGAGAGAGAGAGAGGAGAGAGAGAGAGGGAGAGATGAAGAGGATTAGAAGTGTGTGTGTTGAATGAACTTGGTGAAAGAAGTGAGGAAATCCATCTTCCTTCTTCTGTCACATTTAATGAAAAATGAGAAACTTACCTGGCCTCCATCCACCTGCTTCCATCTGATCGGGGTTCGGAGGTGTGTGCATATGTGAGTGTGTGTGTGTGAGTGTGTGTATGTGTGTGTGTGATAGCGTTCTTCTCAAAGGGAATAGTGTATCCAAGGGGGTAGTTTGGAGGTCTTCTGTGTGTTTTGTTGATAACTGGGATTTGGAACTCAAACACAGGGGCGGCAGATGGTGTGTTGGCTTCTGCTTCCGTAGCTGTGTGTGTGTGTGTGTGTGTGTGTGTGTGTCAAGTGTGTGAACAGTCGCTTGAGTGCTGTGTGTGTGTGTGTGTGTATGTTGGTGTGTCCTTACTCAAACTCAGCGTCTGACTCGAGTCAGTGGTCCCTGAAGGTACTGCTGCTCTCTGTGGTCAGAGCCTGGGCTGATCCCAGGTCAGCCGCGGCCTGACCTCAGGCCCATCTGCTATCATGATGACAGATGTGTCAGAGACTGGATTCATTTCTGTGGTTGGACCCACAATCCCAAGTTAGTCTTAGTCTAAGAGACTCAGGGAGGAACCTCTGCCAGACATTTAGTTTAGTTCTAGTCCTAAATATGTTTGGAAGCACACTGGCATGGCCAGCACATTTTTCAATGCTCAAGTCATCCTGTAGTGTCTCTACTGAACAGGTTTGTATCAGACTGTAACCCCTATGGCTGTGAAGTGAAGCCAACACGGAGGTGGCAAAAACTGCAGTTCCTCAAACGTCCACTAGAGGCTCGCTCCGGAAGTGAGTCAGTCTCCATAAGTCCCCATGTTAAAATGTCCAACTTCACAGCAGAAATAAACATGTTTACAGCCTGGTACAAAAAACAGCTTTGGTCTCTATAGCTAATTTCCCCGTTCATGACAACTGTACTTAGGGTGAATTTTTATACAACTCACCTGTTCAAATTATATTAAGGCTTAAAGTTATGCAGAATTAAGAGCATGGACGGTTTGACTGACAGATGAGTGCAGTTACAGCTGACTTGTTTGAGCAACCAGGCTTCATTCAGCCCGCCTCAGCTCCACCCACCTCTTTGACCATTTTTAGATTAGCCAGGAGGCGGCAGAGGCAGGACTGCCAAGATGATCACCACAATGAGCTTCACTCTTCACTCTGCGCTCTTCATCACAGAGACTACGTCATGTTTTATCTGTGGTTTGTATATGCAAACAGCGCATCACTGTCTGTCTTACAGCCCGAAAATACGACCCCCAACAGTTATCCTGTACACCTAAACTGACTTTCAGACCTTTTGTCGTGGAAACAGTCCCATATTGCCAGAACACAAGGGCTGGAGGTAGTAGCTCCTCTCATAAACAATGACACGACAGGAGTTCCTTTGCGAAGCGTAAAGAAAAATGGGAGGCATTCATCAGTGTCTGAGACCTTTGCAACCATTCAGACATTATCCATTATTTTGCTCTTTGATCACAATTATACTAATTATGGCTCCTCTATTACCTTGGGTTTTCATAAACAAGGAAGAGAGAGAAATGAGAATGTAGAGGCTTAGTGATTCAGAGTCTCTGAGTGTCTGTGAAATGTGATTAGAAATTTGCAGGTGACACGCTGACTTCTGTGCGAATTATTCTGGTTAATGTAGGAGAGCGAAGAGTGCTGGGTTGCTGGTATAAAGTGGCAGAGAGGGGAACCGTTGCTCAGCTCATATCGTTGACTTCCTGCAAACTGCTCCGCATGGTCACAATTTTTTTTTTTTTTTATTATTAGATTGGTTGACCTACCCTGGTGCTGCAGAACTAATTTTACCAATATGATGAAGTTTTTGCTCTGTTAAAAGGTCAGTCAGACTCCAATTACTGGCTCTCAACTTAAGCTTTTACGAAAGAAGCACAGAATATGGAGCCAAAGTCCATGTAGCGACCCTTAGATGTCCTCTAATCACAGTCTGTTTTCTGTCTGGTCCTGTCTGTCTCTCCACTATAGGAGCCCCTTAAACTTCATCCATCAGCCACAAATGGACCCGTCTTGATATCATGAAAGCTGTTACTTGGCTTTGGTGTGGCAGTAAGGTCGGAGTGCCTGAGAGCATGTTAAATTCTCAATGGTTGCTGTCAAACACATGTAATACACTTAAACAAGGTTGATATAGCTTATTTCCTGGTTTTATATAATAAGAAATCATAAGACAGGACCCCCATTAGCTGTGTTTTTAGTTCAAATGTACCATATTAGGGCTACATGTCTAGCATCACGCACACCCATGTCAGGGTTAGGGGTTAGATAATGTCTTTTTGACAGGGTCACCTTTGTGTGAGTGACCCAATCTGAAACAAACATTGTCTCCTGCAGAGACCTTTAGGAGTCTGACCTTTAATGAGTGCAGCTTTTCTCATCTTTCATTAGTTTATCCGAATGGGTTAAGGACCAGGGAGCTCAAAGACCAATTACATACACTGTAAATGATCTCATGTGATAAATGATCTCATGTGATATTGTTCAGCCAATCAAATCTGTGCTTTCCAAGCGATACACAGAGGAGGGACCAGAGGAAATTGACAGTCTGAGAAATAAGTGAGTCAGAGAAAATAATTGCACATGGTGTGCTCTAAAAACAGTAAAGCAGACAGTAAAACCAGAGCTTTTAATCAATGATGGACACACTGGTAAGTGTTCATTTCATTTCATTTCCATGAGACCATGGAGATTATTAAAAGAGGCAATGTGAAGTGCCACTGACATCATGAGACAAAGCACAGAGCATCTTTTCTTTAAATATCCACTCAAAATATGAACAGGAGGACAGGAAATGAACAATCTAAGAGGCCAGTATGATCGATCCACCAGAATCCTAACACATTCATTCACTGTCCAACATTTAGCAAACAAGACAAAAAAACAAAAACAAAAAGAATGTCCAAATCCCAAAATTGAAATCTAAATCCAACCCAATGAATCAATATATGAACAGTGGCATATTCTGGTCCAGCTCATTTAAAGCACAACCAATGAGATAACATGAACTACATTTCTTTCATCCATCGTGTATTCAAATATGGTTGAAAAGCCAGTAAGTGGATCTTGAATTCCAAGGTACTTCCAAATTCAAGCCAACTGGGATACAAAGCTCTATGAACGACTCCATCTGCTTTCAAAACTGTGTGATAAGATTGTAATCACAGGATAAAGGCAGAACGTTGGTGGACGTTGAGTTGGGAATGAGTTGTTGAACAACAAATGTCTAGTTTATTGACAGGCCATAAAATAGATCAGACTGACAGTGTGAACGCCTCCCAATGAACTAATTATAAGCTACGACTTGTTGTGCTTAGGGTTTGAAATTCGATTTTTTCCTCCAGTCATTCAAATTTTAAATTAAAATTAAAATAAAAAGTAACGACCACTGACCATATTCTTCAAATGACATTTCTAAAGAACATAAAGAATCAGAATTAGGTTTTCACATACAAGGAATTTGTCTTGGTGTTATTGGTGCATTAAAAAAATCAAGTTTTAAAAAAATATATACAATATGGAAATATATTATGTTTTAAAATGAAAAGACCTGTACAGTTTGTGCAATAATATCTAAAGTTGTTGGATACCACACTCATATGTAGTTGTGGTTTGTCTGTTCTCACACTATATGACTAAATACTTGTATGATCAACCGCGAGGAGTACATAACACTTCACACTACATCACACAGCACCAACTATTTGACTGATTTTGGTGAAACTGGATCATATTTTATGGAGTTTCCTGATGGACAGTGAAGTAAAATGCTGCCAACTGTAGCTGCTGTTAGCTAATGCTAGCTCAGTTTGTTAGTTGGGCGGCCCGGACTGTGAGCTCAGAGCACCAGGGGAGTGTTAGTGTTTGTACCACATGCATTTTGAACCACCAGTTTTCAGGCCCAGCGCTCCGGCGAATGTTGATGGGCGGCAGCACCGGTGTTGAGTCAGAACTGGAGCTGGGTGAGCGGGCAGAGGATGGCAGAGGATTTCAACGTAATGTTGCTTTGAAAAGCTTCATGGAAATGATTTTACAAAACGGACAGCTGGTCCAGTCACATTTGACTTTGCATGTTTAGATACTAACGGTGCTAATTATCCATTAGCGATTTACTGTGGCAAAGTGCTAATGAATAATTGAACTAGCTTCCTGTTCATTAACTGATTACCTCAGTCTCCAAAATGTTGTCTTCATTCGTCTGAAGCTGACATGGCATTTAAAGGATTATGTCTTTATTTTGTCTCTTTGATGCTAACTCATTGTTGCACTCCACAGAGCTCTATTTTCCAGCAAACACTGTGGTCTGAGACTTCTTTCTCCCCTGAATTGTTTTCTTGGATGTTCAGTTTGGGCTTGTAGAGACGGCTGTCTTTTCTTTGTCTGTTCATTCGGCTGTGGTTGCCATCACATCTCATTCTAACCAACCAGTTATTCCTCCCTTTGTTCCAAACAAACTCGAAATGTGAAACGCATCACTTCCACTTCTCATCGCAGTGGTGGGAATACTTTCACCCAGAGAAACACTCTTTTTCCCCTGCTTCTCCACAGCTCGCTCTCAGTCTTTCTCTGCCAAATAAAAGAGGAAGATATTTTGGAGGGGTGATAATAACGGCCAGTTTATTCTGACCAGGTAGAGTCAGTGAGACTATGCAGTTGTAGTCATAGAAGTGGAATCACATTGTGCTGTAAACTAATTCAGCAGCTTTCAGATTAAACACAGCCCTGTGGCACACAACGTAAACCACACTGTGAAGGCCAGGAGGAGCCGGCGCTGTTTGTTTATGGTTATTATATCAGCACCTCTGAATTGATGTGGTAATGATTTATTGATGTTGGAGAGCATCATTAATAGGTGTTGAGCTGGTGTTGGAGCTGCTACCTGTGACAGGTGAAGCACCCTCAGGTGATTGTTGTATTGACCTCTGTATCACACTTCGTTGCCACAGGGCAGTGAGTGATTTGTTTATACATTTATCTGACCTTCACACACTATACAGTATATCAGAGATTGTTGAGAGAATTACGATCATAGTGTATCCATATTTGCAGAATTACACTGGCCCAAGAAGGTGGTGCTACAAGATGGCATATTATTATTATCAGCTATGTTCATGAGACTGAGCAAGAATTGCTATTTTCTGATCACATGTACAGCTGATCTTAATAATAACCTCATGAATTATGTGTTCATGGATAAGCAGGGGATCACTTCTTCTGCGACACTGAACAAAAGAACATCTTGTGATGATCTGCAGGCTTCTCTCCCGCCTGTGTGTGTCTGCTTGTCTCCCACTCTGTATTTAGACACAACTGACAACGTGTGGATTAAGTATGTACGTTCAATTTAAATCACAAAGGACAGTGATATTGCTTCTAATAAATATATAGTAGATGAGTAGGGTGGGTGAAAGCTGAATTTGAAAACTGACGTTGAAATGATAGCTGCACATAGCTGACTGATCTCAGAAAGTTGAAACATTCTAAATTCGTGTCTTAGCCTCAGAATTTTAGTCAGGTTGCATTTTTCCATTGACATTGTATGACTTAAAAACGTGTAAAATTTCTGTGACAGCAGCAACAAAAGACTGATATGAAAGAAATGATTTGACATTTTGAGAAATACACTCATTTATTTTTTCTTTGTCGCCAAGTGTTAGAATCTCATATCTGCAGCCAGCAGCCAGTTAGCTTAGCTTAGCAAAATGACTGAAAACAGAGGGAAACAGTTAGCTTGGCTCTGCTAGCCAGCTAGCCACACCTGTATGGAACCTTCCACAGGTAAGCAGGTTCATTGGTAACAGGTGATAGTATCATGATTGGGTATGAAAGGGGCGTCCTCAAACAGTTCAATCGTTCACAAGCAGGATGAGGCGAGGTTCACCTCTTATGGAAAAACTGCAGACTGATTTCACCATCTGCAATCCATGATATCATTAAAAGATTCATAAAAATCTGGAGAAATCTCTGCACATAAGACGGCAAGGCTGAAAACCAACAGTGACCTTCGACCCCTCAGGCAGCGCTGCATTAAGAAACTAACATGCTTGTGTAAAGGATATTACTACATGGACTCAGGGACACGTCAGAAAACTCCATCTACAAGTTAAGACTCTACCATGCAAAGAGAAAGACATACCGACAACTTCTCTGGAATTTTTTTGGAGTCCTGGTTGTTTTTCTCTTCAGTAAATTTCAGCTGATCGGCCGCTGCCCTCCAGCACCTCAGACCAGCTGCTGACAAACAGCTGGTCAGAGACGGCCGGATGGAGGTCAGAGCCAGTGTGGATTGAACAAAGCTGATGCTTCGGTAGCACTTAACATGCCGCTCGCACCTTGCTGTTGATGTGGATTAAACCTGTCATGTATCTTATTTGTTGAATTTTAAAAAAGACAATTTGCGGTTGGACTGCAGGGTTATGAGTCAGACAATTTCTTGGCAATGAGTGGTGACTTCTTGCAGTTTTCTCACTATGAGGTTGTCAGGCACCCAGCCAAGAATCAATTTGGCACATACTGTAACCTCCGTGAACGTGATTTTTTTGTTTGTAGAAAAATTAAATGGTGAAAATGAAAATGAGTGTGTGTGGATGTAATTTGTTAGATGATGAATAAGGAATGAGAAGAACACTTGTTCCAAAGCGACCTGCCTCTTAAATCTGTATTCTGTACACTTGCTGACCCCGTCCCTAAGGCAAGTCAATTTGTTTAAATGGGAGAGTGTGCTCCAACATGTATTTCTCCTGGGTGTGACTCAGAAAATGAAGCGTTGCATTCCGTTGAAAACATGGCTGAACGCTTGGTGGGAAACGTGACCCGTGCCTCGATGGATTGAGTGAATGTTAAACAAACATGCTCAGCCTGAATTATCGTCTTCCTCGAAGCTGCTCTCCAGACTCTTCTGTGTATCCACACAGTGCTGGTGTGCAGCAGATGGCATACTGGATGTTCATTGTTTTCAATGGGAAAACAATGATAAACTCCAGCAGCACTGATGGAGAGTGCCGCTTGCCGCCTGCAGACACAGTGTGGCAACAAAAGTTTAATCTTCCCTTCTGCTGTCTATTGATGACAAACAGGTTTTTGGGAAATTCTACCAAAATGGTGGAACATACATTTATTTATCAACATGTACTCCTTGTTCTTCTCCAGTGAAGATAAATTAGTGAAGAGATTTCTTTCTCTAACTGAACATTTTGGTGTCTGGGAGGAAAAAGGCCTCCTGCCAAAGTCAGGGTTAGCTAAACAATTTCACTTCCATGCTTGGCCCTCTCTTGGCAACGTTCACTGCAGCTTGGACTTCCTGTGGGAACACCTCTTGAGAAACTCCTAAAGGGGGCTACCACCACAAGAACAGAGCTACAAACACACTGTGGTTACCTTATTCATTTGAGTGGGAGGTCCTGTCACAGAGCAGGCTTGGCACTGTGCGCTGTGTTTGACACTGTAGAATGATGTGCTTTTACTCTTTCACCAGCACCGAGTATAAAATGATAACTTCAAAGTCACATTTGTAATGATGCAAATTACTGACTGTAAGAGTGATGTTGTGTGGCTCACTCTGCCTTTAACAAACACCATTTGTGACAAGCCCAAGACCTTTGTGGATTAAACATCACCATGATGAAGATCTAAACAGAAAAGTGCTGTGCAGTATCTCATCTTCCATGTTCTTCACCTGTAATCTATGGAATGCCATTTTAGTCAGTATTAAATGCATAAATACATAAATCAGAGTGAAATAAACTACGGCTATGAAATAAACCCTGAAATAAATAGATAAGGCAATAAATACATGACAATGTTAATGTATATATCAGTGAATGTATATAAATGAGTCAAAATAGTTCAATAAATAGCCTGATATACATAAAAAAGGCCTTTTTTAAAACAGGACTGCTTTAAATGAGAAGTTCTTTTAAATGAGGAGGATTAGCACACATCCCCCGATGGAGGTTAATTCAATTCAATTCAATTCAATTTTATTTATATAGCGCCATATCATAAAAGAAGTTAGTTTGCAGTTTGTTGATGGAAGACAGGAAATACAGTATCAACATACAGTATCAAGGTGGTTTGGCTCCTCCTGACTCTGCTGGCATCCTCAACTCTTTATGAAGTTTAGTTTAGAAGGTAGTAAGAAGTAACCGCTAACTGCTGCTAGCGGGGCGAGCGGCACCAGAACAGGAGCCACGTGAGCAGACAACGGAATAGGGCTTAGCAGCACGGCTAACAGAGCTTGATAGCTGCAGCGACAGCTGCAATCTGGCAGCTCTGTGAGATGATCACGCTCCCTTTATATGACATGAAAATGAAAAGAGCGGGGAAATAAATGTGCCATTAAATAAAAATCTATTTATTTATTCATTGAACTGTACTGACTCATTTTTATATTTAAAGAAGGCATATTTATTTATATTTTTATTCATTTAATACAAGCTTATTCTCAGTGAAGTGTTCGAGTAATGGGGTCCGTACCAGATGAAGGATGCGAAGACAAATGATAGATGAGCTGCAGCTGATCCCGTGACACTGACAGTTGCTATAGTGTATCCAGTGTTTGCCCATATTGGAACTTGCTCTGGATGAGAACATCTGCCACATGCTGAAAACAAGTATCACATCCAATTAGTACATCATCATGAATCTTTTTTTTAAAACTATATTTGGGCAACAGCTTTGGTGGTAAGCAGTGCTCAGGTTTTCTGCAGTGGATGTGGAGCGACGGTGTCCTCTCACATTACTTTCTTCTGTGTATTCCAACAGGAGGCTCAGTGAAGGCCAGCAGACAGCGCAGTGTTTTTGATGTGGTATTAGGCTGTCTGGAGCACTGACACCGAGCCAGAGTGGTCTGCTTATGCTGGATTCACTTGTCTGTGTGGCGTGAAATAAAGCTGTTTTGATTACTGTCACAATATAGAAAAATAAATATCAAAGCATGACATGATCTATTGAGGAAAAACACCATGAATGAATGACATAACGCTGACTTTGCTGTTCTTTTTTTTGGACTCTGTTAGATTTCTCTGTGACCTCATTTGATCTTCAAATTCTAAAATGAATATTTAAATATTTCCATGTCATTGTTTCAGGCTTTGACCGATGAGATATGACATGTTAATTACTGAGTTTTAGAGGTCTTGGTAGGGGGATTTTGTTGTTTTCTCCAGGCTAGCTGTTTGACCTGTTTCCAGCCTTGATGCTAAGCTAAGCTATCCTGCTGCTGCTGGCTGTAGCTTCATATTCAATGGACAGATATGAGGGTGGAATCTTCTTATCTAACTCGCAGCAAGGAACTGAATATTACTAATTATTAAGAATATTGTCTAACCATTCCTTTAAAGGTCCCGTGTGTCAGATTTAAGGGGCTCTATTTATAGAATATGGCAGAAATTCGATATAATATTGGGTGGCATGGTGGTGCAGTGGTTTGCACTGTTGCTTCACAGCAAGAAGGTTCCTGGTTCAAATCCCTTTCTGTGAGTCTGACTCTATATAAGGATTGTCATGTTGTGAGTGGGTGAGGTGGGGGGTTGCAAACAACAACTCCACAGCAAGATGCAACTGCAGACCAGTCATCTGGTATGATGATTAATGCCACGTTTTTTAACAGAATTATAACTCCACACTGTTCCTCTGAATGTCACATGCATGTGTTGGAAGTCTTATTGCAGCCGATTTCTATCCCAACATTTTTTCCACCACGTGTCCTGGACTCTGTTGGAGCTTTTTTTCCCATTCAAACCTCTAAAGTAAATGCATTGGACTGGATTGTTGTGATGTCAAACAGTGAAATTGTTGTATTTTGAGCTGGCATTGTACTATCTGAATGACCCTACACATAAAAATAAGACCACATGCTGCTTTGAGCTTGGTTCAGCCACAAGTGAGAGAAAGTACGCCAGACAAAATCTCTCTACACTGTTGTGTGTGTGTGTGTGTGTGTGTGTGTGCGTTACTGGCAGACATTGTGTGTGTGTTTGACCCATAGGAAGCTGCTAACATCGGAGGACGCTGGCTTTAAAGGGGAAAGTGTTTCCTGTGCACCAGAGATGTTCGTGAATTTGTTCGCAAAACTTTGATGATGTGACGCTGGCGCGAGCCTCTGGTCTGGATCAAGCCGGTCGGGCTGAGTGGTTAGTCTGATGTGTGGACAAAGTGCGTTGTGGCGGAGTGTCGGGATGCGGCGCTCCACAAAGGCTGTTTGTTCAACCAACAATGTTTTATGTATGTGGTTAGTCTTTCATCAGCACACTCAGTATTCAATTTACATACTGTCTACTGATCCGGCACTGAATGTTAAGCTGTTTATGCTCTCTCAGCCACTTTATTCTGACACCAAGATGTGTGTGGAAGTCTATTGGTATATGTGTGTGTGTGTGTGTGTGTGTGTGTGTCTTAGACAGATTGCTTTGCCCCCTCCGCCCCCTCCCCTGCGGTTGCGCAGTATTGTGTTCTGGTAGTAATGATGGGTTCTGTGCCTCCCAGTCTCCCTCCCAGCAGGACACACACATAAAAGGGTCCTTCTCAGGGCAGCCATGCCGTGTGTCTATGTGTTTTCTTTTTGTGATTGTGGGTATGGGTGTGTGTGTGTGTGCATATGTGCACATCTTTGTGTGATTCTAAGAACATCATTTTCGGTGGTGCATGCTGATTGTGCCTCATACTGTGCGCGTGTCCAACCCATCAAGGTTCACATTGGAACGCTCGCTCTCTGTCTCTGCCTCTATCTCTCTCGCTCTCTCCTTCGCGCCCACCTCTCCCTTTTTCCATCTATCTTTCCGTTCCCCTATTTCTCCTCCCCGTATGACATTTCTGCTGTCCTCAGACAACTTCTCTGCACTTCCCCCTTGTGCGTATCAGCTATTGGATTTTACCAGGGGAGCCTCTCCTTTTTGCTATTGCAAATCGAAGCAGCCGCACTTCAGAAAATAACAGTTCCTCTTGGAGAAAACTTTGGGTTCCACACAACCTGTCTGCACATAATGAATGAAAACTAGCTTAGAACGAGTGCCAGCATCTTGGCTGAAGAACATCCAGTCTGATACAAAAGAAAAGGAAACAGAGAAGATGAATGAAAGGAGAGTTAAAATGAAACACTCCTCAATGAAAGTCAGACTGGAGTTGAAGTAACATGTGCTACTATTGTGCTACTGCGTCTTGCTATTTGGTCCACAGTGTTCTCTGACCTGTTAGTGGGCTTTAACATCATGGAGCAGTATAAACAAACTCTGGCGCGGTTAAGTGTGCCTGTTTGGTTCAGTTGGCTGGTGTGAAAGCTTTAAATTGAATTGATGTGGACCAAAGAACCAGGGTTAGGGGTCAGGGTAATTCTGCTTACAGTCAAACTCTGTGGTGTGAAAGCCAAACAGAGCAAATACAGGATTCTGAGAGAGCATGGAGCTCTATCACAGCATGAATTTGTATCTAAACTAATATTAAATGAATGCGATCTGTTTCTAAACTTCCTCCTAAGCCTGATTTATTTTAAGTCTAGATTATATTACAGTAGTCTACGAGCCATTTTTACATTCTGGAAAAGAAGCATCAGGAAGAAACATGTTCATTCCAGTGAAGAGTCCTGGGACTTCTGGGTCCGGTTCCAAAAGTAAGAAACCCTCATTCAGAGTGCCATTAACATTTCAAATAAAGTAAACAACTTCAAATCCAGCCATGGAACAGAGTCTTTCTCAGCACTATGTCATGTGGCTCAAGGATGGTTCTACTGTGATATTACAGTTTATTAAACAAACAGCGTTTTCTACATGTTTGCAGGCTGAACGGCTCGAGGTTCGTTCAGACACGTCTGCAATAACAGCGAGACAGAGACAGAATTCTTTTGACAGCAGAGATTACAGCTAGAAAAATGACTTTACAAGAGAGTGTTGGTGAATTTTATGGATATGGACAAAACCAAGTTATGATACCTGCTTAGACAGACCTCAGAAAAAAATTTAAAAAAATAATCTATGTGTATGTATATGAAAATGTATATGACGACTGACAGTTACCAGAATTTGGCTCCATCTATGTAGCACTGATGTTGCAAGGTGACAGGAAAAGAAGAACTGATTTACACTTCTCAGTTCATTTGGAGTAACACCCACATGAAGTGGATCAGAATTAAAAGTCAATGTATAATTTTCTTTTTTCTTCAGTCTGAACACATGAACTGAAAATCTCTCCGTGTTGACTGCATGAGATCTTTTGATTGACATCGAAAAGGACCAACCGCTGCTTTGACGTGACATTATGGAACAGTAAAGTCTAACATGCAGAAGTCTTGCTGTTAGATTAAAGAGAGCCGCTGCCACAGACTGTCTGCTCTAACTCCCTTTCTTTCTGTTTTCTGAGCCTGTCCATCGTTGGCATTATGCTGCAATTGGTAAATGTTGTGAACGACAGTTAATCAATGTTGTGAATGACAGTTAATCTCCCGGAAAGGCCAGCCTCATTCATATAGAGGTGTTTTAAGATGAAGCTCAAATGCAGTTTTCTGGCATTACGACAAAAATATGAAACTAGGGAAATAAAATAAATGTCTTTCAACATATGTAGTGCGTTGCCTGAAAGGGCAGCTGCACCACCTGGAGTCCTCCTGTACATGTGCTGACGACAGTGAGTGAGTGACAGAGACGACATGAACAGAACTGTTCCTTGGGTTACTGTAACCGCTTCTAATGGAGATGAACAATTACAAAACCACTTAAAACAACAATCAAAACATTTCCCTCAGCAGAAAACATAAAAATGATTTCTAATCCAATCTAATCACCAAATAGCTCACTGCCACAATGTGCAGCATGTGTTAGCCTACTGTTAAGGTACTCAGCGAGGCTATTACACTATGAAACCCATTTACTGCGTAGTCTCACAAACAATGCTGGAGTTGTTGGGATAAATCCTTCCCTCACCAAGTGCAAAATAACAACCAGAAATCATAAATCCTCCAATGAAACTAAAGTAAGAACTTCTCCAACTGTTCAGTGTTGTTTTGTACGTACTGAAGTGACCTTGTTTTAGTGTTTTCTTTGTCACCCTTGGGTGTGTCAGAGATTGTTTTTAAAGTAATTTCAGTGTGCATTAATCATCTCAGGAGTCACAGAAATATTATATTAACGTGTGCAACACAAGTGAACCGAGGTGTGATCGGGTCAGATGATATCCTCATCTATGGTTTCACTTTGAAGAAGCACGAGAAAATCTGCTTACACCGCTAACAGCACAGATAAAACAGACTGATAGGCAATGTCATTCTGTGTAAGCGCTGTCTCACACACACTGACATTTACAGAAGGAATCTTGTTACCATCCTGTTTATATGTTAGCCCATTTATATAAGATTATTATAAATATTAATCTAAATTTATCTAAATAGCTACAGTATATAAAACATAGTCTAATGTTAAGAATATGTTACAACAATTACCCCTGTTTAAAACATTCTGCTGCAACAGCTACTTTGAAATATGAAATTAGAATTAAAAATTGCTCCTTATATTATTTTAAACAATTTGAAATGCTGTTGCAGGGGTTTGCTAATACTTAATTCAATTCAATTCAATTCAGTTCAATTCAATTGTATGTATATAGCGCCAAATTATAACAAAAGTCATTACTGCATGCATACAGTTAAGAGTTTTTCATGAGTTTCACAGTTTTAGGCTCTTCTACGTGCTTTGAAGGGGAGGATGAGGCGAGGGGTATAAATGTTGTTTGTGATCATTTTGTTTTTACTTTTTAATTTTAGTTTTAGTTATTTTCCTTTTTTAAAAATCTCTGTAGACTCATGAAGTGGATTCATGAAGCCCGAGGTGCACAAATTGTTTTGTTTTGTTCTAGTTTTGCATTTTCAACATTTTCTACTCACATTTGAACCACAACTAAAATTTGCTTTACGTGCCTGAACACACCATCCTGTCATTGTGACCTACCAAGATCCAGAATGTCTGACAAACTATCTTACTTGAATTTGATAAGATTCCGGTCACGTCAAGATCACTGGCAAAAAATTCAACCAATCCCAATGAAATTGGTGTGATTAGTGGATTCGCTCTCATTGACAAGCTGTCTTATCAAGTGTTGACCTTTGAGGGGACAGAGAACAAATCCAAAATGGAGGACACTAATATAGTTTATTAGCTGCTTTGTACAGTTCACTTTCATTTTGCAGACGGTTATGAGACAAAAGTTTGTGGTAAAAAAAAAAAGTCATTTTGTTGTAACTTACTATGAAGTAAATGTGTAACGGTGTAACAGCCGTCTGTGTTTAGATGTGAGAATAATGGAACCACACCTCCTCCTGTATGACTGAAGCCTGGCTCGCTGGATGGGCTCCGGTCTGTGATTGATATTTTGGCCGGCTGCAGCAACAATTGCTTGCTGTGAATAAATGTCAGTTTTGGTGTTTGTGAATGATGAATGATAGACAGTAACACAGCCCAGCTGATTATCAGAGCAACACTGTTTCAAATAAAATGTCACTCAGTTTCATCAAATCAATTATCTGCTTCAAGTAATTATTTGTTACTTCCGCCCTCGAGCTCTCTTTCCATAAATGATAAATGGTAATTTTGTGTTGTGAATGCTGAATCGGAAGAAGGAAATGATGAAACATGGCTTCATTTGTTTTTGGTTTAAATTAGCCAAATAATTTAATAATTTATCACTCCATTTTTCAATTCACATTCATTTTTACCCCTTTATTTTTATCAATTGATTTTTGTTACTTCGTACTTGGGGATACTAGGGGAGGAAAGTTAAAAAGTTTCCACTTTAATACGTTTTTATTGATCCAAATGGCAGCACGGTGGTGCAGTTAGCACTGCCCCCCTCACAGTAAGAAGGTTTTGGGTTCGGCTCCATGGATGGATGATCCAAATGGTTCACAGTGGTGAACAAAATGCCAAAACAGTGGAGAGAAAACAGAGCCTCTTCAGGAGGTTGCTGGCACTAGCCTAGCTGAGTTAGCAAGTTGGCATTTACCTCACCAGCTACACCCTAGCCCTGGGAACTACGTCACCAAGTGCACTTTCTGGTCTGCGGTTGATATGAAGTGTTGGGTTCCTTATAGCACGAAGTTTTAAGGAACTACAGGTGTTCATACTATAATAGTGTAATAATCTATTTTTATTTATTTTATTTATTATTTATTTATCTGACCTTTCCACCTCCGTCTTCCTTGTCAATCTTAAACACATCTCCCTCCACCTCCTTTCTGTCTCTTAGGTGTGTTGCCAGCCTCAGCACCCATCTTCCCCTTCCCTCCCTCCCCCACCGACTGCGTTGAAGCTCATCGGGTGTGCTCCACCGATCTCCGATGTGAGGCGTTGTACCGGGGCTTGGAGCTGTGTGCGGCCGACGCAGCGGTGTCCCCGCTCGGGGAGCAGGCGGCTGCCGAGTGCCTGGAGAGACAGGACGCTCTGCTGGCCAAGCACCCGTCACTGTTGTCCTGCAAATGCCAGCGCGGCTTCCGGAAGGAGGAGCAGTGCCTGCGCATATATTGGAGGGTTCGCCTGCTGCCAGGTGAGTCACGCCTCTGTTGGGGCTGGGGTATGGGGGAGATGCATGCAAGTAAACAGCAGGCAGACACAGTTAGAGACTAGCTGGTGAACAGCTAAAGAGACAAGTATTACCCTCAGGATTGGTGGAGACCAAACAGACCTAAAGGAAGGTGAATGTTGGACTTTCATCCGGTTGGCTTTAAGGACAAAACATAGATTCGTTTACCAGAGGTTTGAATTTCACTTTAAATTTTCTTATTTCCTTTTCTATTAATTGTCAAAAAAAAAAAAAAATCACATATAAAATACCAAAACCAAGAATCTTCCTCCATCTGGCAGTGCTTTCTGATTTCTCTACCCTGTCTGTGGCTGTCAGCCCCAGACAAAAAGGCCTTGGTAATTAAAAACTTTGCTCAGACACAAGAAAATCGTGCATTTGTTTGTTCGTGATTCATCCACATTTGGTGCTCTGGTTAGTATTTCTGCCAGTGGACGGTGTATGTGGGATTGAGTCAAAATAAACCACAGCTCATGTGTTCATGGTAATGAAGGAACATGTCAGCCAGTCAACAGTGAGGTTCACTGACAGACAATAGACTCTTGTCTGTTTTAAAATACTTGTTAGGATGAATTTATTGCTGCTTTTGTTATTTTCATTTTTTTGTTGACAATCAGAAAAACAGACCATAATGCCTGTAACACTATGCAAGATGATTGTAGTGCTGTGTGCACCTCATATAGAAAAACAATATGCACAGGTGTACGTGTCATGAGGTGCATCAGAAGTGTGTGTTGCTATTTTCAGATGAAGACAGACAACTATGAGGTCATAATATCAAAGCTATAGATAAAACCATAACCCTAAATGTGAATGGAGAGTTATGTAACTATATCTCAGTCTGTGTGTTTGTTGTCAGATTTGCAAATGTGTAAAAAGATCTTGATTTCTGTGTTTGGATTTGAAAGTGTATTGAGGTTGGAGGACATCCGAGGAAAACCGGAAAACATTTTCTGCATAAAATATCATCCAGTGTCACCAAAATCAGCCAGTAAAGTGAGAAAGTAGTGCTTCTGTACAGTAATATACGCATTCTTCTCAGTGCCCCATGTCATTATTTTACAAGCTACCATAACTGTCAAATGCTGTGGAAACCTTTGCTTTGAAACACATTTACTGATCTATGTTCACATTCATAGAATTATTTACACGTATACAGATTGGTCTGCACATTTATAATGTACACATTTGCTGATCTATGTATCTAGATTAGAAAAACAAACTGTAGTCACGGTTATAGCAGCACTGAACAGGCAGTGTAGTTTGAATGTTAGTTTGAATAAATTCACGTTTATGTGAGACTTTCTAAGAACGTCTGTACTGTTTATTCCATAACCTTCATCAATGTGTCATAATCCCAAACCATCGTCATGTGGAAGTGGGGTCCAGTCACGCACACACATGCACACACACACACACACAGTAACAGAAGCATATCCAGAGTGCTGGTGTGATGTGTGCATCAGTAAGTGAGCTAACACTAGCCAGCGGACTCCTCCTCCCCTGTGGCCTATTAGTCAGCGGAGCATTAGTGTAATTACACACTCTTCAGTTCCTAACGCTGCTAGGCTGCTCTAGCATGTCATTACCATAAATATATAGCCTAGAATAGGATTTACATACATAAACACTTTACATGCCATTACATTCTTGATTGAGTTTGTACTTTGGAGTGTGTTTAAATCATTTGTAGGAACAAACGACTCGTCCACTAGTCAATCAAGGCTCTGCTAAAAGGTTTCACAATTGGACAAAAGCTGTCTTTAATAACACGAGGTGACTTTGGGTTTGCCCTCCTATCTTCCTTTTCTCATCCTCGTTTGGCCACACTGATGAGATTTAAATGGCAGAGGGACTGTACGCAGGTTGTTTTTCTAATGTTGTGGTGCTCGGAAATAAAGCCGCCTCTCATAAGAATTACAAAAATTAGATCAGCAACAACATCAGATTCAGTTATCTTCACAGCCCATGTCTTTTGAATGAAGGTTAAATAAATAATTTTACAGTTTGGTAAATGTATATTCGTTTATTTACGTCCTCTTGGAGAGAAAGATGACAGGTGCAGTCTCACATCTGTGTCAAGAAAAAAAAAGATTACTCCTCATGACTCCCTCTAGAATAACAAATCGTAGTTTCACATCTCTGCTTGCGTCTGTCTGTTTTAATCAAACAAATGATAGATAATGTGTTAATTAGCGAGCTTTAGAGGTGTTGATCATATTTTTGAATGTTAGAGCAAGGCTTGATGTTTTACTATTTCCAGCCTTCATGCAAAACAAGGTTAACCATATCTTGACTTTAGCTCCATACTTAATGCAAAAGCTTGAGACTGATATCAATCTTCACATAGCTCGGTAAGAAAAGTGAATTTCACAAATTATGGAGCTTCTTTTTTAAATGAGAAACTGAAGAACAATAACATCCTTTGTCACTTGTAGTCACAAATTCAGCCCCCCCTTGTACTGCAGTTATTACACAGTTTTATGTTAGCAATGAGCAATGTTTAAATAATTACTATCTACACACACACACACACACACACACACACACACACACACACACACACTTGAAACAGGTTTGACAGTAGAAACACACGCTATGCTATGATAAAACTGTCTCATAAGTAACATTTAAATAATGAGCATAAAATGTTATCCAAGATTAATTACATAGCCCATCCGGACAACTCGAGTGGCTCTTATCGGATGCGAGGCGCTGCAGGTGACTGATCTCAGAGCTGCTAGAGACCTGACTCTCAGAACACCGGCTGATGAAGACAAAAACACAGTCTTCTTATCGTCATCTGCTTTAAGCATTTTGCTTTATTTTACCTAAACTCACACAGCTCTGTCTTTGAAATGAAAGAGACATCCACCAACCCATGTCAGCTCCTCAACTGTGGTAGGTGGAGCCAGTTGGACTGTTTATATTCAGGACAGTTCAGACATTCATGGACCCCAGAGGATAAATCCTTAACACTTTTAATTCAGTTCCAGCATGAGGCTGACATGTTTGGTTTAGAGTAACATGGTGCTGATATTGTCCACAGATGTTCCTCACATGAAGAATCCTATGTTGAGACACCAGCAGGTCATCAGCAGTTTTCACTTAGCCACTGAAATATGTTGACATTTACTAGATAGACCTTTTTCACAGCAGCCATTTTGACATGAAATAGTAGATGAACACAGTGTGACTAATCACATGAATTAAGGCTAATGTCGTTGGTAACACCTGTGTTTACCTGTCAAAATGTCTGCCGTGAAAAAGGTCTATTGATTGGCATAAAATATGGTACAGACGTTTATGGTTCCCAGACAGTCTCCTAACGACTGTGATGATCTGTGCTTTATTATTGAATAGCAGCAGGTCAAAATGACTTTGAACTAATGACATTCCCATCAGCCTCAGCTGCACTGCGTGTTCAATGCTAATTACCAAATAATAGCATGCTAACAAGCTAAACAATGATAGTTAGCTTAACAAATATTATACCTGCTAAACATCAGCCAGTTAACATTGTCTTTCTGAATATGTTCGCATACTGACATTAGCATTTGCATTAGCATTAGCCAAGCCCTGTTGTGGTTAGGTGCGTAGCCTCATAGATCTGCTAGCAAAGATTAGATTTAGGTTAGGATTTAAAGTTCTGCCATTAGGTGTTAGGGTTACAGCTACAGAGCCCATGCACATAGGTGGTGTAGGTGCACACAGATTATGCATGCCTCAAAAAATGTATCTACGCATTGCGGGTACTGCGACTATGGAAGTACTATGTGGAGACCACAAAACCTGTCATCTGTCAGCTTAGGCTGACAGCTTAGGCTGCTTGTGTTTGATAGATAGATAGATAGATAGATAGATAGATAGATAGATAGATGACTTTATTCATCCCTGAAGGGAAATTAGGTAAGTGTTTGCTCCTTCGGGAAGATTGGAGATTGTTGATGAAGCACTGTGTTCACCTCTCTCTATCACAGTGAATGAAATATACATCATATGTGTACAAAGTGATTTCCAGAGAGTTTTGAAAGAAGACAAACACATGTGCTGCGGTAATTATAATTTAAAATATGTCATGGCTTGATTATGTACAGTACATCCCTCTAGTGTTGCTGTATTATGGTAAAAAGTTGAAATCTACAGCTGAGCTACAAATCAAAACCTGCACAGCTGATATGTATGTATCCACGTAGATAGTAGAGGATGTCAGACAGTAGTGGTGGTGTGAGCGGGGGTGTGCAATCTCCACTAAGGTAAGAAGGGAGACTCATAGAGGGAAATAAGGAAGCACTTTTTTTTAAATGTGCAGAAGGGTGGTTTTACTTCAGGGACCTCGCTGCACTGCAGGGGAAGCAGGGGGGAGGCCTTTGTTCTTCTAATTAGCTTTTGTAAAGTAAATGTCAATTGAGTACAGTGAACTGTCAGGAAATACACTAGACATCTTCATTTGGAGATAGAACAGAATCTAGATCACAGAATCATTTACTTCGCAAAGAGAGCAGCATGACAGTGAGGCCAGTATAACTGGGTTTGATCTGTTTGTCATTGATTTATGACTTCATTATAGGTTTGTGTGATTTGAACATACTGTATATGTACCTACTGCAATGACTCATGTTTACACCCATGAACTTCTTATCATTCCAGGATTTTCCACCATGGTCTTATCTCTTTCCTGTGTCACCATCTATTGTTATTTTTACTCTTCTGTGTGTTTACTGACACCTCTATAAAGTGATACGTTGACTCTTTGTGCAGCGACGTATGATAGGAAAATGATGCAGTTTAAAAATCTGGATAAAGCTTTCCATTTTAAAAGAGTAATCATTAAATATTTTTTAACAGTTGAATGCTTGCTAAATGCCTTGCCTAACCTTTTGATTTCAGAGACAAGTAGTACATCAGGTCAGATAACCGCCAAAACAACTGGTAGCCTTTCCTGTTTTATTGCACTCTCACAGTGCTTAGTGCTGTGTTAGTGCTGGAGAAAGGTCTGCCTGAACCCATTATCATTCTGATAACCTCTGGCTTGTTTTGTTTCATTAAACCAGTCACATCTTGGACACCGCAAAGGTCACGACAGTACCCTTGCAAAATAGTATCAAAAGATATTGTAAGTGGAAGAGAAACTTATGCCCATGAACTGGACTACTTTTGATGTGGCTGACTATTTATGATTAATAAAACAGATTTCAGGTATTCATTTATTTTCGATGCCAATAACAAAAATCAATTCTGAACTGAAAAGAAATACCTGTTCCAAAGAGATTTCTCTGGTTTATGTGCAATAATTAGTACACTCTTACTCAAGTCAGTCACAATTACTTAATTTATTTCAAGATTTGAATTGTGTCCATGGTGCTCTAGCACACCTCTAGATTGATTTAGATTTTCACCACTGCCTTGTGTTTCCACCTCTGTTCGAAGAGAGCAAATAGTTCTTGTGGTGTACCGCAAGGTTCAATCCTAGGCCCCATTCTTATTTGTTAGAATAAGAGATATAGCTGTTTTCTTATGATTTGGGCAAGATTCACCTGTAAGTGGTAGTTGCCAGAGGCATGAATGTTTTAAGTCATTAATCTTCACAGATCACCCCAGACTACAATGGTGCCCCTTCCAGTGCATTTGAGAAAGGTCACCTGAGTTTTATTGGTGTTTTTCAGTTACTTTTTGGTTCCTTTACCTCTGTGTTTGTCTACATGTTGCATTCTTGTGAACTACTGTAAATCACAATGTCAATGGTAACAATCGTTTGCCGATGTTTGTGTGTTCCCTTTTTACCAGGGGAGGATGAGCTGGAAATATCTCCTTATGATGACACACTAATGGATACTCGCATGGCCTCCTTAGTGGCAGGTAAAACACACAAACACACAGAGTCACTCATGTAGCCTCTGTTATGATTAGGTAGTTTGAGTCAGTGTCTATCACAGCAGTATTAAATGACAGCTCTACAGCTGTGTGTTGCAGTGAAACAGCTCAATGAATCACTGGGCCTCAGACATGTTAATCAATATGTATCAGTCAATAAAGATCCTACGAGTGACCACGTCTTTTCATTTGCCTCCTATTCCTCCTGTCTCAGCACAAAGACTTTGTACAAGTACACTCATGCTGGTGGTGCTGGGTAACTAACATTGTTATTTCATTTTGTTCTCAAATTGTTGATTTGTGAGCTTGTTTGTTTTTGAGTTTTCGGGCAAGAGAAGCACAGAAATCTGGTAAATCCTTTTAGGACAGTGATAAACTGTGGGCCTGATTTGAACCCAGGACAATGCTGCTACAAAGTGTAATCACTGAAAACCACAGAGCCACCAGGTTGCAGTCAGTCATTACATTATTTGTGCTCCATTTGAAGTGGCCCAAGGATCATGGCTAGCACTTGGGTTCAGCAAATATAGACTTCTGCTGGCCAGATTACCACACAATTTTATGGACATTCAAGAACTCCAGAGAATGATTGTTATTGATTTTTATGGCTACCTGATTTTTCTTCAACCATCACTCCAGCAGTTAGCTTTGATCAGTGCTTCTTACCTTGGCAGGTGTCTCAACTCTTTTTTTTTTTTTTTTTTTTTTAAAGTTAAATTTGCTGTAGCGATCATCTCATAATCTCAAGAAAATAATTCAAGCTGTTTTTGGCAATCTCCTTCATAAAGTTTCTTGATCTTAATGGTGGCTATTTGGTCAAACTTTGCAATTTGGCCCTCTCTTTGCCTTTTCTTGCCTTTTTCTTGCCAACTTTTCTCAAAATAACTCAGTGATTGGGGCGGTGCTAGGACGCTGCTGGAGGCCTCTACTAGACACAAAGGGCTGGAACTAGGACTTACTTCATTTTTTTCACCTCAATTACTGCCTCAATTTTCTTCAGAGGCTCTTCTTCTAGGATTCCTGCTGTTACCCAGTCTCACCATCCGGTTACTTACCTTTAATCTTTTTTGGGTTCAGTGTAATTTATGAGAAGGCTAGGAATAAAGGATGATGACCATCAAAGGAGTGAGAGGCAAGACTAGAAAAACAAGGTTAAAACTAATAACAAGATGAGATGTACTTTTTAAGTAATTGCTGTATGGTGCTTGGCACTTGTATTTTCTCACACACACAGGTGTTTTGTGCTCAGCTAATTCGACTTATCGTCTCTCCCTTCAGCCTCATCATACATGCAGCTGGATGGTGAGAACCAGTGCCTGAAGGCAGCACAGGACTGTGGCCTGTATGAGAAGTGTGGTTCTCTGCGATCGGAGTATGTCTTGGCCTGCACCAAACGGGTGCCTGGGACCAACCGGTGCAACCAGCACAAGTGCCACCGGGCCCTGCGGCGCTTCCTAGAGAGGGTGCCTGAGGAGTACAGCCTGGGCGTCCTGTTCTGCCCCTGCACTAACACCCTGTGTGGTGAGAGGCGGAGGAAAACTATTGTACCCTCCTGCTCCTACCAAGAGATGGAGGGTCTACAACCTAACTGCCTCCACCAACAGAGCTTCTGCCGCCGAGATGACCTCTGCAGGTTAGACATGAAGCCCAGACGTGTGGGGCTGATTCTGTTTGTTAACTTTAAAATTAAGCTATAAAGTGGCACTATTATATGTCAGGTTGGTTGCATATTTATTGTAGAATTGATAGCAATGTTATGTTACATTGATTGCATTCGGTACAATGCAATACAGTGTGTGGATAGACATTTTGTCCCCAGACTCAACAGTTTCCTTGCAGCTCTCTGCTGATGAGCATAAATTGTGTTGACTTCAGGAAACATCAGGAAATTTGGATTATCTGTGTGTTACTGAGTGATAAAAAATGAGGGAATTTAGGCTATTGTCTCTAAAATAGTAGTTCTGGCCAAAAATGATATTGCCAGTGGCTGATTGATCATCCATCTGTGACGAACACATTGTAATTAACACTTGGCAGCAAAATAAGATCACATTGTTGATATCTTTTAATTGGTATGCTATGTTATATGGATGATATTTGATCATGCAGTGACTAAATGAGTTCTAATAACCACAGTTGCATGGTTTGGATTAGAGTCAGTACAGGTGGGCATGACTAAAATGATATTACAGTTAATCCGTGGTCACACAGGACAGCAAAATGAATCTGCATGTCCTGTGAAATGCAACGGGTGGAGCTGGAAACTTGATGACATGGTGGTTACTTGCAGGGCTAGGTGGTGAGCTACTTTAGGTGGTAATGCTGCGAAGCAACTAATGAGCATGTTATAGTTTACACTGCATTGTAAATTATCACATGATTAAGTTTCCAACCTGCTACGCAGGTCCTCGAATGCTGGTAGGATCAGAGAGCAGTTACGTTACTCAGCTATAGCATGAGTTCAATTTAGCTGAAGTTTGACCACCAACTCTGGCAGAAAATCAGCATAAAGCTCAGCCACTCTCTTCATTATATTTCTCTGCATTGTCTAACTTGAGCTTTTGGTGTAACTACAAACACACTATAGCTAGCCGGGAACTTCCTAGCACGAACCAGCAACAGTAGCTTGTCAAGCTAGCTCGCATTTCATCATATGTGCCTTCAGCTCCTGTCTGAGGACTGACTGCAGCCGCGTTTGTGGAGCAGATTTTTACCTCCACAGAGTAGAGTTATATGAAATTGGATGGTGTGACATATTGTAGCTAATATATAGTTTCCTCAGAGTTCTGTACTGTGAGGATGGTTTGCTGTTGGTCCACAGTGCCAGCTCGTGTGTCAGTTCATCAAAGTTGAACTCTGCAAATGATTTTTCTTTTGTGGACGGATTTCTGTATATTGCATGAATAGATTTCAGTGAAATTTGACTAATTTAAATGCTGGTGTGACAGGGCCTTAATGATGATGATAGTGTATGCCATGATGGTTTATTTACTATCTTAAAGGCTTTCCACTATGCACTGTTTAATGTGTGAGGGAAATAATAACATTTGATACAAATTTAAGGATATTAAAAATTGGAACAAAACACCGAGCTGGCCCTCAAAAATGCACACAGAGCCCCAGACAGATCAGTGGATGCAAAGCATCTAAAGTATTGAGAAGAAAGAGAGAATGAAAAGATAAAAAGGTTAAATGTACAAGTACTAAAATGTGTCAGAACTTTTTTTAAAAAGACTTCGTACTGGGCTTAAAACCCCAACATACACATCCAGATTTCCTGCCCACTTCTTGTGTTTGATGTTGAGTTGTTGTTTGTGTTGTTGCCAGGTCCAGACTGGCTGATTTCCTTAATAACTGCCAGCCATCTCCTCTGACGGCCACCGGCTGTATGAAAGACTCAGCAGGCCTGTGCCTCCGAGCCTACGCTGGACTCATCGGTATGGGATGCAGGGGGCTGGGAGAGAGAGAGAGAGAGAGAGAGAGAGAGAGAGAGAGAGAGAGAGGAGGGGTGACTGGTTAAATTACATAAAACAGAAGGCAGCAGTATAATATAAGATATTATACAGTGGATCCAGCAGATAGGATGTTGCAGATGTATCCGACATGTGGGAGACCTAGAGGCCTCGGACAGTTGAACTACGGATAACAAATCAGGGGTGATTTCTGATCAGCATCTGAAAACTAGGCACCAAAACGCTATCCAAATTCACTCCAACAACAAAGAGAATGTTAAAACGTATGGCATAAGACTGATATGAAATTTAAGTAAAGCTGAAAACTATAAAGCAAACACACAGAAAAAACTGGCACCTAAAAGTTAGACATTTGAAAGAATCCAAGGACAGATCTGAAGTTCAGAAGAAGTGTAAGAGAGGACACATTTATGAACACAGCTGATGTTAGGGCTTCCTTTACAACCTGTCAAATCATTTTAACTTCTAAAATGCAACCTTCGAGCAGAGCAGTCACTGCTGCATCTGACACGGAAGCAAAGCAAGAACCTTTTGGACCCCACACCAAGTTAGAGCAGGACAACCAGAGAGTTCAAGTCCTTTCGGTTTATGTCAATCATTTTTCTTCATGCTGTCATCTTCTAATCAATAAGTGGGTGTGTGAAATGTATCATGCATCATCAAACTATAAGTCTAGACCTTAACGTTAGCTTAACTAAGCTACATGGGTATTTAAACAACTGCACTAATTTATCTTTGTTAGCTTAATATACCACAGACTAATCTGATTCCACTTACATAGATTCTTTCATATAAAAGTAATCAATGTGAAAATGACATAAACTGACATATAGAGACATCGCTCCTGTAACCAGGAATGACATGTCATGACAACTTTGAAAGGTGAGGTGTGGTTCACAGATTATTGCATTAATCTGAGTTTCTAAATTTAAATATGAAAAAGCATTTTCACCAACTTATAGAAAAATGCAGTAATAACACAAAACCAACTTTTTTAAAAATCCTAAAAGCAGCAAATTATGGTTCTGAAACAGATTTCTGAACCTCCTTTACCTCCATCCTTTCCTTTACTTCAAGAATGAACTGCAAAATATTTTTGGATGGAAAAGTGAAACTTTGAAAAATAGCACCACATGAAAACTTTAAGTGAATATTTAGTGTGTTTAGACTGACAGAATGAATAACCTCCATACATGAAATAAAGAGAAAGAAGTTTGGTTAAAGGTAAATTGTGGCTGACCCAACAGCAAAAATAAATGAGTGGACGGGTGGGAGGATAGATGACTGGAGCGGGACAGTAATGGCTGGAGAGGCAGACAGTGTGAACGAAGTGATCAGACGGAGAACAAAAGTGGAGGAGAAAAAGCGGCGGGAAAAGCGTGAGGACGCATAACAGCTGACAAGATGTGGACAGAGAAGTGTTGAGGGGCTTCCTGCGCGCTCTGACACTGATGGATGACTTTTCCATAATATAGCTTTGTTAAAAGCCACAACCAGCATAATCCTCATTATTACAGGAGGGTAGCCAGCCAAAAACTTATGACTCATGTAGATTGCCAAATAACACAGAGCAATGTGACCTCACTTCTATCATTGATCATTAGCTCAGTGTTTGTTTGTTTGTGTGTCCGCACAGGATGTATGCTTGAAAACTAATTCTATCTTAAACTGCCACAGAGAGAGCCAATTCTGTAGCCCCCAGCCATTTCCTATTCAAAAAAGTATCCAGTTGTCTCCAGTTTTATTTTCATACTTCATAACTGATATGAAATGATACTAGTGTCAGCCTGGACAGCCCTGTCTCCTACAAATTATGCTTATACTGCTGTATTTTTTTCTGTAACGCAATGCCGCTGGGATTAAGTTTTCTTTTAATTAAAACATGCCAAAAATATTTATACTAAATGGATCAGTAAAATGTTCACTGAAAACATTTTTTTTACAATATCCCAGGGCTTGACAGTAATGGCTGCCAGGTTGCCATTGGCAACAATTTTAACAAATTGGCAACCAATTTTTGTTTCTGTTGTTGTTTGTTTTTCTTGAACATATAAAAGACTGCAAATAGCAAGCATACATGCCAAAACACATAAATGTTTAATATTAGTTGCATTAGTGATATTTACATATTGCACACTGCTCACACTTCAGTGTATTTATTCATATTTGAGGGTGAACGTGACAACAGCTGCTGTGCTGCTATTTTGTATAGCAGGAACCGGAGGTGACACGGTGACTGATAACAAGTTCAAATTTTGTAAAATATCAGATAAGAGTTAATTAATCAAAATATAACCTGACTAAAAATGAACATATTTATCATACCCTTATTTTCAGCTTTGTCAACCAAAAGCTGATGCCTGGTCGACTGGCAACCACTTAAAAAAAATTGTGTTGAACCCGGTATCCACTTTTACTAATACCAATACTAATAAAGTATTATTTAACTTTTTATTGTATGTTTAAGCACTCAATAAGTTGATTAAGGCCAGGCTTTGTTTGAGGTTTAGTCCATAGTGAAGCATTTAACCAAACCCACCTTAAGTAAAGCGCTTTTATTGATGAAACTTAACCAGTCATGGGACTCAGGATGCAAACCCAGCTCTCTGGTGTCAAAGTCTTCTGATCTGTAAATTCATCAACCACCCTGACCACCTCTCAATCACTAATGTACCATACATTTAGCACTTCCTACAAGTCTACATTTCCTGATACAATGTAATGGTAAAAAAAGAGTTTGAGGGAACATCATGACAACATCAGTATCAAGGAGGTACAGAGCTGGATTCAGGACATGGTTAGCATAGCTTACCAAAAAGTACAAAAAAAAAAATGCCAACCAACGTCTCTAAAACTTGATCAACTGTTTATTTCATGTTGATCAACAGCATCAATCAGAAATCTTTGCACACATAATTTTTATGCATGGAACACCCCATGAATTCACGAATACTCAAATTTTAATTTTAATTTCTAAGCTAATCAACTCCCCTCTCCCCCTCTGAAGAAAGCCAATCAGTGTATGAACTGTTTCTTCTTAAAAGTGATTTTGTGTTTCGGGAGTGAGTGTGTTGCACTCAGCAGTGGTGTTTGCTTCCTCAGCTTATTGTCATAATTTGGACTTCCTGGCTCCAGAAATTGCCAAGATGGCACTGAGCAGAAAAAAAGCACCAAGTCCATGCTTCAAAATGTCCCTTCAGCTCCCTGAGGAAAAGTCACAGAGTCTACATCTTGTTTTTCTACAGGCTACGTTCAGCTTTGTTTGAAGTGAAGGAACAATATCCTGTTTCTGTTTTGTGCCATAATTTAGCTGATTTCCTCCCAAAGTGCTCAGAGTAAAACATAGTGTAGGAGCTAGCAGAGGCTGCCAGGCGTTGGTCCAATTTGTGTCTGTTGATTGTGTTTCCTTCTGTAAGTTACTGTGATAAAGATGTATTTTTATTCATATGAAATAATATGTAATATATAAATCATCCTTTGCCTTGTCCAAAGCTCACATTTACTGACTCTGACCTTCTGACCTGCAGGTACCATCATGACACCCAACTACATCAGTAACAGCTCTGCAGACGTGTCGCTGTGGTGTAACTGTGAAGGCAGTGGCAACCAGTGGCAAGACTGTCTGAGACTGCAGCGCATGTTCACCCACAACACCTGCCTGCGTGAGTCCACACTGAGTTTGGCTTATCTGTTTGTTGTCTGTTGGCCCGTAAACTCAGTTAATCCATTCATGATATTCTGATCAGATTTGAGACAGTTTATTATTTGCACTTTGCAGTTTCAGCAATAAACGTAATATGCAACATTTTCTTGCAGAACTTTCTTGCACAGGCTAAACACACTGATTCCACTCCAAACCTTAAATTGTCAAATTGTCAAGGATCCTCAGTTCATAGTGCATCAGTTTGATTTTGATAATCTGATTAACTGCTAATTTGTTTGGCACTATGCACCACATTATGACCTGACAGTCCCTTAGGGTAGATCCTGGATTGTCAGTGCCGCTGGATTAGCCAAAGTACAACTGTTTTAAAATCTCAGGTAACATTAAGATCAACATCAACATTCCATATAAATCCTCATTTAATCAAATTACCACAAAATACTTTAGACATGGCAAACCTGAGGCCAGGTAGCATTCAGGAGAGGAGAACTGGTGGGTATCTGAAACTATATAAATGACATGTGTGTTCACTATGTGCACTGCAGATACTAATTCACAGAGAGAAGGAACGATGGGGGTCAGCTCTTTCATTTATACAGTAGCAGTGTAACCAGCCCTGCTTATTCCTGTTATCATATGTGAAAAACAGGCAAAAAGGAGCCACACTGGACTGAAGAACTGAAAATAAGAGTAGTACTGCAGAGCAGATATGATTAAGAAGTGAAAGTTTTTCAGTCCTAAGCAACAAATGTGATGAGAAATAATGAACAAGACACTTCTTTGTTGTATTGGAATAGAAATAGTTTCATGAGATTGTTCTTAAAGGTGTCTGAAAAGAATTGTTATATTTTTTGAGGAAATGTGTGTATTTGCTTTATTTCTGATTTTTAAAGAATGAGAAGATTGATGTTACTCTCATGTCTGTAGGTTAAAGACAGAGCAGGAGTCAGAATGCAGTTAGCCTAGCTTAGCATAAAGACTGGAAGCGGAGGGGAACAGTTAGCCTGACTCTGTCCAAAATTTTAAAAATACATTTATTAACACATTTAAAGAAATGAAACCTGGGTCTGTCACAGTGCCAGGTTAGCTCAAAGACTGTAGCTGGAGACACTGCACGGGCTGGTGATAAACTGTTGTTTGTCAAGAAATAGTTCCAACAACATTTTTTTACATTCAGGCTAAATAAAAGAGATATGACATGTTAATCTTTAGAGTTGTGGGTAGACAGACATGCTTTAAAACCTCACTGCATGTAAGGATTTTATTTATTTAAGTATTGTGAGTGCATAGCTTAAGCTACTTTTGTGCAATCATTTTTCTAATTAAAGTTAAATTAAATTAAATTCTATAATGAGTTTATAGAATTTTCTTATGGTTTCTTAGCATGTGTTATCACCCCAAGATACTCCTGTCCATATTGTTTTAAAAGGTGCTGCTTTAAGTCATGTATCTGAGGAGCAGAATTATGAAAACAGAATTAATGTGTCACTATCAAAGATACTCTGAGGAACACCTCAAAGGGAATAAATGACACAAATGTCTCAACGCGGTGCTCGTCTGCTGAATCTGTCTGGGTGACTGACTCCTACAGCGACGTTCACAGCATGAACTGAACTCTAGCTCTTTATGCGTCAGCTACATGCTACAACTGTAACACTCGTAAGAGTCTTATAGTGTGTCTGCGCAGCATTAGGCTTCAGCAGGAGGTTCAAGAGGTGTGAGGAGAGGAGCCGGAGGGTAGAGCCCTCCAGGTGTCACTCAATCACAGCGGCTGTCAATAAGGCTGTCGATACACACTGAGCCTGAATGTCCAAACACTAAAGCCTGGATCAATGCGTCAATGCACTTCCCATAAAGCTCTGTGATTTATCAAGCTGCCGACAGCTCAAACAATAAAGCTGCCAAATAGATATGTAGGTTCACGCCCACTCAGATGCAGCGTTGCAGCACGCAGGCCAGCCGAGTGCGCACACACACACACACACACACACACACACACACACACACAGAGGCAGTGATCAGCCTGTGTTTCTGTGCAGGTAACTCTATCAGTTGGATGGGGAACCCCGGCTCCCTGCCTGCAGACATCACCCCTTCTGCTCCAAGACCCTCCCCGCTAGTTCAGGAGGGCGAGCTGCTGAGCAACAATCACCTGCCTGAACACAACAACAACGTGAGTATACTCCAGCTCATCACACATGAGTCGCCTTCACATTTTAAATTACCTTTCAGACGTTTACCCCAAGGCCTTTTCTATTATCTTTGGTTTGAGCTCATCTTGTCACTGTCACACAGTACCTTGTTTATTTATGGTATTTGTTTTATCTCCATTGCTGGGGCTTTTATCAGTTTTTATTATTTCCCCCGGTTGATTTTTGTGAGCTTAAAACTTCATATTCCCTCACTGCACAGCCTGTTTCACCAGTTTAACTTAAATATGAAGACAAAATTTGAAAAGCAAAAAAAAAGTGGTCTACAGATTGTCTGCTTCTGTCAAATTAGAAAAAAAGTTGAGATTTTTTGTTCTTCATGGCACAGATTTTAGTGAAAGTCGGCCCTTCCTATAAGCACTAATAGATTACTAATCATTTTTCTAATTCTCATCATGAAAGGTCCAGTGTGTCAGGTTTAGGGGGCTCTATTTACAGAATATAATATTCATAACTATGATTTGATTACAGTTTCTCCTTCATGCTAGGAAGGAGAGGGTGAAGCAAGGCAGCTGCAATCAGCAAAGCTAGATCGCACTCTTAAAAAAAATGTAAAAAAATGGCAAAAGATACCAAAGCAAGAGTCTGCAGACATTCTAGCAGCGCTGTGAGGCTGCACTTTGGCACAGCGCTGCTTTGAGTTACGTGAAAATGTCAGATTGCTAACATGCGCACAATGCCAGTGCTAACATGGTAACGTAAAGCACATTCACCACATTAGTCTAACCTTCTGCACGTATTTTTAGAAAAATTTTAGAAAATGTTGAACTGATGATGATGACGTGTCACAAAAGTTATTACAAATTATCCTGACGGAGACAATCCATCCAATAGCTGTTGAGACATTTCACTCTAAACCCCAAACGTGGACCGTATGATGAACAAACACACACGTTTTATTGAGTGACGATGAAGGAAAATGGAACCTTTGTTTGTTTGCAAGACAACATGGAGCATCTTTAAGTGCAGCACGTTTAAAAGACAAACAGTGAGCACACACAGTTCAATAAAATGGCTGGTTTACTTTCATAGATGGTAACCACTCCTCTACAATAGTGATGTGTCGTTCGCAAAAGAGCCGATTCTTCATAGCGAACAACAAGAACTGACTCCTGTTGGTAGAGAGCTGAATTTTCAGACGCTGCTGCACAGAATCCATGCAGGAAGGTTATTTTGATGGCCAATCGCAGACACTCCATAAAGAGGAGTGAAAACGAGTGAAAACTGAAAAAGAATGCAGAATTTGTAAAATGAAAATATCAGTCAGAGCAGAGTCAACAACAAACCTGCACAGACGGAAAAAAAAAATGCATAAAAATAAGCATTTTATGAAAACACTGAATGAAAAAATGCTTACTAGCACAAAGAGCCAACATGAGCCAAAAGACACGAATTTTCGAAAAGAGCTGAACTTCCCGTCACTACTCTACAAGAGGACTAATGCAGACGTTTCACAGTGTAGTAATTATTAATTTTCCTGTATACTAGGCAAATAGGACAAAGATAAACGCTGTGAGGGAAGGTGTGAGTTTGAAGGAGTGAACTGTGTTTACTTTAAAGGCGCCTTCAGTAATACTGTTGTTGGATCAGATCACAGGCTATCACTGACAGTTGCCATCCTCGTGAGAAGGTCAAACCTCTCATCAGTGGTAGTAGAACACAATAGTGAGTCAGCACTTGATTTGAAGATTAAAGGAGTAGCTCTGGGGCAGGAGTTATCAAAGCATGTTGGCAGGCCATCAAAAGGTTCTACACAGTGTGTATGGTCCAACTGGAGCAGTGTTTCTGGGACTGCTGAGGTCCAGATGATGGGAGAGACCTCATGGATACGGTTAAAAAACAACAACCAGATGTTAGATATTTACCAGTAAACCTGATGATTCAAAAAGTCAAAAACAAAAATGTTTCTCCACCTTCAGAATCTTTCAACAACAGCTGAGAGAGGCTTTGGCCTTGATTTTAAGCTGAGAGCCAACAACCCGTCATCCAAAGAGACTGTTCAAATTAACACTGGAGCAGTACTTATCTTTTATTTAGACACATTTACTTACAACCAGGAGTCCAAATACTTTATGTTTGGTCCCCTGTGCAGACCTGGTCAAAGACTCCAGCCCCTGTTTTAAAGCAGCTAAATGCTGGTAACAACATCCCACAACTGTTTCAATCAATGTACAGAATTGTTTAGTCCTGACAGTAAGAAAGGAGAATATGCTGTTTACTGAGTACAAAGAGAACACACTGAAACAGATAGACGAATAGGTAAGCTATAATTACATTCTAGGCAACAGGGTTGTCAGACCAGGCAACACAGAGATCCTGAGTTCTTCTTTATACTGATTCTGTGTGGAAAATGCAGAGAAACAGAAGAAAAACTCAACATCTGGATGAAACGGTGGCTGAAGAGACGGGGCAGACTGTAAAGCCATCAGAGTGAGGCCAACCTCAGCTGAGCTCTGCACTAGTTTTCTTTTTGCTCTGCCATTTTTGGTCACTTTTGTAATAGTCAGAATGAGAACAATGGTCAGTGACTGAATCAGAAGGTAAATTGTTCAACACCTCACCCTGTATGATCTCCTGACTCAACAATAGCTGACCTCAGGGCATCTGGTAGCTCATGTAGTGTAGCACGCATCCCTTTGCTGCATGTCATCCCCCTCTGTCCAATAAAAAATAAAAATAATAGTTTAAAAGATCTGACCCAGACTGGGACAAAATTATCCAGCTTGATCTGATCACTTGTCAAAACTTATTTATAATCGACTCTACAATCATAATGTTTGTCCCACCTCAGGTACAGTAACAGAGCTTTGGTCTGAGGTCTTTTTTCTAAGTTGATTCATGGACCCTTTTTTTACAGATGATCCTTGAACACAATGATATATGATATCCTCAGGAAGTGTAAGTAACACTGAATGAAATCTGTTTCTATGGTGGATACATTCAATATGTGGTAGATAAGTCTCCAACAGGTAGGCTACGAACGCTCCTAGAGCTTACATGACCTTTGTTATATAAGTAACTGTGTAATCATGAGATGTTACAAACAGGATGAGTTGGGTAATGCTCCAGACAGACAGGATAAGAGTAGGAAGACTGCAAAAGGGTCCAAGACACTATTACGCACTGAATGTGTCCATGTTTGATCAGTTTCTTTGCAAATATACTCGAGTTTTCACTTCTTTTGTGAGCATCCTCGAGAAATACGTATGAGTCATGACTCATGACTCTTTTGTCTGAAATTCACCTTGGGGAGTACCTTTGCCCCCTGTCATCTTTCTGGCACCCCCCTGGGGAATCCTTTGGCTTTCTCTCTTGGTAACGTCCTGCTGAATGTCCATGTCTACCGTAGATCCCATCCGAAATTCCACTACGGTTAAAATGGCGTCCAGAACGATGAGTTCAGGAGCACCTTTAAGATTTCAGCCCTCGTAATGTCATCTGCCCATCTGAATGTTGCTTGTGTCTCAGTGTAGGGGGAAATGTTTTGTTGTTTAAAGGTGGAAAGATCAGTGTTAAGTCTCATTCCCAGGTTTGGGTTATGGTAAAATTGGCATGCTTGGAGCGAGCCACACAACAGGTGGCATTCGTGCTGGGAATAAAAACTCAGCAATCGACCATCTTAGAGCACCAACCCAAAGGGTCGGCCTCCTGGCTCGCTCCGTGCCACTGTTTGTTTCCCAAAGCATCTGTATTTGATGACCTGATTGAGACTCAATCATCTTTCTTTCTCCAGTATGACTGACCGCACCTTTCTGGAGGACCTGTCATCTGTCCCACTCTGTAGCAGAGGTCAGCAGTAATGTGCAGTTTGCTTGATGACCATTTGCATGTTTTCTTTTTGTTCAGACATTTGAGTTTGGACCAAAACTACTAGAAGTTGTGACATTTTGGGTTTCCCCTCAGACAGAACTGTGCCTCCTCAGTGTGCTCATCTTCCCCATGCGTTTTCAACACAGGGCAAATATCTGTGTATAAATAGATAGAGGGGAGTGTCAGTGTTCCAGGAATGTAAGAACAATGTTTATGATGGAACACTCTTTCATAACGTATTGATGTCGGAAAAGTGGATTTTGTCATTCCTATTATTATTCTTTGTCTTACTTCTATTTGATTTTCATGCTCTAAGTGCTCCAAGTCACGCTTGATCATTTTTGGGATTTTGGAAGATGTGAACAGGAAGTATAATGCCATGCAGGCAGCCAGTTAACTGTGGGGGGGCTACAGTTCAGCCTCATTTTTAGCCTTTATTTGTTTACATTTTGACAAATTGGCACCATTAAAATATGCTGAATGAGCTATTAGCAGCTCCTGTTTGCAGTGCACGCATAGAGGTACAGACAGCTGTTTTACTTTGATACTGAAGAAAGCCTAAATATAAAAATATAATGATTCTCAGACATGTATAAAGAGCATCTTTATTCAGTGGTTTCTAAGTGGATTTATGGACAATTATTAGCAATGAATCAGAGATAATATCCTCAGAGATTATATCGCCAGGACGCGTAAATCCCACTGAATCTCAAAATACGTGCTTCATTCCTGTGAGTTCAGGTTTGGCTGAGTTATGACTCAGAGAAGGAGAATGAGTCTAGATGCAAATTGATCCCTCCTGTCCACCCTTCATCTCTCCTCTGCCCCCCATGGGGAGGCGCCCCTCACAGCTTGAAAACCTCTGCTATGCTCTCACGCATTGATGTCATTTTCAGTGTGATCCTTCAGAGTCTACATACTATTTGGAGCTCAGCAGGTGGCCGGTGACGGGATCAGGGTAAGACCTAGACTACAAACCAAACAAATGTTTAAAGCGTCCTGACTGGGTCCGTTTAATTTGTCTCTTCCAGCCCATCAGGCCTCACACAGTCTGTGGCACACGCACAAGTCTTGGCCTGAAGTGTTTAGATTTCAGTCCTGGTGAATCGTGTCGAAGTCTGCCAGCTCATAATGTGCAGACAGTAACAGACACACACAGACATGCCGAAATGTGCTGTGGACACATACAGTATGTTCTGAGAGCTCCTCCTCTCACAGCTCCTGGCTGCCCTTGTCCAATAGTGACCATTAAATGTGGTCCAACTCAATCGTGGCCCTGGCTACTGTAACCTTGGCCAGAGCACAATCTGCCGTGGCTGTGGCTCCCTGGCTCCCAGCATGCCTCACTGCCAGAGATAATCTGGGCCGCCAGACAAGAGGGGATTCCAACTCTCTCTCTCCCTCCCTCTCTCTCTCTCCCTCGGTTGCCCTCCTCCTCTCTCTCTCCTCCTCTCTGTGTCTCTCTCCCAGTGAGCGGATTAGATGAGGTGTTGGTTGGAAGCAGTGCATCAGTCAGGCTTCATTAGTATGAATTTATTCATGCCCATATGTCTCCCCCCGCTCTCTCTTCCTTCCCCAAATCATGCTCTTTCTTTCTGTCTTTTCCTTCCTTCTGTCCTTTCCTAACTTCCTCCATCCTTCATTTTCTCTTTTACTCCTCCACCCTTTTCTTTCTGCTCTCGCTTGGTTCCGTCCTGCATCCTTCAAGCCTTCACTGTACTCCTCCCGATCCATCCAACCATACCTGCTCCAAATCTCTTCATCCTTCCGTCACTCAGCTGCTTGTCTTGTCTTTCTGAGGAGCTTTGGCTTGTTTCTCTAAAGTGATTTTTCCAGAATTCGAAAGGTTTCACTTCAAAACGCTGACTATCCGCTCCAGCAGGGGAGAGAAACAGTCACACTTAGAAAGAAAGATGACTGCTCTTTGTTTTAAATGTTACAGCTCCACAAGAAAGGCAATCAAATATGTCGTCAGGTGGGATTTAGAATACTAACATATTCACATCATTTCATATTTATTTGTATTTACATTCATAGAAGCTTTACTAACAGTGTTATCAATCAGATAATTATAGAATTTTCAATTTAAAAAAAAACGGTTAGCCTTTTTATTTATGTATTTAAATGAAGACAAGTTAATGGACATTCCACTCATAGTGGATATGTCATAATCAGTAGACACAGATTGAATATAACTATAACTTAATGTATTGTACTATTACATTGAATTAAGTCAAATTAAATTAAAATTGGTACTTCATAAATTGTGTTTTACAGTTTTTACAGGCACATACATGTTATAGTCTGATATGAAAATGTGACCCATCTGGATACATTATGATCAAAAATTTCCAGAAACTTAAGTTAAGATGGGGAATTTTGGAAATATTCCAAATTGGAAACTCCATGGGTTTTATGGAAATTTATGGGAATTAACTGGACATTGGAAATTTAAACAAACTGTATCATATCCAAACATAAATATAAACATTTCGTTTTGTCATAAGCAGACATGCAAAATGAAGCAATTTAAAAAAAACATTTCAACAGATTTATTTGTAAGTAGAACTTTATCAAGTTTGAATTATTTTATTGAACATTATTATTATTATTATTATTATTATTATTATTATTATTAGATTCAATAGTCTCTGTGTGCTCTGGGCTCTAAAGTGTGGTCCAGATACAGAAATCACCTGTGCATGTAATGGAGAAATGCACAGTGTTTGTAGGGGGCGGGAGGAATAGCAGATATTCAAGTGTACCTGCATGAAATCTGGTTGTTTTAGTCAAGTTTATGCTAAAATATATTTTCCCCAACTATATTTAAGTTCCCTGTTAAGGGCCAACCTTCAGTTTTGTAAATCCCTGTTTTAGTCCCGTTTATTCCCATAAATTCCCATTATTTCCCATGGAAATTTTCCAACTTTGAAAATTCCTAGAATTTTGCAACCCTAATCCAGATACAGATTGCATACTAACCACACAGTGCAATAATACTATAACAATGATATTTACAACTCAAAAATAGAAACAGAGATACTGTAACACACTGTATAAGTTCCCCGCTGGTCCAAAAAAGAACCCGAGCCTGTCTTCTTCACTCCAATTATCTTCAAAGAAATATTAACAATGTTCTTCAGGCTCTTTCTGTCCCCTACAAATGCATTTTAAAAGTAGCAGATCAAAGGAAAGGTCACAAGACTCTCAATAAAAGATAGTGCCTAAGAATAACTGTGAAAAGTTAAAGCTTAGAAAGAAGGTGCTCTCTCTGCTGGTCAGGCTCAATATTTCCAACATCCCATCTGATGATTGCCACACACTGCACTCCATACCTAGAATCTGCTTCACTACTAATGAGCAAAACTGTTGTCACGTCACTTTAGAAAAGTGAGAAAAACCTGAACACGATTCAGTTCCCTGAAGGAGAGCTGCATGTGTGCCTCTTTCACAGCTTCTGTAACTGTCAGAAGACGTGATGAAAGTTAAAAATGAGTCCAGAAAATGTAAATACAATGACACGAGCATGCATCAGAGGCAGAACTTCAATAAAATTATACGCAAGCGTATTATTATCAGTAGAAGAACAATAAGCTAGCATCAGCCTTGGGCTCCCCCAGATGTTGCTGCATATCATTGAGGATGAACATCTGTGTGTCGTCAACACTCAACACCCATAACACCGAGGTGAATCATATTCATCAACAGCTTTAAAGTTTTAAATAAAGCCTTCTTTTGATCCAAGTGTAACACACACACACACACAGACACACCCCCCCACACACACATTGTTCATTTCAAAAGGGAATGGTTCAGTCACACAGTTCCTTGTGATAAAATGAGAGATTAGATTAGATTTCTATTGGCAGATCTTAGTACAAGTACTGAACAACAGTCTGTATCGTGTATGCTGTCAAGACAGTTTTTCATTTTTAGATCATGTTTTCATGACCTCAACCCTCTCGCCATTGATACCGGACAATTGAGCAAAACTCCAACATTCCGCTCGATGATGAATTTAAGATTCAAACGTGTATTATTGTGTTGGTGTGTTGTGCCTTTGACAACCACATCATCATCACATTTTCGATAGCAGCGACTACTCTCTGGTTTAGTTAGGCTTAAGCACAAAAATCGACTTGAATATGTTTGGAGAAAGATCATGATTTGAGTTAAAACACCTTCGTTAATGTTAGAGAACTGTTCTATTCATCAGTGGTCAGTTCAGTCAGTGCACAGGAGTCCAAGATGAGTCCAAGATGCTGAAATATTTATTGAAGCTCGGCCAAGGAGAGTGGAGGATTTATCAATATACTTGTCATGACATGATGCTGCCTCAGTTCTGAAGAAGCTGTCTTCTTTGGCTCGTCTACTGTATATGACCTCAGGACAGTGACATCACTGCTCTGTGTCCATAAATGATGATTTGTCTACAAACAGAGAAACATGTCTACCCTTAGTGGACTCTGTAGAGGCTTGTACGTTATGTAGCTAAGACAGCCCTATCCTCCTATCCAAACATTAAGCTGCTCTCTATCTGAAGAAGTCAGTGTCCCCATAACAATCTAAGATTTAACTCTATCCAACACACATGCTTGACCCTGTGAAAACTCCATATGTGGCATGCTAGGATAAGAAAATTCCCTCATAAGGTAACATTTGTTGCCATGGTTACAATAGTAAACATGTGACTAAACTAAATGATTGTGGTCATGGTTAAAAAAACAAACAAAAAAAAAAACATAATTGACTGTCAGTCTGAAACAGGAAATGAGCAGTAGGTTTGTTGACCATCCATCTGCCCTGCTCCCTGTGTGGACTTACAGTAACATCTCCTGACTTCCTCATTTGCTCCTGTCATAAATACTACGTCTGTAGAGGGCTTTGTGTGTTGACTGGAAACATGTCATATGGCTGATCTGTTCTTGGAAGGTCAGTGTCAAAGAAAAAAATGTAGTTCATTATTTTCTATTGATCTATATTGTTTAGTTTCATGTTGGTGTGTGGAGCAAACTGTGACTATGATGTGTGAGAAGATGTGACTGAGTTGGCTCAGCTACATCGGTGCCACCACTGCTGGAATAGATACCTGTGCTGGATGCATAGTTACAGTAAATGTAGGTGAAAAAAAGCCTCACTGATGTTCTTTAAAGTCGAGTACACATCAACAAGTCCATATACAAATGATCAGTCCTTATGTATCCCGCAGACAAAGTTCTAAACCTAAACTAAATGAAGCAGGTTTGGAGATCTGCTGGCTACTGCTCTGCAAATGATCTCCCAGTATAACCTTCAGATCTTTAGTGTGAGGAAAGTACACAGGGTCAATTACTGTTAAATCCTGGATGATCACTGCTCTCACACACTCTTTTGTACACTAACTCTACTGGTACTCTGCCAGCTGTTCACTGCTGCAGCGCTCTCCAAAATGTGATAAAGTTTTGTGCTTGTTGACTTAACTAAGATCCCTAGCAGAATCATCGTAGCTGCTCAGACCTCTTGGTGCAAGTGTCTGTGACTGAATGTCATGCATTGGCACTGAACCTTGGCATGTACACTGCCAGCCAGATGTATCCATGCATTGTATCCAGACCAGTGAGGGCCTGTCATGGACGAGCTGCTTATGTTTTAAAACTTGGGAGGATACATAATTGTCAAACAGCTGCCTGTAGAGCGCTTAATGTCCACTACAGCTCAAATAATGAACTTAAACTGATGCAAAATATTAATAACCACTTTAGACTTAAAAGAGTCGACTCTTTGGTCAGTGTTCACTACAAGATCTTGTGAGCCTGTGATTGGTGGACCTCTGACTTGGAAGAAAATGCTGCTGGGAAATAATTTTGTTCTCCTGTAAACGATAATTTACAAGAGAACAGATCTTGTAAAACTTAAATTTATTATAACAACTGAATCATAACCGCAGTGGTTGTATAGATATGAATCTGTCACCACAAGGCGAGACGGAGTTTAAAGGTCCAGTGTGTAGAATTTAGTTGCATCTAGTGGACTAATCGCAATCTCCTCCCTTCATCCTCACCTCCTAGTGTAAAGAAGAACAACACCTTTAGGACCCTGTTTAGAGTCAGTATTTAGTTTGTGTGTTCTGGGCTACTGTAGAAACACGGTGTTTCAATATGGCGGCCTGCATGAAAGAGGACCCGCTCCCACTGTAGATATAAAAGACTCATTTTTAAGTAACAAAAAGAAAAAGGTTCTTATTTTCAGGTGATTATACATGCATGAAAACATAGTTATGAATATTATATTCTATGTCTACCTTATTCTGAAAATAAAGTCCCCAAATCTTACACACTGGACCTTTAATTCAGTTCCCAAAGGGTCACAACACAAACTCAGCTAGAGAAAAAGTGGTAACCTGAGTGAAACTGGTTTAATTTTTAGAAAATAAAAGATACAGCGGATGAGGAGAGCTCGTCGTCATTTCTCTTTTCAACTTTTTAGTAGCAGAATTTCAGCTTTTAGCCAAAAATTTAAATTAAATTTAACTAAAAACACTTTTGGTATCCAAATCAAAGTGAAGAACATGATGGGGGATCTCAGCACGTCGTTTATTTGCTTGAAAAGAGTGATATACTGATATACTGTAGTGTTAGCTAACGTTACTTACCTCAGACAATGTTGTGTGCTCTGAATGCTGTGCTGTCACAGATGCAGCCAGGAGTGTTCCAGTGTGTGTGTGTGTGTGTGTGTGTGTGTGTGTGTGTGGATTGACAGACTGTGATTGACAGCCAAAGCATGCTGTAGGAAACTCAAAAGGCCGTCCAAAAATGTGTGATGTTTTTATTATTTGTTTTCGTCAGTCGCTAAAAATAGTCGAATGATGACTGATATGAGCTGCTTACATCTAATCACCTGACTGTAGGATGATGAGTTTATTTTTAAAAAGACAAAAAGATGGTGTAGCAACATAACGTCATTGCCACTAACTGAATAATGGGGATGTTTTTGCTCCACTGCTCAGCACGTATGCATGTAAATCATGTGGAATTATCCAGTATTAACGTGATTTCAATAAGAGCATCATGATGCTGGACTGAGCTGTGGAAAAATGTCAGCCCTGCTTTGAGATACATTTTTGAACTCAAACAAACAAACTCAAAACGTTAAGTCCTTCGTTTTAATTGAAGCTTTGCTTTCATGATGCACTTCACATGCAAATTACAAATGACATGCAAAAAAATGACAAATGATGCACTAAAAAGCGTAGTGATCGCTTGTTTCATCATGATAATTTATTCTCTTTCTGCAGTGATTTCAATATTGGGGTGAGGATATGTTGGGGGGAGCGAATCAATTCTGCACCACCTGCATTTTAATTAATTAATGTTTTAATTATGTGTTCAGATCAAAGTCAATTTGAAATTCAGATGGCGGAATACAAATGAATTCTGTTTGATTAAATTCAATCTCAAAACCCAAAGTACAATTTCAAATTAAAAAATACAAAATAAGACCCACCGGTTTCTTCTTTGGACCTCATGAGCACAACAATGTGTCAGCCTGCATTTGATTTTAATGTTTAAGTTAATTGTTTAAACTTATTTATAATTATGTAAATCAGATTGTGAATTAGCCGACCAAATTTAATTTAAGTTTCCGGTACAAATATCTGTCCAGAGAATTCAGAGAAATCAGATTTGATCTTCAGTCTGAGAGTTTAGCTGAATATTTCCTGTGGTATGATGCTGCTGGGTTTTTTTTTCTAGCTTTGTAAAATGTGAACATGTCTCAGCTGAGACATGCCCCGATGGTTCTTACTTACACTGCCTCCTCTCTGTCAGGTGGTGGAGAGCGAGGAAGAGGAGGAACTGACACAGACAGAGGAGGAGGGTGATGAAGGTGGCCAGTTTGACGTCATCCAACTATACTCAGAGAGGGCCACCATCTCCAACCTGGGCTCCACCGGCACAGGGGGGGCTGCATCCTTCACCACCGGCCCGCCTAAACCTATGCTACTGCTCCTTCTGCTCCTGTCTGCCTCCCTCAGCTGGGGGTAGAACAGAGGATATAAAGAAGCGCACACACACACACACACACACACACACACACATAGACACACATACATGCACATGCACACACTCACATATAATGGACCTACAATCCTGGACTGATGGCTATAAAATTCTAGGAAGCGTAGTGAAGAAATGGACTTCACATTTGTCAGTAGCATCCCCTTGATTCCTCACTTCTGTCCTTGCTTCCTTCCTTTTCTCCATTGAAAATGGCACTTTGTTGAACATGGTCTGACTGCAGCTGCGGTGGAGTATTCATGTCCTGGGAGCACAGTAGACCTATAATGGCAAGATGTTCATATGCCGTCATCAACCAGTGAGCATAATGTAGCTATTCCTGTCATAAAGCCCAGAAAGATTCTGTTAGCTTGCTCGGTTGTAAGTGCACAGATATTAGCAGACCAAGATGTGCTAGTATGCTAAAATGTCCAGATTTTAAATCCTCAGCAGTGTATATGAATTTCTGACAGCTCTCAGTTGGCAAAAAGAAACAACCAGGTGTCCACATTCAACAAAAGTAATAATTAAAATCAATATAATAATGTAAAAATGAGCTACAATGTTTACACAGTTAATATCTGGGTCGATTTGTCAGCTACAAATATGTACCAAAATAAAAGTAGCCAACCTGCTAGGCTATATTTTATAATTGATGTGGTGTACTGCTAGGCTAACAGAGGAGGTAATACAGTGTGAAAAAAAAACAACTTGTTTTTATGGTAAAAAACTGGCAGCTGTGGTTGCCAGAATTTTACCGTAATAAACGTACAACCTTTTCTAATATTACAGTAATAGGTTATTAGTACTATTGATTTCATGTTTAAGGTTAGCATTTTATTACATATTTTAAAATCCATGTCGATTTTACGATGAAAAACTGTAATAATACAGTAAAATAACTAATATATAAATATTACGGTGTTTTACTGTATTATTAACAGTATCTAATATAAAATGCTACTTTTGTAATGTATAAATTCCCTTAAAATGGCCTACAATTAAAGGTTTTGAACAATTTTTTTCTGTATACAGGAAAACACAGTCATACTTCATGGCATATTTTACGGTCTTTTACTTTTACGTTTTTCACCGTAAAATCTACAGACATTTCTTACAGTGAATGAAAATCTGAAAAGTTTGGCACATGTGATGTTACAAAGGGCAAACAAGTATTCTAGCATGCTAATGAATTTAGCTAGTTAAGTTGATGAACAGACAAACGTGACTTTTATGACCAACCGGTTGGTCTACATGCTCCAAACTCCTTTATTTGAGCACTTTAATTTTATAAAGTAGGAAAAAAAATGCATTTTATTGCATGTTGGAGTGAAAGCTGATGACGGGCCAGCAAACACAACAAATGAAGGATCTGAGCCAACTAAGGTGCTTCTTGGGTAAAACAGCCCACACACAGAGGAAGGCCCCGCGGCTGCAGTCGGACCTTGTCGTCTTTTTGTTTCTGTTTCTTTTTTAACCTGATGGATGACGATCTGTCCCTCTAGTTGTGACTTACCTGTCTATGGGTCATCCTAACAATGACTGAAGGGTGGGACGGGGCGTTGATGTACGACGCATCAGTCAAACTTTATCACGGTGATGAATGGAGCGATCCTCTTCTTCCCGCTGCTGTCCCTATTCTACAGCCATGGTGAATGACAAATTACACACTTGTCTCTCATTGTTTAATGAACATCAAGTGCCAAGTGTGTGATGTGTGTGTGTGTTTGTGCGCGCCCGTGCGGGGATCAGGCAGAGAGATTGCAAAGAAAATTGGGTAAAGCTTTTTGTTATAATTTGAGTCTTGCACTTCATCGTTCCCACCCACGTCAGCATAGCCACACACATACCGTATAGACTCACACACACATGCATTTGCACACATACCGCCTGCCATGTTTTGAGCCGATGCAGCTCTTTCTTGCTTTATTGCCCTATCCCCGTCCCTATCTCCCTCCCTGGTGACTCAGGACCGGGACCCGAGCTGCCACAGGCACCGATATGAATAAAGCCGTCATAATAAAAACAACACTCCAGAAACAATAAGCTCTAAAACGGCAGAACAAATCAAATAGCTCCCCAGCAGGCGAAAAGCACAAGCTACTTCTGACACCGACACAGAGACAAAATGAAATGAGTTGGAGAACGAGTGGGAGAGAGAGATGTATGGTGGGGAAATTAAGAAAGAAAATAAGGCCAAGTCCCTGTGTGGTCTTTGTGCATTTGATGTTTTACTTGTTTTTAGTTGGGAGGCTGATAATCAGTCCCTGACAACATCTCTTTATCATCTGACAGGCTCCTGGGGGGAGGAGTGTGTGTGTGTGTGTGTGTGTGTGTGTGTGAATGTGTGTGTGTGTGTGTGTGTGTGTGTGTGTGTGTGTGTGTGTGTGTGTGTGTGTGAATGTGTGTGTTGGGCGGGGGTATAGTGATAGAAATAGTGTGCTATAGCGAGAACAGAAAGGACCCTGCAGCACAAACATAGCAGAGAGAATCGCCGGCTCTTGATTTTCTATGTCTTATAAATCTTTTGCTGACACTAATTTTTTATTTTTTTTTTCCTTTCCTATTTCTTGGGAGTGTGTAAAATTAACTTCCATCTGCAGGGGCGCCAGTGATGGTGGAGGGCAAGGAGAACAGAGGAGAGAGAGAGAGAGAGAGAGAGAGAGAGGGAAGGAAGGGAAAATATGAGGAAGAGGAAAACAAGAGAATGGAAGAAGTGGAAGAGACGTGGCAGGATGGAAATCGAGGAGAGAGGAAAGCAAGGAAAGGATGGGAGGCAGCAGGAGGGAAAGAGAGAGGAGCAGAAGAAAAGAGAGGAAACTGGAGGAGGGATGCAAAACAGAAAGGAAGCAGCAGAGGAAAAGAGAGGAAGCAGAAAAGAAACAAAAAAGAGGAAGAGGAAATATGGAGAAATCAGAGAAAGAATGGAAGGGCACAACAAGGAAGTGAGGGGACTGAAAACAACTAAGAGAATGAAAAGAGAGAAGATGAGATGGAGATAAGAGATTAGGGACAAAAAGAAGAAAAGGAAAGGAGAGAGGAAGAAGCAAAGCCAAGAAACAAGGAAAGACTGTTAGGAGACATAGGAAATGAGGAGGAAGATGAGGATGAAAAGAAGAAGAAACGGGAAGGGGGCGCAGGCGGAAACAAAGGAGGAAAAAGGGCAAAGGAGGCAGAGGAAGAAAGAACGATAGATGCTAGAGCAATGAACGAAACACAGAGAGAAAGCAATGAGAGAGGAGACGAGGAGAAGAGAAGGAAAGAAGGACTAAAGAGACAGGAGGAAACAAAGTTGAGAGAGGTAGAGGGAGAATAAATACAAGGAACGAAGGAATGAATGAAGGAAAGAAGTGGGAGTAGAAGAGCAGAAAAAGGGCATGAAGGAGAAAAGAAAAGAGAGGAGGGTGGGCAGAAAGGTGGAGAGGAAGGTTAACGGAGGAAGAGGAGGTTTGCTTTGTGAAGCCACAGAGGAAACAAACTAGAATGAAAGGAAGAGGAGAGAGAGAGAGGTGACAGGTCTGCAGTGTGCTTTAACCTCTCTCTTTCTTTTTCCTCGGGCACTGCTGTTGCATGCAACTGCTGAGAAACAGACACACACACGCACAAACACACACACACACACATGCACACAATCTCAAAGGCCTCTCTGTCTGAACACACCCCTCAGACAAAGCGTCTGTCAATCAGTGCACAGCGATAAGAGACAGAGTGGAGCTGTGTTGGCTCACCTCGCAGACTGAGCAGTAAATACTGATGTTCCGTGAGGAGTCTTTTTTTTTCCCAGCTAAGAATCATAAACAGCAATCAGGCAGATCAGTAATCAGTGATACAATGAAACATTCATTCATTGTAATGACTGCTAATGTTTCCTGCGAGTGCTTTCATTAGGAGAGGGAGGCAGGTCAGGACGACTTTAAAGGTTAAAACATCTGAACTCAGTCATTTGTTTTTCAATTTCAGATATTAAAATGATAAGGTGATGTTTTTCTCCCCGTCAGTGAATCCCATGGAAACAGCTGAGGCTACAGGGAATGCATCTAACAAGTGCTGTGTGTGTGTGTGTGTGTGTGTGTGTGTGTGTGTGTGTGTGTGTCCGTCCTCAGCCTGGTTTATCTTCTTCCTCTGTTGTCCAGAAACGATTAGAACTCATCAGCGAGCCGCACTGTTGTTCCTTCATTAGCACGAGCGCACAGTTCACCAGTAAACACAGTAACTATGATCAGATGTTTGAGTGGAGGAAGGGTCAGCGGTCTATCTCCATGATGTGGAGGTGTTTGGTTAGAGATGACTCTGTGAGGAAAGTGGTTATAATATTTTGCTATTTTAACCGAGAAAGAGCACTGATTGGTACAATTTGAAAATCCTCATGATTTAACTGTTTTTTTGTGAACATATTGAATTAACTGGAGAAAGCGGCAAAGGTCCTCTAATGTGGTAATTGGCTGAACCGTAATGAATTCCTTCTGATGGGAAGATAATACATTTCTATGGGGGGGACTGAAAGACTTCTGCTTTTTGAATCAAGTCAGAGTAAAGGCTCATCTCACAGTTTGGAACTACAGAACATCGCCGCTCCATTTCAGTGCAGTCTGCTCATCGGCTAGCTCATCAGCTGACTCGCCCCGTGAGTTGTCCAACACGTCAACGACGATTCTAGGAACGAAACGTCACATTGGAAAATTTTGTTTATTCATTTTTCACAATCATATAGTGACAAACATGACAGACTAGAACACAACAACAAAACCAGTGCCATGATGACTTCCAGTCTTCCATTTGAAACATAAAACACAAAACACACACACATATATACACCCGTCCTCCACTTCCGACCCCCATACACACACATAAGGTAAAGACATAGGGATATAATAAAATTAAGAAAGTAAATATTACAGTGATCTGACTCCATATCGTCTTATGAAATAGCTGTAGGCTGCCTCTAATGGCGTGAGTAATTTTTTCTAAGGGAGCGCATGAATTAACTTCATTAATCCATCGAGTGATACTGGGAAGATCTTCATGATTCTGCTTAGTTGTGATGCGTCTTTTGGCAGCTGTGATGGCTAAACTCACAAAACATTTTATCCTTTGAGAGGGAAGGAAAACGTCACACTGGATAGATGATTTTCACTGATTTTAGTCTACAGAGTGCTTCAAACAAGTTGGCTTGGATTGGAAACCCAACGGTTGATTTCACTTCAGATTCTGGTTTAGACAATAAGGAGAATGATTAACACAGCAGAGCCTGAAAACAAGTTCAGGTACTCTTCTCACTGCAGCATGAATCCACGCTCCATGCCTGCTCACCTCACAGCTATGCCCACACACACACACACACACACACACACACACTCACTCTCACTACAGCTGCTGCTGTTCATACATTTCAAAAGCTACATATCCACCTGTAGGCTCTCAGTCTACATTCCCTTTGGAGCATGTGTCTGGAGTCCCAAATAGCAACGCTGTGCATGTTCTACACAGAGGTGGACTTCAGTGCCTTGCTTAAGAGCAGTAACAGTCTTCACACTGGTGTGTGTCTGTAACAATGAAGCAATTCTCTTCTAAATCTGACCGGAGCATGCACATAGTGTCCAGTAAATTACCTCAAAAGGCGATGAGCAGCTTCCTCTGACCTCACAATCGCTCCCGCCCTCCATCCACCCCATGCATTACAAAGAATAGCCAGGTCAGAACCCCCCCAACACCCTCACCTCCTACCGCCCAAGAGTGGGGGTTAATTGAGGTCAGCAGGGGAGGGTGTGCGTCTGATTGACGTGGCCAGCGGGGGCCGGAGTGACGGCCTTTTACCAGGCCCCGTTGTTCCTTTTAATTGTTGTCTCGGCTGTTTGTCATCAGGGCCGACACTCTGTGGCAGGACGACAAGAGGGATGGACGGAGGGAGAAAGAAAGACAGCAGAGGGAGAGAGAGAGAGAGTGGAGGGAGTGGACACCGGTGATTTACATTAATATGTACTGAAATAAACAAGCGGAGAAGCCATGCGTTAAATCAACTCAGAGAGAGAGAGACAGAGAAAGAAAGCCTCCAGGGTGAGAGAGGAATAGAGAAGGAGGATGTGTGTTTGTGTGTGTGAGTGTGTGTGTGTGTGCTTTTTATTGTTCTATTACCGTGCAGTAGATTTACGTGCACAGAGGCGCATGCACGCACACACTCATGCACACCATGTCAGATTTGAGAGTCTAGTGTGTCTGCTTTCTCTCTCCAGTATTTTAGTATTCTAATCCATCATTGGCCTGACATGGGGATGCTGTCTCTCTCCTTTCTCTCTCCGTCTATGTCTCTCTCTCCATGCTACTGCACATACACGGCATCCAAACGGGAAGATAAAGGCAGAGCAGGGGGAAAACAAACTCCACAGCAGGGAGAGCTTTATCCAGAGAGATAAAGAGGCGGAATAAAGCGGCGACGGAGAGATACAGAGGAAGTTGAGGGGAGGAAAGAGAGGGGGGAAAAGGGGAGGAAGGAGCAGGAGGGGAAAAAAGAGGAGCAAAGGGATGGAAATGGAAGTGGGAAAAGCAGGGAAGGAGAGGGAAATGAAGGCAGAGAGAAGAGGAGGAGGATGAAGGGTTAGTGGGATGGGCGAGAGAGCAAGAGATAGAAATGGAGAGAGAGAGCGATGTGTGTGTGTTTTTTGCAGTGTGTCGCGGCTAAAGCCTGAACCTCCCTGCTCCATTTCACACTCTGTAGGTCCTGACGCATCGGCGCTCAAAGACACACATACACACTCAGTCACACACACACACACACATAGACACACACGGGCTGCGTCCTTCTTTTTTCTATTTGTAATTCACAAACGCGCGCACACACACTCTCGTCCGCTGCCATTTCTCAGTCATGCACGCAGATAAACAAAGATGCACCAACACGCGGCCACAGTCGCTAAACTGAAATTCATGCAGCTCTTGCCCTTGACTCTCTCTGCTGCTCGGAGCTCTGCTTTTAATCTATTACAGTGGGTTCAAGAAATATTAAAGGGAAAGTCTCCTCTAAAACATTTCACTGTTTTTTTTTCTTTGGTGATGTTGCACGGAGCATTTACTTTGATGCTTCTTCCCAGAGCTGCTATTTTGCACCAACGACCAGCTTTGATAGGAATGTGTCAGAGACGCAGGGAGGCGAGTCGGGTCAGAGAAGAGCTGATACGACTAAAAAGTTAATTACAAGACATCACAAAGAATGTAGCGAGAAGAGACGGTGGGGGTTAACTTTTCCCTTCAAGCCCAAATCGCTAAACAAAACTCCGGCGGTGTCTGTCCATAGAGAAGGTTTTGCTTTTATTTGCCCATATTTGCATTTAAAAATGCAGCCGCAGTGCATCTAACCAGAGACAAAGTCCTGATTCTTCTGGATAATCCTCACATGGTCAAACTACAGTTAAACACTCACTGACTGAATTTAATAAAAGAAAAACTGTTGTTTTTTTTTAGCATAATAGGATTCTTATGACATTGTTCTTGAAATGTCAGATATGTTTTGCTAACAGTGGCCCTAACAGCTCACCACACCATAAAGCAAGAGTTCATTAATTAATTTATTTGGTAATTAAAGTGAAGTGACCTTTAAAAAGATTAATATTGATGTTTCAGATTAGAACTTGTTGTTTCTTATTACAATAACCTGTGTGCACTTTTTGCTGTCATTCAGATGTTTGTGTCGATTGACATGTTCAGTCCAGCTTAGTAACAACAGACTGGAAGCACAAGGGGAATGCATGGCTACGGTAGCAGTTAGCATTTGTGCTATCTCTTGACTAACTTTAACCCAAGTGCAGTCCTCATAGTGGGATCCAGATCCAGATTGTGGATGAAACATAATGGTAATTGCAATCTTTTTATCAGAGATACTAGTTTGCTTAATAAACAGTCACATGAGCAAAATACACAATGTTAAGAGACGTCTTTGGAACTGTTGAAAACTGTTTTCACACTTTTGATGAAGCTTAGCTGTTTTCTCCTCAGCTTCCAGTCTTTGTGCTATGCTAGACTAAACAGTCCTGGACCGACTCCTCTCTGTACTGAACGCACAGATCGTTCATCTTCTCATCTGACTGTGACGTAGGTAAGGTTATAAAATAAGAGGGGTTTTGCTAAATGTTTGTATTCCTTTAATATGTACCAGAATATTATGAACTGCCCTGAAGCATCATGGTCCACTGAAAACAGGGCTAGTCAAATCCGTCTTGAAATGGGTGGCCAGTTTGGCCACAGGTAACATTTATGGGACAATTGTAAAATGCAGGAAGAGTCATAGAAATGAACTAACTGAGAAAAGATGCATTTTATTTCTTATGAATTAAACGCTTCATTCTCATGAGGGAGATGTCTTAAATTGTCTTTCTGAATGCACGTCTCTCTTTAAGTGAGTCATCAGCTCTTTAAGGAGACGACGTGGACACCAAAAAACATGAAAACACATTTAGCAGTTGAGGTCAGAGAGGGACCTCTCGTCATTTTGGAGGTGGACCGCACGTCCAGACCAATATCTACCAGATCTGTCAGTTCAGTCTAAAACTCTGCAGCACTCCTCATCGAGCATGGTCTCCTCTTTCTCCAGCGATCAGTTCGAAGCAGCAGCTTCAGCTGCTTGCTCTTTTTATTTGTTAAACTCTGTCATAATGTGTGTAATAAGGGAATTGTGTGCAATGTCTTCTTATTTGACAGTTCATCAGCATTCTTTTGTATAATTTCACTGAACTCCCATGTGAGAATATTTATGCTGTTCATTTAGCATTCACTTGTGTAATTGTCTCGTTCTTGTACACTCTGACTGGGAAAATTTCTGTACAATTAAATATCCCGTGAATGAATTGTTTGGGACTTCCTTGGACCCCCTCCTGTAGGTATCCCCTCGTGGACTCCTGGGAACCCTGGACTCTTAAGAACCACTTTACTGCACCGCACACCAAATTGATGCTTCAGATGTGTTCCTGCAAAGTGTTTTTTTGTCTTATAGCTGAATGTTTTTTTTCAAGCCGACGCAGATGCACAAGCTCGTCACCGTCGGCGTGCGTTGCCATGGTTACCCCGGTCTCACCTAGGCTGCTGCACCCCGGGTGATCCCAAAAGGTAAATGGAGCTGAATGATCTTCGGAAGTCTGATTCTTTTCAATACACCAACACCTGGCGAGGGCACGGCGGCCATTTTGATGCTTTTTTTTCTCCCTCCTGCTTGACTGACTGACTGAATCCCCCCCTCCGCGTACTCTCTCCTCCTTCCTCCCCCACCTCTTATCCTGGCAGGTGCCTGGCTGAATGGGACATCATCGCCATGGAGATTGAGGCGATGACACTTGCACATGCACGCACACACACACACACACGCACGCACGCACACACAGTCACGGACTCGGAAATGAGACTGGCTTTCATGAGCGAGCGGCTGCACAGTCTGACTCGATGAAAAGTTGTCTCTCTAAAGGGAAGACAGCCGCGCGGATTGAGCTGTCACTTGAAGGGAACTCTGCTCTGCTCTTTCATCCCTCTGTGTGGAAATGGACGGATCTCTCTTTCTCTTTCATTCTGTCAAATGTAAACCTTTCCTTTGGGTAATTCCAAACTAAAGCGCAAGCTCGGGAGACAAGCAGGTGGAGATAAATGTACTCCATTTAAAGAACATTGACCGAGGCTGAAAACACTCCCCCCAACCCACCGCCTCCCCCACCCCCGCTTCCTGTCTAAAGCATGTCAGTGTACAGTGCCAGAGTGAGGGAGGTCTATCACCGCAGGGCTTTCCCCACTCTCTCCCATTTTAGTGTGTGATCCATCCCAACACTCCATGGGTCCTGTGCTTTCTGCCTGTTGGACTGTTGGTGAAACTGTTTCTTAGACACATGAACTCCAACCCGGGCTCTCCTGCACACAAATAAAAAAAAAAATATATATATATATACAGTAAGTAAACATTGACTCCAGTCGATAAAGATCGGTGGTTGATTGGTTTTAAACTGTGTTGGTGAAAAACTATGTATCTCCGGGGGGCATATATGCGGCCCCGCATGAAATATTTCTATTTCTGATTCATTCGTTGACATTTTGCCCTGCTGAATGTGCCCCCGAGGGGATATGAAACACTCCATGCCTCTGCTGTGTTCACCTGTGAATAATAAAATAAATGTACAAGCGGACATTTCCTTACCTCGACTTCCAGCGTGTGTTCTTCTCTAACGAGTCCTCATCCTGTAGATTTCTTTGTGATGTTGTTTTGGAACTGAAACAGGAAGTGAGAGGTCAAAGTGTCACTTTCAGCTTTATTTTTGGTTCTTCACACCCTCAATAGATGAACATCAGGAATACAGAGCTCTCTTTACGAAGTCCTCCTCGGACTTTTGATGTATTATTTTTATTACAGTCATATTACGCTGGCTTAATTCTGGATTTAAAAGCAAATTTGTACAAATGAAGTATGAGTATAAAATGATGATTTAAATATATATATATAAATAGTATAAAAAAAATCTATCTATTCACCCCATCATTCAGCTCTGACTCAAGGTCTACTTAACTAAGTTTTTCCAAACACAGACGCAGTTTGTTGAATTATCATGACTACATGTGTTTATATGTAAGTTCATTACAGTTAGCTCTTATGATTTCATCCATTGCACTTTTAGGATTTCTGTTTTGAAGCATGAAGGTTCCAGCGCAGTCCAGTCATTTAGTGAAAACAACTTGTGATGGACAGTTTAAATATTTAAATTGATGCAGCAGAAGCAGAGATATCATTACTTTTATTCCACACATTCCTTTCTCTCTGTCTGGCGCCTACATTACCCAAAATGCAACTAGATCACCAACAGTTTTGCTGGAGATCAAGGTGTTGTGCTAGAAGCGGCAGAGCCTACAGAGGTTTGCTCAGCGCACTTTGTTCTAATTCAATGCCAACAGATTTGTTTCAGTTTCAAACTTCTTGAGCCCCAACCAACACCGACTCAAGTGGCATCTTTTGAGGACTTTTATCAGACTTTACACAGCTCCCTCCGGAGACACTAAAGGCTTTATACAACATGTGAAGTAGTACTGCATCCTGAAATCTAGACTGAAAGCACAGATCCTCTGAAACAAGTTGTTGTTCCACTCTGGTAAACCTGCTGATGTCTTCATTCATTGGACTCAAGTAATAAAGAGTAATATGACTTTTATTTTATGAACTTTATGTTAGTTGGTCCAATCATGTTATATCTGTTTGAAAATTGAAGGATATGTATAAAAATATACTGTTCATCTAATGTGATTAACATCCTTAAATTAAAGATGAGAGTCAGCACATTAACTTCATAGTAAAAATCCAATACAGCAACAACTGTCCAGACATTTATTGATCATAATTTGCCCAAAAATGACTGCTTTTAATTTAGTTTCATTTCATTTCAGTCTAGTTTTAGTTCTAAATCTATATCAATGGGCACATAGATTTCTACTCAATGTTGTTACCCGGTACCTTCAGTTCTGGCTACAACATGTCTGTGCTGCTGTTATAAACAACTTTATGGACTGGACTGTTTGAACTGTTAGCAAACAGGAAGTGACACTCCAAATACTGTTAAATAAGAAGACATTGCACACATCCCGATCTTGCAGTGACATAAATACTGTGTATAAAGCTGTGCTACAAAACTTTTTGTTTTGGTTTTGTGGCTAAACTTTGTTTAGTTCAGTCTCACCGCTCACATAGATCTTGTTTCCAGCAGCTGCAGGCAGCTGTTTTCTGTGAAGAACCCACTGCAGACGACCTCCTCAGCACCATACAAAAGACACACGCAGTTTGAAACTAAGTGGTGAACATAGTGGACCATTTAGCAGCTAAAGAGACAGATATTTTTCTCAAGAGCTGCTGAAGACCAGAGCAGAGCTACTGTAAAAGGAGAGTGAACAATGGAGTAAAAATGTTAATAAAGGAACATTACGTAGAAATTGGTATTTTTGCAATTTAGCACGTGTTGAGTGTAATCCCACTGTGGTAAATGTGTTCAACTGTACACGTGTATTTGTTCTGATTACATTACTTACACTTTACTAACAGCCAAACATCAACAAGGTCAACAACACAAGACATAGCAGCCAGCTAATATTACTGACTAGTCCAACAGCAGTCAGCCCAGCTCGGCGTCTGTCTTTCAGCCTTTTATTTCACCAAGCTCTCACCAACCACTAAAGTCCCAGATTTACCCCACCAGGCACATCTCTCTCTTGTTGCGGCTGGGACGCTGTTTTGGTCCGTCCTCCACAACACTTTAAACCCCAACAGGAGCGAGAAGCGTTTAGCCCGACAGACTAGAATAGCTGCGTATTCTCCGCAGAGCTGAGTGGAGACCACTTCTGGGACGGTTCTGAGCCGAACTGTGGAGAGACCAGTGGGGTTTGAAAGAGGGACTGAAATAGCTCCAGCAGCCGGGATGTACATGGAATGCATTGCAGATGTGCCGGTGGAATTTGGGGGTTACTCTTGTCCAGCAGCTTCTTGCTAGCTCACTCTCTCATTTTCTCTTCTTAGCTTCTTCCGTCATTGTCCTCTTCGGTCTCTTCTCCTCTGTTATTATGTCCATAGAGGCTGCTGAGGGCAGGCCTCTTGCCCAGTTCCAGTTCTGGTACAACATGAGCACCACTGCCCGTCAGCATTGCCCTGCGCCCCAGGCTTTCCAGGTGGTCCTGAATACCTGTGGTACAAACACTAACACTAACACCCCCGGTGTTCTGAGATCACAGTATGGGAAGCCCAGCTAACAAACTGAGCTAACATTAGCTAACAGCAGCTACAGTTGTCAGCAGTTTACTTCACTGTCCATCAGGAAACTCAGGAGAGTTGAGTTTGCAGCTTGTTATTGTTATTTTGTGTGAAAAGCTTGTAACTTGTAACTAAGCTTGAATGCATTTTAATGCTTTAACCTGAGCTGAAGATAAGATGGCTGCTCTGTTGGAAAAATGAACTCTGTCTCAAATCAGACAGTGTTAAATAACAAAATAGTTTTTCTTTATGACAATTTGAAGATTCAAAGATTTGAGTGAGCAACATTGATATATAACGGCTGCGCGATAATGAGATTGACATCACACTAACTGTTGCTTTGAGCATGCGCCGGTGCACGTAGTGCATACAGATGGATGACGACAAGTAAACATTTCTATGCATCTGCAAAAGTCTGCCTTGATCAAGTCTGCAAACGACAGAGTGATATTCACACTCACTGGGGAGGACATTTGCTTGAACATATGGCCACAGTAATAGGCATGCACATACATAATGATGCACACGTACTACATGCAGGGATCGCTATAATTTGAATCGACTTTACAGGCAGATTGATTTTCCTTCAGGCAGTAGTTTTAAGTACAGGACAGATTGCAGCCCACACAAATGGCCTGATACAGCAGGATCCAAGCCTCAGTAACAATACCTTGATTCCCGCATTCAATCCACTAAAAAGTCTGTCTGAGAAACTAAGAAAATCACTACTGAGCTCTTATTGCAGCTTCAATCCGGCGCTGTGAATTAGTTGTCCTGTAGCTTTTATTTTACTGGCTGAGAAGCTGCATGTTAATGTTGGCCCAATGTAGTAAATAAATCAAGTTCAATAAAAATACATTAAAATTGGATATGTGTTAACTCCTGTCTGCTCTCCATCTCGTCATCCTGCTTGCCATGGGAATTACTCCTGTCAAACTGTGATGAGAATGAGTCCAAGGGTGTTTTTAATAGAGCCTGTCAGTGTGGGACTGATGAAAACACACTGATATCTAAAAACTCATTTGATGCTGGCACAAAGGAAAACAAGCACACGCACACACACACACACACACACATGCAAACACGGGTAGAAAAATGGCTGTATTGCTATACTTGCAAGGACCTGCCATTGATCACATTCACTTCCCTGAACTACCCTCAGTCTTCTTTTGAAAGAAGAAATAACAGTCTTCTTCTTACAAAAAGTTCAATCCACAAGCAACAAAACAGCATCGCTCAATTCAGGACACTCCACACTTGATGTGGTATGAACACTTTCTAGTTGTGTTTTGACCATTATCCAGTAATTGTCACTACAGTGGCTGCTGTTCAGCAAAGGCACAGCCGTGATTGCATCTGACTGCAGGCTGGCTAATTCAGACACTAAACTTAGCACAAAGCTAATTTGCAGTGTTGGGAATAATGAGTCATGCTGCTCGGTGCAGTCCCCTCACCTGGACGCTCACTGACGGACATTCATAAAAAACCAAAGCTGACATTCCCTGTACCTTCTCATGAATAATGGGGTAGTTTTTGATTTGATCTTTGATAAATATATTTAATAATACACAAAGTAGCTTCAGTTAACCAAACTAAATGTATCCCTCAAGCAGATTTGCTGTAGTTCAACTTCTTCCAGTGTTAAGTCATTGTTAGCTTGCAAATCTGATTTCAGAGCAGCTTCCTCAGAATTTGTACAACTGCAGTCACAATTAGTCATCCCTGTACAGTTTGTCTGTGCAGTATTAGTCTTATATAACAACATACAACAGACAATATTCAAATGTGTAATGTGAAACTATTTAGTACGTTTATTTACAGTATAATATGCACATACATGAACATACATTTAATCAGTTAACATTTAATTATTTTTTATTGAATTTCATTTTTTATTATTATATATATTTTATTATTTTATATTTATTTAATTTTAATTGGTCAAATCACAACAGAAGTTATCTCATGACGCTTTCCATACAAAGCAGATCTAGACTGAACTTTTTATATTATTTACAGAGACTAAACAATTCCAACCATGAGCAAACACTTGGTGACAGTGGCAAGGAAAAACTTCCCTTAAAGGTCCAGTGTGTAAGATTTGAGGCCTTTATTTTCAGAATAAGGCAGACATGGTATATAATATTCATAACTATGTTTTCATGCATGTATAATCACCTGAAAATAAGAACCTTTTAATTTGCTTACTTAAAAATTGTCTTTTTATATTCTGCAGTGGGAGCAGGTCCTCTTTCATGAAGGCCGCCATGTTGAAACACCATGTCTCTACAGTAACCCAGAACAGACAAACTAAATAGTGACTCTAGAAAGGGGCTTTCAAGTGTAGTTTCTTCTTTACACTAGGAAGGTGAGAGTGATGTGAGGAGATTGCAATGCAGCGATTACACCATTAGATGCAACTAAATCCTACACACTGGACCTTTAAGAATGCAGAAACACTCAGTACATTTACATGCAGCAAAAGAATTGAATTTCTGATCGTATCAGATAAAGACATGCATAAGACCGGATCACTTGTCTGAGTATACTTGCCGTTCAGAGAATCGGATAAACGGCCGGAGCATGGCTGACTCCGTTACGCTATGTGGCGCTGTAGCCCTCTCAACAAAGAGCCACGTCCGGTTGACCTCTACTTATCAGCAACAACAAACTATCTGACGGCATTCAAACAAAGATGGGGTACGAGGAGATGGACGATGCTACAGTAGCATACATTTCATGTTCAACTCTTGTACTTGGTTGAGCATGAACCGGGTCTCCTCGTCCGTCCAGAAGTGTGTTGTTGAAGCCATGGTGTCGACTGACCTTTTCCGGCAACAACACCACTATTTAATACGACGTCTCCTTTCACTTCCGGGTGAAAGCCCCAGCGGAAATTCTCGAGCATGTGCAGAATGCAAAATCCGATTTAGATCCGATTGCTGAGTATACATGGCATTAAAATGCCGACTATGAACGAATTATCTAGGTGTTCTTATCCGATTTTGAGATGTCCGTTATGGTCCGAAGTAGGTCGGATTAAGGTGTTTACATGCATTTTAAAAGTCCGAACTATGTCTGATTCGATCAGAAATTAGAATTTTTTGCTGCATGTAAACGTACTGACTGAGAGCCCGGCTCATGTTGGTTACTGTCAGCTTCTTACTATCAGCCTTCAGGTGTATGAGTGGGCGTGTCAGTGTACATGTTTGATTGACAGCTGGACTTAGCTGTAGCTTTTAAGCAAAGGGCAGACAGCATTTTGTTAGCAGTGATGTTGAAGAACAATGAACACACCATTTAGCATCTTAACGAACCAGTCTTGACACCTGCTGGTTTGAAGCTGTTTAAAATGCTACTGCTGCCTAGCGCATTAGCTATCTAACCTGTCTGATAGCGTGTTTAGCAGACTAAGGTACAATGCAGGATGTTTACTCATACTAATAGATAAGAAGGAAACATTAGCTATAAAGCTAAGTTGGTTGTGACTCAGACTCATTGCCAGACAGGAATGTCACATTGGCATGACTGCTTTATGTAAATACAGTTTGAAATGAAACTATTTGATTGGCTTGATGCAAAAAATGTTCTGTTTCACACAGATGGAGAACTGACGGCATCTGACTGGTTAGACACTGCAAAGACACAGGGTGTCCTGTCATTGTACCAAGAGAGACAGGACTGTGCAACTGACAACTCAGATTGTATGCGGGACCAGAACAACATGCAATTTAATTTCAGTTAGACTGAAAGAAATGACATTGAAATCACCCCTAAGTCCATCATGTGTCTGTGGTGTGTGTGTTCATCCTACAGAAGACTGTCATTATGTGCTGCAATGCATGGAGCCCAGAGATAGTGACCTCATCCTCTATTAATCCCCGTTTGCTACATTTAGCAGCGGCTCTCTTGCGACTAGAGCAACACAATGACTAAATGTTCTGTCTCATCAAAAGATAATTAATTTAAAGTGCTGTGGCAAATCTTCACATTCTTCTGCACAAGGACACTGGTGTCCAACTTGGTCAGGTGGCTCCACTGTGCTCTGATGATGGAGTCGTGCTTTTACAGAGGAAGGGAAAGACGCGTTGATGTGATTGGTCATTACCGCACCAGCTGTTAATGTATTCTGACCAATCTCATGCTGTTTGCGACTCTGCTGCAGTTAACGCTGTGCACCTCAGGCCACAAAAATTACCACAAATCACTCGCCACACCCCGTGCTCCTGTGCTGTGCGCCATTGATTCACAATGATAGAGCCCCAGGTGTTTGGACGAGCAAATATAAAAGCTTTCATAAAGTGGCTTGGGGTTGAATCACTATTGTGTTGTAGCAATCTGTGATGAAAAGTAGAAATGTGAGCATTTATTTATATGTAATGGGTTATTAACCTAACTTTAAAGCCTGAAGTCCAAATGCCAAACAAGCTATTAAATTCAGACTAATAAATTGTCATTTCATGGGTCTAAACCTGGACCCCACTACCATGGTAGTGGTTAATGGAGACCCAAATAAATAAATAAAACATGAATAATCCTCTCAAAGATAGAAGTACCTGAACAAACACACACGCACACTTTCACACACACACACAGATCTCCCTGTGAGGTCCATTCTGAGGCCTATTAAATAATCAGACGGGTTTCTTCCCCACTGGCAAAAATCAGAACCAATCGGCTGCTCCTCAGCAAACTGCTGTGTATGTGTGTGTGTGTGTGTGTGTGTGTGTGTGTGTGTGCGTGTGTATGAGAGAGAGAGAGAGAGAGACAGAAGGAGAAACGCAGGGAAGACTCTTTATATGTCAGTGTGTAGGTGTGTACGCACAAATACAGACATCCATGTTGTTTGGCTATGTGTGTGTGTGTGTGTGTGTGTGTGTCTCCTCCAGTGAGTCCTGCCATTCAGTCTCTGAGGAGCAGCTCCAGAATTAGCGCTGAGTATTTTCATCCTCCATGGCTCATCTCTCACCAATGACCCTGTTTGAATTCAGGCCTCAGCTTCTCTTTACCTCCAAATCCACCTACACTCCTTTCATCTCACTCCACCGACCCCTCCCCCACCAAACCCCCACCCACTGCCATCCCTCACGCAGACAAACTCGCTCGCCTTTCTATTGGCTCTTATTCCTCTTCTCCCGTTACATACGCGTCCCGTTTGACTGATAATATTTAGCGTGAAGGTTGACATCGATACCTCAACAACTGAAACTGCAAACGGCTTCTATTCATGCATGTAAAAACTGGAGGATCAGAAGGAGCAATTTGAATATCATCCTGTGTTTAGAACAGTGGACGGTCTTTTCACCTCTGCAAAGTTACTGCAGGGGTCATGGGAATTAGCCCAACCATTCTGTGGACTGTTCCGAGTTATTAAGTCTAATCGCATTGATAGACAAGAACATTGATGTTAGATGCTTTTTGAAATCTGCTTAATGATTTAATGATAACCTTATTTTTCCTTCTTTTTATGTCCAATGCCAAAGTTTTAAAATTCTTGTTTGCACAGTGGTGCAATGGTTAGCACTGTCACCTCACCTGCTTCAAACCTCAGCTGGGACCTTTCTGTGTGGAGTTTGCATGTTCTCCCCGTGTCTGCGTGGGTTCTCTCTGGGTACTCCGGCTTCTTCCCACAGTCCAAAGACATGAACCTTAACAGGTTAACTGGTGACTGTAACTGTAACGGTGACTGTAAACCTCCAGTGCACATGGGGGTGGTTTTCAATAAGCATCAGCCAGGTCAAATTCTGAGACTTTAGTTTGGAAACAAGTTCTTCAGGGTTCAATGTTTGAAACAAACTCGGTCATTCAACATGTCTGCAAAGGCAACAGTGTTCCTGCCTGTTCTAAACAGCCACACTGGAAGGCAAGGAAGGTATGTCTGTGTACTTGTGTGACACTGCCTCCCATATCTCCAACACGAGTGGCTTTGGGATGTCATTTGGGAAAGACCCAACATCATCACTGCAAACCAAGATCCTTTAAATCTCTTAACTGGTAAAAAAGTTTATTCATACTCCTGTGTGGTATTTGCAGCTCAGATCTCACAATCATACCTCATCATACCAATCGTATCTGACCTTCACTAAAATGACTTCATCAGTCTCATATATAAACCAATTTTTTTTTTCTTTCACCACACTCATTTCTCTCTTTTGTCCTTCTTCTTCCACTCCTCCTCTGTCTAATCCTTTCTTCATGGCCATCATCTACCTAAACAAAAATGATTCTCCAGAGCCCTGACGGACAAATGCAGAGAGAGGGATGATGGTGAGCGAGGGAAGGATGAGTAGTAGGCGGAGGAAACAAAGTAAAGCTTTTAATCTGTAAATGGAGAAGGGTAATGGTCATTTAAGCATTAAGATATCCCCTCTGTCCGTCTGCTCTGTTTGCGTCTCCTTAATGCTCCTTAAACATTTATGAAGGCTGATAACAAAGAAAGACCGTAGCTACGCAGAGTAATCAAATCACTGCTGGTTATAGGGCTTTACTCGGAAGAGTGAGGGAGGGGGGAAAAGAGCGAGAGAAGGGGGGAGAGGCTGGGAATTAAGGGGAGAACACAGAGTGACAGTGTGAGAAATAGAGACAGAAAGGAGAGAAGACAAAGAAAAATATATTAGCTCTTAAAATAGTCATCTTGCAATGTGCAAATAAACTGCAGCGTGTTGCTGTCAAGAAGAATATACCACAATGTATATTACACTTTCCCTAAACACATCTCTCTGTCTCTCTCATGGGTTCCCTCCCAAAACACCATATATTCATTTTACAGAGTGTGTTCACTTAAATTCATGACTCGCTACATTCACGGCTGGAAATAGTAGGATTTTACAAGCTAAGGTTTTGAGATGGATATTAAGTTAGATAATACCCTGTGGCAAGTTTTATACTGTTAGGCCTCATGGTATGTTTTTTTAATATGACAGTGTCAGAGCAGAGGTGTTCAATCATGTTTCATGAAGGACAAAAAGTGTGAAGGTTTCCATTTTTACCTGAACACAGCCGTCAACTTCGCTGACTGAAACTTTCAATCTTAGATCTGTAAATTATGGCCTTTTTCTTTTTTACATGTATTATACACATTCTGAACTCTCCATAAACCTATTCATAGAAGTTCATATTATTAATAATTGTAGTAATTGAAATGGTGGCCAGCGTGTTTAATGTGATTTATATGAAGACTGCAACTCAGTGGAGATTCAGTCATCATTTAAAAGCATGTATTTAAGCAGGAAGGTTCATTTCTAACCTTGGACATATCAGTGATACAATATTCTAAATTGGTCCAGTTACTCACATTTTTTTCTGCTGCTTTTGAACCTAATAATTGAATCTAATTGCCTTCTTCAGTGAATGGAACTGAAGCTCAAGGTTTCTCCTGTTTTAACGGGTGAATGAATTACAGGGAGATCCCACATGACACCCAAGCGAGTTTAAATCTGTGAAGAAGACTGTGAAATATAGTCAAAAGCCATGGAAAAAAGACTAGTAAGAATAACATTCTAGATGTCATAGTCTCAGATGTGCATGTTCTCAACTGACTTGCCCGTTGAAAGATGCTAGTGTGAAAGAAGAAGAAGTGAAAGACTTTCCTGGCCAGTGAGCAGCTTTCACAGACATGAATGGGGCTCACCCTTGAATGCAGTATCCATTTCTCTTTAATACATCCCAGGTAAAGACAAAGGACAAGGAGAAAACCAAGTGGACACAATGCCAAGCTACCAAAACTGGAAGGCCTTTTTCAGACCGTTCCTACACTTTTGGACATGCATGGTGAAGTTAGGAAGCGGGTAATGCTAGCTAGCATTTGCAAGCACGATGAGATAAAAGCTACTATGGTTCTAGCAAATCATGGGCTAACCAAGCACATTGTCAAAGAACAAATACTAATCAGTAAGTGTAGGAGAGGTGATGAAAATCTTTGGATAATGCACTGTCTTGGTTGCAGTGATAACTAAACGGTGAGTCAGATCTCTCCTCAGCCGTAACCATGTATGTGAGAAGTATCACAGTTTCACAGGACAAAGGTTAGTTAACAGGAACAGTCTTTTTAGAATAGACTGGAGATGTTCAATATTATGAGAAAATGTCACAAATGCATGTCACAAAAAGATGAAGGGAGCTTGCAAATCCAAACAGAAATCCAGCACTTGTATTGTAAGACGATAATAGTCAGCACAAAACTGCCATGAGCCTGCTAGCTGCTGAGTGTGTATTGCAAACCATGCTGGCTTGTTACAGATCTATGAGACAAATCTGTGTCTATGGATACTGAATGTCATGGCATGCAGAGGACAATGCAGCATTCTTGTCCAGGATCATTGCTGTTTCACCAACGTAGAGGTCCACGTCTGTCACATGTACGTCATCCATGTCCGCACCCCCTAGGTGATGGTCTTTAGGGTTTATCAGCTGAGATCTTTTGGCTGGTGGTGACTCTTGTTGATAACTGGATAGATTTCTGTTTCTGTTCTGAAAGCCCAGCCACATGATGTTCAATCCTACTAGGACTACAAACAGACACCAAAGCACTCCATTCACTGGCCAAGACCTATTGGGAAATTTTGTCTTACCTACCTACCTGTCACAATCTACTTTTCCAAACCTTTTCACCTCACTTGTCTACATATCCACCAGATGCAATTGGTCCTTTTCTCTTGTCTCACTGCTACATCCAGCGACTCCTTCCTGCTTTGCAGTTACTTGACCTTCCCCACCCACTCTCTCATCTGTTTTCACTGTCCATCATCAGCCTGCAGTATTAAACCAACTTATTTCCACTAATTCCCTGCTAAATCATCAAAGTTACCATGTGACTCAAAAGCAGAATTTGAACCTGACCCACCAGCACCTGTACCCGAAGCTGCTTGTCTACTTGCCTGCCTGCACTTTCCCCTGCCCAATTCCTACTATTCTGTGGACTTAATAGAACTTCTTGCTTCTCATGCCCAGGAGCTTTTTTTTTTTTTGTCAATAAATCATTGAACTGTCCCTGGCTGCCTCTATGGTCTGCATTTGGGTCCTATCACTGTTTCCCCACACCTACCCACTGTGACAATACCATTTCCAAAGGTCAAACTCGTTTATTTGTTTTTTTGGATCCCCATTAGCTGCTATCTAGATAGTAACTCTTCTTCCTTGGGTCCACATAAGACACAAAACATTAGCATCGGTACATCAACAGGCTGGCTAAATCACTTATCTCTAACCCAAAAAATGTATAATGGATGTAAAAAGAGTACACTGTGACTGAAATGTGATCGGATCAGCCAGACTACATCTGGAGGTGGTGCCTAGCTAATTTGCATATTGAGATTCGATCACAATGCCGGCTGAATCGAGATAACATGCATTATTGTGCGCATGCCTTTAGCCATCCAGGAGCTTCCTAGCTGATGCTGGGGTATGTCATAGTAGACGCCGGCTGTCACTTGTCTCTCAATGAGTGGCATGCCTTTAAAAGATTGTGCTAAGCTTAGCATGAGAATCCCATAAAATGTAGTTACAAACACATCATTTCATTGTTTTTCCAGTAGAACTGTATCTGACATGGTACCAATTTGTTCTCTGCCCTCTGGCTGTGCACATATCCTCGATAGATAGTAAAAAGGAATCCCTTTCTTTTTGGGACCGGTTAAAATTACGTTATGAATGATCAGTTCAGCGTGACTAATGTTTAATCACCCACATTCCCCGAAATATTAATCCCCTATGAATACGACAGCTGACAGTGTCGGCTATTTTACATTTAGGGAAAAGATGACAATAGTGAATGGATCTGCAGCCACAACAACCCCTCTCCAGTTTCTCACTGTGCTTTTTAAATGAATATTACATGTTTATAATATCAGATGTGGGTGTGGGGAGACATGTGGCACAAATGTATCAGAATGGATTTTACTTTTTCCACGTTATGATTATTTGGAGTAATTTCTTAAGTTCTATCTCTCCCTGCTGGTCTCTCCTCTCCTCTTGCTCCACTTTCTCCACTTCTCTCCTCTTATCCAAATCTCCCTCCGTGTGACCAGTGATGGGTTCTGGTTTGCGCTGATTCACAGTAGATGTGGCTGAGACAGCACGGCCAGGTAACAGCGAGAGCGGGTCAGCACAGATAAAGATGAATTTCCTTCCAAAAGCAGGTAGAGATAGCAGCCAAAGTACACTTCCTCATATACGATCTATACGGCCTATAGGTTGGCAGAAGCTCAGCCAGTCATCCAGCTGGCTTGCGAAGAGGTGGAGGGAATGGGGGTGGTGGGGGGGTTACTCAGGGTTAAATGGAGCCAATCACAGACAGAAAAACAGCATTACACACCACATTAGGCATCATCTCACCGCTCTCTCTCTCCTTTCTCCTCTTTCTCTCTCTCCCCCTCTCTTTCTCTCTCTCCAGGTGTGCAGCCAGCTGATAGTGTCGGCTCTATTTGCACATTCACTTGAAATTCTCCAGAACTAATAGATTCTACCAGATTCAACTAACTCAATAGTGCTGATCTGCAGCTTATTACAGCCAACCAGCCAACTAGCCAATCATTCAACCAACCAGCCAACCAAGGAACTGAATTGCAAATATAATATGAATATGAGGTCTGCATCTGGAGTGTAATCTATAAAGTCAATTCTGTGTTATTGTTTTACGATAAACTGAGGCAATGCAGGAAGCTTAATAACATCTCCCGGATGACTGCCTGCTGCACAGCAAATACACTCCATCTCAACAAAATGTATTAATCTTGTATATTGCTGTGGTCAGGTAAACATACACCTTACCAGAATAATGCAGAGGGAAAAAATATTTTCAGCATGTACCCTGGAATAATATGCTAGATTAAAGTATCCATGACTCATCACATAAATGAAGTCACGCGTGAAAATCCATGTGTGATCTGTAACTGAACTCAGTGTGCTTTTGTGTGCATGTCATTCTTGGAGATGTACTGATGCCCAACAAAGTTTTCTATTCTGTGATCCAAAGCTGCACTTGTAAATAAAAAAAGTGGATAAACCCAAGTTATGAACTTTAAAAAAATGTGCATGGAGATAATTACAGCAATTAGGGTTTAATAATAATAATAATAAAATGATCTTGGTCTGCCTGCAAACCTGCAACAGACTGATGAACAACAACTGATAGGTAATTGGTTGAAACTACAAAAAACCCAACATGGATCAGAATGCCAGCAGCACACAAGAAGTACTTATTTTGTGTTACTTCAATGAATAGATTATAATTCATGAATGCTGGTTAAAATGTCCTCACTGTCCTCACTGTGTTTTCTGTCTGGCCCTTGAAATTAGTCATTGTACTGCATGGAAGGTTTGTTTTTCTCCACTTAGCTCAAGGTTTGGGTTGATGATGGCTCCACCGGTAGATTTGAGTTCATGCCCTTAAAAAAATGTCCGTTTAGGTTCTGAGATAGTATTTTAATATTTTCAGATTTTTTGTTTGGGTGTAGTGGTACTGCTCATAAAGTTTCCAACATTTTGCCTGTTGTCACTAGAGGTGACTCTGAAGCTCAAGTTACTAACAAAATCATCACCCTGAAACCCCACCGGACTCTCTGTCACGACGCTGTTTTGGTCCGTCCTGCACGCGACTTCAAACTCCACCGGGAGCGTTTCAGGAGCGTTTAGCCCACGAGACTTTGTTTACTTGCTCAGATCATTTTCCTGGTTTATGTGCTTCTAAATATGCTTCTACATGTGTAAATATGCTACATAGTTAATTAGTTTCTCTTTTGTCTGTTTTTACGACTGGCAGTTTGCATGGGGTATTTTATTTTGAAAATCCACCAGCTTCTCTATGCTGTTTCTGGCTTCCTGTCAGCTCGAGGTGTTCTGTGTAAATTGACACGGGCTGCTCGTGTAACTACAATGGCCGCTTATTTCATGTGGAGACGAGCGCTTCTGAACCGGACTGCGGCGGAGCCAGTGGGGTTTAAAACATTGAGTAGAACAGCCATGTGTCGTCCGTGCCTGGTGGAATTTGGGGGTCAGGGTTTACCGTCTGGTGGTCATAAATACCCAAAGTACCTTTCATGATAAGCCAACCAGTAGCACCTGAGATACAGTATCCTGTCATGGACCAAACGTTTGTTCTGTGGCAGCTTTCAGCCTTAGGACAGGAAATCATGGCGATCAGTAAAACTTGGCAAGAGCGGATTTAACAGTCTTTGTTAAATCTGGTCTTGCCAACATCATCCAGATACATCCACTAGTGAGACAGTTTCACTCATGTACTGTATAAAAAAACAGCCACGTCAGTATGACACTGAACCCATGTTAGGTGATTTTACATGTGGTTTTTCAAACATAGACAACAAAAATGTGATTTAGATGGAAGGACGTTTGTGTAATGATGTTGATAGATGGAAGAAAGAAGTGGCAGGAGTACTCGACACGTTAGTGTACAGAGTGAGAGAAAGAACAATTTGAGAGATAGGTAGAAGAGGCATGAAAGAGGAAGAGAACAGATAAGTGTTTGTGTTAGACTGGCCACAAACATATATATTTAATGAAACAGAATGCAAAAGGTAACTAGATGACCATATGACATCATTTCAGAGGTCATAGGATCATAGGCTTCAAGTTTATGACAAGTTTATGACTGTCATTTAGCTATGGCTGCATACAGAGAAATAATACAGGAAAAAGCTGAATGGATTCATTTGGTGATCAGTCCAAGCTTTCAGCTCTCAGCAATGTTCAACCCTCATTTATCCTGAAACTCTTGAGATTTTTCATGTATCAAAAAACTCTTTTTTCTCCTGACGTTGCGTCAAGATGGGTCCAACAGATATTGTCACTTTCAGCCAAGTCATTCAGCTGTCACTCTGAATTTTGCCAAAGACAAATGGTTTACGTCTTCTCCTACGCATTTGATCCAATCTTCACCATATGTGACAGAAAGCGTTTTTGGATGCCTATACTGTTCAGCTATAGCATGCCAATGGATTTGGCAACAAGAGGTAGGGAGCCGTACTGCTGAATCGTTCTGCCTGATCAAGATCACAATTAGTCAGCAGAAACAGAAGTCCGTAGTAGGCCTACGCAGATTTCAACAGTCCCTTTAGAAACACGCACTAAAGCTGAGGTCACCTTTGGCTCTCATTGTGACGCTTTTCTGACTGTATCAAAAGAAAAGACGAGTCAGGTAAATAGTGTGGTTCAAGCTAGTATGGGTAATTTTGGCTCAACTACCAAGAGACAGCTAGATTTTGAATCTATTCATCTGAATAAATTCCAACCCATCCCTGCAGGCCTCTCTCCAAAATCCATTTCCATTTTCCCCAAAACACATTTTCATGCCCAATGAGTGCACAGGCAGAGTGCACGCAGGCAGGCAGGCAGGTAGACAAACAGGTAGGCCAGCCAGTCATTTCATTTAGGCTGAATGAAATGATTGTAAAGCCTGCAACAGTGTTGACGTTCCCATCAGCAGCAGGTGTATCTTAAGTGCTATTAGCAAATTTGAGTATGCTAATACGCTGAACTAAGACTAAGACATTATATCTACTGAGCATTCCTTCATTGGCATTTTAGTAGCACCTTCAGAGTGACCCAATGATGCTTTACACATGGAGGCAGATGAAAAAATAATAATAATAAAAAAGAAAGAAGAAAAATTACAGTTTTAATGTTTAATATTTTAACTGAATTAATCATGGCCATATGCCATGGTGAGTTTTTGGAAAATGTCGATGGATGCAGTGTTGCAGATTTCCAGAGCTCCAAAGGGTGGGGACTGCAACACTGAAGCCTCTGTCCCCAAAACTCTGAAGGCTTATGTACAGGCTGGTGACCAGACAAATATAAGGGTTGAGGAGGTCTAATAGGGAGAGAGAGGCAAGGACATGGAGGGATTTGTAGGTGAGGAGGAGGATTTTATAGAAGATACATGACTTAAACTAGTGAAGGAGTGAGGGGTAAACTATCAGCTGCACATACCAAAGCCTTCCCAGGGCTTTGGAGAGGCAGCACTGAGACCCGGCTTGCAGCAGGCAGCAGAAGGTGCTAGTGAACAGAATCCACATTGGCCTGGAAAAAATGCAGGAACTTGGAGCACAGGTTGGTGGCACCCGTATAGTGGGGTACCATTCTAGAGTGATTATGTTGGTTGCTAATGAGAGCAGAATAATATAGTGTATTGGTGCATGAAAGAGCTTATATCAGTCTTTATGTGTTCTTTAAAGACCTTAAGGTGGACAGTGAGGCCTGATCTTTGATAGAATGGCCATCATGGTATGGAATTAGATGGAGACCAGGGGCCAGGACAAGAGAAGAGTTTTTAGGCGTGTAAGAAAGTCAAGGTTGAGGGATAGGGCTGCACTGAAGTGAGCTACCGGACCATCCACCATAGTACAGTATCAGGAGGATCTGGGGACATCATGTTGTTCAGAGCCGGTGCACCACTTACGAGTGGCAGGGAGCACTAGAGGAGAGAACTGGTGGCAGAGCCACAGGTTCTGGATTTGTTCTGGAGTCACAAGAATCATGAAGAATTTTTACCAACGGGAGGAGCTCAGAGTTTTCAGAATTTTTTAAACTTTTGGCTTTGAAAAGTGGAATTATCTCATTCTCGCTTCTTAACCTGACTGCACCAGTGAGCCACGGAGGTACCACCCCCACTTGTAGTCATCTATGGGCATCCAGAGCTCTATCATAGAGAGACCATACTAAAAGGATATTACTTGGTGAAAAGTAAGCAAGTTAAACTACCTGGTAAGTTCCGAAAATATATAAGTTAAAATATGCAGTATGTTTCTTGATTTCAGCTATTCATTATATGTTACTATGAACTACGTTACCATTGTATGGGATTTGAATGCTGACATAAATCGCACACAGCGTCATGAGACCATGCGCGGATGTTTGATTTGCGCGTGCATATTGTTTTTTCGAGCGCTTTCAAAGAACTTGCGAGCTATTTTGTATCCTGCATCTCTGCTCCCTGGAGCAATATTGTAGCCTGCGAGGAGAAAAACACGTCTGAGCATGCGCAGAGTCCGCTTGCAAAACTTTCCTCTGCTCGCGCGAGTGTGTTTTTTTTAGTGGGCGTTTTTTGTCAGTAAGGGCCATGCCAATCACTATTGTATCCCCAGCGGAACACGAACAATTTTCAGGTGCATACCGCCACCTTATGTACAACGGTATGTTCATTTTATTTTACATTATTTCTTATATTCTGCCCATCAATCTTGTGTCTCTTAAAAAGAGTGTCCCTGGCCATCTTTGCCTCAACTCGTCTTTTGTTCTGTAGACCTGTAGTAATCATTGCCCTTCTTTCTGTATTTCCTGAATGAACTGTATGTTTTTCCTCTGATTGGTGAAACTTGAAATAGTAAACAACAGCTTATATATTAAATCTCAGTGCCTGGTCCTGTTTTAATGCATTAAGGAGTAGTTCATTTGCCGTCACTTCTTTCACCCTCTTTAATTAAAGAGAATTGCAATTTGGTCTGCAGCATACACACTCAAATAATTACTGATCCCAGTCTGGTGACTAGGAATCTGATGTCCCTCTTAAGTTAAAACGGCCTGTGTGGTTTGTCCCATTTGTCCTAGTGATGTTGCTGTACCTGGCTGTCCAATTGGCGAAGTCGCTCAACCAATTATATTAGGGGATACAATGGTGATTGGCATGTCCCCAGGCCTGCTCCCTTACTGACAAAAACCGCCCACTAAAAAAACACACTCGCACGCGAGCAGAGGAAAGTTTTGCGTGCGGACTCTGTGCATGCTCAAGTTTGGTTTTCTCCTCACAGGCTACAACGTTGCTCCATGGAGCATGCAGGATACAAAATAGCTCGCGAGTGCTTTGAAAGCGCTTGAAAAAACAATATGCGTACGCGAATGTTTGATTTGCGCGCGTGCGGGTCTCATTATGCATGCGCGATTTATGTCAGTGTTCTAATCCGAAACCATTGTCCTGATTGATCTGAACTCTATTTAGAAAACAAGGAGTTTAGAATTTGTTTCCTTATCAAGTGACAAAGGAAGAATTCAGATGTTTTAGATGTAGTCATGATGTAGTTATTGCAATTTGTTGCTGTTGCTGTGACATGATGAAGCTGACTTCAGTCAGATCAGAGGCGTCAGACTCAAATTAGGTAGTGGGCTGGATTTGTTCAAATGAGACCTCATGGGGGCCGGATTGTTTTCAATATGAATCAGCACATATTTAGACTGCTTGATGATTTATTATTTGAAATTGGTACAGCTACTTGTACCAGTCAATGAGAAATCACATGTTGGCAACACAAAATGTAAAATTACAAAGCAGAAGAGAGAACTGCAACACTATAAATCAGACAAAGCCTTTTCCTATCCATGAAACTGACAAGTATATGTTTCATGTGTTTGAACACCTCTATCTATGGTGGATACATTTAATATATGGTAGAGAAGTCTGCCAACAGATTGGCTGAGAAAGGTGAAGTTCTCGAGTTCCCATGACCCTAGTTATGTAACTGTTGTTTAATTGTGAAATATTAAGAACAGGATGAGATAGTGTTTCAAAGTTAGGTAACATTCTAGAGAGAGAAAATACAATGACACTACATAACACTAAATGTGTTTGATCAAAGACTACTACTCACTTCACTACTTCACTTGCTGGTTGAAACCTGATACTTGTCTTTTACCAGCCTTTCAACAACAAGATCCAGCTGGGCAGCTGTGGTTTTTATGTCTTTAGATGTCTGTCTATCAACCAATTGAGCAGTTTGGACTTCTTGATGTTCAATGGTGCACTACACAGCAGTTCAATCAGTTCCTCCAAGTCCCTCTTGCACATCTGATGTGTTGATGGTGAACGGAAAGCGAAAGAGTCCGACGTCCTTCTTCAGCTGAGTGCACACAGTGACCGTCAAACCTGTGTACAAGCCTTGACAGCATGTTCTTGTATGTGTCAATACTCCTGTGACCAACTGGTTGAGATTTAAGACATGGGAAGTGGACTGGGTTGTAACCACAGCTGTTTTTTTTCTGACAATTGAAGGTGCGCCATCAGTTGATGTACTGATTGCGTGACTCCAGTCCACATCCAATCTGTCCAGGGACCTAACAAGGCTTTTGGAGATGTCATTACCTGTGATAGTGTCTGTAATTGGACCACAATTGGACCACTGCAAAAAACTCCTTATTGACAGTCGAAAATGCATCCACACCATGGATAAATATTCCTAATTGGGCTATCAGCAATGTTGGTGCTTTCATCAGTAGCAATAGAGGACTTCAATTTAACCTTTTAGTTGAGTTATCAAATCTTCAGCAAGTTCCACAATTCTCTCAACAAGGCACACCAGCTAGGCTGCCTTTAGCATGGAGGTCTTTACAAATTCTCCCTCTCAGAACGTCTTGATGCTGCAGCAATTTTACTGGCAATGATAGCTGATCATGTGAGTCTCTCGACACTTTGAAAATACAGACTGTTGTATTATTATACAGAGATGATGCTAGCTTATTCACCTTTTCAATCCAGAGATGTTCTGTTTTTTGTACTTTTTCTACATGGGTCTCATAGTACTGTTTTTTTTATTTGCTATACGCTTTTGCCACAGCCACTTGTTGCAAGAAAGTGTGGAGTTTGCATGCTCTCTCCGTGTCTGCGTGGGTTCTCTCTGGAATCTGCTCCAGCTTCCTCCCACAGACCAAAGACGTGAAGGTTAATTGGTGACTCTAAATGCCCGTAGGTGTGAATGTGAGCGTGAATGGTTGGTTGTGTCAGTCCTGTGATGTACTGGATAATTAATTATAAAATAAATTGAACTTTTGTCCCTGTGATCCCATTTGAAGTTCATTACAACATTTAAAACCATGAATGTTTTGAAGTGAAGACAAAACAACTTTTTTGATTGACAGAACATGAACAGGTAGTATTCAGTGAACAGCGTGTGCTAATTCAGTCTGCATGCATTAATACAAAAGGTGCGAGTTTGTGATTGAATACATGCATAGAACATTCCTGCAGTTCTGTCAAACTCAGGTCAGCCATTGCAAAGCTTTTTGTCTTTGATAAAGTTGGCAATAAAGACACAAACAGGAAGTGTGCTATAGCTTAAAATGGCTCAGTGGGTAGACAAGTCCTAATTGTACCTGTGTGAAGTGTACACGGCTTGACGCGCTTTTGCTTGGCACCTTGCTGCTATATTTGTCAGCTAAATATGGACAGATGCAGGTGTACTGCCATGGTATCCATTGCAACCACTTAGCAGCACATACACATTCCAGCTGCTGCTCACAATGTTACTTTTATCCTCACGTGTAGTGTGGATAAAACATGAGAACAACCTGTGTAGAAATCACTAGATGTTGTTTTCTGGGTCTTTTTGGAGAGGAGAACAGAAAACTGTTCTGTCTGTTAATTGCATTCACTGCTGTGAGCATAACAGAAGGTCTTTTCACTTGTTAACAGTACACCCGATTCATCTGAGCATTTCTTAATGAAGGCGCGGACCTGGAGATGATTAGATCATGTCAGCTTGGCTTTGTTAAAAGGTCTTTGCAAGGTTACTCTTGAAAATCAAACAGAACCGACTGTCAAAGAGTAAACACAGCAGAATATCAGCGTGATAACGTACACTGACTAAACACACTGTATTTTCTTTTATATCTAACATTAAAGGACGGCAGACACACTGGGAAGAGTGTACAGTCAGAATTCAGTAATAATTTACTTAAAGATGAACAGAGCACATTAAAGATCTGCAAAACATCCATGAGGCGATATACATCTGGGTCTCTAGCTGTGCTCGTGGCATGGCTGGTGGGATGGAAATATTGCTTGGTTGATTGGTTGGTCCAACACTGACACACACAGGATTGTTCAGCCTGCAAGCTTGCAGTGCACAATGTACAGATGGAGACATAAATGTACAACTTTTTGAATAATAAAATAATATTCCTTAGTTAGCATGCTAAAATTAGCTAACTAGTACTAAACACAGAGCTCAGGTTGATAGAAATATCTTTATTCTGGTCATAAACTAAAGTACTGGTCAAAGTCAGTAGATACAGTGTTTAAGAACACCAAGAAATGTGTGCCAATCCATCTATGTTATGATATTTCACTTCATAAATGACAGTAAGATTCATCCCCTGGGTCTCCAGAACATTCCATGTGCCATCAATAAGTTAGTCTTGATCAGTGTTGGACACGCACATCTTCAAAAAGCACTTTTCCAATACACAACCATTTGAAAAGGTTTGTCACAACCGCCCCTAAATTTAATTGGTGTCAGCTGATCGATTCGGAAGACCTATCATCGTTTTATCTCATTTGTGTATGTGGGGAGTCAACAGGAAGCCAGACAGCTCAAACTGGGCAAGTCTCAAATTTGCATGCTCTCAACCAGCATGGCTGCAGAGCTGCAGTGCGCATGCGCTATGAGCCCAAAAATATGAAAGCATGAAGAAGCCTGCTGAGACTGTTTTGCCTAATGTGCCCAGGGGGCATCCTTCATACAGTAGGAATCAATGGGGCGCCAACTGGAAATAAATCATCCCAAAACAGACAAAGAGGACTAATTTAGTTATGATAACATTGTTTTCACCTAGTTAATTACTGAGCTCTGAAAACACGACAACGTCCTTAAAAAGAAGTCAGATGTGGCTCACGCATCTTTTCTGAGCAGTGAGGGATTATCAGCGTCATTTCATATGTGCACACTTTTGTTTCAACCTCTAAATAAAGAGATTTTGATAATCTAGTTGAACTGTTGGCTTGTTTGCAAGATGTCTAATCGCCTTGCTGCCTGTGTTTTATACCCTTGTTGTAATTATGTAATACAATATTTCATAACTGAATTCCTTAATACCAGCTGTTCCCAAAACATTTCAGATTGATCAAGATGCAAAAGACAAATCTGATGTCTCCCCAGGACCCAAACTTATGAGGCTTTCACGTCACTGCAAGTTAACTCATTGCCTCTGGTCATTTTAATGAGGGGAAGGTAGGAGAGGGGAAAAATTTGACTTGCCCTGATGAAAATGTTTCAGTGGGTGATGTTTTTTCATTTTTAAGATGTCATTACTGACCGCACCAAGGGCTCTGCTTTGCATTTGGAATAATATTGGTGAAACCAACATTCACGTTTTTCTTTTCATTTTGGACGAGAGTGAGGGAATCACAGAGAGAGTCACTCAATGTTACCTCCAGCATGGGCAAACATAGTACTTACTGGATGTAACCAGTTCTATGAGCACGTGTGTAGACCTCTAATTTAATTTTCCACATCAAAATAGAAGAGCGGCCTTTTTTCTTCTACTTTAATGTGGAACTTTACATCTTGTGACCCAATAAAAACACACATCCTGCTTTAACCTTTTATGAAGCACCACTGTTTTCCCTACATCGTGGATTACTCGACACTGGCTGACACTTTTCCCACAACTGCCCAATGAGATCACCTACCTGTTGTATTTATTATCCAATCAAATCATAATGACACTGTCGGTGTCGTAGCTATGCGTATTATAGCTGATAATGAAACATAGTAGCTGCTGAAATGTTAATGTGTTGTCATAATAAAGGCTTGTAATCAGTGTTCTTCAGTCAATTAGTGCTTTCAGAGATACACGAGGTAAACTACCTCAAGCTAAATGTTGTCTACAGCGCATCCCGCTGAAGTTGTCATCTGTGGGTGTTTATGTTGAAGAAGAGAGTGACAGTGACAGCTTAATGAGAACACGAGTCTGAGATTTGTCAATGAAGAAAAAAAAAGTTGCTCAAAGAGTTTCCCATGACTGAGTTAGCACTAATGTTTCAGACACGATGTCATCGTGACATTGTGCCATTTGTTCTGTGGATTGGAAGGAGGGAAGGAGAGGAGAGCGGAGAAGAGAAGGAAGGAAGGAATGAGATGAGGAGGCCAGGCAATGCAGAAAGGGAAGGAAAGAGGGCACGAGGAAGGCTGCAAGACATACATGGATGAAGAGAAAGCACGAACAGAAGGAAAGAAGATGACACGGAATAAAGAAGTGAGGGAAGAAAAGAAGAACGAGGGAGGCGCAGGTACAGAAGAGCAGAGAAGAGGAGGAAGAAGGAGAGAGAGAAGACAGAGAGGTAATGAGGGGGACAGCAGAGAGAAGAACGACTACAACGCTCATTAAAGAAGAGAAGAGCTCCATTAAACAGCAAACCGTCCGTGTGTGTGTGTGTGAGTGTGCATGCACATGTGTATGTGCATCTGATATGTGTGTGTGTGTTTGCGCACTCCAGTGGCTGCAGGGCTGTTGTCTGTACCTCATAAGTATAATGATGGCACATAAAGGAACTTCATGGCATTACACACACACACACACACACACACTCACACACACACACACACACTCACACACAGGCGGTCCAGACTGCAGTGGCTCCTAGCTTCTAATTACATATTGATACAGCAAACAACACAAAGCTAGTATCATAAATGAACAGAACTAAAGCTGTACACTGAAAGAAAACGGGACAGTCAGCCTGACACACACACACACACACACACACACACACACACACATACACACACACACCAGCAGCAACTATTATAATGCCCAAAAATTAATGAGCTGAATTGTAACTGTAATATGGATATGGCTTCGCATCCTGACGAGAATCCATAAAGCAGATCCTTTATTATGGTTTTATGAAGAACTGAAGCATTGCAGAAAACTTAATAACACTGTTTGGCTGACTGACTGGCTACGTGCCTGACATCTTAGCTGCGCTGCAAAAAGAAAAAAAAAATTCTGATTGAACTACTTGTATTCAATCTCAAAATCTTTTTTCATTTCCCCCCTCTAAAACAAGTGAAGCAAATTCAGAGTGAAAATGCAGCTGTGACACAAGTTTAATTTCTGTGATGCCGATGGATGAAGGCTTAAAACAGTCGAAGCCTTTCATCTTTTTCTGAGAAATAATAATGTGATTGCTCATCATGGATCAAATGTTGGCGAACAGACCACACTATGGGCAGTTAGAAGCCTGTCGATAGCTATTGGTCGCTGTCGCAGCTGGATTTGTTTCATAATATTTTTGCCTCCAGAATATTTTTAGCTTCTCTTTAAAATGCGTGCCTTCCATTCAATCAGGTTCAGGGACTTTTAATTAGTTTCATTCTCTCATCTGCTTTGTCTCCACATTTATGCCTCCTCGCTGAATGTGCCTTAAAGGAACAGTCCAACGTTATGGAAAGACATTTTAGCGGACGTTCAGACTAAAAACAGCCGCAATTAAAGCGGAGCTGTGTTGGTGAGTCGGGTTGTTTAAGGGTCTGATGATACAATACAAGAAGTTTTATTGGAGTAACACGTTAACATGTTTAAAGGCTTATCAGATGGCAAACAGCACAACAGTTCATAATGACAGACAGGATTTTATTACAGCAGACCCTATTTTATCGACTCCAAGATAAACAGTAGAAATAGTGTTCACGTTACAAAGTAAAGTACCGTTAATGTGCACTTGCATGTATGTGATTGAGCAACTCTTGCCAAATCAATGCAGACAAAGTTAATTCAACCTTTTTTGCTAGATGACCCAGCATTTTTCTGCTCCCCCTCTGCCCTGCTGCGCTCCAGGGCTGGCTCCATTCAAATGAATAAGAGCAACTGTAAACAGAGCCAAACTTTAAGCTAAATACTAACGTCACCATGTTGACATGATAACAATGGTGCTACGACAGATATTCATCAGATATAGTCTTTCTGCTATCTCATCTCGCAGGTTCTCATGGATCGTGGATAAACACCTAAACTGTGGTTTGTAGATGAGCCTGCTTCTCTGGTCCTGCCTGATGCCCACTACAAATACTACTGCTAAAATGAATCTTTATTATTGTTATTATTATTGGTTTTTATTATTTTTGTCTTTCTCCACATTTAAAACCGGTCCGACCACCATGAGTCGGTTTCTGCATCTTTTTCCTTGCCACTGTTGCCAAGTGCTTGCTTATGGTGGGAGTTGCTGAGTCTCTGTAAATAATATTAGAAAGAGTACTTTCTAGACCTGCTCTATGATTTCACCATAAAAGTAAAATTTAATTGAAATAATAATGTGCATAATAATAAGTGTATAATAATAATAATAATAATAATAATAATAATAATAATAATAATAACAATAATAATAATAATTAAGGCAGAGCAAAATGAAATGAAAATAAACTGGTTAAGTCTAATCAAGTTAATCTAATTAAGTCTACACCATAATTTATCTTCTGAGGAACATGAATATGTGTAGTTTCAATTAATCCAGTAATTATTGAAACATTTCATTCTGAACCAAAAGTGTCAACCTGCTGGTGGCTGCAGATCATCATCACCTCTGAAGAGCATTAGGGTTCATCCTCTGGTAATTATGATTCCATGGTAATCCACCCAATAATTATAATAAATGGACAACATTAAATATTTTTTCTAACTTACCAGACAAAGCCCTTCACCTCTGATTCACTCATTCACACACACTGATGTGGTGGTGGGGCTGCCATGCTCATTGGGCCATGAGGGCGGCTCTTCAGTTCAGTGTTTTGTTCAAGGACACTTTGACATGAAGACAGGAGAATGAACCACCAACCATGTGATTAATGGTTAACCCACTCCACCTCCTGAGCCACAGCTGCTGAGATATTTCAGTCTGGACTAACTGACACTGGCATCCGGCGTGCTGTGTTGGTCTGGGTATTTTGCTACAGGCAGCGGGGAATTACTACAAAACAGGAAACCCAGTTTGAGTGATACATGCCTGAGTTTAACAGACACCAAAAACCTGCACATCAGGATATTAACCCATTAGACTTTGTAACTCCTGTCCTAATGAAGTGACCATCTCAACAACTGTAAGATGAACAGTAAAATGATCACACCACAAAGTGATACACAAGGAATGCCTGCATGCAAGTATTTCATTGGTGGAGGAGGAAAACTTGTCATATCTTTTATTATTCTATCATTATTATTATTTATTTAGTTTCATTAAAAATATATAGTAAGAGCTCATGGAGATACATCTGACTAGCATTTAATGTCACCTGACTTGAGGTGGAGGTGACCTTGTAGGGACATTTGATCACTCCTTTGTTCCTTTGTTCACACACAGGACCAGTAGACCTGCATTAATGGAGTGATGTCAGAGTGATGTGACCCTGACCAGTCCACACTCACACTGGACTTCCCTTCTTCCTGTGCCAAGTCCTGAGCTACTGCCGCCCCTTAACTGCTTCATATACTGTTGGGTAATGGGTTAATAATGCATTGTCTTTTATAAAGTCATTTACAGCTGTCAGATAAATGTAGCTAAGAACTGCTAAGTCATATAAAAATACCTCACTTTACTGCTTAAATTCCACCACTGTTGATTGGCATTGATGTGTTATATTTAAGCAATATTACACGAGAGGGTGTGCTTTACCGTCATTATTGGCATGACAGTGATGCGGTCAGAAAACTTTGCTTTGGAATGACTGCATACTTTGTTTTGGAAGAGATGTGTACCTTGGAGCTGTAACAACATGGACTCACTAACCCAGAATCTGATGAGAAGATCAATATCAGTTTTCATCTCAGTGTATCCAGTACACAGATAGAACAGAGGACCTGATTAGCCTAGCTTAGCACAGACACTGAACGCAGAGGGAAATTGCTCCATAGCTGCCAGCAAGTATAAAAGTGAAATAATACGCCTCGCAACGTCTCCAGAGCTGTCGAGAAAAAAACCTTTACAACAAGCTGCGCTTTTACAAACTCTGCCAAGTGTTAGGAGTGCTGAGCTCTATTAGCCTGGAGTAACACAAAAGAAATGGCTACTGTAATCTTCATGCTGCGTTGTCTTTTCATCTCAGATAGAACTGGGAGCCCCACATCCTGCAGCTGTATGCGCCCTCGCTGCACGGCCGTCTCAGATTTGCTGCTTTCTCAAAGAAGAAATAAGTAGTGCTTTTACTCACTGTGATGTAATAACAGCAGATTAGGAGCCATTAGAAACAGGCTTTTGTTACACCATAATTATCAGGCAAAGATCGGAAAATTACATTTAATTTGGTATCACATTATTAACTATAGTGGAGTCCCATTATGTTTTGTGATTAGAATCTTTATCAGGGACACACACTGTACTTATGATGCTCTGGCTCAATGCACATATCCTGACAAGTTCATACAATAAGTAATTTTTTTTTTTTTTTAGAATTATTTGAAGTACATGATGGTAAATAGAAGTCGAGGATATCTGACAGGGGGCACCTGTGCTGCCTTTTGGCTCCTAATGATTGGGATCGCGATGGACCGGGCAGAGCCATAATTAGACACACAGCTGCCTCTATGAAAACAACAAAACAGACTCATGTAGCTTACAGTACATCATGTTTCAACATGCAGCCATTTAAATAGGTCAATGCTGCCGTGACTTAAAGGCTGTCCTCTCCTCTCTCTCCCCCTCATCTGCCATCTCACTAGCCGAGCTCAACCGCAGGATTGAAAACATACCAAGATTACACAGCTCCCCTCCCAGAAGTGTGCCACGGATTTTCTTTTATTCTTTTTTTGACAACAGACAAGAATAAAACTAAAGAGATGAGTGCTCAAATTACAAAACTAAAGTGTAACATTACTTTTACAAAAAAAAAAATAAAATAAACATCATCTGAGTGTGCTTTATTTTGTTCTTTGAGACTGAAAAAGTTATTGTGAAGGTGCAAAAGTTCTTCCTAAACTGGTAACAGCTATCGGTGATTAAACTGACCATGGATCAGTTACAGTGCACCTTGTACTTGATTGTGTGTGTTGAAATGACCGGAGATATTTTGTACTGAGAAAAAAAAACCTGTAAACTTTCTGATAAGCACCAGATTTCTCTGACCCTGTGTTCTTTTTGTTTTTGTTTCTCTCTCTTCTCTCCATAGTTTTCTCCTCTCTTCATTCAGCCTCTTCTCTGCTGGACCATCAGCCACCCTGCCCTCTCTCTGTCTCCTGGCTGTCAGGGTCTTGTCCAGACGTTTGGATCTGGATCATCGTCCCACAGGAGATTCAGCCTCTACTATCCTCTCTCTCTCTCTGGTTTGCTCTCTCTCTCTCTCTCTCTCTCTCTCTCTCTCTCTCTCTCTCTCTCTGTCTGTTCCTGCTGTCTGTGTGAATGCTGTGCTGTCTCTTCAGTGTTTGTGTGGTCTGTCCTCTTCCAGGTCTCCATGGTTCAGAGGAGGTCATGTGGCTCAAATTCTACGTCTTGTCGATGCTTTGCAGTCTGCATGTATCTGTTTGTCTGTCTGTCCTGGGAGAGGAATCCGTCCTCTGCTGCTCTCCCATTTTGTTTCTGTTAAAGAGTTTTTTTTTGGCAGTTTTTCAGAGCACAGAGGGTGTTGAATGTACAGATTGTAAATATATAAATAAAATGAACTTGACTTGACTCAATGAAACAAATAACAATGGCCAATATCATTATTTTTAGTGAGATAGAGACAATGCAGGAATGTATTAAGAAAATCAGACAGTGGGTGGATATTGCCGCATTATATTATAAGAGGAGTAAAGATTACATACAGATGTCTGATTCTGAATTTCTCCAAAGTTCTCTAAACATTGTTTCTCTTATTTCTTTCAGTCCCACACTCACCCTCAGGAAAATGGCTTCACATTATCTACTAAGTATCTAAGAACAGTGTACTGCAGTTGATTGTAGTTCCACTCATGCTCAGATGTATTCTGTAGCTTGTTGTTGCATAGGCCTGGTCACAACACATCGACCTAATTGAACCCTTATGCAGATTCAGAAAGCCTTTAGGCACTCAATATAGTTCAAATGAATTCATGACCTACCTCCACTCATTCTACTTCATTTGCCATGAAGCCAGTAGCAAAGGCGTGTTGACACATACATGCCTTCTAAATGCTGTGGATAGTCGTATAACGTGGCGAGAGATCAGAGCTCAGAGCTCGTCTGCACGAACATGGATATCATATCATGAATTTTACAGAACTAAATTAGTCATGAAACAATAAAATAGTACATTCATCAAATAAGGTAGCTGTGGTGATGAAATAACGTTGATTTTTTTTAAAAGTGTACTGTGCCTGTTGTGTGACTGATGAGTACATATATTCAGTGCCTATCCATTCAATAAATGGCAGCACAGAAATAGATGCAGGCTTCCTGCCCATCATTCCGGCTAACACAACACCAGGCACAGTCGAGGAGTTGCTTCTAGCTTTAGTGTTGTCAGGTTGATCTAGTTACAGTCCCATCATTTCACTGTACTCAGTGTTGTAAATAAATGCTGCCTCTTACAGACCTTCTCCCCACAAACCTGACATTAATAATTTGTTCCACAAGACACACTTCACCTACGCCACTGATCTTTGAAAGAAATCTTTATCTTGAGCAACACGTCACGTCTGAAAAAATAAAGGCTAATCTTGACCACTCCCTGTGGTCTTCTGGTTGTTGCTGAGGAACAGCAGTTGAGCTTGTTGGTGTCAGAGGCAGAGGATGGATGAAGTCTGGTTGAAGTGCATGGATTCATCTTTAACTGGACGGATTTGTGAACAAAGTCTGGCACCTCAGGCTGTTCAAACTATTTTACAAAGTTAGCATACAAAAATTGTCTGAAGGCTGTGCACTCAAATACCAGCACAATGGCCAAAGTTGAATTTGTTGCTTGGAAACAAAAATAATTAACAGGACTAATTAAGCATATCAAGAGCCAAGGCCAAGACAGTCAGTGTAAAAAAAGAGTCCATCATTCCAACTTCCATTAGTGTTATAAACAGCAGTGTAATGCACAGAAACACTGCCACATTGTGCTTCTATTTTATATCTGTTATTTTGATAAGATGTGTCACATCAAACACAGACTTTGTGATGGACATTTAACTTTCTCTTAATCTAGATTCTGAATCTGAATAACTACCATACTGAGGATATTTAAAGTTACATGCAGAATGCATTATTTAATCCAAACTTCACTGATTCCTTTGATGCCATTCTTTTCTCATGGCAGAGTTTTTTCCCCCACAGGAGAGCATCTGGTGTGTTATCTCCCAGTCTTAAATCATGAGGCAGTGTGAAGGGATCATTGTGGCAGGGGGCTTAGAGCAGACTTACTCTGGCACTCTATTATCTTTGTTTGCTTGCTGGGATGCAAGTCGTCCATTTCAGAGATGCACGTACTCCCCGGTTTAGTTATAGTACAAATTGTGCCCCCAAATTGCAGAATTTCACATTTCCCATAATTGCTGTTTTGAAACACAACTGTGAACTGCATTACAGTGGCTTTTCAACATAACAGCTGTGAGCCATGGTGGAAATGTGGGGACCCTGGTGGAAATGTGGGGGATTTGTGGGCACTAGAGGTGTTCAGTCATGTACAAAGAAATCTCTATCTACAAATCTGCAAAGTGAACTGACTACATTGAATCGCCGTTGTCACAAATCAGTGGCTTTTAGCAGTGGAGCTCTTCACTGGTGTCTCAGAGTGCTGTTGTCAGCGCAGTTTTCCTCAGTACATTACTTCCTTGTTAAAAGCATATTAAGAGACCGTGGATTCCACAGAAACAATCATAATGTCATAACTCTGAAATTTAACATGACATCAACGCTGAATTCTATAGCTATATTTAGAGCAATGCGTTCACTTACTGTGTTTAACGCACAGAAGTGCTTTTGAACAGAAATACGACGGCTTAGCTTAGAGAATAAAAACAACAGTCAGTAAATATTTAATCCAAACTGTATGAAATGATTTTAATCAGTAAACTATGAAATTATTCATAATTTCTACCTCTAGTGGTCATATTACCTGCTCAGCACCAAACAGCCAGTGACACTGACGAGCATTTAGCAGCTAAACAGACAGATGTAAACTCTGGAGTTGGTGAAGACCAAAGCAGAGCTAAAGGGAAAGTGAACTGGACTGACATTCATCAGTTTGGAAGAAACATGACTCCAAATTATTAACGATACTGTTGCTCCATGCCTGCTCAATGCAAAAAAGTAAAGTGCTATCATGTTAGCTAGATCAAACTTATAAAGTGGTAATATGAACGTTAACCTCTAAGGACATAACTGCTGGTGTTATGTATCTGTAGATGTGACACAAAATATTACTTTCTGAATGATTTTGTGAAAGAGAAGAGCAAGAGAGATTTGGTTACATTGCCATTTAAAAAACTTTTTTTTTTTCAAACAATGTGCGTGTAGCGCCACATTATGTAATAATGTAATACATTTTCACCTCATTATGTAATAACGCCGCATTTTGTAATAATCTGCCACATTTTGTAATAAAATTCTTGAACGCAATATGTAATAAACTTTGCCGCAATTTGTAATATGTTGTTACATATTGCATCAGTTATTACAAAATGCGGGTGTTGCGCTTTTTTATGAAGAAAATGTAATAATTTGGTGCATTATATAATAAACCACCAAAATGGATGTCTTAATTAGAAAAAAAAACATTATACCATCAGAACAACACTGACTTTAAGCATACCAGCGTGAATCGTTAATATGAATTAATTTTAAAAACTAGTAGGATGTTTCATTGGTCAAATCTAAATCAAATATAACTGTATTCATAGAGAATGTGTTTGAAAGCTCATAGAGACAAAAACTGCACTAAAAGAGTGTTACTGGCACGAACATTATCGGTTCACTGAAATGTTGGAAGACATACACACATGCAATCTGGATTATGTTACGCAAATATTATATGTGATAGAAAGCAGACAAAAGACAATGGGTACAATTACATTACAATGCGGCAAAGTTTATTACATATTGCGTTCAAGAATTTTATTACAAAATGTGGCAGATTATTACAAAATGCGGCATTATTAAAAAATGAGGTGAACATTTATTACATTATTACATAATGCAGCATTATTACATAATGTGGCACTACAGTTGCATGTTGGGGTAGGTCATTCTATTTGTTGTCAAAATTTGATTTTTCTGAGAGGCACTTTGGCTGGAAGTCAGGATGCTAACATGCTCACAATGACAATGCTAACATGCTGATGTTTATTACATAATGTTTGGACAAAGTCGAATTTTGACCTGATGATGGAACCATCTGAAGTCTGGGGATCATCAAAGTTTAATCACGAAACTTCACTGCAATCTGTCCAATGGTTGTACTGACATTTCACATTTCACAGTGTCAACCTGCTGATGGCTCAAGAGGAAAAGTCAGGAGATCAGCAAAGTCATTTGTATACGTTCTCTGGAGACCATAAATATCTGATTTGCCAGATTTATTTGCAAGATATTACCTTAAAACCAAAAACATCCTCTGCATGTTGCTAGAGGAAAAGTCAGGAGATCACCAACTTGTCAGATTTATCCACTGGGGTCCATTAATGTGACCAATAGACCTATCTACGTATAGTTAAAAGATAGTAGGGAATGAATGAAAAGAAATTAGACGAAAACAAATATGGAAGGTGACAGAGGGAATTAAGAAAGACAGAAGGAAAGGAAGAGATTAGTGGAAAGATTAACAAACAAATTAATGAAAGATGAGTAAGAAAAGATGCAGAGATGGACAAAAAATATTGGGGAAGGCATAAAAAGACCATAAAAAGATGAAAGCATTGTTATATATGTCCATCTACTCTGTGTGTGTGTGTGTGTGTGTGTGTGTGTGTGTGTGTGTGTGTGTGTAAAGGGGTGTGGGTCAAGAGTGGAAGATGAGATGAGTAAATAATGAGCTGGCGAGGAGAGGAAGCGGGTCCTTAGCTAAGTCAGCTGGCATATACTGTAAATCCCTCGAACCTGTAAATAATTCATAAACACTTTTCATGCTGATGATCGCTTTTATTTTATCACTCACGTCCACTACAAATCGTCTACTTGACTCCTGAACTTAGTGTAGCACAAATACACTTTTGTTCATCTTCATCTTCTTCCTCCTCCTCCCTACACCACCACCCTGTCCTCTCTGTCAATTCTGTCTCTCTTTATTGCTCTCACTTCATTTCTATTGCTTTATTGATCTATATATCTACTGTTTTTCTTTTGTGCATGTCTCTCTAAATTTCCCTTTGCTTTGCACTCAAAAAGGCTAGACGTGGCTGTGCCAGACTGGGAAAATGTTGGACTGAAGTGTGTTGGTTTAACGAAACAAATTTAAACTGTTAGCTTATTTATACAGGAACATGGCTTAAAGCCTAAAGCAGTACTACGTGCCAATGGAGCCATCAACGTTGAATAGAAAAGTGTTAGGAGAAAAGAGAAAAGAGCATATTGGTGTTTACAATTATTGGAAAGTTGCTGCTAGAGGGCTCAACATTTTAAAGTGTGACCTCAGAGTGGTCCTGGCAACACCACATTTAATCAGGCTCTTCCTCAGTCAAACAGGGCTCAACAAACTCCACAGTAATCAGGATTACATTGTAATATTTTCATGCAAAGCGGATGCCAAAGGGAAGGATGTGGAACCATCAAAATGAATCAGTTTCATCCTCTGGAGAACATGAATACCCATAACAGATTTAAGGCCAGAGAGACTAAAACAAATGGCGTAATTGAAGTGTGTCTAAACTAGAACAAAAACCTGCTGTCATAGAGGACCTGGATGCAGTGGATTGTGTTTTTTCAGTGTTGCACTTGTATACGCTCTCATTTTTGTACACCTGGCCAATTGCTGCAAAAAGTGAGTGTTATTGTGAATGTAGTGTGAATGTAGTGTAGCGTTTAGCAGCTAACGAGCCAGCTGCTAAATGCTACACTACATTCACCAGCAAGTCAATAACAGCGTCTCTCTGCTGTTTGCTGCAGAGCAGGTCAGTGGGTTTATTAGATTCAATGTTCAGTTGTCCAATAGATCTTTAGTGTTGACAATTCTTGGGTTGGTTTCATTGCAGGTCCTCACTTGATTCATCTTTTCTATTACATTGATAAGATTAATATTATTATTAAATATAAGTACTATGGAATATGAATATAATGAATATAATATGAAAAAGTCTTGAGAGCGATTACAATCAGTAGTGTTCAACATCTGGGACACTGAACCATGAATATCCACCAGAATTTGAGCATTTCAACATTTGTCCATTAGTTTTCGACATACAAAGAGGGAGATTTTGGCCTGATGATAGTGAAAACGTTTCGGGGTGACAAAAAATATCAGGAATCATCCTCTGGAGACCATGAACACATATTGTGCTGGTGGACGGCAGAGTGACATTTTCGGAGATTTCAGAGGTTCTGTTGTAAAACATGACGTATCCAATATTCACTTTTCTTAGTGCTCTGTTTTGGTCTCTCTTCATCTGGCTTGTTAGCTGCAAAATGCTGCACTATGTTCACCGGCAAGTCAATAACTGTGTCTGTCAGGTGTTTACTGCAGGGCAGGTTGTGTACAGTGGGTTTATTGGAGACATTGTACAGACAGTTCTATAGATCCTCGGTGTTGAGTGATCATTTTTCAGGTTGGTTTCATTGCAGCTCCTCATTTGATACATTCTGATAAGTGTAATTATAAACATAATACTACAACATAAAAATGTCTTTAGAGTGACCACAATAATAGTGTTCATCTTTTAGGACATGGAATCATGAGTAGCCACTAAAAATGTAACCAACATTTGTCATCAGTTTTCATACATACTGCACAGTGATGGTGATGAAAATATTGAAGGGTGACCATAAATATGAGGAATCATCCTCTGGAGACCATGAATGTAGATTGTGTTGGTGGAACGATGTACTGAAAGACCCTTCAGACTCCATTTTTAGGCCTCCCTGCTGCTGTGTTCAAAAGGAAAAACATCACAGTTCATTTTTTTGATTATTTATTGGTATTTGTACTCGGCTGCTGTTTCCTGTGGAGGTAGTTTGGGAGAACATGTTCCAAAAGTGATCCACGTAGTCATACACGAGACGACAAATCCCCCCCCCCCCCCCCCCCAGATGACCCTCTCATCTCGAAAGAAGACTAGAAGGCATTAAAAAGCAAGTGAAACTCAAGTGTTGGTGGAGGAGGAGGTGGAGGAGGAGGAGGAGGAGGAGGGCGAGAGAAGTTGAGATAGAGCCAATGAATGAGTATGGCGGAGAGAGACTGCGAGAAATGATTTGAGGCCTGCAGGTGTTTTCATATCCTAAAAGAGATCGATATTTGCGTTCATTCTGACGCTGACTGTACCGCGCGGCTCCAAATAAATAACCATAATCACAAAACGCCCCGAGATTGACTCTCAATAGAATTATCATTCTTTTCTCTTTGGCAGATTTGGATATTGCTCCTTCAGGGTTCTCAAATGACTTTGTTGTCGAGTGTGTTGTGAGTGTGTGCGTGCACGCTTGTTTATCTGCGTGTTGAGGGCATTCAAATTTCATTGAGTCAATGAACTATGGGCATTATATGAAGTGTGTGCGGGCAATCTTGTGACAGTGTATAGATCCGCGCTTTTGTGTGAGTGTTTGTGTGCACTGTTGTGTGTGTGTGCGTAGCCATGGGCTGTGAACAACAACAGGCCACAGTAATTGAATCTTCATCTGAGCCCTTAAGTCTAACCATTAGACAACGATAACACAACACACACACACACACAGAGCTCGTTCAGTCTCATTACAGTATCAGAACAATATAGCAGTAGCTGAAGTGCACAGCAGTAGGTTTTGTCTTTCATCATTAAGAGCTGATGGCCTACTGTGTTTGAGCCCTAAGAGAAAGAAGAGAGAAAAGTGATATGAGGAGCAAAGTAGAGAAAAGTTACTAGGTTATGTTTTTAACCTGCTATTAATATGTAATCTATGTAAGGGAATATATCACCCAGATAATAAAAAGCACATTAATGCGAGCTTTAAATGCACACAGCACGTACTGTGATGGAATCTGCGTCTGAGTCAGTCAGGTGGAAATGCAATTCTCACAGTGTGTCTCCTCTCCATCCTGGGCAGGGGTGTCACTGCGGGTAGAATCTTCCTCACCGCAGCTGAAACAAGTCATCATCATCATCAGGGCTGGAAAAACGCCACCGCCACAGGTAGAGGTGTGATTGCCAATAACAACTACAGCAGTGTTTTTGGCAGAGGGACGGAACACGTTGTCACGTGTACTGGAGCGTAGTACAAAGAGACCCTGGCCCTGTCCTCGGTGCTGAGTAGTGTGCTGCTGACTAATAATTCTTGGTCAGAGCTGTCTCCTCTCTGCTCTGTAGTCACCACTACTTTAACTGTTGTCTTAATGGAGCTGTACAACCCCATCAGCTTCACTCATCCACCCCCCCACCTCTCCCGTCTATCTCTCCCCAATTCTAATTCAGCCCCACTCTGCAAAAAGCAATGAAATGGAATTGACTGATACCCACAAAATGCATTACAGTTCATAATAGGATATCAATAATAATAAATAAACAAGACTAAAAGTCTAAAACCTGGCTAGCGACCCCTAGAGGATGAAAACTTAATTACACCTTGTAATATAAAAGTGTTGGATAGAAGAACAAGATAATTATTTATAATTTTCTTGAGACTTGCCCGTAGTGCTGCAACAAACAGCTTTAATACAAATATAAGGTTTCGAATGGTTCATCTTCTTGGGAGCACGAGTGTTCTTAGTTATGAGATAACAGTTTCTAGAATCCAAAGTGTTTATCCTCAAATGAAAATCAATTAATTAATCACTGAAATAGAAATCCATTTCATTTGTTTTTAAGATAACTTGTCTTGGACCAAAGATAGCTCTCTAAGCTTTCTCTGAATAAGTCTGAGTGCCTGTCTGTCTCTGTTTTTACAGTCAGGAGAGTCTTGGTGTTCCGATGCTCTTTGTTGGTTGAACCATCTAAGCAGAGACAACACTGTCCACACAAACTGATGTATCCTGTGCTGCAGTGTGTGAGCCATTCGATGATCTCACCATATAGTTCAATCAGCACTTTTTGTGGTCTTTAAGTAGCCCTTTAACGTTCTCCGGCGACATCTCCTGACTGTCCTGGCGGTGGCATGTTGCTGCTAGGCTTATTTCGTAGCAAAACATGAACCAGGTCGTGATCAAACCTACCAAGTGGATGGAAGTCTGTGGAGCTCAGTGCTAGCATACAGTACCCAGTAAATACAGTGATTTATTGTGACTGTTGGGGCCCTCCACAAACCGTGTGAAGAGTGGTGGTGGTTAATTGGTTTAAGTCTCCAGAGATCACCATGAAGGCACTCGGGTGTCTGGAGCTTGGCTGTTACAGAGTGGATGACGTCACAAGCCTGTGCTGCAACGGCCGAGGGCGGAATGTGAACAGCAACACCAAAGCTTGTGAACGGATAAAAGGGACGAAGACCCACAGCCAAAAGTTCAATGTCCAAGCTACAGACACGTTCCTTGACTGTAATAAATTCAGGGTTACACCATCTGTTGTTCATGCGAATGGTAAGCCCTCCTCCTCCATCCCTCTCCTTTCCTCTTACTGCTCTCCCCTCAGTTCCTGTCTGGCTGTACAGTCACAAAGCCTGTGAGGGTAGCATTAAAGTCTGGGATACCACTGTATAGCCATGTCTCGGTGAAACACATTACCCTGCATATATTCCCTCTGACTGTTAGCTCGTCCAACTTATTAGCCAGAGATCTCACATTTCCCAAGATGACGGAAGGGAGACATCACTTGTATCTGCTCTTCTTTGCCCATCTGGCATCTCTGGGTACCATGGCTGATCTTCCGGATACGAGATGCTCCATGGTGAAAACAAAGGAGCTCCATAGCAGGCTTAATGTAGTTATAGTCAAAAAGTGTCCCAAACACAAGGAGTACAAGTAACCTGTAGGAACCTTGCCGAGTGCATTATGATGGTTATGCTATGGTTATTTGTTTTTATCCTCTGGGATTTCATCCATCTTATCAAATTTTACAACACAAAATTACAAATGTAAAATCCTTTTCTATGGTGATTATGTAAGTATCTAACAGTTCATTTCCATTAATTTGCCTTTCTTCTGAACCATAACCCAAACCTAACACTTTGAACAGGAGATGGCTTTAGATTAGATTAGATTAGATTAGATTAGAAATACTTTATTAATCCCAAAACTGGGAAATTGCATTGCAGCAACAGCATTTCACCAGTAGACAATATACACAAACAACCTAGATAAATAAGAACAACCTAGGCATATTAAAGTAATAATAGAAATATAAAATATAAGATGGACATACTAAATAAAAGTAGTAATACAAAATATAAAATTCAAGTATACAAATAAAATAAATATCGTATTCAACCAGAATGTACAAGCGTGCCGTATTGAATGTACAAATAAGCTTTAGTTATTATTGTATAGTGTGATGGCATGTGGCAGGAAAGATTTCCTGTAGTTTAGCTTCTAAATGTTCCACTATGATTCCCAGCTAGTTGCTACCTTTGTCTGTGCATTGTATGTTGTTTTGCAGGTAGTGGATTCATTTTTTTTTTTTTCAAGGTACAGTAAATGAGAACAGTGACAGTGATCTAATGTACAACCAAACAATGAGCTGAAAGATGCTGAAACACCCCATAGAGCTAGCAAAGCTAGTGCTACAAGCTACTCTTTACACATGACATATATGATCCACAGTAATATGTTGATTTTTACAAATATTATTCTACCAAGATGATTACTTATTAGCCTGTAATTTGTGTTAAATTGAAAAATTTTAGTTCTTTCCTTCTTCAGTGATGCATTCATCACTCCAGCCAATACCTGCTTTAAACTTTGAGAAGGGCTTTTTATAGTAATTGATTGACGATTTCTATATTCTATTAAATTAAACTGTGAAGGTTTTTGTGGTTGAAGTTTGTGCTGCACCCGACTACTTAAAGAGGGGACCTGATTTTTTTTTAAAAAATGACGTCTTTTCATGCATTCATAGAGAATGGCATCCTGTCAGAAATGGATTATGAGCCATCTTTTTCTGTCTCACAGCATCTCATTAAGGGTAGCTAAGAGTAGAATGTGATAGGACAGCCAGGCTTCAGCCTCTTCATCTTAAGTCTGCAGGACTAATTCTAAAGTTGGTATAGCTGCGGGATGTCAATATCTACCCAGTTTTTTTTCTTCGCTGTCTTTTTTAAAAAAGAGCTGCTGGGAGTGATGTTTATATGTTTTTCATACTATAAGTCTAATTTATTGAAGATAATCTCAAATCTTCAAAATCTCAACGTCTTCATTCTCCTCTATCCACAGTCTTCTGCTCCGAAACACCCCCACCCTCCCGCCTCCATCTCTCTCTCCCTCCCATCTCGCTCTTTGATGAGTTTTATTGTTGTTTTAATGGCATTGTGGAATCTGCAGTGCAGCTAGACTGGACTGGATGGATTAAACTTGAAAACAGGTAATGAGTTTCTGGCTGGCCGAGCCAACACTCACAAATTAACAATATCACCGGGAAAGCACTTGTCTCCATCTTAGAGCTACGTTATGCAGGTATTAATTTGAAAATGTTCTTGTCCTTTCAGTCTAAATCACCAAGTGAAGCTGCAACAGAAAAGAGAGTCGCCCTCTAATTGAGACGCTGTTGACAAAATCTATATCTGAAACAGGAAGTGAAAACTTCAGATCTGTTTGGAAAACACCCTTTGCCTCTTCAATCCCTTTGTATGAAGCATAAAGCATAGACAGGTTATGATTATGCCGTCTGCAGTTCACTAACATTTTACAGGATTCCTGTGGATGGTTTCCAAACACACACTCTTCCCACTCAGTTTATTGAATAGCTCTGTGATGTGGAGAGGTGTAAGAGGAGAATCCAGCACTGGAGATGCATCACAGATGGTGACTTCTGTTGTTCTATTGTTTTTTGTCAGGCTGCAACCTCAATGCAATATCAGCCTGAGGCCATGTGTATGCATCAATTACGGAAAGGAAAGCGCTTATTGTCACAAAATTGTAGTAATCCTGTTGAAGATATGTGAGGGCAGTAACTAATGAGTTTTTTCATTATCCCCGAAGCTCTTGATGACTTTTTACGGTAATTGATTAATGAGGTCTTTACAATTCTATAATGATAAATCATTAATGCTAAATACATGTTTTACTACATTGTGTTTACATTATTTTGTCTGAACAGCAGTTAATCCTTAAATTAATTCAATTACAATGCAGCAATTATGAAACAGAGAAAAGCTGCAAATCTTCACATTTAAAGGTCCAGTGTGTAAGATTTAGGAACTTTAATTTCAGAATCAGGCTGACATGGAATATAATATTCATAACTATGTTTTCATGCATGTATAATTACCTGAAAATAAGAATCTTTTTGTTGTTGTTACTTAAAAAATTACCCTTTTATATCTACAGTGGGAGCAGGTCCTCTTCCATGGAGGCACCATGTTTCTACAGTAGCCCAGAACAGACAAACTAAAAAACAGACAAACAGAGCCTTAAAGTGTTGCTTCTCCTTTACACTAGGAAGGTGAGGGTGATGTGAGGAGATTGCAATGCAGCGATTAGATATGTAACTAAATTCTACACACTTTAAGAAGTGAGACCCATCTTCTGTTTGAAAGCCCTGCAAACTTATTTTGTCAATCAGCTGCTCGGTATGAGTGAAGGACTTTGCTTATTTCCCATTTTAGATATTTCTTTCCGCTGTGCTTCTCTTGTGAGTTTGAAGCGGACAGGGCTCAATTATCAAAAAAAGTGGTCTCGCATACTTTGAGCATCAACCACAGTTTGAACCAAAATGTGAGTCGCTGTCAATCAAACCACACTGTTCCGATTTTAACTCCATCCACCAGCTGACTTTGGGCGAGAGGCAGGGTACGTCCTGGACAAGTCACCAGCCTAACGCAGGGCACATAGAGACAAGCAACCATTCACACTCACATTCACAGTCACAGTTAATGTCACCAATTAACCTATTAAGTTCATGTCTTTGGACTGTGGGAGGAAGCCAGAGTACCTGGAAAGAACCCACGCAGACACGGGGAGAACATGCACAGAACTCCACACAGCCGAGATTCGAACCAGGAACCTTCTAGCTGTGAGACACAGATTTTAAATTAATTAAAATGTATTTAAATTGATTAAAAATGAATTCATCTGAATTAACTAATTGTTTATTCATGCGAATTCAGATGAGATTTATAAGAAGCAAAAAATCCCACAGACATTTGATAAAAGCAAAAGCACGTTTAACATTTAGACATTGGGTGTAAAACATGGCAGAAATAAGTACACACAGATAACATGGACTGTTACTGGTCATGGTAATTGGTGTTCTGTCCACTGTTAAACTACAGTGAATGATAGTATACATTTAGGAAGTTACAGGCTGTCTTAACTGAAGTGGAATTATATACAACAGAAATATGACAGACTTGCTGCAGGGTTAAATAAGAACATTTTATTTTCCTTCTCACTGACCAATTGATTTGTTGGCGAGGCATTATCCTTGGTTGAGGACAACCTTAGATTTGACCTCATGCGTTTCTGCCATTTCTCATCCAAATATTGTAAATACTAGACAAAGAGCAGGGATGAATAACACCTGCACACACACACAAACACACATACAGACACACAAAATTACATTCATAGCAGTCATTTCCATGCAGTAAGAAATTATTTGGTGTATTCTGGTATGAAAACCTACACACTAACTAGTTGAATAGCTGTTTCATTACCTCATCTGTCATCACAGCGAATGACAGAAGAACAGTTTCTGAATGAACGCACCGTACTTCAACTGTTTACTCTGCCCTGGCCTGGTGTGTTAGCCATGGCTGTGATTGGCTGGAGGGCTATTTAATCAATCTAACTTGACCAATTAGTTTCAATGTATGGGAAAGTCATTCCGTAAAGTACAGATTTTACAGGTGTTAATTTGCTTTATGAATGACTATCTCAGGAAAAGGTGCGGCGGTTGAATCATATTACTGTTAAAGGCTGGGTGTCACTACAGTCATAACACAGAGGTAACCTGCCTGCCCTGTGGCCCAACGGGTCAGGAACCTCCTGTCACTGTCAACATTTCTTGTTGGAGGAAAGGCTCAGTCAAACGTACAGTAGGTATGACCCATTCATGTTTTTCCTTCTGATCTTGATCACATGATCACTCAAAACAGCTTCAGCTAACATACTTCCCATTTTCAGCCAGGTCTAAATAACTAGAAGAAGACCGTATCCCATTATTATAAACGTATGTTATCACATATAATTAGGGTTAAAGGATCAGTGTGTAGGATTTAGTCAGATTTAGCATTATAGCTGTGGATTGCAACCCTCCTCCAGAGCAGAGCGTTTAGTTTGTTCAAGGCTGCTGTAGAAACATGGAAGAAGACCTGTGGCATCTGTAGATATAAAAGGCTCAAAAGGCAAGCAAAGTAGTCCAGACATTCATTTTTCCAGCCACATCCACCATTGGACGTGCACGGAATATCAACAAAGAAAGGTTTCCAGGAGGCATCCTGATCAGATGATGAACCACCTCGACTAACTGTTTCCAACACAGAGGAACAGCAGCTCTACTCTGAGCTCTTTCTGAATGTTTGCACTTCTCACCCTGTCTCTATGGACGAGCCCAGCTACCCTGAAAAGGGAACTCATTTTGACTGCTTAATCTCATTCTTTTGATCCTCACTCAAAGCTCGTGACCACAGGTGACGGTGAGATCATACGTTGGTAAATCGAGAGCCTCACCTTCAGGCTTCAGTACTGCAGATGCATTCAGATAAAATAACACTGAACCCTAACTCTACGATTCACAGCATCTGCTGATCCCAAGTCCAATCTAACATTTATTTTACTAGCCAAGCTAGCAGCATGACAGTAGAGACGACAATGTCGATCTGATGGCGAAGCATTCCAAGCTGAAATATCTTGCCAAATATTGGATACACTGTCATTAAATTCTGTACAGACAGACATCATTCACAAAGGATGTGTTTCATTCACTTTGGTGATCCCCTGACATTTACTCTAGCACCACCAGCAGGTCAAATTTGTTACTTATTGACTGAAATATCTTTCTCAAAATAGATTAGCACAAAGTTTACAGGTACAGACATTTATGTTGCATCGTAGATACCACAATGACTTTGTTGATCTCCATCTCCACCTTTCCCGTAGCACCAGTGGCAGTTAATTGGCATTTTCTAGTTCAGATTGAAATGTGGATGGATTGTCATTAAATTTGGTACCAATATTCATGTTTCCAGCAGGATGAATAACTTTGGTGATCCTCTGACATTTTATCTAGTGTCATCATCATGTCAAAATTTCAGTTTGTCCAAATTTTTTATGACCAAATACCACAGACTGTATAAAACATGGAGGTTTCTAAAGAGTTATTGTGAAGCTCAGTGTGGTGGTTCTGGTTGGGGCCATCTTGGCAGTCCTGCCTCTGCTTCTTCCCTACCAATCCAAGAACAAGAAAAGAGGTGGAGCATGGGTGTAGCTAAAGGATGCCTGGTTGCTTAAACAAGCCAGCTGTGACGGCACCCAACTGTCAATCTAAGCAACCACACTTTTGAATAATTCTGCATAACTTTAAGTCTTTAAGTCTGCTGTGAAGTTGGACATTTTAACATGGGGACTTATGGACACTGACTCATTCTGTAGCCAGCCTCAAGTGGACGTTTGAAGAAGTGCAGTTTTTGGCACTTTCTCGTTAGCCTCATTTCACAGCCACAGATGTTGTCACGTGCCAAATACCTGCAAATCTTTCCATCAGCCCTATACTGCTATTTGGCAAATGCAAGTTAATCTAAACATCACTAACATTTCCACTTAAACATTAGCATGTTATTATTCCATTGTAAGGGTGCTAGCATGCTAATGTTAATATTTAGCTCAAAAAACACACACATGCATGAGGACAGCCTCAAAGAGCTGCTACCCTGGCTGCAGACTCTCTTGTATTTCAGGGTGGTTTGGGTTACATGTCAGTGTCCAGGGGCCACCTGTCTCAAAATCTACATGTACTACTTTGAGATAGAGTGATGCAAATAAATCTGACAGACGGATGTGACACAGTAAAAACAAAAGTAATGACTTATTTTCTGCTTGACTGGCAGCTAATAACGGCACTCAAACTGAAATTTGTTCCAGCAGTTTTGGCTCGGAAAAGTCAAAACACTGTAATGTGATCGCTCTCAGCACGGTCGTAACATCATGTAGTCACGGTAGACACAGATCACAAGGGGGCTGGTATAAAGGTTGTGTTTGCATGATATGACCATATGTGTTTTCCTGGGAGACTAAACCCATCACTCAGCTCCTCTCCCTCCGAGCCTCCTCCCTCCTCCTCTTCCTCCCTCCCCTTCATTCCTCTTTCCAGCCATATGTCTCTATATTTGATGTGTGAATGTGCGTGTATGCATAAACACAGTTGTGCTTGCTCACACATATGAGTGTGTGTATGTCCATATTTGGAAGAGGTCTTAATCAGATTGTGTAGCTGAGTGAAATATGAAGAGCTGGGTGATTTCATTAAGCCGGTGGAGTGATGGAGCTCATCACAGCTCACCGACACCTCGGATTTCTCTTTATTTATCCTCAACATTAATCCAACAAAACAATTCACCTAAGAGCCTCTCTATCGTTCACCCTCTCCCACCTCCTCCCCCTTTTTGTATTCCATTTTACTTTGCTACATGGAAAGCTGAGGCACACGGTTTATGTCTCAGCGTGCTCTGTCCCAGTGTGTATGCAATCAGAACAGAGGAGGACGGACGGGGAAGTGAACTAGAGAGCAGATAATGTATATATAACCGTTTTATTTACTTGCTTTCACTTGCATCATTTTCCGTCTGAGAATCAAACTGCACACTAGGAGGCATGGCAAGCTCTGACATCACAGAGAAAGCACCAAACAAACAGAAGGGAGAGAGATGAAAAAAGAGCAGCAGAGAAGATGATTGGCTAAAGGATGACAGACAGACAGAAAGACAGACAGCAGTGTCTATGGAGGTAGCTCCAACAATAGACGATGACAATAGATTAGTTTATTTTGCCGGGCTTATATCCCCACCGAAACCTCTACAGCACAGCTTAGCCTGCAGTTCCATGAGGCTGTATTCATAGGCAAACACAGGCTTTGTTCAGGACAAAGTGAAACCATGTGCTGTTGTAAAGCAGCCACATCAGAATTTCATATTTCATCAATTTAATAAAAATAATGTAGAGCGGTTGAGAGCTCAGACTTGTTTTGTCTTTGAAAATTATTGACATTTTTGTAACTCTGGACTGTTTCTCCCCAAGCACACTGATTACAGTTTGACATAGTCGTGATGAATCTGAAGAATTACAGAAATCCTCCGAGCAACATCTGCAGCTCCAGTCATTCCAGTGACAATGAAGCAAAACATTAAAGCTGTGAGCCATGAAACCAAAACAACGAGCTGAAAGACATTAAAACGGCCCCTCATGTCCAAGTTGTTGAAAAAATGACACACATCTCATTTCATCTCATCTCATCTTAATCTGTCGTTCATGAAAATATGTTGATTGGTGCAACTTTAACACCAGTGACTGGTACAACTGTGAGGAGAACTGTTACATCACTGCATTTTTTTTTTTTTTTTTTATGTGGGTCAATCTCATGTTATTCCATTGCAATGTGTTTCATATTTTTGTCCCAATCAACATCCTGTGAAAACCCAACCTACTCTGCTTCTGATTGGTCTGCAGACTCAACCCAAGGCATTATGGGATTGACAGTGGATGGCTAACAACATGCTAAGAACAACAATAACTGGAGGAAAATGGAGAAATGATCAGAGAAGACAGTGTGTGGATTCATCACTGTGGATTTAGAGACGCTGCAGTTCAAAGGCTGGATTATGAAACTTCTAAAGGAGACACGATTGCACCGGAGCTGACGCTGAACCCTTCGACCCCCTCGTCATTTTACAAAACTTTCTTGGTCCTGAGAAGCTGCAGCGTTTATTAACTGACACTGTACATTTACTGCCAGACACAAAACTTAGTGCTAAACTTTCCTCTGCTCTGCTGTCTGCCACTTGGTCTGTTGCCCACACACTCGCCACACACACACACACACACACACACACACACACACTACAGGGGGATGAGCAAGGCTTGGTCATGTTGTCACAGCCTGAGTGTCTGCTCAAAATTCAACTTACTTTTACCAAATGGAACGTGTCCCAAAAAGTATCTCTGACATATCTGTGATGAATAGTCATGATCTCCAAAGGATGAAAAATTTGAAATGGAACTAAAATAAGCATTTTTACTCAACATCTGTGATGGGCAGGTTCCTTGTAAGTATTGACAATATTTTAGGAAATACAGACTAAAGAAAGAATATTTAAAGAGAAGTATATTTTTATTTGTCAACTTTGCCATTTACCTCTCTGTTAAATGGATAAATACATACAGACGGATACAGACAGTAAACTATGAGGGAGAAGGGCGAGCGGATACTGTTAAAGAAACAAATAAATATAACAACTATAAACCAGAGCATATTCTATCTATACGAAACCAAAACGAGAAAGAAAAAACTCACTATCTAATCTAATTTCTAATAACAAACACATCAAAATCAATAAACTACACCTAGCCCAGTCCCTGTAGCAAACGAAAAAAACCTCCACAAACGACTCGAGTTAACAATAGTTAACATTTACGAGCAGTCACACAACGAGGCGAGCTCAAAACACAAAACACAAGCTGCCCCGACAGTTCAGCGGCTCAAGTTTAAATGAGGTCGCGTCTCCAGATCAGTCTGGTCGGGACAAGTGCCATCCGGATTCACTGGGCCTCCAGGGAACAGTGACGGACACACCTCCTCAGCTGGGGGGCCAATCGGGGACGCTGACGGCACACCTGGATTTACATAACCCAAAACACTACACAGCAGGTTATACAGGGGCGAGACAGTGACAGCCGTAACACAGTGAAAACACACCTGACAATGTCCTTGTTTAAGAAATAGAATAAAAGTAAAACATAAAAATATAGAAGAAGTTTTACTCTATAACTATTTCATTTTGAGGGGTAACACTGTCACAACATCTACAGGCCTGTCACTGATTTATTGCTATTTCATTACTCTCTTGTTAGCAAGATACAGAGCAACAGGTAAATATTAGTGACATATTGGTAACTGGGTCAGTCCAGGCATATTTTATGAATAATATCAAATAAATAAAGCAGATGAAAATATGATCCATTCATTGAACATCACTCTCTGTCTGCTACCACAGCTCGATAACAGGCTGAGGTCGGCTCTCTCTGTCTGCTCCACTCTGTAACACTGTGTGGACTGTTTCTGTAGTCCCAACAACTCCGACAGAGTGACACGTCTGCTCTCTAGAGGATCTCATCGCGTCAATATCATTCATATCATGTCAAAAATTGAATGTAATATAATTTTGTAATCAGGACTTTCAGTAATTGCATCAAGCAGCTCATGAAAAATAAACTGCGTCAGACTGAGAAGCCACAGCTGTTATTTCAATGTGTCACATACATAATCAACTTTTATGTAAGAAGAAGTACTCACAACACACACACCCATTACACAGTGCTTTACAATCAAAATAAAGGATTCCAAAAAAAACTTCAGCACATCCCTCAAAAATACAGCAGCTTTAGTTTGTCTGCAGGAATATTTGTTTCTGTTTTGACGGAGCTAGGCTAGCAGTTTATTCAGAATTAACAGTTGTCTAACTAAAACAATTCAATTTATTTATATAAATCTACAATATTTGAAAAGAAAACAGTAAATCATAACATGGCTGAGCCTGCGCTGCTTTTTCTAACTGACCTGCAGCTCAAACTGAAATACGTCAGAGTCCAAAAATAGAACGTAATTAAACGTATTGCACCTTTAAGAATTATCAATGCAGTGAAATGCACTGTTTGGACTTTTTCATTGCACATTTGATTTAGTTTTAAGCCCCTCAGAGAAAAGTGAGTCCACCCAGCTAGCAAATTAAGCAGCGTGTAGCCATCTTTGCCTCTTGCCTGATCTAAGAATAGCCTGAGGGCCCCCTTCCTCCTCCACACCTGAACTAACTTGGTTGGACGCCTGAAGAAAATTATGGTAAATATTATGAAAGTCTGCTGTGAATAAATGATCATCCTCTTCCCGTGTAGGCCTTCTTTCTTTTTTTAAAAATAAAATGAAATAAAAATTGGGAAATCCTACAGCCTCCAGTTTTTTCTTTGTCTCCCGTGAGATGAAAGTTCTTTTATACTCTTACATTCTGTTCAGCGGCCTGATGTATGCCGGTTTTTAAAATTTTTACCTGGACTGTGAACTGGCATCGCCGTCTCAGGGTTGTTTTGATGTGATAGTGAAAAGGCCTGGCCAATAGGGAAACCAGCAGGACAACAGACGAGACAAGAGAGAAGCTCAGCGAGAGATAAGACGGGGGGACAATAGGTGTGTGTGTGTGTGTGTGTGTGTGTGTGTGTGTGTGCGTGGGAGAGAGAGAGAGAGAGAGCACAAGAACAAGAGGAACACTGCCAAAGAATGAAAGAACCAAGAAAAAAGGGTTAATGATCAGCTCCCCTGCTGCACAATCCTGTTATATTTCCACACACTTGTGTGTACTCATGTTATTGTGTGTGTTTGTGTGTGTGCGTCATCAGTCAAGATAGAGATGATGGAGTAAAGACAGTGTAAACACAGAGATGGAGGAGGGAGCTTAACTGTGTTCTCAGCTCTGTCGACGTACAAAGACACACACACACACAGACACGTACGTACACCAAAAACACTCCATACGTGCACACATGCGCACTAACAGAGCTTCACATTAACACACACACATACACACACCATGACATTTGGATTCCATTAAAAGTCTTTGTCTCTGATCAATAATTTAATAACCTGAAAGGATGAAGGACTCATCATAATCAATACAACCCTTCAAGTGTGTGTGTGTGTGTGTGTGTGTGTAGAGTGGGAGCTGAGAATACAGTTAAGCTCCCTGTAAATGCTTACTCCTCATGCATATGTGTATGTGTATGCATGTACGTGTGTGTGTGTTTGCACACTGAGTGTACGGTGTGTTCTCACACAGGAAATAACTGACAGCTTTCAGACTTTGACAGCTAGCCTCTGCTTTACTCAGCAAACACACATACACACATACACAACCACACACACACACACACACACACACAAAGAGAGAGCCCCGTCAAAGTGAATACTGGGTCTGGTCCCAGCTGTATGGGCTTGATGCTACTATAGAAATCTTTTGTTTGAGTCAGTTTTTTTTTGTTTCATAACTCATTGTGCTGTCACTGCGTCTAAGCCGGCTGTTAGTGCTGCTGTTCATGTTGGAATACTGAGTGTTTCATATGTTTGAATAAAGACATCTCTGTATGTCATACAGGAGGGAGTGGGCTTACATGGTAAATTGGAAATGACTCGTGCTTAAAGCAAAACTGTGTATCTTGAAAATCAAAAGACTTGCTGTTGGACTAGTCAGTAATATTAGCTGGCTGCTATGTCTTGTGTTGTTGACCTTGTTGATGTTTGGCTGTTAGCAAAGCTAGTTTTTGATCATAAGTAATGTAATCAGAACAAATACTCAAGTACAGCGGAACATATTTACCACAGTGGGATTACACTCTGAAAGTGGGGCTGACAAATGACAAAAGTACCAATTTCTAAGCACTGTCGCTTTAAGATTGAAAGGTGCTACATAAATAAAATGATAATTGTTATAATTAAGGAGATGAGTTTTAAGTCGGATGGTAACTTGAAGGTACTCTATATATGCATTGCTTCGTATGTTGTTAGCTAGATACGGCTAATGTCTGTACATGTTAGATTAGGCGTGTGTGACCGATAAACATGGACTGTACAAAAGGTTCCAACACCTTTACCCCACATATTACACATTTCCGTCCTGCACGCGACTTCAAGCCCCACACTGTAAGCAATTGCTGTAAATTTACAGCCAATTTTCAACACTAAAATACTGTTTTCACGTTTTCACAGGTTAGTACTGTAGTTAGCAATGCATTGTGGGCTTCTTAACTTGGAGCAACAGGACAGAGGCCGTAAACAGTATGCTGATGTTTTAAATTACAGGACACTACAGTATTTTTTGGAAGCTTTCCAGAAGAGGACGGCAGGACGCACAATTTAGCGGACATGTGCTACATATCATCGGTCTCCATCACCATCATTCCGGTCTTGCATCTACAAAATTAAACGGTACGTTAATTAAAATCTTATTTTCTTTGCCTGTGGGTGGGCTATCTTATTTATATTGCCAAGAATGTTTGATGTAACAGGAGTTTGTCTCACTATATGTATCAGTGATGCTTAGATTTGAATAGGCTAGCCAAAACAATATTAGGCTACTTTGGGTTTTTTTGTTGTTGTTTAATCTTGGTTATCTTGGTTATCTTGGTTAACATTAATACAGCCGAACGTCTGAGGAGCAGCACCTGTTAACGAGAGGCCAACATCGGCAGATGGAACTAGCAGGAAAATAGCATTACGCTACTGGAATAATTATATCTTGCCCAGTGGTTAACGATTTATTTCGACTAAACCATAGGATTTTTGGAACATCGCCTAGCGATAGTTTTGGTGAGTTTTATTTTGTTTGTGTCGACTTTTAATGAAGTGTGTTTTACAATGAGTTAATGGAATTAAGCTGGTTTGGTTAAAGAGACACTTGAATCAAGGCTTATAGGGTTGTATTTTTCCGTTTAAAATGTAAAATTGCTGTGAAAATATTGACTTTCTGGACTCTTTGAAAATGCATTTTGTTTATTTCTCTGTCACTGTGCGCTTAACATATCCTAACGTTAGTTGTCCCAACTCTGTATATGATTTGTCAAACCATTTTGCATCAGCTGTGGTTTTTCTTTCATAATCTTAACATAGCAACTCAGTTAAGGATAAACATTTCAGCGTTAAGACTGAAATGGTGGCACTAAAAAGCAGCCAGAAATTATCTTCCTGCTTGACATATTTTACTGTAATCAAGACTAATGCATGTTTGTTGATGAAAAGGAACTTACCATCAGGCAGTAACAATGTTCCCCTGTCAGATCTGTTGTCATAACTGTTAAAGATAAACGCCTTGACTTTGAACGGGACTTCATATAGATCAGTGAGTTCCCCTTAATCTTGCTCTCTGTCCATGTGTTGTTTTGACAGTCTGGCATTGCCACATTAAGCCACAAAAGAACTGGTATTATTAGCTTTATAAGCATTAGCTTGGGGAGTATATTGTACATTCCTCATTGTATAATATTTGTTTGTTATTGTTTGACAGTGGCAACACTGGAATAATGATCAGCGGCTAACAAACTGATGGTCATCTCTCCTGGATCCACAAGATTTGAATCAGGGCCACCCAGACTCCCACCGGAACTAAGATGTAAAAACACAAGCCTACCTCACAGGACTATTTTAAGAAGTAAACTCCAAGTCGCCAGCTTACATTGGCACATGTGCCTATTACAGTTTCTTCCCTAAATGTTGTTTTATCCATATTATTGATGCATACTGTCAAAATGTTCTAAATGTACTATAATAGTTTTGAAATGGCCTTAATGCACTTTTTCAAAATGTTCTTACGTTTGTTTTCCAAATGTTGTCAATTCTGCATATTCTGCATTTTCACAGACATCAGAAAATACATTGCAGATTACATAATGTAAATCTTTTAAGTTGAGTTTTGAGGAAATTGTAATCTAATTCACTGGACTATTTTAAGAGGAAAAACACGTGCTGAATGTTCTTACTCATGTAATCAAAAAGGTCTTAATGTTCCTACTTTGAAAATAGTCTTAATAGTGTAGTTTTCCAAATATTGCTAATGATGTGTTTCAAAATTGTCTTTTTTTTGCTATATTTTTGCTAGCAGCAGTTTATTGCAGTAAATTCTGAGATTGTATTTTAAATGGATTTTTGCATGAACATAGGCATACCTCTCAGGATAGGTTAAACTCTTATTTCCTCTGTATTTGTTGCGTTGGTCTTTTTCTTAGATCCATTGTGTTATTGAACAAGTGTTCAAACTTGCGTGTTAAAGATAATATTAAATAATATTGACATTGGCCCAAAAAGTCAGCTATAGGTCATGCCCTGACAAGCAGGTTATGCTCTGACAAGCAATTTAAGAATTTAAGTTTATCGCCATAGTCTAAAGCAGACACTACTAGACTGTTTCTGTTTGCTACTCGAAATCTCTTCTCAGCGTCATCCAACAGGGTTTATTTTTATTTTTCTACATTTTTTGAAAGTAGCAGTATTCAGTATTCATGTTGATATTGCCTTTTGAAATAAATGATTTTGATTCTCTGTAAGTTTTTATTGCTTATTTTGCAAAATATTCACAATAATGCTTAAAGGTCCAGTGTGTAAGATTCGCTGTTCGCTAGATTCTGCAATTTCCGACTACGTATAAACGCAACACTCCTCGCTTCGGAGAAGCTACAGTGGCCTCACCCGACAAACGAGTTTTTCACAACGAGTGGCCCCTGAAGGCTAGAGTTAGCGAGCTGGTCCGCATGCTAATAAAAGCTATTATTAGCAACGTAAAGCTAATAAACTAATATATTATCAGAGTTTAGTCTGATAGTGAGACAGCGTTAGCAGACAAGTTTTTCTCTCCGTTGGCGCTCAGAAAACAGATAAATGAACCGGTAAGAAGGGGGGTCAGAGCCAGGTGAGCGGGGGCTAATGGCGCATTTCCACTAGCACGGTATGGCACGGCACGACACGGTACGGTTCGGGTCTGTTTCCTTCTGTAAAGTTATTACAATCTGACCAACATCAGTAAAACACATCGTTGTGTTTACGGAGCAGCTCCGTGCTTTGTCACGGTAACGTTAGTCTGCAGTTTGATGTGTTGTTGTGGTTACACTTTGATTGACATCACTGTTAGCAGACAGCTGATCTCCGTAATGTTACCGCGTCGTGTCTGACCAAACAGTGAAGCTAAAGTCTAGTTTTTGGTACATAACGTTACATAAATCCTGCAGCAGTTCCATATTTATCACTGTCACAGGAAAATATTACTATAAAATATTAAAAAGCTTTGAAACAAGTTTTCATTTCTATGAGCAGTAACTGAGGTGTGTATGTATAAACTTATTGTATCGTTATTATGTTCTGACCTGGTATGCAACAGAGCAGCTCTGTGCTTTACATGTAAAATATTACTGTATCATGCTGTAAAGTGACATTGCCTGGAAAACATTATAAAACGATTATAGAATTATTAGACATCAACACATTTTTTAGACATGCTGATCAAACGCTGATCAGCCTACAAACTAATCTGTAGTATCACATTTCCAACATAATGTGATGAAACTTATAAAGCCTCATATTTGTGTTTCTGTGTTTTTGTCTTCAGAGATTTGAAGAGATGAACCTGGAGGAGCACAGTGACCTCACGACCGAGCTGCTGGAGAGGCAGACAGGGCCTCTGATGATGCACCAGCACAGACATTATATACACACACACATATTTAGTCTAGAATTATAATGTTGAAACATGTTGGTGTTCATGAACAGTCATTAATAAAACATGATCAACAGATGTATCTGCTGTATTTATTTCAATGATATACAAATGAACACGTACTTCCCGGCGGTGTGATTATGTTACCACTATATAGTGACTTGTATTGTGTATATTTATATACATAACAGGGCAGCTGCAGCCTAATTTACATTAAACTTCAACACAAAAAAAGCTAATGTGAAAAACAACAAAACTTTGTAGATATATTTCTTCTCTTTTAGATTGACAAGGCTGGCTGTTCATTTCAGTCTGACCGTAGAATGAGAATTGCTGGCCACGATCATATAAACAACTTTTTTGAGCAGTAAAAACTGTGAGTGTATCGGTGTGCTGCAGCTCTTTCATTCTATGATCCTGACAGACATGAGCACCATGATTCAGAGATGTATTGTTGGAAGAAGTCCGGTGAACTTCTGCGTGGATCTTTCCAAATCATCAGCCGCAGGAAACTGGTCCTGTTGAAGACAGTGACATCACACATGAAGTTCATTTGCTTTATTATAGTTCTCTACAGTTATTTGAACATAATGCCATTTTACTGTGTGTGTCACTTACCTCGTCCTCTCCTGACTTGGTGCTGGTGTTCAGGGTACCACACCGAGCACTCTGGTCATCTGTTTTTTCAGGTTTCAGGGTGTATTCGCTGTACACTCCTGATCAAAATCTTAAGACCAGGTGAAAAATTACTAATATTCGCATTTCGCGCTGGTTGAACTTAACCAGATTATAAGTAGAGCTTCAAAATGCAAAAAGAAGAAACAGAAGCAAGACAGCAAAATAGAATTAGCAGTTTATTGAAAACTGCATTTAAACTTAAACAGGCTGTTTATCAGCTGATCAAAAGTTTAAGACCACAGCCTTAAAAAGTCAAAATCTGTGCAAAAATCTGGCTTTCATGTCATTTTTTATCAGGCATTCATGCTGCCGTGACCCCCTGATGGCAAAGGCAAAAAGATTTTCTGTCTTTGAACGTGGAAGGAATGTTGAGCTGCACAAGCGACGCACCACCCCTGCCGAGCTTGGATGCAGTAAGGCAGTCATTTTAAATTTCTTAAAAGATCCTGAGGGTTATGGGAAGGTTATGGGACAAAAAAAGTCAAGTGGTAGACCCCAAAAAAAAAAATTCACCTGCACTGAGCTGGAGGATCTGACGGGCTGTCCGTGAAGACACAGGCCGATTCTTGACCCAAACTAAGACCCTTACTGTACTGTACTTTTTGACTGTAGCCCAATCACCATAAGACGGCATATGCAACAGAAGGGCTTAAAGAACAAAAAATGTCTTTAAAGGCCACATCTCCTCCCACACCACAAACTTGACTATTTGCACTTTGCAAGGGAGCACCAAACATGGGACATTAGAAGGTGGAAGAAAGTTTTATTCTCTGACAAGAAAAATTTAATCTGGATGGTCCTAATGGTTTCCAATGTTAGTGGCATGACAAGGAGATCCCACTGGAGATGTTTTCTACGCGGCACAGTGGAGGAGGCTCCATCATGATCTGGCGTGATTTTTCCTTCAATGTAAAAATGGAGCTTCAGTTTGTGCAGGGGCGTCAAAATGCGGCTGGCTCTGTGGAGATGTTGCAGCAGGTTCTCTTGACTGAGAACCCTCGTCTGTGCAGTGATGACTGGGTCTTTCAACAGGACAATGCTTCAGTTCACAACACCCGCCTGACAAAGGACTTCTTCCAGGGTTAGGGTTGGGTTCTTTTGGAACATCCTGCGTGTCCCCCTGATCTAAATCCCACTGAGGACGTTTGGTGGTGGATGGCAAGGGAGGTTTACAAAAATGGACGTCAGTTCCAGACCATGGATGCCCTTCTTGAAGCCATCTTCACCACATGGGGCAATGTTCTCACCAACCTTCTGGAAAAACTCACATCAAGCATGCCTAAATTAATTTTTGAAACAATAAACAAGAATGGTGGGGCTACTGAGTACTACTGAGCACTACTGAGTCCATTTTTGACAATTTTAGATCTATTTTTGGGTTATTTTGGGCTGTGGACTTAAACTTTTGATCAGCTGATAAACAGTCTATTTTAGTTTAAATGCAGTTTTCAATAAACTGCTGATTCTATTTTGCTGTCTCTCGCTCCTGTTTCTTCTTTTTGCATTTTGAAGCTCAACTTACAATCTGGTTAAGTTCCACCAGCGCGAAATGCGAATATTAGTAATTTTTCACCAGGTCTTAAGATTTTGATCAGGAGTGTATCTTCTGGCATTTCTCTTGTACAGCCTTCTGAAACTGTAATTACCCAAATTTCAATCATTGAATATGATTATTATATTTATTCATTATAGCTAATAACATAGACATAGACACTGCACATGTAAAGAATACATAAGGTTGATTATAAACAAATTTATGTGACAGTTCTGTAAATTGGAATATGTCAGCTGATCAAAGTGAATCAAAATGTTTTTATTATGTATTGAAATCACTGACAGTATAAATATATATGTATATATATTATAAACTTATTGCAATGTTACTGTATTCTGACCATGTCAGAGTAGTATAGCAGCTCTGTGCTTTACATTACAATGTTACTGTAATGTTACTCTGTAGTTTGATGCGTTGCTGTAAGTGTAAATGTAAGTGTCATTGCCTAGGAAACGTCAGCAACGTAACTGATTGATCATATAAATATCAGACATCATGCAGCGACGTTTTTAGACATGTTGATCAGACACTGGTCAGACTACAAACTAATCTACAGTAATACGTGTGCTTTTCTTCATGTTTTCTCTTCTTTGATGCACAGAATCCTGCTCTCTTGGCCCTTCTTGTGCTAAATGATAAATGTGTTCCTCCATTTGTCTAAATGTAACTTCTCAAATTAACAAAACACAACAAAGTTAGCCGTTAGCCATTAGCAACTAGTAAACATGGCTTCCTCCGCCTCCTCTACGTCACATCTGCCTTTTTCATCACTTGGCAAAGTAGCGACGAATCGTGATTGCGCCACCTTTTGTCTGTTCTAGGCCACTGTTAGCAATATGGCGGCGCAAGATGGTGGCCTCCATGAAGGGGGACCCGCGGTATATGTATATAAAAAGGCGAAATCTAAAGTAATAAAAACATAACGACACATTTCATAGGGCCACTATATAGCACTAACAACATAGTTATGTGTTATATTCCATTTCTGTTAATAAATCACTATAAATATTACACACTGGACCTTTAAGCAATTGTCTACAGCCCTGAGAATAATGAAATTCTAATATTGATTACATTTAAGACTGATATTTTAGGAAACTGCTAAATTGAGTTATTGTGTTATCTACTGTGTCTGTCTACATTAACATTTACATTTAGTCATTTAGCAGACGCTTTTATCCAAAGCGACTTACAGAAAAGGGAACAATCAAGGTACAGTGTGATAAGAAGCGTTAGTGCAGCAATAAGTGCTAGTGACGATTCTTTAAGGTGTAGATTTGTCGTGTAGTGCTAGGAGAGAAGGTCCTCTCTGAAGAGCTGGAGGTCTTCAGGAGGTTTTTAAAGGTAGAGAGGGACGCCCCTGATCTGGTAAGAACTGGTAGTGCGTTCCACCAATGGGGAACAACAAACGAGAAGAGTTTGGATTGCCTTGAACGAACGGGTGGCAGAACCAGGCGTCGTTTATTGGAGGAGCGCAACAGTCGTGAGGTAGTCTACAGTAAACTGTGAAAAGTTAAAGTAACAACTTAAACAGAATATTATTGTAATTTCCAAATATGTTGCATTTTTTTTTTTTTTTAACTGTATTAGACTGTGAAATCATTTAACAGTTTGAATACAGAAATATACTGTATTTCTGGTTTACAGACTACTACTGTAAAGTCAATTTACAGTATGAATACCGTAAAATGACAGTATATTGCTGGCGTCCCTGCTGCCAGATCTTTACCATAAATTATAGAAATACAGATATATACAGTATTCCTGGTTTACAGACTACTACTGTAAAGTCAATTTACAGATGATTACCGTAAAAATTACGGTATATTGCTGGGGTTTCTGTTGCCAGCTTTTTACTGTTATTTTACGGAAAATTATTTACAGTGCACCGGGAGCATTTCAGAAGCGTTTAGCCTGTCAGACTTCGTTTACTTATCCACCGAATTCTCTATGCTGTTTCTGTGTCTGGCTTCCTGTCAGCTCGAGGTGCTCTTTGTAAATTGACACAGGCTGCTCGCGGCGTCCGTCAAAAAAAGAACAGCCACGTATTCAACGCGGAGCCCCGCTTCTGGGACGCTTCTGAACCGCACCGCGGCGGAGCCGGGGGGGTTTGAAACATTGACTAGAAAAGCTACGTATCGAGGCGGCGGCCGCGCCGCACATGCAACGCAGCACGTCTGCGCCCAGCAGAATTTGGGGGTTAGTCACCTAAAAATGAATTCCCATAAGGACTCCATAGGTAAACTGTTGTGATATTGAACTGTGAGATTGAACAGGTGAGATATGAATAGTAGTAATAATGCTAATAAAAATAATAATAACAATAACAACAATAAGTGCAGTGATCTTATCTTATCATGAAGCTCCTCACAGAAAGAACTTTTGGGGGTATTTTGGGGTGAAAATCCACATTAGAACAATTCTCTGACTTTTAGTTACGTCTCTAAATGAAAGAGACAAAGAAAAAGTCTCCACCATGGCAGAGCAGACAGAGAAGTGAGTGCCACCAAAAGAACAGAAAATCCCAGGAAAAGTACGTCATGATAAATAAGTAAATGGGAGTTGCGCCTCTTCAGAGTTGTCACCTTCAGTTAGTATGAAGTCTGCTGTTGTGTTCATGTTTGGATGGGACTGAGGTGTGTACATTGTGGCCCTCTTGATACTTGGATGTGTTGGTTTGGTGTCTGTGCTGTCAAGGTGGGTGTTTGTCTGTGTAGAGGTATACGTGTCCATGTTAATACCTTTGTCAGTGTTGTTTGTGCTTCTTCATTGTCATTCTGGTGAGAGTTAAGTACTTTTAATTATGCTGCAGCATCCCTCGCTTTCTAACACAGCTCCCTGTTTCTTTTTTCCCTTTTCTCTCATTTGATTTTTTTCCTGATTCTCATTTCTCTCTCTCTCTCTCTCTCTCTCTCTCTCTCTCTCTCTGTCAGCATCTTCCTCCCTTTCTTCATTTACAATCTCCCACACACTCCCTCTTTCTCAAATTCCATTTCAGTGTCTTGCTTTGGCAGGACATGCTGAGCTAGTGCCAAGGCAATAATGAGAACTGTCAAGCAGCGACAAATGAACAGGTGAGAGAGACGCAGGGAGAAAGAAAGAAAGAAAGAGAGACGAAGAGACAGAGGGAGAGAGAGACATGAATATGAAGTACTGGCACTGCTGTGACTACTGACAGTCCACTCACGCATGCATGGACACACAAGTACACTCCCATCCCGCTCTCTGAGCCCCCATTGCAGGGTTCCACCGATATCAAGCTGGCCAATACTGAGATATTTTTCATATATCAGTCAGTGCTGTGTTCTAGAATGTATAGAAATTAAGATTGTTGAGATTTTTCAGTTGTAACTACACATGCAACATGCAACCCTGTCTCCTAAAATGTACCTTTATATGCTACGCTATAATTATTTTATATACTCGTAACAGCAAACACAGATTTGAAATACATGTAGTCTTAATCTTTTTTATTGATGAAATGAATAAACATTTTGAATCAATATATTTGTAATATTACATATATTTGCTCCAAATTTTCATACTGATCATATTTATTTACAAAATAAGGCAGAAATGAATCATAATATTCTTAACTCGTGTTTATTTGTGTATAATTACCTGAAAATAGGTTATGTTTACATTATGTTTTTGTGACCTTAGAATTTATATCTACAGACGCCGTGGGTCCTCTTACATGAGGTCCATGAGGTCCACCATGTTGAACCAACATGTTTCAGAACAAATTATCTGAACCATTACAATGAAATGAAGTGTAGCCAATGAACAGCCGCTGCTCCACGCTGCAGACTGACGGTGGATTTCAAAGTGGCAGTGACATGATTACAACTACCTGTAGATGGACTTCTGTCTGCACTGTGCTGTTTCTGTATGTCACAAAAGACTAAACGGAATATGTTGAAGCATGAAAAATATGAACTAACCTGTCTAGAGTCAGCCATAGTTTCTCCGTCACACTAGGAAGGAGATGGTCAGAAATCATGTGTGCAACATTGATTATCTCAACTAAATCACTGCAAAAAATTTTTTTTTAAAATATTTCTTGTAATTGACCTGCAGAGTAGACCTTTAATTATTTTTGACCATAGTGACCCTGGATCACGCTAACATTGACACCTCTGTCAATGGGATATGCAGACTTCACAAAATAACATATATTAAGCAAAGAGCGTGATATATTTTGCAAGAATAAAAATGATGAGCTGTGACTGACTCTCTGTGTCTGTAAAATAAAATCTATCCGGAAAACAACAAAAACTGCAGTTCCTTAAACAGCCACATGAAGCTGGCTCCCAAACGAGTCAGTCTCCATAAGTCCCCATGTTAAAATGTCCACAGCAGAAATAAACATGTTTACATACGCCGTCCATTCTTCATACAGATGACTGATTGATGTTGATTTTTTTTTTTAAAAAAGGATATCTACTTTAACCTCCTCAGATGAAAAACATCGAAACACTTGAAATTTGCAGCTACATTTCACTAAACAAAGAGCTCATTGCAGGCGACAAACTGCACTTTTTTTGTTCACCCAGCATCCACCATTACTACCAATGTGGAAACTGAAAGAACACAGCACTCTGTGGACCGGAAAAAATATAAGTAGGTAACGTAATTCAAAAGTAATTACATTCTTTCTTAAGTGTATTTCTGGTATAAAATGTAATTTTTATGTTTCTATAATTTTGTCATCCTGATTGTCCATTCTGTACTTCTACTTGATTGTTCTATTACGTACATGTAACATAGATGGATCCCTCCTCTGCTGCTCTTCATGGTGTTTGTTCCATTTTCTCCACATTAAAATCTTTGTTTGAGTTTTGTGTGTGTGTGTGTGTGTGTGTGTGTGAGAACGGAGGCTCTGATGACAGAAGGAGTTGATGCTGTACACACTGTGAAGTCCCTCGAGGCAAATTTGTGATTTGTGATGTTGAGCTATAAAAATAAAACTGACTATAAATACTGAGTGTATACATATGATGTGTATCCATGGCAATGTATGTGTTTAGTAGGTTATATAATATACTATCTTATTTCATATGTAGTAATACATGATGTGGTTCTGCTCTGTTAATTATGAAAGGCTTGTCTGCAGGTATGATCATGAGACTGAGACGATGCTGTGACAGTGTGACAGATGTTTATGTGTATGAATCGTGAACAACTGTTTCACTTTTAATAGTGTCATAAATACTGTTGCCATTAGCATTTTGTTTCATATTTGATCTTCCCGTGCACGTGAGCTGATCTTTATTCATTTCAAATTTTCATTTTCATATAAACAAAAGCAGCATTTACAACAGTTTTTATGAAAAAAGCCTCAGCAGCTGAGAGCACCTGAGGCCCAGAGGTATGAATGATGCGTACACACAAAAACAATACATGTTCTGCTCTCCACACAGAAACTGGTTATTAAAAAATGAAAGTGCTTTGAGAATATAAGGTGCTGAGCTTACCTGAGGTAGCACAGTGTCAAATAGTCTTGGGGGATTTTTTATTTAGAGCTTCAGTCTTATTACATTATATGATATGGAAGTTAGCATTTATCGATATGATCTGTTTGTAATTTGTAAAATAGAACTGTCACCTAATTTGCACAGAACAGTACAGGGAATAACAGTATATGACATGAGATTATGCATTTGATTTGCTACATGTTGTCAATCAATACGTTATTATGACTTACAGTATACAGCAGTGTGTAACTGGCAGAGACTGCTGTAGACGTTAGACACTCTGTGACAGGCCAAGTGCAGGACCAGTATGTTTCATAGCCAGCCCCAAAAGACCAGACAACCTTACAGGAAGTGTGTAGCGAGTCCCCAAGAGTTCTGTTAAACGTTAAGCCTCTATAATGATTTTTAATTGCAACACTTGACTTTTACATGAGCTAAATTAGGGTGCATGTTCCCTGATTTCCTGTCTTTTGGGTCAAGGGATACACCAGTATTTGTCTATAGTATGACTTAAGTTCCAAAAACAACAGATTCTATATTTCCTATAAGGCAACTAATTACATTGCCCCTCCCTGATAGATTTCCCATGTATTTCCCATCTCCACAGTTCCAGTTTGTAACTTGTTAACTTGCTAAATTCCACCGGGCACAGCTCTGTGATGGCAGGGCAGCGGTGCTGTTGGCCATGCGGCTTATACCCTACAAGGAGCTGTCTGAATTGGAGATTTTGTTAACTTGCTCAGATTATCAGATTATAATCTGAGATTATTACTATCAGATTGTCATTTTTTGTGCTTCTACCATGAGTAAGTAGACTATGTATATAAATAGTTAAATCTGCTTTTGCAATCAGGAGTGTGTACAGGGTGTTTCAATTTGAGGCAGCTCCTCCCGATTCACAGGGGACTTTATAAAAACAACTATTCCTCCTGATCAGTAAACTGAACTTCATGTGTAAAATCCTGTTTTTTACCCCAAAATTATAATTGTACCACATGGAATCCCTCACCGGCTTCCCACAAATTAGTGGGAGCATGCAAGTAGGCTGGACATTCCTCTGCTGGATCTCTGTGGATTAAGTCAGAATTTCTGCCCCTTTGTGAACAAAACAAACTCCACTTGAAATGTACCAAAAAACTGTAAAGTTCCTCCACTCTGACATCTCTCTGATTTGGTTGAATTCAAAGCGCTTAAATTGTTAAAAATTTTCTGACAACATTTCCATTTGTGCATCAGTTACAACACTGTCTTATACCATGTCTCTCAGCCTGCACTGGACGTCTACATGTCAATGAATGGACAACCAGTCAAAACACAGTAACTGTACCAAATTCAGTTTGGGTTTGGGCTGTAAAAATCTAAACAAATTCTGATCACTGTATCTGCTACATTCCACAGCTGTATGAGGGCTGCTTCCTTCTAAAATATTTCATCATGTCTCCCTCTATTATTTTATGTGTGACCTGCCAATGTGTAGGAGCGGATGTGTCAGATTTCAAAGTGTGTGAGGATATCCACCTCTAACCAACAGAAAGCAAAATACAGCTCATTTTGTATCGTATTTGTTCCTGTATCCTGTGACTGTGAAGAAGATGTAGAAATCACACAGTTCATCTCAGACTCCAGCAGTGAAAATCACTAACACTGGAAATCTTGATTGGAAGGGATTTAAATACTGAATGGCTTTAGTAATTATAACAATTACACTTGTTAAACACCAAGAAATTAAAGAGCCAATTTGAAGATCAGATCTCGCTGCAACCAAGTCCATTATTCTTCTGTATCAGGACACCGCAGGGCTGTTATCACAGCTTTACAATGGACACTCACCACAGGAAGGTGTTTAATTCGCTGAAGACAAATAATTAAGGAGATCAACAAGATGTTGCAGGGTCGGTTGAGTAACAGAAGGATGTGATTGGCTGACAGTGGATGGTGCCAACTGTGCCTGCACAAAAACCCAAAGACAGCTGGCATTCATTGAAGGTTGATGATGAGAGGCTTGTGGTTCAGTCCTGATGGGAAAGGTCTCTTTTCTGATTTCTCAGGCCAGAAAGACCAGAACTGCACACACTGTGAAAGGTACACGATAGTTTAATTCTCTGTAGGGTCTTTCTATAATCAGTCAGGGGCAAAAATAAGTACTTTTAATGGACGTAATCTGAGCAATTACCCAAAAGTCTTACATTTTGTGGCTACAGGCTGCAGCACTCTCATTCAATACTTGATCATGCTTCATGCATTCTTTCTCAGGTCCAGCAGGGGGCAACTCCACTGGCTGCAAAAAAAAAAAAAAAAAAAAAAAAAACAACAAAAAAACTGCAGTTGTATTGACTGTAATGGAAAAATGAGCCGAATCCTTGCATAATTTATGGCCTCATGACTTTATGGTCTCGATCTTCTTCCACATAGATAATGATATACTCACTTTAGAGTAAAACAGATGATAAAGCAGGCTCTGCTTCAGGGCGTGGCTACCTTGTGACTGACAAGTCATTCTCAGTAAGTCCGTCCAGCTCGACACACCGGGCTCACGAAACTCAGATCTGTTAAACTAGACAGTGCTGATCAAATATGAATCCAGATTCTGTCACCTCCTTGACAAGTTCTCAAACATTCTCAGTTACTGTTTAGCTGGAATACGAGAACATTTGCAACCAGACAGGCCGCCATTTTTTCCTGCTCAAAAGTCAAAACCAAGCGTGCCCAGCTCGCAGGATCAACCCACCAGCTGTGCACTCTCGTCCAAATATGGTCACTTTTGGCTCCAACGACAAAACAAAGAAGGTGACATCACGGTTTACACTTCACATCAACTATGCTCACAGATTCAAGGAAATTATGTTTTATGAAATGTAAGAGAAATGATCATGTTTTCCTGCTAATTTACAAGAAGCTGAACTCTGCTCAGCTTTCTGCTCTTGTAGAGTTGATGAGATCAGTTATCTATCTCATAGAAAAAAAAATAACCACTTGCCTTGTCACTTGTTTCTGCAAATGTGAGCAGATGCTTATCAAAACATTTCCGAAGGTGGAATCGTAAATACAAATGTCCCCAATTCACCTCCACGTTACAACACAAGTTCAGTAAAGTGAAGTTAGTCTGTTCTCTGTAACATAAGAGGTGTTTTCACGAAAAAAATCATTTTAGACGTTATTATCTCGAATGCCTTAACCTTTCCGTGTGCATTCATACCAGTGTGTTTGAATCATGCAAAGTCACTGAACTACAGAAAAACACCCATGTGTCAAGATGAGCGTACACAGCCCACACAAACACACACATTCAACAGTGGGAGCATAGGGTATATGAGTATATGAGCTATTGAGTGGATGGAGAAAGAGGAGAAAGAGGATCCTTGAATCCATCCTTCAGACAAGCCGACAGCAAGAGGAGGACAGAAGGCGGAGGACGATAGGGGGAGATAATGAAGGGGAGCATGGGATGAATGGAGTGGCAGATTAGAGAGGAGGAGAGTAAATTGAAAGTATTGAGTGACTGGGAGAGGAGTGGAGGGTCGAAGAAAGAAGCAGCAGAGAGTGAGGCAAGTTGGCAGTCAAAAGAGGAATGAGAAGCAGAGAGGCGAGAGAAAATAGGGCTCAGAGCTGAGGAGAGGAGAGGAGAGGAGAGGAGGAATGTTTGAAAGGAGAAGAGACAGGTAAAGGTGAGGGGAGAGACGCTGTGCAAGCTGCAGCGGAGGGCCACATCAAAGTGAAGGGCTGAGGGTGAAGAAGGAGGATAAAGACCTGAAAGAGAGACAGACACAAGAGGGATGAGCATTCTCTGTTACTGTACATGTTAGCTGTGGTGGAAAAGTCATTCCAGTACTGAGATATTACTCAACTACAAGTAAAAATATATTAAAAACTACTCAGAGTATTAGTTACTTTTTAATCGCTGATGTGTTTAAGGTGAGAACAGATCCATTTAGAAAGGCAATTCTTTCAAAATACATTAAATATGTTGGAAAAAAGTTGCTGAAAACACGTGAAAAGACTGAAAGATATATTAGTGAAATGTGGAGTTAGAGGTTCAAACAGTTTTTCACCAGTTTTCAGTCCAGGATTTTGTGGGCGGTCCTTAAAGGGTGGCTCGATGACACACTGAGGCCACCCTGAGCAGAGAGATGGAGATGAATTCATCTTGCTCAGAGTGTTTCAAAGTTAGTCATGTAATTTTCTGAACTCATCTGACACGTTTCAGTCGCTTCAAAATGGCTGCTTGACTGCTCCCACGGGAGTGGGCGTGGTTTCAGCACATTCAGAGGACACGCCAATTTGGCTGGATGGTTAATAACACTTTCTTCTTTGGTCTGACAAACTCAGAACACGTATTTATTCTCACTTTACACAGACTTTAACTTTCAACAGCACATTTGTCTGATAAATGATTAAAGGTATGAAAGGATCAAATATTCAGATAAAGCAGAATTTTATTTGTTAAAAGTGACTAAAGATGAACCTGCGTAGAACTCGTCGAATGTCATTCTGTGATAATTAGTCCCAATACAGTGCAAACAGTTAGTCCAAGGTCTGATCTGTCTCTATTTGGTTTCAAATGCATTCATTAATATATTTAATAAAGACCCAAACAAACTGATCCAACATTTTTGGACTTCTATGATTCTATTCAATTGAGTCAGGCACATTATGATGATGGACAGCAACAACCAAAGCAAGCAGCTCTTGGTGTTTTCCTGACCTTGAAACTCTCTTTGCCCGTCTGCAGCACAGAGCACACGGTGTGTTTTGGAGACACAGAAAGTACCTTCCACTAGATGTTCTAAATGTTAGAATCAATTATAGAAATAATAAATAAATTCTTATTTTCACCTCCTATAAAACATTCTGTAACCGACTGGCTGACAGACAGAAAATAATAATAATAATCATTCCCAAACCAATTTAATGTCTGTGAATCAAATTCAGAAAAATAATTGTCATGTAATAGCAAATCTTTGACTCTTTTATTTATCTTATTTTCTCCCATGGTGATGATGACGGAACAAGTGATCAGATCTGATACTGGGTACATTGTTCCTCCTATGGGTCTCAGGTCCTCATAACAGAGTGGACTCATGAACCTCCCAGTGGCAGAAAGTCTTCAAAAGCAGAATGGGAACATTCAGCTGTCAGGCTCCTCTTCTGTGGCACAGACTCCCAGTTCTGGTTCTGGAGGCAGACACGGTCAACACTTTTAAGAGTAGACTTAAGACTTTCCTTTTTGATAGAGCTTATAGTTAGGGCTGGCTCAGGTCATCCCTTAGTTATGCTGCTATAGGACCAGGGAACTTCCCATGATGCACTGAGCTCTTCTCTTCTTCCCTCCCTCTCCCTCTTGCAGGTTCTCATGGAGCGTGGCTACACCTAGATTCAGCGATTGTGTTTGCAACTGCGCCTGTGGTCCTGCTTGACAAATATCCATCCATCCATTATCTGTAACCGCTTATCCTCATCAGGGTCATGGTAGGGCTGGAGCCAATCATAGCTGACTTTTGGTGAGAGGCAGGGTACATCCTGGGCAAGTCAAACAGCTCATCACAGGACACATAGAGACAAACAACCATTCACATGTTTTTTTCCTTCTATTGTCAATCAAGTGCTTACTCCTGATGGACTTGTTGAGTCTCTGTAAATATAATAAAGAGTACGGTCTAGACCTGCTCTGTACGGAGTGTCATGAGATAACTTCTGGTTTGATTTGGTGATATATAAATAAAACTGAACGGAGTAGAACAAACTTGACTTTTTTTTCTCTGGTCCTGGTAAGAGAAAATCATCATCTGTAAATTATTTGTTGCTATCAACACTGTGTATCTGGTATGTAAAGAACAGAACTGTTGTTAGAAGTGTGTAGTCTTCAATCCTGTTAACCCTGTAATGCTCAAATGTTGCTGCAGTTCACTGAGAAGCATCACTTAATGAACATATTTCAATCAACACACAGCTCGATCTCAAAAAAAGAAAAACTGACAAGCACAAGTTGATTTTATTTTTGAAAAACACAACTTCCTTTTTAATTTGACACCAAATATGTGGACTTTGATTCAATACAAAAAAATAAAATAAATAGCAATAAAACTGTTGTAAATATTTCTGATGAAAAACATCTCAGCCTGCAAACAAGAAGAGAAAATACCTTTAGGTAAATTTTCAATAATAAATATGTGATCCACAATATTTCTGTCTGAATCAACATTCTGACAACACAATAGATCATTCACTGGATGACACTAGGCTTTCAAAGTAAAATAGAAACATCACACACTTCAACAGTGAAGTGGTAGTAGGAAGTGCTTTTGGCTTCTAAAAAAAAAAAAAAATTGGATAATTTACAGCTGATGTGGAAAAGTCACAATGACCTGGTCAGTCCTCCCTGCTGACTTTTCAGTGCACTTCCCCGGGAAAACAGCATCCATCTCTGGCAGAAAGAGCTGAGTAGATCCTGCTGTTTACTGAGGCTAATTATGTAACATGTTCAAGGAAAAAAAAAAACATATTCATAGGTAGTGTCTTAGGCAACTCATATAAGAAAAAAAAGACAAATTTGGAAAAGTCAGCATGACCTAGCCAGTCCCACTTACCGACTCTACGCACCCCAGAAAACACTGCATCAGCCTCCTGATGGCCAGGTAGGGTCAGTATGTGATGTGATTGTTTAAAAAAAAAATGAAGCCAGTTTCTACCTCACAACAGAATCCATCAGATTATAAAGACAAGGGTGAACATGGTGAAGATATTTGTTGAGAGGAAACCCACAGAAAAAAAATCAAAGATCTCAATGTTATGATGAATATTTCCAGTTCTGGTTATTGATGACAAATACATGATGTAAAATACAAAGTGTGGGACTAGAGGGTCCAGAGGGTTAATGAAGACTTTATAAATACTAGCCCTTACATGCTAATTTTATACCCCTTGTGTCCAAATACTATAATTTATCACATTGAGAGGGTTTGAATGCATAAAATATGTTGTTTTATACTTTTGCGAAAGCTGTTTTGTTTTGGCAATATAGTTTCTGTCAAAAAGTTACAGCAGTAAGAGCCGATAAATCAAAGCAAACTGACAAATGAAGGTAAAAATGATGTGAGGGGAAAGCATGAGACCCAGGAAAAGTCATAACTTGAGTGGAATGGGGTCAGAGAGAAACAGATACGTGGACACAGAAAGAGAATAAAAAAAGACACGGAGCGAGCTGGAGGATGAATCGACAGCGATGAATAGCAGCACAGGGGGGAAATAGCCAGGTGAGGAGGGGCGGGATGGATAGGGAAAGGGCAGAAGAAGAAGAATGATGGAGGGCGGCGGCGGTGGCAGTGTGTGTGTGTGTGTGTGTGTGTGTGGGGTTGGTGGCAGCGAGGGGACGTGGGAGGGTAGGGGGCCGGGGAGCCGACGGCGATGAGAACATTATGGCTGGATAATGAAGAGGTTCCACGCTGTCAGCCAACACCATTCACCCTGCATGGCTCTGACCCCAAAGTGTCAACAAGCTAAACGACCGAGCAGCAGCGCATTACCACATGTATACACACACACACACGCACACATGCATGCATGCACACAGACAGACAGACAGACATACAAGCAGATAATGCACATAAATAATGTTTGCCTGCGTATGAATGTGTGTATTGGCAAATGATGAGTATAAATGCAAACATGTGTCGTGCACAGACACATGTTAATAATGCAGTAATAATTGTTTCTACATGATCACAATGTACTGTGTGTGAGTGTGTGTTATATTCACACAAACCTAATAAATGACACAGATACTGATTCACTCACTCACACACACACACGCACACCGGCAACACACTCTGCTGTTTGCAGAGTAAATATCATATTCTTTATTGGTATTCAGAACAGTAAAATTCAATAAATTGAGTCAACAGAGGTTGTTTCATAAAGCTAATCTCTGCTCACACATCACAACACAACGCAGCGAGAAAATGGAGTTTAGACCAACTGAAACCTGCCTTCAGTCGTCTATGCGCTGTCTATGTTCCTCTATCTCTCTTTGTCTCTCTCTCTTGTCTGTCCCTGTCTCCCTCTCTATGTCTCCCTGTATCTCTCTACCCTCCCAACCCGTCGCTTTATCACACATTTGCACACAGGCGCTGCTTTGCCTCTTTTATTCCTTCTTCTATGCCGCTCTATCTCCGTCTCTCTCTCTCTCTCTTTCTGACGTTTTTTTTTTTTTTTTGGCTTCCTGATGCAAAGCTCTATCTGGGCAGCAAAACGCTCTTTTTGTCACTCTCCTTCTGTTTCCATTCAAACTCCACTCCGCTGTATTAACATGACAGGAGAGAAACCAGTGTTGTTAAAGCACTTCTCTATTGACTGTGTTAGTAGGCTTTATGTTACATGTGCCACCTTTAGAGCAGCTGCAGACAAAAACCTTTATTTATAGTTTTATAATCATATTTTAGTCATTTTCATTTGCTGACCTGCCTCCGCTTTAATTTGTTTTTGTTTGTCGTTGATTGTCCATCTGTTGTCTTGTCACACTCTGCTGCTCTTTTTGACAGCAACAAGTGATCACTTCCTGTGCTTCGACTGTACAGTCGGTTCTATGTTGGACTGTTTGATGCTAAGCTAGTCAGTAAAATGTGGCACTTCCTGAACAGATGCTTCACATTAAAAGCCTTACAGCAGCTAACATTTACAAGATGAACTTGAGCTTGAAGGTTATTCTTGATCTTGAAAATAGTATTTTATTAACTTATAGCTCCTGTATGTCAGATTTAGGAGGCTTTATTACAGGATATAATATCCATAACTCTGTTGAACTGCCATGTTTCTATGGTAAACTAAACACTTGCTCTGGAGGATGAGGTGTGCAATCAGCACCACAAAGTCCTACACACTGGTCGTGTTCTAACAGAGCTTTCACTCACTTTTCTTGGCCTTCTTCTGGACAGTGGATTGAGTTTTGATTTCCAGGATTTGCAGCCACATATCATCAGTAGATGGAGTTTATTACAATATAATCAAAATTCCTTCCACTGATGACGTCATTGTTCTAAATAGTCAGGTTTCTGTTTTTCATGCAAGCTCAGATCTGTTCTATATGTTAGTGTTGTACGTGTGCATGTTCTTATGTAACCCCGTGCTGCCATTTTACCCAGGTCTCTCTCTCTCTCACACAATTTCCTGCCCTAAAATCAGCTTAAAACTCATCCAATTGAAGCCTTAAGGCAAACACTTCAAGAATCCAGTTGGAGAGCTTTGCATGAACAAGCTGTCGAATCAAACAAATTCTTCTCGTTCACACACATGAACCTGCACTCTGACACTGCACTGCGTGTGTCACTACTATAAAACACATGCAGGTCAATAATAGACCCAGAGTAGACCAGTTATAGATCTCTATCAAACATCTCAGACCTCCTCCTGGGAGTTGTAGTTGATCTAAAAATCTGTCTGCCTCACAGCAGGACAGGGAATTATTTATGAAGGTTCCTACACTCACTCACTTCTGCTGTGAGAGAGAATGACATCATCATTTTATGATACCTTGAACCATAAAAACAAAATGACTGATGATGTCATGTAGGCACTGTGGATTCAACAAAAGACTGATGGGATGATCTGATCATTGGTACTGAGATATAATATACTGCATTCGTTGCACTAGTTAAGTTTGAACGACCACTATCCTCACAGATATGATTATTCATTTTCAGTGTATTTCCTGTAATAAACATGAAAATGTCAAAGTAAAGATTTAGCTGCTGGTCTGCTCATATGGACAGGATAGATATGTTGATACAGGGTCAAGGTTGAATTAATATGAATCTTTAAGACACTAATACATGTAGAGAAGCCACTCATTTATGGGGGAAATTAATCAACATGCATAACTGTCACCTCTGTAATTAGATAGTTAGTTTTAGTCTAGCTTATCACTAAAAAAATGGAGCAAGAAACAACAGCTAGGCTAGCTTTGGCAAAAAAAAACAAAAAAAAACATATTGTAATAACACAGGCATGTCTTGTTTGTGCATTTAAGAATTCCAATATGACAAAACATCTTTTTTAGTTGTTCATATTCAAATTACCAATTGATTAAGGTTAGGCGGCCTTTGATATCATGGTTACAATAATGGCTATCACTTGGTTAAGGTTAACCCTTTGTCGGGCAAGGGACCATATATGGTCACTTCCATGGGCTTTTAAAATGGTGCCCCATGTCTCTCAATGAAGGAGCAGAATCACATGACTTTCTCCAGCCAATCAGTGAATGTCAGGCTAGTTACAGGTAGTGTTGCTATGGCCTCTAATGGATGCTACCGTATACAGTAACATGATTTGCAGCCTAAAACTGAAACTTTTTTAAAAAGTCAAAAAGAAAAAATGTCTACTTATATCCACCAGGGCTGAAATTTTAAATTTCCAAGTATTTCAATGAGTGCCCTATAAAGGGTTAACCAAGTGGTTGGATGATGATCATGGTTAATAGAAACCAACGTTGACGGTTGATTGCCAACAGGAAATGAATGGTGGTCTGATATTATGCTGAATCATCCATCTACCTTCTTTCCCCCATTACCAACAAATGGAGCTCACTCAGTTTTTGCTGATCTAACCATGACACAACTGAAAAAAAATGTCTGAGCTGCTGTCTTAATGGATCATCTATGATGAAGTGATGCTGTGTTGTAAAGATATACAGGGCAGTGTTTGTTCTAAGATAGTCCAGTCCTCCAACATCTCTCCATCCATTCATTCATCTGTTCGTCCATGTTCGTTCTGTCTTTCTTAGAGCACCAATAAAATTGAAAGTTGCTTCTTCATTTTCCTGTAAAAAGCGGGCAGATAGGGAGGGACTTGTCGTGGACATTGATTGGTGTTTACAGTAGCCAAGTGTGCATTACTCACCACTATGCAATGCAGATAATGCTATGAGCTAGTGTCAGCCTCTACCTTCCAGTGGACACGGCCGGACCCAGGACCAAACACAACCAAGTAATGGTCAGGTTTGGATCCTGGGGCTGAGTCAGTTGAGTTACATGGCTGACCAAGCTAACAACTTAGCAGTCTTTCCATCAGGACAGTCCACAGTGTAACATTATTCACTGTTGGTCTCAGAGGCTGTGTTTCGACCAATGACAGTATAAAGAATGGACAGAGCTTGAGTGACGTCACTTGTAGGTTTCTGAAGCGCTGTTTTGAAGCCGAAAATATGTGACACTGGCTGCCGCCATGTTGCATGTACTGCTTCTTCCGCCTCCCGTCTAATCTAAATATCGGCACAGATGTACTTCATTGGCGGACCTGAGGTGGGTGGAATGATGCCTGGGTGTTCTAATAAGCCATCTGTAACGGCACTTACCTGTCAATCAAGTGGACAGGCTGTTAATTATGCGCAACATCGAGCCTTAATATCATCTGAACTGGTGAGTTACAAAAATTTCACCCCCCTCACAGTTGTCATGGACGGGGAAATTAGCTATAGAGACCAAAACCATTGTCTGAACCAGGCTGTAAACATGTTTATTTCTGCTGTGAAGTTGGGCATTGTAATACGGGCGCTTATGGAAGTTGACTCACTTCTGCATCCTGTCTCAAGTGGCCCCTCGAGGAATTACAGTTTTTAGCCCTTCTGCATTGGCTTCATTTTCTAGCACCGCTTGGCCGGTCAGTCTTGGCCGGTTGGCTGGTCAACTCAGGCCGGTACGGCTGCTCAGCCGGGTTCTGTTGCCTGCTAAAGGCAGATTCAGTTAGTTAATTAGCAGTTAGCTACTTTAGCAAGTGGTTAGGCTCAAACTATCTGTCCATCAGGAAACTGTAAATCACAGAGAGTTGAAGCTGATCAGCCGGAGGACATTAGAGGGAAAAGCAGCGAGTATATTGTGTATAAAATCTGATCCAGTTTCATTAAAATCACTGAATAAAGTTCTAAAGTTGTGCTTTTGTACAGTAATCAGTGAGACCCGGCCATAAATGACTGTAGCAGCCCTCACAGACACTCATAGACTGGGTCAAACAGGAAGCACTCCGCTAAGGCGGCGTCAGAAGAGAGAAAGCGTTTGATTGGATGTTAAATTAGTACACGTCCCGAGTGCACGATGAGTCATCAACAACTTTTTATGGTTTATCAGGAAACACTAAGTCTGATGTGTTTGATTTGTTGGAAAAAGTTCACAGTACAGGACAAAATGAAGTTGTCAAGTAGTGAGGAGGATTTTGTGATCCTCTCACTTCTTGAAGCAGAGAATGAAAATATTGGGGTCCGCCCAATCCTGAGAAGGCGTCAAGAGCAAGGAGAGTTTCACCTGCTGATAAAGGAGCTGTCTGCTCCTGCGAGGCCTGACGCCGCCGTCGCTCCGTCTCTCTCCCTCCTCTCTCATTTCCTGCCTTGCTCCTCTCCACTGGAGGTACCTCCCGAGGCTGTCGCACACTCTCTGCTCGCATCGTGCATTTGGCACCGTGGCTTCCTGAAGAGGCTGAGCTGTCCTCCCTCTCTGTCTGCGAGCTGTCCTCGTCCTCTGTTCCCTTTTTGACGGATGCAGAAAAATCGACCCCGTTCTGAAAACTTTAATGACGGATGAAAGTTTCAGATTCGGGGTGTGAACGTGACCCACACGACACGAGGTTGTGCTTATTTTTAAACGTGCCACAACTTAAAAAATAAGGACTTGGTGTGCAAAGGCCTTTACTGTCACCTCGTCTCTTCTGTATATTCCTGTGCTCTACAGTCGTGTCTGTATTATATCCACCTACTCCTCCTTCATCCTTCCTTTATTCTTTCCCTCCTACTCACTCCTTGCTGTAGTCTTTCTCTCTCTCTGTCTTCCTCCCACTCACTCTTCCTCTCCTTATATGTTTTTGTCATTTTTTACATTGTCAGTCTTCATCAGGTGAGCACAGCCAACATTTCAAAATAACATGTTTGGTTAATCAACTTTGCTTATTCTCTGTTCATCTCTTTTCTGTCTCCTCAGAGCACTCTGTTTTGTCTAGTCTGCCTCCCTCTCTCTCCCTCTTTCTCTATTTCTAAGTGTGTGTGTGCATGTGTGTGTGTGGGTGTGTGTCCCACTCTGGATTTTTTTAGAATTAAGATGTTTCATTAAGTAGCATTGAGAGTGAAGCCTCTCTCTCACTTTTTCTTGTCTTGCTGATAGTTGGTGCACAGCAATCTGTGTGTGTGTGTGTGTGTGTATGTGTGTGTGTGTGTGTGTGTGTGTGTGTGTGTGTGTGTGTGTGTGTGTTTGTTGTGGCACTGGCTGGATGAGGAGAAAAGCCTCTGATGGCTCCAGTCACTCTCCCCTGAGCCTGCCGGATTAACTGGGACACACACACACACACACACACACACACACACACACACACACAGCCCAAACACACAAAAAAAACATACCACACAAACACACTTACAGTACAGTATGTATGCACGCAGCAGAATATAACTGCCAACTGTCCATGCATATATTCACATATACACCCACACACACACTTGACAAAAACGTTTAAGGTACAGCACACACATAAGAGAGAGATTTGTGTATTTCACAAAACATAGATTCAATCAGCACACAAACACTCTGTGTGTGTATATGCGCATCCATGCACACATAAGGACTAAAAAATAACCAAAATAAAATGAAAGAAGGTAACACACACACACACACACACACACACACACACTGATCCAGGAAGACAAATGTATACTGTCCATGCATGGATACAAATAGACTAAATGCGCAAACACACACTCTGTCGACATCGGTCAAAGTGAGTTTGATTCCAGGAAGTGTTGCCCCGGCTGTTTTTAGTCCTGGACATTAAATATTTAAAGGGACCAATCACACAGTTTAATTGAATCTGAGGCCCCTCCCTCCGGGGGCAACGGGCTCCGATCACAGCCAATTAGAGGCAGATGAGCCTGACAGTAATGGGTGCTATCTGTTAGTCCCTGGAGAGAGAGAGAGAGAGAGAGAGAGAAAGCTTGTGTGTGTACGTGTGTGTGTGTTTGTGTGTGTATGTGATATGTTGTAGGGTAGCTTGTTGTGACGCACACGCACTGCCCATTCACACACACACACACAAACACACACACATGCACAAACACACAAATCTGCACACACAAATCCGACACAAACACAGACTTGAAGTGTCCCAGCAATAATCATATTTACAAAGTGTGTTTGTGTGTGCACGCACACGCACGTGTGTGTGTGTGTGTGAGAGGGAGAGAGAGAGAGAGAGAGAAGGGGGACATGCAAATCTACGTTAACCTAATTATTCTGTTGGTCCCCTGTGTTTTCTCATTAGAACTCACTGCCAGCAGGGACCAGAGAGAGAGACAGAGAGAGAGACTCAGTGAGAGAGGAGAGAGAGATTTAATAAGGGGGATTGAGCTACAAATGAATAGAAAGCAGAGGAAAAGAAGGACTGATGCAGAGAGATGAGTGTTACAGCGAGACAGAAGACAGCTTGTTGAAAAGTGTATGAGCCATAAACTCCCAGAGTGACTCATGACTGAGGTTTCTCACCAACTCAATGCACACACACACACACACACACACACGTCTTTCTCATTTCCAGATTCAAAGTTGCTTTAATGTCGTGACTAAAAAGTTTACTGATTTGCCACATATTTTCGGTTTTGCAGTATAATTATTATAAATGAAACAGTTGTGATTAAAGCAACATTGTGAACTTTTCTCTCTAAAATAACGTCTGTTAAATCCTGTTGATGCTGCACTGACTTGTAATCAGGTGAATGGTGTCTCTGTCATTCGTACATCTGTTCTCACACTATGTAACTTTGGGCTTCGGGTCGGGAGAAGTACATAACGCTTTACGGCACACACCACCAACTATTTGACTGATTTTGGTGAAACTGGATCATATTTTATGGAGAAAATGTTTTCTGGTTTTCCCTCTGATGTCCTCCGGCTGCTCTGCCTCAACTCTCTGTGATTTACAGAGTTTCCTGATGGACAGTGAAGTAAACTGCTGCCAACTGTAGCTGCTGTTACAGTAGATGTTAGCTCAGTTTGTTAGCCGGGCTGCCCTGACTGTGAGCTCAGAGCACCGGGGGAGTGTTAGTGACTACCGGGAAGAAGAGGAGGTTTTCAGGGCTGGGACATGGGCGAATGCTGATGGAGAGCAGTTTAATTGCGCTCAGCAGCGTCCATGGACGTAATGACAGAGGAGACTGAAGAGGACATTGATTGAGGAAGCTAAAAAGAGAAAAGGAGAGACAGAGCGAGCAAGAAGCTGCTGGACAAGAGTAAATCTGGGACTGACTTTTAGTGGTTGGTGAGAGCTTGGTGAAATAAAAGGCTGAAAGACAGACGCCAAGCTGGGCTGACTGCTGTTGGACTAGTCAGTAATATTAGCTGGCTGCTATGTCTGCTGTTGTTGACCTTGTTGATGTTTGGCTGTTAGCAAAGTTGTTGACTCGCTAGTTTTGAACATATATAATGTAATCAGAACAAATACAACTGTCCATATTTACCACAGCGGGATTACACTCACAGCAAAAGTTTGTCCAAAGGTAACAAAATCCATGCATCCAGCATCTCTGAAGTAGACTAATCAATGAGAGGAGAAAAAGGAGAAGTTGTAGTTCCACTTATTATTTATGTATGTATTGTATGTATTTATTATTTCTCAGCAGGGAGCAGTGACTTCTTTTCATGTTTTTCAGGATAAAGGTGAATAAGCTGTTTAAAATGTAGTTACAAGCTCACGGTTATGGTTTATAAAAAGGCAACTACACTTCTGTGACCGCACATGAACTCGGACATGTGGCCCATCTCCAACCTTTTCGCCCTTACTTCCTATGTCACAAGATAAAATATACATTTTATTCCTGCAGTGAATGTTGCATCGGCATTGCACATATTGTGATAATCATCCAATATGGACATAATTCAGCTTTATTGAACCCAAGATTCCACCCTGTTCTCCTGCTCCAGGTTTGCAGGCTACTGTGGTGTGGTTTGTTTAAACACAAACATGTATATGCACCATGTCAGTAAATATTAACAGAAAAATGATAGATTTTTGACACACTGTGCTTCTACGAGACAGGCCTGGACAGATGAGGCTGGTGATTTTCTATGTTTTGTTCTTATTCTCATAAAATCTGATGAAAAGACCCAAACTAGGAGTGAATGTATCTGCTAACAAGTATCACGTGTTCATGTTCCTTCTCTGTGCTGTGGAGCTCCACTGTTGTCCAAAAGCTATTAAAAACACATCAGTGAGTCACACTGTCACACCTTCATTATCATGAACACACACTGTAGTTTATTTTGACTCAGTCCCACACACACAGTCATGCTGCCAGAAATACTCACTGGAGTACCAAATGTGGATTAATCCGCTGCTTAAAATAGTCCCAAGCAAAGGCACTGTTTCCTCCAGTCTGAGTAAAGTTTGGTAAAAAACTACAGTGATCAGCTGTTTAATAAGGAAAATTTACATCTTGTGTAGGATCCACTGAGCTAGGGACTAAGTCAGAGTATTCATGGGATGGCAAACACATTCTTGTTTTGGTCTTTTCCTGGGATTTTTTTTTTTTTTTTTTTTGATAGTAAAAGTTAATGCTGGTTTTGTGAGTCTGGGAATTTCCACAAAGATTTGAGAGGAAGCAGTCAAGCATAGTGGTATCAAAAGTAACAACAACCACAAGTGATGATTCAGACAAAGAGGATTGCACCAGCAGGAACTTCAATCTCCTTTCACCACTGCTTATTACAAGAACAAGAACATAATCTATAATACATCTGCAATATGCTCCAGAGAGGAGGAATCCAGGGGCATGTTGGGCTGTACATATACACTCTTTGACTGTTTCGATTGTGTCTCTGGATACACTGATGATGTATCGATGTACTTTTGAACTTTGAGTTTTACCTTTATGTCATCCAAATATCTTCATCACTTCGTCACCCATCACATTCTTCACTTACTCTCCTTGATCAAAACAGTCACATTTGCCAGCGGGAACCTTGACTTGTTATTTGGCTATTTTTCAGCAAGCCTATGGATTCTCTCTGTCTAATTCCTAATTGAGCCAAGACATCCATTTATAGAGACACGTCACAGGCAGATCATCATCTCACAGAGAGTGACAGTTTGTCATTGAATATGTGCTGAATGTTTCATTAGTGATGTGACTTGAAAAGAAGGAAACTGGACTACATGCCACAACCGCTCTGCAGCCTGTGAGTGCTTACTACATGTAAAAATGAGGCCACTAATTCATTTCTAGATGGAAAGCTAAAGAAAAGACCAAAAGCCCTTTCCCTAACTGTGACACTGATAGCTGCAGGACAATTTGTTGCACATTTTCTCCTCCAGTTCATTTCCTCCTACGTTCAACAGTGGGTGGTCGGTCAGGTCAGGAAGAAATCAAATATAGCTGTGCTGAAATACAAATGCTCGTCGAAGCATGGATCCACTTTGTTACCATGAGAGTTTTATATATGTTGCTGTGGCCATTGTTTGGCTGGGGAAACATCGCACTCAACAGACTAACAGCCTATATATTGAAACTTGTTGACATCACCACAACAAAGCTAAAGGTTTAGCCAGATTATTTCATCCATTTCATCTGGAAGTAAAGCACAAAGTACGGTCACCTGTCTTTATTTGTAGACATCACGTGTCGGCGGATGTCACTCACTGCGTGGCAGCCCAAAGATGAATTTGACTTGATTACCCCACAAACACATTCACAGCTTCTCTATCATAGCAGCTTAGTTTTGCTTATAACCTATAAAAAAGCTTATGCTTTTTTAAGCGTATCAGTGCTTCACACAACAAATGAGTTAGTTTGCCTAGCTACAAATAAAGACTTTTAATTCTCCCCAAATATATTGATAATATAAAATATATTTATTTTTTGTAGTAGCAAAGCCAGGTCTGCTTCATCTTTTTTGAGGAGGATAATGGAAACACAAGACTGTGATCATACAGATCATGAACACAAAGTAGTGTGATCATGTTGTACAGTTACATATTGTTCGTCACAGGCAGATCTACAACAAACTAAAACATAACTATTATTATTCTTATAGTTGGTTTGTTTTCATTGTTTGCATGTTAAAATAGATGCTGCTTTCATGTATTTTGATTCAAGGTAACAGCTTTTGCTGATTTTCACTTGAAGTGGACTAAAATGTCAGACTCAGACTGGTAATACATACCACAATCAGGGGTGGCAGTGTTACATGTGAATGTTTTCACATTAATATGGATGCTGGTCCATTGTATTCTTATTCATTTAAGTTAACTTATTTATTTTTACTGTTTTGGATTGGTGGAGAGAGTTTTTATGTCACCTTGTTTTCAGCATGCTGCATCTGTTGCATTTATTAATGTACTGAAGCCTGTAAAATGTAACAGACTGTCGCATCGTCACAGATCATCTGAAAAGGTTAGGAATCTCTCCCTCAGAGTTTGACAAAATAGGGCCCCCCAAATAGCATCTTGCATAGGGCCTCCAAACAGCTAGAAACGGCTCTGTACATATAGATACAGATACACGTGAAGGTTTTCTCACTGATCCCTAATCTCTATGTTAGCAATGACTATGTGCAATGTTAAAAGTGTGAGTCATATTTAAGTAGCCACAGAGAATCATCATAAAATTTGCAATACTCATCAACTGCATTTTAGCATCTGTCAGCTCATTGTTTTGGTTTTACGAGCCACCACCTCTGGTCTTATCAACCTTATATCCAGTAACAGCAGGCAACAAAAAAAAAGCTCTGATGAAACGAGTGTACATTATCTGCTGAGCAAACAGCAGACAGACACAGTTACAGTGTTATTCCACAGGGCGGCTACAACTCGTTCAGTTCCAGACAGTGACTGAGTGATTTCACCAGGAGCAGTGCATTGCGTTTGTTTCACAAGCGTCCCAGAAACATCTCTTCTCTCTGCTCCACAGAACAAATGCCGCGACCAGCCGCATCAAGCGGCACGGAGCAGAGCGAGCTGGCCCGAAGTCATACACAGAAACGGCATAGAGAATCTGATCAATTTTAAAATACCCTGCGGAGACTCCTGATCAATTTAACTATGTAGTCTACTTACCAATGGTGGAGGTACATAAACCGAGGTGGGCAGGACGCTCTTGGTGGGGAAGTTGCATGGAAAATGGATAGCGATGTCAAAGAGGAGCATTTGGCAGTTAAAGAGATTTCTTTTTTCAGGAGTTGGTGGAGACCAAAAATGGATTTACATTCTTCAGGTGGATACGAACATGACTGCAAACAATGAATTCTTAATGCAATTAACTGACTGCAACGCTTTTTAGATATTACAGACCTAAGTCGCAATAAATGCAAAAATGTGCTAAAGTCTTGATTGCTAAAAGCCCTCCTTCTCTCTATCTGTCCCTCTCTATCTTTAACTCAACCGGTCGCGGTGGATGACTGTTTACTAATGAGCTTGGGTCTGCCCGAGGTTTCTGCCACCATCGCCAAGTGCTTGCTCATGGTGGAACTGTTGGGTCTCTGTAAATAATATTATAAAGAGTACGGTCTAGACCTGCTCTGTATGAAAAGTGTCATGAGATAACTTTTGTTATGATTTGGCGCTATATAAATAAAATTGAATTGAATTGATTCAGCTCCAATAGGGAAAAAGGAAGAGACAAAAATCAAATAACATGAATGTATTAAAAAAAATATGCTATGGTGCATTCAGTTCAGGATCAGTCACAGCTACAACTTCATCATTGTCTTTTGTTTTTGAACTAATATATATTTTTTACAGCAGACATTTAAAACATGTCATAGCAGGTTCAGTATCACTAATGCTGGCTGAATGCCATTTAGGATGCATTTATTGTCCATGATGATTCACTGGTCTGACTTACTAAGACACTTCAATGTAACAGACCATTGTTAATGTTATAAGTAACAGCTGTTTCTTCTGCTAAGAACATGTCAGGATACTGTGACAGGTTCTATTTGGTGCTGCTCTAGTGACATACTCACCTCTGCTCTGTTGTCATTGCATTTCAATAGATCCATGTAAATTTATTTTAACCACACACATTGCACACTAACTCGCACCTTTCATACAGATCATGCACTTATCAGCAGCAGCTGCTTTTTAGAAGTGGTAAACTGATACAAAACCGACACTCACACTGACACTGAATGTCCTGAAGTCAATCCAGCAGAGCAAACCACACTTCCCATATCTCCTCCTGTTTGTAGCATGATCCTCCTGACTGCATACTTTACTGATTACACGCAAGCTGTACCTCAGCTCACATGAAAAAATGTGCTTCCAGGCTGTTGCATCTATTTGATAAAGAGCCTGCACGCTTCTAGAATCAAACCTCTGAAAGCAACACAAACCATTTCAATTCTAATAAAGCAACCAGAGGCACATTTTTACTGGAAATGAAAATTCAAAATGTTCTTGGGGGACTGGCTGCTTCAACAGAACACTTACAAGTCAGGGATTTATGTCATGTATTTACGTGTGAACTGTGCAGGTTAGACTGTTAAAATGTTTTGTGTTTAATGTAGCTTTTATATGGAAGGATATGGAGTTTGCTTAATACAGAATTTGATGTATAATTTATGAGTTAGTGAGGAAATAAAAACAAAGACAAGCTGCTGAGTTGTGAACAAAAATAAAGAGACAGAACAGCTCACTCATGAAATGCATCAAACAATGAAAAATAATAAACTGTGAATAGAAAACTAACACCAACAGGTTAGCACCTCCAATGGAATTAAAATTTATGTCCACAGAGATCTATAGCTTAGAGTCATGAAGTCACTGTCAGCTTTGCATGTTTTTTTTTTTTTCTAGAACATGAGGCAAATGTCAGATTTATCAGGCTCTTTTTATAAAGAAATCAAATGTAATATCACCTGAAAATAACAATCATTATGTTTTTGTTACACTGTTGCCTCATAGAAAGAAGGTTGCTGGATCGAACCCCGGCTGAGGCCTTTTTGTATTTGCATGTTCTCACCGTGTCTGTGTGGGTTCTCTCCAGGTACTCTGGCTTCCTCCCACAGTCCAAAGACAAGCAGGTTAATAGATTAAATACCCATAGGCAATTTAGAGCCACTGCGACTTATCCACGGTGTACCCTGCCTCTCAATGTCAGCTGGGATCAGCTCCAGACCCTGATAAGGATAAGCGGTTTGATGGATGTTTTAGAATGAGCATTTTATATTTACAGATGCCACAGGTCCACCATGTTTCTACAGTAGCCCAGAACAGAAAACCAAACTTTAACTCTAGATCACATTTTTTTGCAGGTTTTGGGTTCACCATAGTTTCTCCTTCACACTACTACTGTACTACTACCACTAAACCCTGCACACTGGCCTTTTCACATTTCACATTGGACCATTCGTGTTGTGCAGTGTCAGGACTCTAAAGCCCTTCCATAAGCATGCAGCCCATTTTCAGACATACCGTGAAGTCAGCCTGAAAAACATGGAATTTGCAAAGTGTCTTTGGAAAGACAACAGAAATGTTTGGTAAAATGAGAAAGAAGGCGAACATGAGTGGATGAAACAGAAGTCAGTCTCTTATGTGAGTGGGGAAGAAGCACAGGAGGGAAATAGAACATTTGGATCAGAGTGGGATTGGAGTGGAAATTTGCTGCTCACATTATGTGCATGTCTTTGTTCTGGAACCTTTCATGGTAATTTCTAACTTTTTGTGGTTCAGGGAGGTTTTTCAGCAGTGTGTCCAGTCCACACGCTCACACACACACACTCTCACAGAGAAATGATGGCTTACTTATTATGGACTTAAACAGACAAAAGACCTTCTGTAATCCCACCCTTGAGAGCAGAGATAGTTGGCTCCATGCTAACACTTTAGCACGCACTGTGCCGAGTGATAGCAGACTGTATTTACAGACATTCAACACTTTAGATATGTCAAGAAGTACTGACCAGTTTGCTATGAAAATCTCCCAAAGGATTAATTCTCATGATTTGTGTGTCTCATTTACCTTTCCTCTACCACCGGCCTCACATTAAAATTCCTACAAGCAATACCCAGACCACCAGAATCAGATTTATTATCATGTAGGTTTTAATAAAAAATAAAAATAAAAAGCAAGTACTGCAAGTCAAGAAGCATAATTGACAATAGCATTCTCAGTAAATATTTAGGTTCCCCTGAGGATGAGGATATCTCTGGTCATCACCCTGATCTTTCCTCAAGTAACACCATCAGGCCAAATTTCCAACTTTTCATCAACAAATTCAAATTCTAATGGTCAGATTTCCATGACCACATGTCTGCTCCCCAGAGGATACACCTTTTCCATTGTAGACACAGCTGCCCTCTAGCACCACCCTCAGGCCAAATGGCTGTATTTGTTTGTATGCAAGATATCTAAAAACTTTATGACTAGTGTCCTGGATAGTCATGGTAACCAGAGGATGAACCACAAGCTGTGATGACTCCTTATGTCCACAGGCATGAAAGCCAAACTATTTACTTTGTATACAAAGTAACCAGCACCACATGATTAATTACACAAATCCATTTGGAAAGTTGGAAACTTTTGGAAAAGGGCAGAAAATTCTAAGAAAATGAGGCAGTTGATTGGATGAACCCTCCTTCTATCATTGTCTATGTTGCACCCTCAAAATGAACTGCCAAAAACCACGTCCATCTTCGTTTTAGCAATTTTTAATAATAGAAAAAAACTGTCCACGGTTCAACACAAGCACACATATATTTTTTTTAGCTTGTCTGTTCACAACGTCCTTCACTCGTCCTCTTAAAGAGACAGTATTTTTTTTCTAAAGGATGAGTACAAACATTTCCATCTTCAAAATGTGCAGACATTCAGATAAATAATATTTTAACCTTGAAATAATAATAATATGAATTAACTGTAACACATGTAAAGCAAATTACTTTCACTGGACACTGATATTCTAGAATTAACAAATATGAAATTACTGTTCCACTGTGCCACATCTATCAACCAATCAGATCATCAAACCATGACAGTCAAACTCTTACTGAAGAGTGAAAGCCTCCAGTGTCACTCTTTGCTCTTCTTTCAATGATGAAATACTGATGTTAGCTATTAGCATCTATGCTAATTCCTTTAGCACCCATCATTGTTGTTTTAGAGGAAACAATCTCTTCTCACACACGTCATCACACACTGTTAAACCACACCTACGGGTCATGCCATAGCTGCCAGTAGTTCATCATAGGATGAACCACTGTGTTTGGACACAAGTGCATTAGTTTTAAGCCTGGCAAGATGAATTCTCCCGTGAACTTGTGTCATGATCTTACAGCTGCCTTGGTTATATAGTGCCAACAACACATCACATTATTTAATTCCCTTGACATTTATTAAACATATTCTTGCTCCCCAGAGGATAAACTGTTCTGAATTTGATTTGTAGCCCCACACTGTAGATCAGATTACTTTACAGTCCCCTTTAGTGCTAAGTGTTATGGGGTGTAATGAACATCTAAGGAAGTTGTGTGTCTTTTATGGAGCAGGGAGGAAAGTAAGAGTGTGGAAGGCAGAGGAGTGTATGGGGATGCAGTGTGTAAGATTTTTTACTCTAGAGACTGCAATTACTGTTTGCTTTATTACCCATGATCCTCATCTAACCACGCTGTTGTCACTGTGCACAGATATTATACAAAGCAAGACTCTTAAAGCACTGAAATTGTGCTTTTCCAGAATTGTCTAATATTGATGTTCTTGTCTGGAAATAAGGTTGACTTCCTGCATCAGCAGCAATTTCAGAGCACATCCGTGCATATAATACTGCTCAGCACAGTGTGAGCTAATGTTGGAGAATATGGCTGTTATTATTTGGTGTGTTAACCTGAAACCTTTTACTCATCTCCTCACTCCTTCCTATCACTCCTTTTTTTTTTTTTTTTGTAGTTTATGCGACAAGTTAAATAATTAAGAAGGTGTCGTTTATTGCACTGCACTTTATATCTGTGTCATCACAATTTATATCTTTTAACACACTTGACAACAAGTGCATTATTTTATTGTGTGTGTGTGTGTGTGTGTGTGTGTGTGTGTGTGTGATACTTTCCCTATGGGCCATATAGCTTAGTATGATTAATAGGCTTTTAAGTGTGATGAAGTGACTTTTGCCATTCAGTCATATAGAAGCTGTCATCTTTGTGTCTGTGTGTGTGTGTGTGTGTGTGTGTGTGTGTGTGTGTGACATTTGAATGGTTATTGCTACAGGGAGAAGCTATGCGTGCGACTTATGACCTCTGACGATGACTAAAATATCGTCACTCACTGACAGACACACACCGACAATAACTCACATTCTCATTTACAGATCAGATTGATACACTGCAGCATGTGAACACAGTAACAAAGACTGTAGCAACCTATGTAAAGTCTCCACACACGCACACACACACACACACACACACACACACATGCGCACACACACACACACACACCCCCACACACACACACACATGCGCACACACACACACACACACACACACACACACACACACACACACACACACACGCACACACACACACACACACACACACACACACACATATGCACTCACTGAGGGTGTCAGTGGTAGGTGTCGCTGGCCAGATAATGGCGAGGTGACAGGTCAGGAGCTTCAGGGAGGGTTCGGGAGTTAAGAGGTTCAGTGGAGGGACAGCACTTTTGCTGATTGGTTATGGTCTCATGGGATGGGGGGAAGCTCTGAGACATGACATCATACTGTCCTGAGAGAGAGGGCGATAAAGAGAGGGGTGAAGGTCAGAGGGTCATAAAGAGGAGCACTGAACAGCAACAACAACACCATCTGCATGAGGTCAACATCTCATTATCATCAAGCATCCTGGTGAAATTTACAGCTCACACTTTGGCTCTTTTAGCTTCAGTGACTTTCTCCAGGTAATTTAAAGGAATCAGTGATTTTCAGAGCTCACTCTAACTCTAGTCACACTGAGTGTCAGATCAGGTGAGTTCCAGTCAGAATACTTTGCAGTCATCAGTCAAAGGCTGAATGTTAAATGAAAGTTAATCTAATCAAAATGGAAGTGGATTAGTGTACAGTGCAGAGAAAACAGCCCTGGACTGGATGTAATGGTGTTAGGATTGAGACTTCACACTGCCTCTTCCTTCCCCTGTGTGTTCCCCCACCTTTGTGTCATGTTTGTCTCTGACTCTGTTTGTGTGTGCTACCGGGCGTAGCCTGTGATTTTCCTTCTCACCTGCCATAATCCAATCAACCTGCACAGGATAAAATAGGTGGACTCAACCACCCAGACACTAGATCGTTGAGTCTCCCAAGTGGTAACCAACGCTACAGCCAAACTCTGTGTTTTTTAACTTGCATTGTTCCTTACCTTGTTTTTTCTTTGCCTCAGGACTTTAGCCTGTCACGTCCAGCCCATCCACTTGATTTTTTGCCACCACCAGTCCTGCACCTTCTTGGACACCCCCTCATCACAGACCCCACCAGCTACCCTATCCTCATAGATTCTGCAATTTCACCTTTTTTAATAAACCTTTTAAATGATTCTGGCTCCTGTATGTGTTCTCAAAAGTTCAGTATAACAAATGGTTGCCTTGCACTACAGTGCACACGTAGTACTAAACATTTTGGCTAGAACAGTTATGGTTGCCCCTCATACACCCACTATTCGTTCCTTGCCTTGCCATAATAATTTATGGTAAAAAACGCTAGCTGTGGTTGCCAGAACTTTACCGGATTACCCTAAAGGGATATTAGTACTGTTGATTTTACAGTTAATGTTGGTGTTTTATTCCATATTTTACCATATAATTACAAGTGTTTTCCATTAAAGAAACGCTGTTTTGCCATTAAACATTACAGTGTATGTTCTAGGAACTTGGGCAATGAAATGACCTAAAATCAGCTGCTCTTGGTTTTTGTCTCTGTACAGACACGATTGTACCAAACCTGGCAACCTCACAAGAGTTGGAGCTGCACGCTGTCAGTGCATCTGGCTGCTGTTTGCCAAGGAATAGTTTCAGTTCATAACTCTCATAAAATCACAAATAGTCTCTTTTAAAATTACTAGCGAGGCTAATCATGTCCTAACTCGAGCGTCCAAGTGCATAAAACTCTGTGTGGCCTCAACCCTAAAATTGTGTTTATGTGCACAAAAGCAAAAATACGTAGACGCATTCTTTTCCTCGGTGTGTTCATGGTTCTGTGTCATAAATCACAATCACTGTGAAACTGGGCGCGCAAGCCTCATTTCCACTCCCGTAGTCAGACATAAACACCGTCAAACATCCACTTGCATATGAAGACCTCTTCACCAGTCCATAGACCTGTCATTGAAAAGAATTGCAAACATCATGTGCAATTTTACCAATTATGCCTCACCAGCCCGCTTCACCTAGAGAAACTGCAAGGCTATTTATAGCACCTGTATTATTTGCTTGTCACATGTAACCTGTTCACCTGCACGGGGTATCTCAACCATCAGTATTACATTCACAAAAGATTCAGTTTATGGAGGATAAAATGAAAAGAACATAAATGCAGGAAAATAAAACGATGCTGCCGACAAATGAGGAAATTAATCACACAAAATCAAAACTCAGTTTATTAAAGCTCCTTTGATGGACATTTTACAAGTTGTAGACTGCAATATAATCAGAGAGGAGTGAAACTGGCTGAAAATCTAAACTAACAATGTTTTATTATTCAGATTCTGTCTCTCTCTCTTTTCGTCTCCACCTCACTCATGACTCACAGCTCTGTGTATGCATGCTCTGAAGTGTGTGTATGCACATGTTTTCACCACGTCCTTCTTTTACAAATATCAGTTCATGTGTGGGAAAGGTATATTTTTTTGCACATCATTTATGCATCTTTATATGTGATTGATATTTTCCCATCTCACGATCAGAAACAGAAACTTTTCAAAAATATTTTACACTGAAAAATAACAGAACAAAGTTCATATTAGAGGACTCCCAGTGCTATCATAGACTGTTGTGTTAAGAGAAAAACAGTATGTCATTGCCTACACTTAGTCTGTTGCATCCAGTTGTGTCTGTAATTCTCTGCTGCTTAAAAACTGCTTCACTCATATTTAAATGGCTGGAGGAGCATGCCTGATATTTTATTACCTTCATTATGCTGTAAATCTAACCCTGTCCACTGCTGCTGCTGTGGAACATCTGAACATGAAGCACACCAGCTCTAACATACAGTGTGAATCGTAAAAAATGAAGTGTTTGCCTCAGTTTTTACTACAGCGCGTGGAGAAAGTGAGAAGATCTCTCTGTGATTTATTGGGGAGTAGAAAAGATGGTGTGGGGTGGAGGAAAGAAACAGGCCACCATCTCTCCTCATCGCTACACACCGCTTAGAGTCCCACTGCTTAATGGATTTAGAAAGAGATGGAGGATGGATAAATGAATGGGTAAAGGGAAGGAGGTGGCTGAGTAAAACAAGAGTGACTGGGGCTTCCTGGTGGATATGATACACTCTGTAACCACAATGTGCTGACTTTGAATCTGCCATGAGAGCAACATTCCTCTCTCTAACTGTCCTCGCCGTCTCTCGTTGTTATATCTAGCAAATAAATATTTTTCTTTTACCTTTTACTGTGATGTAAACATGTTTTGTTATTGAATCTATTTATTGAAAAATCTATAATAATTGTCTGCACTATCACTGTACACAGTACTCGACTAATGTACAACGTCTCAAGACTGATAATACCCCCTAGCGGTGGTGCTTAACAATAGAAATGTTGATTTCATCCAACACTTAAAGGTCCAGTGTGGAAGATTTAGGAAGCTCTATTTACAGAATATGGAAGCAATTAAATGGACTCATTAAACTAATTAACTATGTATTCAACCATGTATAATCATCTGAAAATAAGAATCATGTTTTTGTTACTTTAGAATGAGTCTTTTATATCTGCGGGTCCTCTTCCACAGAGTCCTCCATTTTCAACCACCATGTTTCTACAGTAGCCCAGAAAAGACAAACTAAACACTCACTCTAGGGAGGCCCATTCTCGTTAATGTTATAGGAATGCAATGCTAAGTCAGTGGAGTACCCATTTGTAAGTGAACTCAGGTATTTCAGTGCATTGCTTTAGAGGTGCTAGACAGATTTAACAGACCTTTAACAGAGAGTCTACATCACAGGTCACTAACAGGCGGACCATGGACCGTGGAGCCAGAAACGACATATCATTGAGTTTCATTCAGTTTTGGTGGAGATTACATTTGACCGGCGACTCATTTTTCCGACAGTGTTTCTACACCGCTACTCAGTAAAAGGGTAGTGGTGTGTTGGTCGTATATGATGATCATATGGTCGTTATATGACTCGGGAGTAATGAGTCATCTCAGTGAGTGATTCGTTCACTTTGATGCAGTAAGTTCTCTTGCCACAAGGCAGCTGCAGTACACACAACAGTTCGTTCATACGGATCGGTCTTTTGTTCATTTGTCACGTTTACATCGGCCACAAGAGGGCTACAGCGCTGCACTAATGAATGAACGAAATGATTCTAAAAAAAAATTTGTTCATTTTACCATCCGAGAGTAAGAGATCCGAGTCAGTTAAAAGACTCGAACTTCCCAACACTATGAAAGGGACATCCTACCTGTCTCTGATTGGCCAGTACTCGTTGCCTTCGTGGGTTCGAGTTGGTTGGGTTTAGGCATGAGGACTGAGATTGGTCAAGGTGAGGGCAAGAATGTCAGCCAATCACAGGCAGGGTAGGGTGGGCCTTCACTGAATAGAGCGGCAGGGACAGTGACGGAGAAAAAAATATAAAGGAGTGAGGAGACAAGAGAGAGAAAAATATGAAGGAGTGAGGAGACAAGAGAGAGAAATATAAAGGAGTGAGGAGACAAGAGAGAGAAAAATATGAAGGAGTGAGGAGACAAGAGAGAGAAAAATATGAAGGAGTGAGGAGACAAAAGAGAGAAAAGAGGTCAAACTGTGAGTCAGTGTGCCATGGCGTGTGCTAAACAGAGGCAGTGCTTTGAGATGAATGCTAACATGCCAACGCAATGAACTTGCTTATGTTTAGCAGGAATAATCGTAATCCTATTCACCGTCTTAGTTTTGTAGGCTAGCATGCTAACATTTGCTTATTACAGTAGCGCTAAACACAAAACGTAAAGCTGAGGCTCATGGGAATGTCATTCAAGACTTGCAAGGAGTCTCGACCTGAGGATGGCGCTAGATGGAAAGTCAGAAGATCACCGAAGTGATTACAGTTTATCCTGTGGGGCACATAACGTGATAATAACATCATTTTTACACCACCCTTTGAACTGGGTCATTCAAACCTGTCACTGATAGTTTGCCACAGCTTTGCTTTGGCTGTCAATCGAAATGCACGCTCACAACAGTATTGAAGTCAACACCACCTAAAACAAGAGCAAGACATGACCAAGACCAGAGTGTTCTGAGACCGAGACAAGACCAAAACTTTGAGGGGTTGAAACCAAGTCAAGAGACCAAGGCAGGGCGAGATCAAGTCAATACCAGGACGAGACACATATGCTGCTTCTTCCCAAAGTCCGCTATCATCGCCTTAGTCTTGTTGATGTCCAGGAGGATTGTTGTCTCGACACCAGTGGGTCAGGTTCTCTACTCCCTTCAGACAGGCCTCTTCATTTTGATCAATCGCACCACAGCTGTGTTGTCAGCCTTGAAATTTCAAAGCCTTGAAATAAAATCCCTTCAAAAGTGATCTTGGTGACCGAGACTGTTCTCGAGTACTTTAAAACTGGCTCACACACACACCCATACACACACACACTGTAACATGAGACAGCAAGACATTTTGAGGACACAACATAGTCTGAGGTGAGTAACGTTAATGTGTCCACTGGTCCAAAACAATTCTATCATCAGTGCTGGTAATGGTCTTAATTTGATCCTTTTAAAGCTGTTAAGTAGTTTCACACATAGTCTCACCCCCTCTTATTTTAGTTAAATTCATGAATAATGCAGTATGTTCATGTAAAAGGCATGATATTGATAATCATTTGTAGCTCACAGTAAAGTATCATATTTTCAGACTCAAGTCAAAAGTAAAACTAACAGTTCCCTTCAACACATTTCAGCACTGATGATTTTTGGTGTCTGATTTTTGGGGTCTATGTATAATGTAATTTTCACCTCATTCTCGTCTCTGATAGTAAATCTGAGTACCTGCACAGTTTCTCGGGGCTGTGGCTTTACCCTGATCAGACTTACACTGCGAGTGAGACTGTGTGGACTTTCTAATATAGACTTCTATTTAAAACCCAACAGATTGGTACCAAAATACAATCAATTCACTCCGAATTCTTCAATGATTTTCCTCTTGGATTGGTAATGGGTTGGATTTGCTGCATTGTGCCGCATGTCAATAAAGCTTAGAGAAAGAGAGAGGGAAAATTAGAAGGCTGGTATCAGTATTTATGGGATACAAATTACTATTTCAACACTAAGTAACTCTTTATACTCAGCACTAAACATAAATACGTATTTCAGTTTGCTGGGCTTCATACACTATGATACTGGGACATGTGGCTTTCTGTTCATTTTAAACTCACTTTGAATATCTCGGCTTTGTAATTTGTCACTCTGCAAAATGTTGTTTCACTTTTCATTCTTCACAAGTCTTTGACCAAGTAGCCAAATCCTGACAGAGTGGCATCCCTCTCAAGTACACTGTGACAGTCACACTGGTTGTAATTGCCAATGGACAAAAAATAACCAGCTCTGAGATCAGTGAAGCAGCCCCAGGCCACAACACAGTACTGTACAGTGGAGGCCTCACATGCAGAGTACGTCACATTTTGACTAACCGGATGAAAGACCGGCACTCATCACAAGTCAACTTTCTGCAATGAATTTAGCCATTGTGTTGATTCAATTTGAGCAGCAAAGGCCAACGAAAGAAAGTGGTGCATCAGCCAATCAGGTGAAGGAAGGGCTCATGTTCATGTTCTGTATATGGATGGACTTATTTAGGTTGTACATGGAAGTAAACGAGCCGTGAAGGCACGTCACTTGTAATTCTCTTCAAAAAAACACGTATGTAAAGGTTTGTTTGTATTTCTTCAATCTCTTGTTAAACCCAGGATGCAGTCACAGTGTCTTTGAAAAAATGGCACATGAAACCGAAAAAACACTTCCCATTTTAAAGAAGTTACCCAGATGAATGAAGACTGTGTATGCTCTATGGAAGACTTCTGACTAAAGTCCACTGGGCATGGCTGTGACGCATTCTGACTGTTCATTTCAGAAGCAGCCCTATATTCTGCTCTGTGGAGAATACATGAACATACACTAGCCCCATCAAGCAGTACAGAGCAGATCGGGCTGGCCAAAAATCAGACACGGAAATGCCACAGAGAACTGGGTCAATTTTCAAAACAAACATCCTGTGCAGACTCCAGATCGTAAACAGAGAAACAATTTAACTATGTAGTTACTTACTCATGGTAGGAGCACATGAATCAAGTGAAATGACCAAATCTGAGCAAGTTAGCAAAGTCTGGTGGGCAAAACACTCCACTTCTGAAATGTTCCTGGTGGGCTGTGAAGCCGCGAGGAGAATGGACCAAAACAGCAGCGTGGAAACGACATCACAGAGCCGTGATCGTTGGAATCTGGGCTTACTTCTGGTTAATTTCTTGTCTACACACAAGTACATTATGATATGTTAAATATCATCTGCTTGTGTTTATATGGTATTATATGCTTATATATGCAAAGCAGAAGGATTAAAGTTAAATTAAATTAAAGGTCACCAACTGATGCGTTTCCAGTCTATGATGATGGACTGGATAGCGTGATGATATGTAATGAGTGGAACACCTGTGTTGACATATTGTTAGTTTGCAGACTGGGACAACCACACCTTCCTATTGGCTCTGTGGACTGTAGACTGTATTTGGGCTACGACCATCACAACAATACGATGTTTTATTCACACCAGCAGCAACTAGAACTGAAGCTAGATCACACACTGATAGTTCAATGATTGAATAATTATTTAAGATCATTCTATAATGCCACATGTTCTGAATGACTGTCATTCATGTTTTCCTTTTTTATTACTATGAAATATCTCTACATACAGCATGCATGTATGCCTGTGGTGTGTATATGTGTGTGCGTGTGTGTGTGTGAGCGTACGTGTGTGTGTGTGACCCAGCTGCTGCTGAGCTGCCCTCCCCCATTCTCCAAGGACGTTTGGCCAACAGAGAGTCAACCTCTTTGTCTCAGTGTCTCTCTGCCTCTCTCTCATTGTACACGCTGTCCGATGTCCTTTCCATACATCTCACATGTCTCTGTCCATTCACGTCTTCTACAGTTCTGTGTACATCTGTCTGTCTCCTGCTGTGTCTGTCACTGTCTCACTTCCTCTCTTTCCTCACCCACTCTCTTTCCTCACCTTCTCTCCCTGTCATATCTCTCTGTCTCCCTCATACATCACTATGTCTCCTCAATAACTAACTAAGAGCAATTGGGATTTTTTTACAGTAGAGTGCTTTATTATCATCTACCTTATTTTCAGAGCTGGCCTGCCACCTTGTGGCCAGAGAGACAATGTAACTCAAGATGTTTTACATTTGTCCATTTTTATGTGAGCTAATGTCTAAAAATGTCACAGTATGGAATTATGTGCAGCGTAAAATAAACACATATTACATCTGGAGATGTGGAGACATATCACTCACAGAGGGGGCACAGAGATGATGTGAGCTACAGACACCACCCAGAGCTGCAACCAGAGGGTCCCTATTTAGTCAGACTCTGAGGAAGAGATTCCTAACCTCTTCAGATGATCTGTGGTGATTCAACAGTCTGTTACATTTTAAAAGTAAAAAAAGGTAGAGTGCATTAGTAAATACAACAGATGCAGCATGTTGTAAAATGTTTATGGTAAACTTTGAAAACAAGGTGACATAACATAAAAACTCTCTCCACCAATCCAAAACAGTAAAAAAGAAATAACGTAACTTAAATGAATGAAAATACAATGGTCCATATTAAAACTAGTAAGACTAATACTGATGTTTCAGGTAGTAAGAAACATTTACATGTAACACTGCAACCCCTTTAGTACCATTAGTATCAAGGAACAACATGTAACTGTACAACATGACCACACTACTTTGTGATCATGATCAATACATTTTGGAAGAATTTAAAGTACCTGTCTTTATTTGTAGCCAGCCAGGTTGTGTGAATCACTTATAAAAAAAAATCAAATATGTTTTTTATAGGTTATAAGCAGAGCTAAGCTGTTATGATAGGTAAGTTGTGACTGTGTTTGAGGGGTAATCAAGTCAAATCTTTGGGCTGGGCTGTCACGCAGTGAGTGACATCTGCCGCAGGTATGATGGGATGCTAATAATCTATAAAAAAGCTTATATGATTTTTTTAAGCATAAAAGTACTTCACACAATAAATGAATTAATTGGCTCAAATAAAGACAGGTACTTTTAATTCTCCCAAAATATATTGAGGCTGAACTTGCAGCTTGGGGGCCCCCTGGTGGCTGTGGGGCCCTATGCATCCGCATAGTCTGCATATAGCAAGAAATGCCTCTGGCTGCAGCATCACACAAACATCAGTCTTTTGCGAGGAACAATAGAGTTGTACAGTGTACAGATATACTGTCAGAGAGAGCCAGAACAGGACCTAAACCCAAACTAATCAGAAGTATTGTTTTACATTTTACATAGAGCTGCAATGATTAGCTAATTAGTTGTTGGATGGAAAATGAATGGAGAGTTCATAATAATAGTTTATAATAATAAAGTAATTTTTAAGCAAAAAAGTCAAATGTAAGAACTTTCTGAATTTCTGACTATATATTCTGACTGATTATAATTTATTTAATAATCTGGGTCCAGTCTGGGACAAACGTCTGTTATGATTTGGTGCTATAAATAAAACTGAATTGTACTGTATCCGTAGTGTTTGAATGTGAAGACAGACATCAGCCCAATAGAAAGAGCAACATTTACTCACAGTACTGGCCCATCATTTTCCCACGTTGCAACTTTTTTTTTACTTCATTCTAAAAAAATAACGAACAAAGAAGAAAAATAAAAATTAAAAATTAAATTTAGGATCATGACAACAATGATTGAAACTGCATGATTCACAGCCGAGGTAACTTTTGATTTGGGTGGAATATTGAAGACGGGAGCTCTCTCTCTCTCTCGCTCTCTTTCTATCTCTCTCTCTCTCACACACACACACACAGTATCACATTTAAGCTGATACCATAAAGCCATAAAGGAAAGCAAACTGTCTTCTTTCATTTTAGTCTGAAAATATGCTTCATTCATTCATAATTCAAGATAAAGGAATATTTGCATGGATCAGTGTATTGCAGTTAATTCGATCAAATACATGTAAAGCATATAAAACAGAATGAAACTACAGAAACAGTCCAGCTGAAATGTGATCCCTGCTGTTCATTTAGTCAGCAGTAGAGCTCCCTGCACCATCGCCACAGTTTGGACTCCCCTGTGACCTTAATGCTGCATGAGGCAGGTGAAACAGCTGATTCATTTCTGTTAAATTAATGAGGACACGCTTTCCTCTTTTGTTACTGGTACAAAAAAATCTTCTAAAAAAATTTTCTACTATGGCAGAAAACAGAGTCTGTCTGTCCGGTGTCTACTTTGGTCCAGACTGAAATATCTGGACAAAACTTAGATCATTAAATATTGTACAGACAATCATGGTTTCCAGATGATGAATCCTAAGAACTTTGATGACTTTTCATCAATAGTGCCACCATTAGCGTGGCATTTGTAGTTTTATCTGAAATACCACAACTACTGTTGAACGGATTGTCACTTGGTACAGATATTGGCAGATCATAAGTCAAATTTTCATCGTCCATCAACAATGTATGTTTCACAGTTCTTAATTAATCAAGCAAGTGCTGTGCTTTTAATTTGAAGGCAAGGCTGCCTTACTTCCAGGAAGGATCCCTCTAGCTTGACACAGTTTTACTTCCTCTTCTCCAAGGAGACCAACCAGTATACACAGACACAGAGTGTACAGAGTGTTACAGTCTGATAGTTACCTGGATAAACATAGACAGATAGATTTTTAATGACACTGATATCCAACAGGACAGCCTCCAATTAGTTCTTAACTGCTACATCCACCAAAGGTATGTTCAGACCTGTGTGTGTGTGTGTGTGTGTGTGTGTGTGTGCATGTCAGTTTTTACACTTTTATACACTTTAATACAGAATCATAGACTTACTAACCATATATTTAATAAATTCTGGTCACAGCCACAGTTAGTGTGATGTTGTATTAGACTGTATTAAAGGTGTTATTCTGTCCCCTTCACACGAACATGCATGAGGAAAACACCTTTCAAGATGAAGCTAGCACATAAGACTCAGCCAGTGTTACATTAGAGTGAGTAAACTTTGTATAGTACTGATTGTGTAAGAAGCATTATAGGTGTGAGTGTGTGTGTGTGTGTGTGTGTGCGTGTGTATTTCCAGTGTATAAAGATGGAGGGGAAGAATGACATGGAGCGCCTGGGTGTCTTTAAGGAGATGAGTTACATCTCTGTAGGTGACAAGTACATTCCACACACCAACCGTAAGTCCAACTTCTTTCTAATAAAATGAAGTCATTAGAATGAATTAAAAAAAAGAATTGATTCACAAATATGTTATATTTATGTAGAATATATATATATATATAAATAGGTCAGGTACAACTAGTACACTGTTATTGGACATGTTATATGAAATGTAATTTTCAATGGAAGATTGCTAACAGATAAACCTATCTGCATGGCTTCATACTAGTGGAAACTAAGTACAGTAAATAAGATTTTTGTTGTATTAGTGCACTGACCTTTAAATAATGACACAAGCAAAGTTTGGTTCATGTGTGATTGTCAGTGATGCCTCACTTTGTAGAGATCATAATTATGCAGCGTTTACTGTATGTAAATATGTGACGTCTTCCTTCCAAATCCAGGCCCGTTCAATGAATCAGCCTATCGTAGCAGGCAGATGCAGGCGGGCATCGCTAAGCAACGATGCGCTCTGCAGAACGGCTTTTTCGACAAGACCTTCAACCGGATCTTTGAACGTGAGGCACTGAGTGACCCGCTGAAGCTGGCCCGACAGAACCGCCTCCAGCAGGGCAAGAAGAACCTGGGCAAGGCCTTCCTGCCATGTAACGCGGTCAAGAATTCGTGAGAGAACACACACACATCACAAAGAAAGAAAGAAAGAAAGAAAGAAAGAAAGAAAGAAAGAAAGAGATTTAATACACTCATATCTATTTTCTTTCTCCAGCTGTGGTTCAGGTAGTTACTATGGTACTCTGTCAGGACCAGTTGAAGCCATGAGTCCTCTGTCAGTCCCTCGGAAAGCCCATCGCTCACCTGGACGCAACATTGTCACCTCACCTCCCAAGAAAGGCAGTGGTTACAGGTTTATGGCAAGAACTTTTTCTACAGTAGTTCACGAGTGCTTAACAAGCACATTTAAACTCCTTTTATTCCTCTGTACCTCTGGAACAACTGCAGCACTCGAGGGTGTAAATGCATTATACAAACATAATCAAATATTTGTATCAGATCATGTTTGTGCAGCTAAAGTAAATACGTTATCTCCTGCAGCTATCCCAATGTGACCCTGTCCAAGATTGAACTGTATGCCTCAGACCCTTACAGCAGAGCCCAAGAAGCACTGAAGGTAACTGGATTATTACACCTTTTGATTTCACCTCCTCAAGCAGATCCTCTGACTCCAAAATGTCTCCAGCGTGAAGAAAACATCTACTTTGGCAAAGACACTTCTTATTTGACCTTAAGGTTACATTTTTAAATGTGTGTACGTGTGTGTGTGTGGTACAGAGGGAGGCAACAGTCCATCGCTCCAAGTTAAGAGGGGGTCCCTTCAAACTCAACCTGCACCCCAGCGATTATTTCCAAGGCAATCCATACCGCAGTGACAAGCCACTCCCACCCGCAAACAAGCCCTTCCCACCCGGACAGAAGGTCTCTCCGGTTCCCTTCAAGCCCCCGTCCCCGAGCAAGAAGGTGACCGTCCCTCTGTCTGCTCCGCTGTGTCAGGATTAGAGGCAGATATCTGTTGTGATATGTGTTTATGTGTCTTGTGTTAGATCGGAGGAATGAAAGCCGGGACATTTGGCACTTATCCCTCACATTCTGCCGATCCGTACGTCATTCGACGCTCCAAGAAGAACAATCCAGAGCCAGTCTTCCGGCCTGCTCCTGGTCCTAAGAGCACACCTGTCAAAAGTATCATCACCGTCAATGTTAACAGGTCGATCCTTGTCTTTTATTGATCCTACCTTCCTCTGTTATTTCACGTGACACTAATCACCCTCTGGAGATCATAATGACTTCTCCTCATTGATAAGAAAGTCCTAAATTTTAAGGAAGCATCATTTTAGGTGACATTTCTAAGTGGGAATAAAAAGGGCTCATGTGTTGGTCCTGACAGCTGACTTGTCCAGGGTGTACTCTGCCTTGCCCAATGTCAGCTGGGTTTGGCTCCAGGCCTCCATAACCCTCCATAGGATAAGAGCTTAAAAAAAATGAATGGATGGCAATGTACTGCTATCATTTTTTTTTTGTTCTGAAATGAATACATAAATAAAAATAAAACTTAATAAAGTGACATTTGGGATATTGAGTTCACCCAGTCTTTAATACATTGACTTAAGATTAACTTTGACATTTTCAAGACTATTAGTCGAACGCTAAATTTGATATGATATTCCATCTCAGCTGTACCACGTCCTTGAGGAGAGCTGCCAGCTTCTGCAAGATAAATAGTCAAGCTGTGCAAAAAAAAAAAAGAACTGTCTCATTTGATTTGAAATCTTTTTCGAACTTGTTTTTTCTTCTTGATGTTTCAGGAGCGTGCACTCTGCAAACTACACCTCAACCATTCCAACTGTGATGACCATCTGACTACATTACCCATGCTGCATCAACACTGGCTGCTCTATACTGCAGAAGTGATTCAGACAGACAGATGAGATTCCTACTGATGTAATGCTTCAAGTTTTTTTTATTATAACATGAAGGAGATACAGCTTTAGCCATCCTTTGTGACTTCATCTGTCAACATTTGCTTATTTGTCTTTCTCTTTATATATTATATATAATATATTTATATATATTTGTAGTGTTTTGAATGTCACACACAGTAAGAAACAAGAGTTCAAATAAATTCTTCAAATCTGTAACAAGAGAGTTTTTGCTAAGGAAGACTTTCTGCAGTGGGTGTTTGGGAAGAACTGCATGAAGGATTTACTGTGTGGTACTGCAAAGTCAACTTTAATCATGTAAACAACCACCTATTGGTGATCTCATGAGATGTGACACTTCGACTGGATGTAAAGAAAACACACTCATTGAATGAAAGAGACTTTAACTTTAATATTTATTAAAGATAAACATTAAAATGTATATTCTTCTTTTTAAATGAGATTTCACATTGCATGTTATCACCTCTCTCTCCAGAGGAGGATATAATGGTTCATAACATCAGCAACATATTGATTAGTGTGCAGTATGATGATTTATTTTGTTTCCTCACATCTTGTCTCTGTAAAAGACAAAGAACAGACAAGGGAAGACAATGAAGCATGAAGCATAGAAATTCATATATTTATAAACTGGCGTGGCATAGTGGTGCAGTAGTTAGCACTGTTCCTGGTTCGCTGGGGAATTTCTGTGTTTGCAAGTTTTCCTCGTGTCTGTGTGGGTTCTCTCTGGGTACTCCGGCTTCCTCCCACAGTCCAAAGACATGGACCTTAACAGGTTAGCTGGTGACTCTAAATTGTCTGTAGGTGTGAATGAGTGTGAATGGTTGTTTGTCTCTATGTGTCCTGTGATGAACTGGCTACTTGTCCAGGATGTACCCTGCCTCTCGCCCAAAGTCAGCTGGGACAGGCTCCAGCCCCGCTGTGACCCTGATGAGGTTAAGCGTTTACAGATAATGTATGTATGTATATATAAACTGGAGTTTAGAATCTTCAGAATATTATCAGAGATAAAGAACAGAGTGCACGTTTAGGAAGAAAGTGTTATTTTTTTTCTAATTTAATTTTATTGCCTCAAAATGTCAAAAGAACATTTCATTGTTTGTCTTTTTGTTTCTGTGGTTAAAATACATTATCATGTGTGGAACCCTTTAAGGACATAAACCATAAACATGCTGTTCTGTCACATTTCACCTCTTTATTATTAGTATTCCACTGGAACTGAAATATGAAGAACATTATTATATAATGAATTTATATACAAAAATGTATTTAGACACAAATCACTCTAACATTGCTCCCAAAAACTTCCTGTCCCGTGTGTGTGTGTGTGTGTGTGTGTGTGTACTAATAATTGAAATAAATCTAAAATCACATGAAACATGACAAGTTAAGACAGATTCTGAATTAAGACACAATATCAAATAAATAAATAAATAAATAATATTTGAGTATCATATCATGCATGTCTTCATGGTCTTTGTAGTTTTTCAGAGGACCATCTCTGGGAGAGCTTCCTTTCCCACAATGCACCGCGGCACGCTGCACTTTATAAGAGTACGCGTGACTTCCGCTCTGCCTCTCGGTTCCTCGTGCACCATGAGTCGCAGACGGACGGTGGACGTGTTCGCACGCGGTGAGTGTTTGAGCCGTTTTAAACGTGTGTCGGTGTAATAAGACTGCCCAGTATACGTCATTGTTTTACCTGAACCCGTGTAGTGCAGACTGGTACCGACTGGACCGACTCGTTTGTCGCTGTGCTGAAAACTTCGTGACTTTTCGGGACACTCCGGGTCAGCACGTGAGTGTAGCTAGTGTGCTGCTGTTAGCGTGAATAAACGGACACCGTTCACCGTCCAGCACGGTGTGCTAACCGAGGAAACATGGAGAGCGAGCGGAGAGGGAACATGAGCTTAAAGGAGAGAGACGGTGAACGGTGTGCGAACGACTGACGGGCCTCTGAAGATAGCCCGCGAAATGCTAACACAGGACAGAGCACTGCCCGCACTGAAAAAAAGAGGTGCTGACTTAAATTTCATTCAACAGGTTCAACGTAATTGTATTAAGTTATTTAAACTTAGTTAAATTAGGTTAGCGATAAATGGCTTCCACATTCGATCAAATTTATCGGAGGGGCCATGTATTGTCTGTTTCTATAGCTTAAGATGCCCCATCACCTCTGAGGAGACTTCCAGTGGAGGAGAATCAGTCGTTGTGCTAGCAAAGTAACAAATTTTGTCGTGTTGAGTTTAATTCCAGTGAGATTCTTCTCTGCTGCTACACCAAACATCATGGCTATCATAGGATCTGACTCAATCATCATTTTGAAAACATCCGACAGTGTTCCAAAAAGAGTTCCAATAGGTGGACAGTTTGGGAGAGCTAGAGTCCACCCTGGAAACATTTTAGAGAAACGAAGGCGGTGCAGCACCCTGAACTGAATAAGACCACGCCGAGCACAGATTGAGGCTGTATGGACCCCCTGATGACGAAGTAAATTTCAAGTCAATATTTCATTTTTTTTTTTTCAGTGCAGGCAGCATGACAGGAAGTCTGTCTCTCTGGATATGGCACTTTTTTTTTCTATTGATGTATGAAAGCATAGTCTGAATCCAGTGTCTGCACTGTCCTATGGTACACTTAACCATCATAAAGCTAATTCCAAAGTCGCTGACTCAGGTGAATATAAATTGAGTTAAGCTGCAGCAGTGTTTCCTGCAGCATGTCTACAAACTGGAGTGTTCATCGTTGTGCAGCAGTGTGATCATGTTGTCCCTTTCAGAGATTCTGTGTCCTGTGTTGAACAAGTCCTGAAGAGCAGCAGCCATGGGATAGACAACACCCTGCCTTGTCTCTGGGGCTGAAGGTAAATATGCATGATCTAAATGCATTCATCACTTCAACAAGAGAACATGTGTTTATCATCTTCTCCCCCCCCCCCCCCCCAGCTCTAAGTCAGCTGACCAGGCGTTAAGTGTCTGGCTCAGTGTTACAGTGCTGGTAGATGAAGTCTCTGTACCTGGTCTCGGCTGTGCGGGCTCTGTTTTAGAGTCTGCTGCTTCTGAGCTGCTGCAGAGCGCGGCCCAACGAGAGTGGCCTGTCCTGATCCAACGGCAGGGCAGGCCTAGTGCAGGGCCGCACATTCATAGTGACCCCGCAAGGGTGCTGCTGTGAAACACTGCCCCCAACCCACAAAAAACTCAGACCCAGTTCCTGTTGAAGGGTGCATTTTTAGAAGGAAATATGGAATTGCAAATTTTCTGACCAATATTGTGATGAAGTTCCACAAAGGACAGCAGGTCTATTTGTGGTGTCAGTAATGCAGTTCAGTTTTTCAACCTGTGAGAAGAGAACCTTTCAGTCACATTTAAACTGACTACAGCTTGTTCAAATACTTGTTACAGTATATGCAAGTCATAATTACAGTTGTGGCTCTTGTAGTTTTACAGTAACACTCATTATGCCCCAGTTTGATATAAAACATGAGGTAAATGAATGCTTGCAGCCCTAATGGCAACCAAGAGTTTCAGATGAGAACTGATCACAACCTTTGACCTAAACATGCCTGGACTGTCTGACTGCAGCTGTCTGGTCTACTTGTGTTACATGACCTTGATTCACATCTGACATGTTTGTTCAGAGTAGAATCTGAACACGTGAATAAACTTGACTGAACATTATTTTCCTTGCATGTGTTGCAGGCAGAGCCTCTGAGCTGCTGTGTGGAGCTGATCGTCATGCTGCAAGCTGACTGACAGTGAGTGACTGAAGCAGGTTCTGCCTTTTTTTAAGTATGAAGTCATGCTGTGATGACAGAAAATATAACACATCATGCTGACAAACACCGTGGTGAGCCTTAAACCCTGAGCATAGCAGCTGACTGTCAGCAGTGATCAGTTGTGTGGTTCTGGTTTTATGGACTGCTCTTCATCTTTCTGCAGGGGCGTGTGGAGCAGCTGGCCTGCAGAGGGCAGCAAACACCCACAAGGAGCCCAGACTGGCCCTGGTATGTATGACAGTCTGTCAGTGTGTAGTGTGGAGATGATGTAAACCCAATCTTGTACTGCCGTGGCAGAGACCTCCTCCTGTCTGCTGTGGAATCTTAGTATTGGGAGAGAAAGCTCAGGACTTTGGCACAGGTTTAAGTAACAACCATTTACCAGAACCTGACTGAAGACCTGAAACATGCTGCCTGTAACTTAACTGACACTTAACTTGGGTGTGGACTGTCTGGTAATACTTGTGCTTTGTGTTTCTAGTGTTGGGTGTAATTCAGGCTGGTCTGAATGGGTGGAGAAGTTCCTGTCTGAGTCGTAGTGCTGAGATGTGACTGACCTGCTGGTGATCAGCACACCTCCATGTTTCAGCCATGTCTGCTGAACCTGACTGAGGCTGTAAATGGAAGCTGTTCTGTACATTTTGGAATCATCCACATTTAACATCTACTAGAAATGTCATCCTCAAAGGAATACATTCTGCTCTTTGAATTCTGTTAAACATGAACAAATGTTGGAATAAAATTTGATCTGGCACCACCTCCACGTCCAGTCTGTTTGTCACTGATAAGCTGAGTAAGTGAAACTGATTTATTTTTAGGAATAAAATGTAGAATATTTGTGGGATACATTTTAAAATTGGTTCTAGTCTTACATGAAATTAAAACGTATCGGTATCATGAGCTTCATACACAAACTGTCATAATGCATTTATTGGTTAGTGATGAGCATTCGGTAGTAAAACATTCCAGCCACTTATTGTCATTAAAGCAGAATCTTTAATCAACTTTTGGAAATCTTAATGTACACTAGCTGCTTTCAAAGACTGATACTTGTATGATCTGAACACCACCCTCTCCCCTCCTTCCATACAGAAATGAGTCTCAGCCAAGAGGGTTAATGAAGATAAAGTTTTTCTTAATGAACTTTAATTAGACAAATGTGAAGTGAGACTGATTTATGACTGACATTTTGAGAAGGATAAGCACTTAAATTGTGTGTGTGTATATATATATATGTGTGTATGTGTATATATATATATATATATATATATATATATATATATATATATATATATGTATGTGTATATGTATATATGTATGTGTGTGTGTGTGTGTATATATATATATATATATATATATATATATATATATATATATAGTATACTGTTTGGTACGTGGCCAAAACCAATATAAATGATGCTAATAAGGTGTCACGCTCAGCCAAGAAGAACAGAGGATTTATCAACACACTTGTCATGACATGATGCTGCCTCAGTTCTGAAGAAGCTGTCCTCTCTGGCTCGTCTATATGACCTCAGGACAGTGGCACAACCTCTCAGATTTAGTGACTTTGAATGACAGAACATCATTCATCCTTTTTCAGTGTCATCAAACCATTCAGTGATATCTTGTACATACAGATGGATTATCAGACTGGGCCCCTGAGTACAGACATGTAAAAGTCCCCCCGCCCCTCATATGTAGAAGCAATACACCAAGACGGAAAGAGACACAAAATTAACTCAACATGCTACTCAACTCCTGACACAAGCTGTTGTTATCTCAAGACTAGATTACTGTAATGCCCTCCTGACGGGCCTGCCAGCCTGCTCAGTGAAACCTCTTCAGATGATCCAGAACGCAGCGGTGCGTCTGGTCTACAACCAACCCAAAAGGTCACGTCACCCCGCTGCTCATCGAGCTCCACTGGCTACCTGTCGCAGCCAGCATTAAATTCAAATCTCTAATGCTGACTACAAAGTTGTCTTCAGTACTGCATCTACCTACTTGAACGCCCTTATACAGGCATATGCTACCTCATGACCGTTGCGCTCCTCCAATGAACGACGCCTGACTCTGCCACCCATTCGCTCAAGGCAATCCAAACTCTTCTCGTTTGTTGTTGGTGGAACGCGCTACCAGTTCCTACCAGATCAGGGGCGTCCCTCTCTACCTTTAAAAAACTCCTGAAGACCTCCAGCTCTTCAGAGAGGACCTCCTCTCCTAGCACTCGACAAATCTACACCTTAAAGAATCGTCACTAGCACTTATTGCTGCACTAACGCTTCTTATCACACTGTACCTTGATTGTTCCCTTTTCTGTAAGTCGCTTTGGATGAAAGCGTCTGCTAAATGACTAAATGTAAATGTAAATGTAAAATGACTGCCTTGTCATTTGTGCCTCTCCATGGTCATTTTGCATCTGTATCAGTTGTTTACCATCTCTTTGTAATCATTTTAAATGTCTCTGTGGTCATTTTGAATCTTTGTGGTTGGTTTGAGTCTTTTTCTAATCATTTGGTGGACTTTCTTTAAGAAAATCTTAAATCCTGAACCATTGTCAGAAAATTAGAATTTTTGAAACTGAAGTGTTTATTGAACCTTTTGGCAGATAAAAAAAAGGAAAAATATCAATTTGCATAATTTGAGTTTTAATTTGTGTCATTTTTGATACATCTGGTATTATTGTGCAATTTATTGCTCACAGTTTGTTTATCTTAAACCACTAAAAACATATAAAACACAAGATTTTTAACCTATTAGAAATTCTTAAAATTATCCTGACCATTCAAATCAAATCAAAGCAAATTTTATTTGTATAGCCCAAATTCACAAAACATATTTTGCCTCGGAGGTGAGGTCAAATTAATATGTAAACATGAATATCACATCATTCAGTGTGACAGTCAAACTTTCTCTAACTGTGACAGACGTACAGCGTCCTGCAGATAAAGTCATATTTTTCACTGGGATGTCCATGTTTATATTTCCTGCATAGCTATTAATTGCTAGTAAAGATAATTATATATATTGTATTGTTTTGATTTATTGATGTTGCTTACAGATGTTAAAACAACATTTTTTTAATTATTTTTTTTATGTTGCTTACAGATGTTAAAACAACATTTTTTTAATTATTTTTTTTATGTTGCTTACAGATGTTAAAACAACATTTTTTTAATTATTTTTTTTATGTTGCTTACAGATGTTAAAACAACATTTTTTTTATTTATTTTTTTATGTTGCTTACAGATGTTAAAACAACATTTTTTTTTTTTTTTTTTTTTTTTTTATTGATGTTACTTATAGATGTTAATACAACAAACTTTTTTTTTTTTTTTTTTTTTTTTTTATTGATGTTACTTATAGATGTTAATACAACAAACTTTTTTTTTTATTTTTTTTTTTTTTATTGATGTTACTTATAGATGTTAATACAACAAACTTTTTTTTTTTTTTTCTTTTTTGTTTAGTCCATGTGTGGGAAGAAACCGGAGCACCCGGAGGAAACCCACTAAAATGAACTTGCCGTTGATGTTAAGGCATTGTGTAGGTGACATAAAACTTGATGTTATTTGATTTCATGTCAACCTACTTCAGACCCAGGAAGTGACGGGTTGTGTTCCAGCCTGAAGATGTCTCCTCAGACATTTTAGTCTCTTCCATGGGTTCGGGGGCCAGTGCAGTGCTGATGCTGGTCTTCTGCTGCTTGACTGGCTCAGTGGAGAGCTTGTGGTTGAGAGCGATCTGATGGTTGAGCTGGGCTTTAAGCTCCTCCAGCTCTCTCCCAAACTTCCTCTCCATGTTGAAGGCATTTTGCTGTATCTCCTCAGCCATCTTCTGACGAAGGGCGTCCTGCTCAGCCCTCAGTGTGTTTATCACACGCCAGCCCTCTGAGACCGTGTCTGCATGAGCCTTGACTTCTCTGTCAAGCTCACGCTGAAGGGTCTCAGCCTGCTGTCTGACAGTGACGACATCGTTGTCGTACATCTGTCTGATCAGTTCTTGTTGAATAGTCTTGTTCTTCTCCTCTGCATTGAGATCAGCGGCGGACTTCTGTTGGCTGAGTGTGTATGCTGCATGCAGTTTGTCATACTCGGTCCGCAGGAGGTTCTTCTGCTGGATCTCGTTGTCAAGTTTCAGCTGAACGTTGTTAGCCTGCTCTCTTACATTGATGACATCGGTTTGATATCTCATGTTGACCTCATTGAGTGATGCACTGGTCTTCTGCAGTTGCTCTTGGACGGTCTTGAACTTGTCCTTCTCTGCTTGGAGCTCAGCTGCAAACTTCTGCTGGTTCAGTGTGTACGCACCGTGCAGTTTGTTGTACTCAGTCTGCAGGAAGTTCTTGTGCTTGATCTCATTGTCAAGGTTCAGCTGAAGGTGGTTAGCCTGTTGCTGACTGGCTTTGATGACATCAGTCTGGTATCGTGCGTTCACCTCATTGAGTGCTGCACTGGTCTTCTGCAGTTGCTCCTGGACAGTCTTGAACTTGTTCTTCTCTGCTTGGAGTTCAGCGGATAACTTCTGCTGCATGAGTCCATATTCCACTTGTAGCTTCTCAAAATCACTTTGCAGGAGTTTTCTCTGCTTGATCTCGTTGTCACGGTCACGCTTAAAGGTGTTAGCCTGCTGTCTGATGTTGGCGACGTCGGTTTTGTACCTTTTGTTCAGCTCGTTGTGGGCCGCAGTGATCCTATTCAGTTCCTTTTGGAGAAGCTGGTTCTTGTTCCTCTCACCCTGAAGGTCAGTGGTGAATTTATTGTCGGCGATGACATGAGCCTCTTGCCCGAATGTTTTCTTCTCCCTCATGGTGTTACTTCTCACCTGGGAGGCAATCTTCGCCTTGTTGAAAGATTTTGGTTTCTTGTATTTGTTCAGCTTCTTTAGCTCTTGCCTTCGATCTTTTCCTCTGGTAGATATTTTTTGCAACTCTTTTCTCATGTTGCCTGAATCTTGGTCAAGTCCAGTTTTCTTGTTGACCTGAGAGTCAGAGGTCCTCCATTGGTACCAACTTGGGTCCTTTTCTTCATCCATTTTCTTTGGCTGGAACAGTCAGTCTCAAAGAAATGTTGCTGCAGTCGGTCTCTGATGAACAGATGTAGTCTTATCAGTGGTCTGCTTCTTGAAGATTTTCTCTTTTGTCAAGTTTTTCACCGTGGTGTCACTTGTTGAAAGGTGTGAATTGATCTGACTGTCTGATCACTTTCTGCCTGATATACAGAGCTGCTTAGAACATTCCACACGGAATGGAATTTTGCCCTTGATGTTCTGCTTCCATCTGCAAAGTTCCATTTTCACTTTGTTCTGCATGATTACATTCAAATCAAGTATAATGAATGGATGCTGTATGCATGACGTCACCCATAAGTTTCTGAAGAAGCTCAAAAGCTCTGGTTCTTACAGTTACACTTAAATACATAAATAATATACATAAAAACATGCAATGCGCACGTTTTTTTTGATACCCAGCTTTCACACAAACAAACAATATAGAGTTTGATTTGATTGGTCTTTACTTTGTGACATACTCAAACATACATTTCATTAGTAGACTAGTAGTCTACAAGTAGTATTAGTTAGGGCTGCAACTAACGACTATTTTAATAGTCGACTAGTCACTGACTATTGAAACGATTAGTCGACTAATTGGATAATTATTACTTTTTGCTGTGATACGCAAGGTCTGCTTTGCAAACCTTGCAAGTTATCTTTTTATTTGCCGTATCCAGGCTAAAATGTTCCCAAACTTTAGATGTTTTGGTACGCGTAGCTGATGGGTTAGACGCCGCAAGTTCTGTGTACGTTACAGTTCGACAGAGACGCTATTGCGCATGTGCGACTCTCGGCAGAGATTGTAATTACGTGAGATGCCTCACTCTGTTGGAAAAACACGTCTGGCGACAATAGTCGACAATGGAATTCATTGTCGACTATTTCTATTATCGATTTTTGTCGACAACGTCGACGAATCGTTGCAGCCCTAGTATTAGTAGGTTCGTTTTAACAATTTATTTCTCACGGTCATAGTTTTATGGTACAATCACTTCAAAAAGAGGGCCCCTGGGTTTATGTACCTGTTCTGTAATCTTATCCATGTTTGTGCCCATTTGAAAGTATCTGCATTTATCGTGTTTCTCTAATCATTTATTCAGGAGTTTCCAGAGGCTGACTCTCCCTCTGACAATTGACACAGAGACACTGAGGAGCCATACCTAAACCCAAACCCAGGGTAGAGGGCTTCAGTGAATGTAGAATGGAAGGTGTGGAGGTGGATCAGTTTGTCAGAGATGACTCCATAGAAAGACAGAGTGCCAGCATACCAGTCCAGATACACACCTACCTTCTTTGGGGAAGAGGAGGGTGGGATATAGATACTTTTTTCCCTGTCATTGTGCCACGCAGAGACAAAATTGTCAGAGACAAAAAGACTCCATGACTTGTCATTCCTTCCCAGCCTGCTGTCATTGTCATTTCCTTTCCTTTGAATTCCTCTGTAAGTCACTGCTATGGAAAGCCACCCTTCCCTCTCAACCTCCCAGTAACAGCGACTATTCAAATCATTAACACACAGCACAGCAAACCACGAGTCAATTCTGTCTGGATGATCAGGATACGGAAGCCCTTCATTCACTACTGTTGCTTTTTTGTTGCCTTCAAAGAGGAAAATATTTCTGTTCGCTGTGTTTGGGTCCAGTGTGAGTTCACAGGCATCTAATGGACACAAGAAAACAACAAAGCACCACAACTGATTATATGAACGGTGAAAAGATCAGGCCATTTTATAAAAAGTCAAAAGAAATTAAGCCTGTGTGCATAAAAACACAAGTCAATTATGACTTCAGGGGCATTTTGGTAAAAGGCGTTCAATCAACAGTCTTTAAATTCTCTTTTGTCAAGTGGAAGCCAAAGATTACACAAACCAGATGATACATTTAGATTTTAACCATGAAATATGAAAACATTACGTCTGTGCTAGCCAACTTACATTGGCTCATGGTTTTGTTCTGTATTGACTTCAAAATTCTACTTATAACGTTTAAAGCACAAAATCAACTTGGCATGAAATTATATCAAGGGCTTGACTTGATACAAGAATCGAGAACATGAAATTGACTCCTTATGTGCCTTGGCATTCCCTTAAATCACTGGATGCTGCTCTGCTGGTTATTCCCAAATCTCAGTTTATGACCAAAGGTGACCAGGAAGTTGCTGCTAGAGCCTCCAGACTGTAGAACATTATGAAATTGGCAGAGCTGAGTCCAACTATTTTTGTAATTTAAAATTAAACTGAAAATCTGGCAATGACTCCCACTTCATACGGTGATTGTTCACCTGTACAGATGTGAGAAGGCAATGCATTCATACAACTACCTTTGCCACTTTGTGGCAAGGGAATGTAAAAGGTTTGTTGACTGCAAACTTTAACCATCTACACAACTAGTAATTCATAATGAAGCATTTGTACATCTCAAAGTATCACTCATGTACAACTAATTCAGCAAGTATTCCATTATGTGAAGTCTTCCTTCCTGCTGAATATAGAGAGATAAGCTACACTATAGCAGTGAATGTAACATGCTGTGACCTATCGCCGTTTCTGGGCTGATGATCTGTCAATTAGCATTCGATAATATCAGTGATTTAGAGAGACTTCAGTATGACTGCAGCTTTCAGGGTTTTAGCAGCCACAGTAGCTGCATAAATGAAATCCCTCTGTCAAGCATCATCAAAAGGTTATGATTAATTTTTGACACTTTTTGACACTTTGTGAATGAAAGGGTATTTGTTTGATATCTACTGCAGCTGTATTTCTTGTATTCTTCATGAAATAATAAAGACATTTTTGTGCACATTTTTTGTGTACATTTGTGCTGCTTTATTTTCAGGAATCTAACTAAAATTACACTTACACTTCCTCATGCCTGGTTTCAACCATTGTTCTCCTCCATGGTCAACCCTAGAAAGAAGGGGATACACAAGGTCAGACCTACATATTATCTTCACAAGTGAAAATCTGCCATTTGACTAACATGATTAAATCAGTAGATGTCCTACTTTCTATAGAATTTCATAGTTTAATTTAACAGGAGCTAATAGCCCTGTTTTCTGTCCTCTAAAGCACAATGACCCATCTTTATCAATATTTCTCATGTTCTGAGCATCCAACTACGAATAAATGTATCTATAACTTTCTGTAATCTTTAAAATATCCACCATTAAATATTCTAACTAACTGCACAGTAGTGTGTATGATTTAGTGGCATCTGGTGTTGCAGAAGCCACTAAATCCATTTCCACTAAATTGCCATGAAATGTACGAAAAATGCAAAAAAAAAAAAAAAAGCTAGTGTCAGTATTTGGTTTGTCCATTTTGGGCAAAGCAAATACCAAGCCTGAGACAAACACTGGCTTTCCAGCCCTGAGACAGTCTCTAGCAAGCTCCAGTGGGACCTGTCTACGACCTAGCCTTCACCCCTGGTGCTCTGCTCAAGAACCAGAAGGAGGCAAATGGGTGTGGCCATGCCCACGGCTGAGTGCCTGTTCCTGGCTGTCCACAGAGAAGTCACAGATGTAAACTTGAGGCCACCATACTGCACAACTCCCCATAACACAACTGGATCTTGAGATTCTGTCCATGGATAGAAGAGTTTGTACAACCCAGGTGTAGCCCAATGCCCACTGAGAATGTACTTGACTTCCTGTGAATGCAAACATAGCTCTTACTCTGGTTATATGAGCATTGAATGGCTCATAGTAATGGCAGTGATGTACCATACTACCACAGTACTCACTAACAAATACCCTGGGGACACAATCATAAATCTTCTGCAGTTCTACAAAACACACGATCATTGCTTCTGTCCCACCACTGATCTGAACTTGCTTCTAATGGAACCATTTACATTGCTACCTCGCACCCCACATTATGCGACATTGCAGAAGACATAGCTAACCAATATGATGGAGAACATAATTAAGGCTTCTATGAAATAGTGATTGTACCTGGTTATGGCCCTTTCCATACCTGAGAGTGTCAAGTCTCCAGTCTGGATCGCTCAGTCCAGCAGAAAGTAGGTTTACTCCCACGTCTCCTGGATGATTGTAGCTCAGGTCCAGCTCTCTCAGATGGGAGGGGTTGGAGCTCAAAGACGAGGCCAGAGATACAACGCCGTTATCTGTGATCAGACAGCCCGAAAGCCTGCAAACACAAAGGAAAAACTGAAAGTTCAATTCAATTGAGACATTAGGTCAAACTGGGTCATTGGTGATCTGATAGGTGATCTATTTATTTAACGGAATCTTGCCAAAGTGCGGATAATCCACCAAAGGTTTGTCCTCTGTTCACTGATGCATCTCTGAATGTTAATTGAGGTTTAATTAGTTATCTGTTAAACGGGTTGATGAATCTTTACCTGAGAGTCTCCAGTCTACAGTTTGGATTTTCCAGTCCAACAGAAAGCAGCTTCACGCCTGAATCCTGCAAGTCATTGTTTCTCAGGTCCAGTTCTTCCAGACAGGAGGACTCCGAGCCGAGAACTGTTGCTAGAGCTTCACAGCTTCTCTCTGACAGGTTACAGCCACTCAGTCTGCAGGTGCAATAAAAAAAACACAAAAATATTTAATTTCTTATGAAAAGATGACAATGGTTTGAAGTATATCTGAAGTAATCTGTTATATGTCTACATACACAGATTTTTTGGAAGCTTTAACCACTGGCAAGAGCCTCAAAAGAGCCTCCTCTGAAGCAGAGTATTTCTTCAGGTCAAACGTGTTTAGGTCATCTTCAGATGAAAGTAAGATGAAGACCAGAGCTGACCACTGAGCAGGAGAGGGTTCCTCTGTCAAGAGTCTTCCTGTACTCAGGTAGTGTTGGATTTCCTCCACTAGAGAGTGATCCTTCAGCTCATTCAGACAGTGGAATAGATTGATGCATCTCTCTGGAGAGGGATTCTCCCTGATTTTCTCCTTGACATATTCAGCTATTTCCTTGTTGGTTTGAGAGTTACTTCCTGTCTGTGTCAGCAGACCTTGCAGGAGATTCTGATTGGCCTCCAAAGAAAGGCCCAGAAGGAATCTGAGGAACAAGTCAAGGTGTCCATTTGGACTCTGTAAAGCCTTGTCCACAGCAAACTGATAGAAGAGTTCAGATGTCTTGGAGGTCGATTCGTCCTCTGCTAGAAGATTGAGCCCAGAGTCGTTGAACACCAGCTCAAGATAAAGAGCAGCCAGAAACTCTTGAATACTCAGATGGACAAAGCAGAACACTGTGTTCTGATACAGCCCTCGCTCTTCTTTAAAGATCTGTGTAAACACTCCTGAGTACACTGAGGCTTCGTGGATATCAATGCCACACTCTGCAAGGTCAGATTCATAGAAGATTAGGTTGCCGTTTTGCAGATGTTCAAAAGCCAGTTTTCCCAGAGACAGTATCATGTCTCTGCTGCGTGGATTCCAGTGTGGATCTGTCTCAGCTCCTCCGTAATACTTTGCATTGCTCTGTTTGGTTTGAACCACCAGGAAGTGGATGTACATCTCAGTCAGGGTCTTGGGCAGCTCTTGTCCCTCACCGGGTTTCATCACATCCTCCAGAACCGTAGCAGTGATCCAGCAAAAGACAGGGATTTGGCACATGGTGTGGAGGCTTTGTGTTGTCTTGATGTGGGAGATGATTCTGCTGGCCTGCTCCTCATCACTGAATCTCTTCCTGAAGTACACCTCCTTCTGTGGGTCAGCGAAACCTCTGACCTCTGTGACCATGTCAACATTCTCAGGAGGGATCTGATTGGCTGCTGCAGGTCGGGTGGTTATCCAGAGGTGAGCAGATGGGAGCAGTTTCCCCCTGATGAGGTTTGTCAGCAGCACATCCACCGAGGTGGACTCTGTAACATCAGTCAGGATCTCATTGTTGTGGAAATCCAGAGGAAGTTGACACTCATCCAGACCGTCAAAGATGAACACAACCTGGAACTCTTCAAACTTGCAGATTCCTGCTTCTTTGGTTTGATTAAAGAGGTGATGGATGAGCTCCACCAGACTGTACTTCTTCTGTTTCAGCAAATTCAGCTCTCGGAAAGTGACCGGAAATGTGAACTGTATATTGTGGTGGGCTTTGTCTTCAGCCCAGTCCAGCACAAATTTGTGTGTTAAGACTGTTTTCCCAATGCCAGCCACTCCCTTTGTCATCACTGTTCTGACAGGTTTATCTCTTCCAGGTTTGAACATTTGATCACACGTGATAGTTGTTTCTGAGCTTGCTGACTTCCTGAATGCTGTCTCAATCTGCCTGACCTCATGTTCAGTTTTCATCCCTCTTGTGCCTCCCTCCGTGATGTAGAGCTCTGTGTAGATCTCATTCAGGAGTGTTGGGTTTCCAGCTTTGGTAATCCCTTCAAACAGACACTGAAAGCTCTCCTTCAAATTAGATTTGAGTTTATGCTGGCATGCTCCAGGAGCCTCTGAATGAAGACAACAAATAAGATTAACAAGTGGATCATTAAATGCATACATACATACATACATACACACATTCTTATGCGGCTAAGTGTTATGTTGTTGTGAAGATAACAATAATTCAAGTAGATAAATAGAATAAAACTTGTACAAAGCCGTACTGCTCTGCAGAGAGTCTGCTAGCACATCCTGCTTCATTCTCCTCAGAAAGTTCAGCGTGATCTTGAGAAAAGCTTCTCTGCTCCTCCTTCTGTACTCCATCTCCTCAGTATCGATCATTTCCTCGTCCTGGCTCTTTTCCTCCAAACATTTTGGATCATCTGGACTCAGAGCCCTCTTGAACCTCTTAAGCTCATTTTTCACAAATGTGACAACGTTCTCCTCAAGTTGCTGAAAAAGAATGACTGCATTTATTAAACAAACTGTTCCCAACATGCAGGTGATAATATCTAACAGGACTCCTTTGCCTGGGTGAAGGTTCTTTCTGATATGTCTTTTGGGAGTTGTCTTTGTTATTACCATGATTGGAATGAGACCACATGGGAATGCAAATCACATCTCCTAGCTGGTCTGGGAATGAATAAGGATGCCCGAACTTTAGCTGGAGGACTGTGGCTGTCTATAACCTTTTGGGGCTGTCTGAATCCTTCTCAACTCATTCAGAATACATCTGAGCAACTGAGGGCATGTGAACAATAAGAGCGGCAAGTTGCATTTTTTTGCAGGCAATTAAACATTCAGGTTTGTGTAATACACCTGTATTGAAAAACTATTCACGGCAATGTCAGAGGGCGATCTAGGTTATAATCTAAAACAGACTTCACACACTGTGGCCTCCTTTTCCACAAGCTTGTGGAACTGCCAATCCACAATTAACAAAACGGATTTCATTGCTGCTTAAACCAACCACCTTTCTCTGAAGCTCCTTGCTCTCACTCAGACTTGGATAAAACAAGAGAACACTGTCACTCCGACTACGCTCTCCACTAATTACACATTCTCCCACGTCCATCTGGTCAAGGAGATGGGACAGGCCTGCTAATTTGGAAATTCACTTTACTGTTACATTGCAAACCATTCGTCTGTATTCACAGGAATCTGAGGTTCAGGACATCGAGTCTGGAGGAGTGATCGAACAGCCGATCTGATCTCTAATCATCTGATTAGTGGACGACCCGCTCTATCTCCTGAGCCATAGCTGCCCCATGCTTGACTTTGACACAGTTAACCACCGCAACCTTTTCTCTATACTCTCAAACATGGGCATCTTTGGCTCTGCTCTTTGCTGGTTTGAGACCTATTTCACAGGGTGCTCACAGTTGTCACACCACCCCCCAACTGAACCTCTCAAAAACTGAACTGCTGGTCCTCCTAGCAAAACCTACTATACAACATGACATCAACAACAAAACTGACTACTTATCTCTTGCCTCTACCAGGGTAGCGAGAAACTTAGGAGTCCTGATTGATGACCAATGTCTCAGATCACGTTGCGTCAGCTGCCTGGTCATGCAACTTCACACTTTAAACATAAGAAAAACCTCCTGAAGACCTCCAGCTCTTCAGAGAGTTCCTCCTATACAACACTACTGGACATGATAAATCTATTCCCCACTTCTATTCTATGTGAGAAGTACTTATTGTTGCACTAACATGTCCTTAAAGTGTACTTTGATTGTTTCCCCTTTTTGTAAGTTGTTTTGGATAAAAGCTAAATGAATAAATGTAAATGTAAATGTACACACCATAAATATGGAGTCCAGGTCTGTTTCAGGCTGATCCTCGGACCTCTTCGGATCAGCTCTGTGGAGTACACATGAAGTAAAACATTAGCTGGTATGTCTTCTTGCCCAATTTTACCCATGATCAATTTCTTACCCAAGAACACACTGTATTAAAATATTAACACTAGGGCTCCTTTAAAAAATATACAAATATGTTTTCTGCCCTCTTTGTCCAATGTGCCTAAATGTAAAGTCCACTTTACACGCCAAAGTCTTTACAGGTGTTTGGGATTTCTATTGCATATGAAAGATAGGTGTACAAAGCCTTGTGTCGAGTGATGTCACTTGCAGTGTCAGTTAGGGCTAAAGACTACAATATAAAAATGAAACCAGACCTCTGTAGCTGCTCCTCATCTCTGTTTGATGCTAGCTGCTCCAGGCTACATTAGCTCCTATACTAGCACAACACACCTGAATCTCAGCAAACTGCCAGCATTTGAGCTGCGCCGTGCGTGATGCAGTTGGCAGGTTTGGACAAGGAAGAAGAATGTGTGGAATAAATAAGACAATATCTCTGCACCTGCTACATCAATTTTAATTATATCTTAAAACTTGAATTTAAATTTGGAAATTGAAAAACTGTTCACTGTGAGTCTGATAATGTCACAAAGTGGAATATTAAATCAGTGGAGTATTATTTTTAATCAGATAGTCTGGTTACAACAGGCTGCATTGTGCCTAAAAAGCTTTATTTAAACCAATCACAGTTGTCTTTAGTGGTGCTCATGAAGGCTATAACTAGTAAAAGAATAAAGTTTCAAACAGCAGTTCAACCTACTAGCCTTCACTGGCCAACTTATTCCAGCAGACTGTTTAGCACCTGACAGCAGAAGAATATTATATATGGAGTATCTCATAGTTATGAATGTTGTGGATTATACAGTAACTTTGTGCACAGAACATTACAAAAATAAAAATGCATGCTCAACATATTGTAATGGGATGAAAAATATCAACAAATGTAGTATCAGTTGGATTATTCATACTTCATTTCAGAAGAACAGTGTCCTTTGAATATAACAATAGGGTCCAGCGACTGGTCACTCTTCATGGACACACAGCTGGTTCCAGGGTCCTCTTTTCTCTCCTCATGGATCCTGACAGACACATATCCATCACCAGGGTGGAAAATGAACTTGGTTCATCCAAAGTAATGTCTGGATAACTGAGACACTACCAACTAGAAAGTAGCTAACAGCAGCTACAGTTGGCAGCAGTTTACTTTAACATTATCATTTTCTCCATAAAATATGATCCATTTTCACCAAAATCAGTCAGATAGTTGGTGGTGTGTGACTTAGTGCCATAAAGTGTTATGTACTTCTCATGGGTGATAGTACCTGGAGCACAAAGTTACATAGTGCAGGGCCGGCCGCTGGCTTAAGCGAGTTATACAGTTGCTAAGGGCCAAAACTGCTTGGGGGGTGCACACATTAACTTGTATTCATGTTGCTCGCTCCTCACTTTGGAGCTCAGGGGCTTCCAACTCTCATGCAATAACTATGAAACTCACGCAAGTAGCTATTTTCACATGCTCTTACGCCACATGTCCATTCAGAGATTCAGATTTGTCTCATTGCTCCTGATTTGCTGCATGGTGCTGCAAGTCTGTCTCTCTGCTGTCTGTGTCAGTTATCTCTCTTATCAATCTCTTATCAATCAGTTTTTGACTGCGTCACAGAGCTGTGTTCGTCACAGAGCTGTGACGCGGTGAGAACAGGTCTGACACAGAGTATCTCCCGTTGTGTGCTACATGTGTGAAACAAAGACTCCGGTCTGGACTTTGTCTGGAGTGTATCTGTGTAAACGGCTTCATTCACTGTCTCTACCCGTCCACTGGCACCGTGAGTTACTGTGGTTACGGGAACACCCTTAAATGAATGTAGCCTGCTTGTTCCTCAGTGCTGAAATATTGTATTATAACATAATTGTTATTGACAAATCCAAAGCCACACTGTAAAAAAAATTGTAACTTTAAAGTAAATTATCCCAAATTTTTACAGTAGTTTTCCCGTTTTTTAAAAATAGTATTAAAAAAAACAGTAAAATTACAGACATTATCTGTAAATTAACAACCGGCTTGTTATTTTATGTGTTATTCCAATAATGACAAACTACAGTTATTTTATTTTTTTTAGAAAAAATTACTATAACTAATAATTATACGGTATTTTTCCTGTTTTCTTAATTACGTACACATTTAAATTACGATAATTGCCTGTTATTAAATGTTTTGCTCGTTATATAAAGGTTTATCGCCATACTGACAGTTTAAGATTTTTTTCTGCAATTTTAAATCTCATTAGTTATATGTGGTTTTACATTCAATAGAGAGAGGGGGAGAGACAGACAGACAGACACACAGAGAGGGACAGACATAGAGACAGAGAGAATAGTAATAATAATAATAATGATTATTATTATTATTATTAATATTGTTATTATTATTATTTATCCTTATTCACTTATTTTAAGAGAATCTGCAACAAAGGTATTTCCCAATTTTAGGATCACTAAAATATTTGATTTATAATTTTGATTCTGATATCTTTTTTTGAGTTGTCCCGCTGAAATGCTATTGGCTGTCTCACCGTGTTGCTTTGAGTATGATTGGTCAATGTGGCTGTCATCCAGGAAACTGGCCAATGACCACTGAGCGCGCCTTCATTTGAAAGTACGTCAGTTTGAATGCTGCAGGACTTCAGCGCTACTCTGTCGGTCACTCGTAATAAATTACGTGGATCATTACCTGGATTATTTTACATCTGCACGCCAAACTCTTATTTGAGAATCTGAGTTGTGGATTTCAACAGAGAACAGAACAACAAAACAAACACGGGAATATGGACACAGAGGAAGAGTCAGGATCTGTGCGGCCTCCTAACATGAACTTCACGTTATAACTGTTATCCTGGCGATATCAGGTAAGAAAACATTTCCCTGTTATTTTTCGAAGTTTATAACTAACGTAATGTTTGTGTTCATATCCATAATTTAGACTGTAACGTTGTCAGACTGTTAGGTTAGCTCACTGCTGAGTAATGAACTGATGTTACAGCTAACTTAACAGTACGTTAGCTGGCTTGTTAAGCTTGGCATGATTCATGTGAGCAAACCACAGCGTTAATACTGAGTGTGCTTTTAGTCGGGATGGTTTGCTTGTTCTGTTTACAGGCAGCAGATCTTTGTCATACCATTAACGTTACGTTACTCACGTTACAGACACTTACACAGCTCAGTAATAACATTACGTTGTTATAACGTAATTGTACTTGCTTGTGTTTTAACTGTGGCGGTTTTGGTGAGTGGTAATCCTTACTGCCTTCTGAAAATATGAATTTAAAAGTTATTATGTAGCCTAACTAACTTGTGTGTGTGTGTGTCTCTCTCTCTCTGAATGCAGAATTTGCTAAGATTGGCAGTTCAGTTCTCGGCTCCTCCAGTTCACCTGTCAAAGTGTCCTTGGGCAAGTCACTGAACCCCAAGTTGCCATGGATGCTGTGCATCAGTGTGTGAATGTGTGTGTAAATAATTAGGGCTCCCTCATGAGCTCCCTCATGGGTTGGCACCCTGGTAGAGCCTGCCATCAGTGTGTGAATGGGTGAATGATAGACATGTACTGTAGAGTGCTGTGAGTGGTTGATAATACTAGAAAAGCACTTTATATGCAAGAACAATCCTTTTACCATATTCTTCACTGTGTCCCTGTACTTCACACAGCAAAGAACCTATAGTTGTGCATCACCTGTGTGAACATGAGAAGGCTGAAGAACCAGTATAACGAGACATCACCGGCTGCTGAGGTGCAAACTTGGACAGGTAGGCAAGCAGAGGCGAAAAACATACAGAGAATGGATTTGTTTATGAAACCAAGTAAGAATGAAAGTATGTGTGAGGCTGTTGAGTAATATTTTGCATGTCTATGTCTCCAACGGTAAGCTGGCTAATATTGTTTGTTTGTCTGTGTTTTCCCCTCATGATCCAGACAATATGGAAATGAAAAGTGTCCTGCCACAAGATCTTCAGAGCCAGTGAGTATTCATGTTATCCTGACATAAAGACTGTGAATGAATAATGTGCATACTATTGGCCATATTACTGCCAGTTTGTCAGCACAAAGACAGACTATATTGTACTCATCTATGCTGTGTATGAATCCAGTGGTGCCAAATGGTTAATAATGGTTAAATAACTTCTTTCAAATATGAAAATGTACACAGTGCCTCAAACATGAATCCCTGTTTTCTATGACTTTTCCATCATGCTGGCCAGTAGTATCTGTAACACAATGGGAGTGCACAGTAATGTAAGTTGGCTGCTCATTCCCCAAAGTTATCCAGGAAATAGCTCTGCAGTCCAATGGCCACTTTAACATCCTTTCTGGGTAAAAACCTTTAACTATAATATCTCATTTAAATGAAGTTTGTTTAAGAGTAGTTCGCTTTAAATGAAAAATCAGTCCTTACCTAACCCTCATGCTGAAAGAAGGTCAGGTTATTTTTTTCAATTCACAAAACACTCCTGGAGTTTCACATGAAAACAGCTTGCAGCATCCTCCCAAACAACTGTAGTCAACAGCGGCTTTGTTTCAAACGTTAAACAACTTAACAAAAACATAAAAATGCCTTCATACTGCTTGTCTATCGTAATCCAAGATTTCAAAAGTCCAGACATGCCAAGTTGACCTGAAAAGTCGTCATTTACACCATGTGTTAAAAAGAAATCCTCACTGTGCTGTGTTGCACCTCTGTTACAGATTCATTGACCTTTTGTGGTATGTTTTGATTTGACTTAATAATAAATACACTGTATAGTTAGGATTCTTCACAAATGTTATCAGAACTACCTTATACAGAGCCCCCAAGGGTTAGGAGAATATTGTGGAAACAATATAAAACTTGAGTGAAAAATAAAAGCTAAAAAAACCGGAGACCACAACCCCCTCAGCTCAGCACAATTTGTTTGTACAGTACAGTTTGACAACAGTTTGTTGCTTTCTCTGTCCATTTCAAATTTTGGAAAAACAGGGTGTCCGCGGGGTATTAAAAAGTATTAGAAGGTAGTAAATGTCTCATTGCAAGTTTTTTTTTTTTTAAAGAATAGTACGTGATTTGTTGTAAAAAGTTTGCCAGAATTTATTACATAGACTGTGCAGTAGACTTATTTTCCATAGCGCACAGCAGTGGACTCAGGATTGTGTGTTTGTTTGTAAAGTTTAGTCAACATGTGAGAACTCGTCTGACACAGAGAGTCTCCTGTTGTTGCTTCATGTGTGAATCAACGACTCTACTTGGACTTTGTCCAGACATTATCGTATAAAAACGGCATTCAGCGTCGCTCCCTCTCCTCCAGCACTGTGAGTTACCATGGTTACAGGAACGCCCTGAAACTTTGGAATGATTCTTAAGATGTTTGTGGTTAGCATGACGGTACAACATCACTGAATACTGAAAAGTTCTGTACATGGTTGATTACTGAAGTAAAAGACAAAAAAGTTTGATTTCATCGACTGAAAATGACATTGAAAAGACAAAAAAGAAAAGTGTGAATAGAACAGCTGTTCCAAGCATCCTCCTGTAAAACACTGATGGTCAAGTATACTTGATGTCTTCATTAGAGAACATGGTTATGTGTGGAGTGGTGCTGAACTCTTATGCATTGTGTCATTTCTTTAGCAGATGTCAAGTAGCGTAACTCAAATTATGTAGTTGGATCTATCTACAGTGTTCAGTTGACTGACTTGATGGGAGAGCAGCCATTAATATCAAATTTCTGCGCGGCTAGTATGTCCAGTACACCGCTCCAACCGAGTCCCACCTCCAGTCAAACTTCCACTGCAGCCATCGCGTCTTCTCTGAAAGTCGCTTTGGATAAAAGCGTCCGCTAAATGACTAAATGTAAATGTAAATAACTAAGGGATTGACCGTAACAGTGCGTGCGCCCTCCCATTTATCGATCCTGTTTTTGCTATATGACTAGAGGCAAGTTGTGTTGAGGTTTTAAAAAATATTTAGAAGGAATTAAAAAGGTATTAAATGGTATTAAATTTAACCTCAGGATTCCTGAATAAACCCTGAAAAATCTGTAAAATAACTATTTTCCTGCAAAACTTTTAGGACTGTCCCTTTATTGAAGGTGATTTATCATAATTATTATTGGGAATCGATTATCAATTATTTGGGAAAAATCTGTAAAATAATGTTATTTTTCTGTAAAATTTTTAATGAAATTTTCTGTAAATTTAATGTTTTTGCACATTATTTGAATTACGTTTTTTTACTTTAATTTTACGGTGTTTGTTTGGCAGCCGTAGCTGCCAGACATTTACCGTTTTTTTACTGGGTTTTTTCTTACAGTGAAATAAAAAGGGAAACCACAGAACCCCTCTGTGACGACGCGCCGCCGTCACTAGCTCACCCGACGAGTTATTGGTATGGGTGGCTTAAAAGACTCTTGAATAGTGGACATACTTGAAGGTTGCACAAACGGAACACACACGGGTATGGGTGCAAAGGTATTTATTGACGGTACATTACAGTCCGGAAAGAAACATATCACGGGGAGGGACACGGGGCTAACGCACCTCGTGGTTCACCTGTGAAAGAGACGTTGGATTGATGAATCGATAGCGGCGGAAGGAAATGATAAAGGACTAACGCAATGCGTGTGAATTGTAGATTGAGTGTATTAGCATAAACTTACCTCTGCTTGTCGTCCGGTCTCCCGAGGTGTTCGGGCAAAAGAATTCCCCGGGGGCACGAGCACCTTAATAGTTCCGGGAGGGAGTAGGACAAGTGGGGGAATAGGTAAAGGGGGGGTTCGTGGTGTGTAAATATGTATTTAACTGGTGTAAAATAGGTATGTGTGGTTATTAGGTTTACTGTGGGTATGGTGATGGTTGTTAAGATTATATATATATTTTCTGGTGATGAGTTGTGTAAAATATTGCTGTAGATATGGGTATGTATGTGTCTCTGATTTTACCTGGGTTAAATGGTATAGTCCAGCTCATTATCCGGGCCATTAGGTATATAAGTGGTCAGTCTGAATATGTCTGGGTTGATGTAGGTGTTGGTGTATGTAAATTGATAAAAGAAAATAAATGTGTCTAGCTCCACGTTCTTGCATTTCTCCTTACTGCCTCCATGGCCGCTCGGGCATTCTAACACCCTCCATCATAAAAATATTATGTATGTTAAATTGTCCTGTGTGCAAATCATCATCATGTTTTGGTATTTATCCTCGCTCTTATTGATTAGACATGACCTCTGATTAATATCTTCATTTAGCTGCAAACTGTCAGAAGTTGAACTGCCTGTGTAGTCTTCAGTAATACTCAGTTAAGATGTGTGACCACAGCCACTAAAAGTCTAGGGCCAGCCCTGACAGTGTGAGGACAGACGTACGAATGACAAAGACATTCACCTGATTACAAGTCAGTTCAGCATCATGATTTCAAATCTGTTATTATATTAGAGAAAAGTTCATAATGTTGCTTTTCATAGTCTGACTAGTCTAAATATGCAACCTGCACGTTACCACAAAACATCTTACTTGTTTTCCAGAGAGCTGTGCTCTTCTTTGAATGTAACAAGAGGGTCTAGTGACTGCTCACTCTTTATGGACACACAGCTGCCTTCAGGTGAGTCTGGTCTCTCCTGGTGGGCCCTGCAAGACAGACCATGTCAATGGTTTTGCACAATGCTTAAGTAGTGGTCCATGTGATATTTGTCAAAATATTACATCTTCATACAAACACCCACTCTGTTCTGCACACATATTGCCAGTGTCCTGTCAGTGAATAACTTTTATTTCATTTATGAAAAATGACTTTCAGTCATACAGTAGTATGACTTACATATAGTGTTTACATTATAACACATTACTTTCAGAGAACTGTCCCAACAAATCCAGTGAGGACACCTCAGACTAGTGTAGCTAAAACTAAAGACATGCAGACAAAAAAAAATAAAGAAACAATGACATTTAACAAAGAAACACAAGTTAAATTTAAAACAAACAGAAAATCATGTGAAGTGTTGTTGACAATACCTTTTCATGTTGGCGATAATCTGTGGCCACTCACGCTTAAAAACAGTGAAAGAAAGAGGACAGGGGTCAGGGCAGTTTCCTCATACTGAACCATTTATATGAATTCATGTATAATGAAGCTGTATTCTGCTGCTGTTACTATTCTCATATTGACATGTTATAAACTGCTATTTGAAATAATCAATACACTAGAAGTAGATTTAATTATTTAAAAGGATAAAGAAAGAAAATATATTACATATATATATATTACAGCGGCTATCAAGCCAATAATCATTATGGTTAGTTACACTTACTCAAGAGATTCCCATCAATGCCCGTCACTCCACTCCACTAGCCCCAGGTCTGCATGGAAGAAGAGTTTTATACAGAATTAAACAAACGCTACACCTCCATCCGTATCTGTCTAGTGTATGACACTGTGTGGGCACATTATCAATGTGTCAGCCTTCAAGGAATGCAGTCTGACTGGTCTAACAGGAATGCATCTTTATATGAATTCTGCATACGGTGTACAGAGGAAGCTGGTCCCTTTTGATCCATGGAAGTTATGTGTTCGGAGGAACTAAGGCCAAAAAGAGGAGGACAAATCTGTGGACAGTTGAACCAAAACTGGAAACGGAACAATGTTTTCTCTGGGTTTAATGAAAATGTTTACAGTACATGTGCTAATATGCTATATGCATATTTGCATATGCTAATGACCATAGTTATTAGACTTTTTCTTCTTCTTCAGGGATTCACTTCCATTCAATTTTATCTATATAACGCCAAACTATAACAAAAGTTATCTCATGACACTTTACATCTGTGTTTTTTGTAATAATGACCGTTTTTGGGGTGACAGTAGCTCAGTCTGTAGGGAACCGGGGGTGGCCGGTTCATGTACAGTGTGGACCAAAGTATGGAGGGTGGCGAGATGCCAGTTCACCCCCTGAGCACTGCTGAAGTGCCCTTGAGCAAGGTACCGAACCCCTAACTGCTCCCAGGATGGCTCTACGTGGCTGCCCATCACTCCAGCATCTCTCCATATTTGCATGTCTATGAGCCCTTTGTGTGCGTGTGTGTGTGTGTGTGTGTGTGTGTGTGTGGTTGTATTTCGGGCGTATCTGTGTAAACATAAAAAAGGGAAAAAAAAGAATTTCACTTCCAAGGCATCGATAAAGTGTCTAATCTATCCTTTTCTATTCTATTCTGTTGCTGTATATTGTATTTTGCCTTTGTAAAGCACTTTGTGACTTTGTCTGTAAAAAGAGTTATGTATGCAGTTTATGCAAATAAATTTGACTATTTGAAACTAGATTGTTTACATAATAAATGTAAGTATTATATAAAGCCAGTAGGTGGCAGTGTGATCTAATGAGTTATACCAGTGCAGAGAGCACAGCTTATGACTGCAAGACTCAACAGTGTACAATTAAAAGGCTGTAGATGCAATACCTCTAACATGTTGTTGTTGTTGTATACCTAAATGAAAGAAAAGAAAATAATTTCCAAACAAGAAATACAAGAAAATTAAAATTCAAAGAAGAAAAACAAGTAATCAAGATTTGCACTGCCTCCATACACTGTCATACCTCATTTACATAATGCTGTAATTTAGGAGTCACAGAGAATCAGATTTATTGCCAAATTTTCACATACAAGGAATTTATCTTGGTGTCATTGGTGCATTACATAAAGTACATACAGTACATACATACATTATGTAAAAAATGTAAGGGTATAACGAAGATAAAACAAGAAGTACTAAAAAAATATAGACAATATAAATATATGTACGTATATGTGTTTTTAAGATGAACAAAGCTGTACAGTTTGTGCAGGAATGTGCAAAAGTTCACAGTATGCAGAATATTTTAAATATGCAAACTTGTGTGTGAGTGTGTGTTCATGTAACGTAGATAGGTAGGTCTGTGTGGGTGGAGGGAGAAAGTCAGTATCAGAGGGGGCTCCAGGCCTTGTTGATGAGGCCAGTGGCAGATGGGGAAAAACTGTTCTTGTGGCGTGAAGTTCTGGTCCTGATGGACAGCAGCCTCCTGCCAGAGGGGGGCGACTCAAAGAGTTTGTGTCCGGGGTGAGAGGGATCAGACACAATCTTTGCTGCACGCCTCAGAGTCCTGGAGGAGTTCAGGTCCTGAAGAGACTGAAGTCTGGAGTTATAAAGAAGCTGTGACAGTATGGGAGATGAACTGTTGAGAAACTGAAATACAAAAGCAATCATCTGAAGGCTGTAGATGTTGAATATGTATTCTAACAATTTATTAAATTAAAAAAATGGAATAAAGGCTGGTTTTACGTGTACTTACTGTATTGTCATAAGATAGGAGATCCAGAGAGTAAACCAATATTTTTGACACATTAAGATGTGTTTTTACCAGTTCAGCTGATCACACCTGATTACACCAAAAAACTTAAAGGAGCAGTGTGTAGGATTTTGTAGCATTTAGTGTTTAGTTTATGATTATATAGTCGGTTCTTAACATGACAGTTCAACATGGCGTAGGACCCACAGTGTCTGTAGACATAAAGCCTCATTTGTAAGGTAACAAAAACATAAAGATTCTTATTCTCAGGTGATTATAAACAAATGAAACAGAGTTATGAATGTTATTCATAACTATTTATGCCACATTATGTAAACAGAGCCCCTAAATCTGACACAAATCGGTGAAAAGAAGGAGACAAATGAACAGAATGTCAATGGACAGCTCATACAGGTCAAACAAACTCCGTTTGAATATTTTAAGATTCAACGCCATTTGTCTTGCAACCATAAATTTATACTCTATAATTACTATTGAATACTTGTCTGAGGTCTGTTTGGAGCAGCACTTTAATTCGGCTCACAAATAATCTACAAAGAAACGTTCATAGAACGTTTTTTGTATTTTAGAAGCGCTGCCTGCTGTCTGAGGAGCCTTCAGTGGATCTGTTGGAGACAATGCTGGAGACAATATACGTGGTTTTCAATAAAAGGAGTGTAGACACTATATATGTATCATAAATGAAATAAACTGTATTACAGTGTACCGTTCACAGCTAAATGTAACAACATTACTTCCAGACTTTTTACACGGAGTTCGGCGGGACGCCGGCGGTGAGTGGACACAGCGGGGGCTGGATGAGGAGCGGACGGAGGCGGAGTTTTTCTCTTACAGTTTGACAAACTTCAGGAGTTTTTCCTCTCTGAGGAGGAGCACAGTGTGGACGCCTACAAGAGAAGAGCAGAGAAGAAGAAAAGGTAAGAGATTTAACTCTGACATAACGGTTCATAAGGTAACGGCGTCACTTGTGGCGCTAAAAGTTCAGCTGCGTCAAACTTTTCACGTTGGTAATAAAAAAAAAACGCTTACTCTGCACATATCAGAGCAGACGGATGTTTTCATCACGAGCTTTAGCTGCTGTCCAGCTGCTGCAACGGCTAACCGACCCCAGGACAACAGACAGATATGCTCAGAGATTAGAGTCTGTTTACGTTGTTTATCATATTCATTGAGGAATGCATGCATGAAGAGGTCTGAGATCAGCTGTGCAGACATGCACGGCTGCCTCTGCTGTGCTGTCTGCTGTGTGTACACTTCACCCTGTGCTCTTTAGGCTGGAGTTTGACTGTCACAAGTGGAAGTTTAATGGCATTTTCTTTACGTGTCAGCAGGACACACTGTGCTGATTCTAGTCTAATCTAGACTACAACCTCCACCCACCTCCACCCATGTCCTGGTGCTATTTAACTGTAACTAAACAGCATGTTCCCCGGGGTCTGGATTATGATGTTATTTACTGGGTTTCTTCCACTTTAACTGTGATCAGTCTCATGACTTCTTCCTCCAGCACCACCACCAGCAACACCACCCCACTGTGGACAAGTCATAGTGGGGTGGTGGTGCTGGAGGAAGCTCACAGCTTCCTTTGGACAACAGACTGAGATGTTTTGCTTTCTCAAAAACGTGATGCAAACCTAAAAAAAAGGAGAAGTGAACTCACATTGACTAACAGATGGAGAAATCATATCTTACAGGGGTCAGGGTGGGAAACAGCTTCCCTTTGGCTGTCACAGACTTGCATGAGTCTGCACATTTTCAAATATTTGTGCTATTATCGAGTGGCACAGCCAGCCAAAGATGTTTCCTGAAGTGACAATAAAGAAACAATCTGTGTCTGTCTGTACACCTTCTGGCATGCCTCAGAACTAAACTGCACACCTCCATTCTTCTCTCTGAGGTCAGCTGAGGTGGGACGTGGTCCACTCCTTTCCGTAGCGCCTGCCATCATGGCTCGGTACCTGAAGTATTTCACCACTGTGGGCGATAAGCAGGTGATCGAGTTGGAGGATGAAGAGCTGCACGTGGCCAGCGAGGAGCTGAGTCCGGCCACCGGCCAGTTTCCGACAACGGTGACCTTCAGGGAGTCACTGCAAAGGCTCTATGGCTCCGAGCGCTTCCAGGTATGCCACACTGGTCAGCGCATCAGTTTGGTAGAACAACGTCAATGATGCATCAGTTTAAAGGCAGCTTTGATGGTTTCTCCACTTTGGTGGTCCTGGTGTGAGCATATGAAAAAATGCCCATCATCTTCAAATCGTTTGTTTTGACTAAAACCCAAAGATATTCAATATACAATGATAGTAAAGTGTCACATATGAGAAAGCAGGAAATGTTTTAGCATTGCACTCGTAGAAAATGATCAGACTCACGATGGACCGTGACCCTTTGAAAAGATCAAAATCGATGCAGCAGAACCAGAGATATCATCTTTTTTTATTCAACACCTTCTTCCTTGTCAAAACCTGACACATACATTACCCAGAATGCAACTCAATCGCCTACAGTTATGTCAGACATTCAGGTGTGTTATGCTAGTCGTGGCTAATGTAGCCTGGAGGCTCTCTAGAGACCACAGAGGTCTGATGCACTCACTTTACACCCACAGAGTTTTGTATTTTCTTACTTGTCCTCAGCTCGCATCAACGCTGACTCACGTGACATCACTTGAGGACATCTGATACACACTTTGACGTGTGTGCCTTTAAGCGCTGATGGTGTGACTTGTGTTTGCAGGTGGTGGTGGTGTGTTTGGTGATCCTGGATGCCACCTTTGTTCTGGCTGAGCTGCTCATAGATCTGTCTGTTATCAAGCTGGAACACGGCCATATTGCTCCTGAGGTGATGCACTGATTCGTCCACAGCACTCTCAGTTCTAATGAAGACCTTTATATCAAATGATTTCCTCGCTCACAGTTTTTTTTTGCAGGTGTTTCACTACCTGAGCTTGGCTGTTCTCACATTCTTCATGCTGGAGCTGGCTGGTAAACTGTTTGCTTACCGCCTCGAGTACTTCGATCACAAGTTTGAGGTGTTTGACGGTTTGGTAGTGGTGATTTCCTTCGTGTTGGACATTGTCTACATCTTCCACGAGGACGCCTTTGATGGGATGGGTCTCCTCATCCTGCTGAGGCTCTGGAGGGTGGCCAGAATTATCAACGGTCAGTAACACTTTGTACGAGGTGTGGACAAAATAACACAACTTGTCAGTACATAGCTGTAGCTGTGTCGCAGTTCATCATATTGTGATCCTAAATATATTGCCAAGCCCTGAATATAGCTTGATTATTGACAGGCCACTGAAGAGAATGAATCTAATTCATCTCTGACAGTTTTTCTAGCACGTTTATCTATTGCTAATGCAACCAGCAGCTGTGTGTGAGAGGCACAAACTGGGTCTACCGTCAGCCAGTGCTCTGCTGTTCATACTTGGCTGGAAGCTGACATAGGAAGTAGACCTCAGAGTCATGCTTATGCTGTCACGGTTAGGGAGGGGCTGCAGGATACAGCGTAACTGATCTTTCAAATCCAAGCAGACACATCCAGTACAACCTCATTTTTACCCTTATTACAAAAATCGATGTGTGTATTTCCTCCTGAAGGCAAGCGCCTGCTTGACCTCATGCTTCTGAAATGAAATTTTGCTGTTTAACTTTGTCCAAAGTGAGCTTAACCTCGCTTTTTCTTGGCCCAGCTGTGACACACTGAACGTGCTGCATCGCAAAGTGAAGTCTGGCCCTGATCTCAGATCTGTCACCTTTTTATCTCTAGGCCAAATGCTACATATAAAGGCTATTAACTAGTTTGTTGATGTGATGTTGCACTGGATTGGATAATATTAGATGTTCTAGCTCTTTTTTTTTTAGCACTGGGGCTCCCTAGCCAGTTAATCTCGCCCTGGATTTTGTAGTCCCTGTGGCAAATCTATGGACAACATCTATGACAAGAAATTACAGAGTACTGACATGTCTCAAAAAGGATAAGAATTCTAACTTCCTAAAGGGGATGGAAGGGAATATCACCCAGAAAAAGAAAGATAGGTAGATCAAATGAGTTCTCCACAGATACACGAGTTTGTGATTATAATAATGATAACAATAATTATTTTAAGCCCATGGACTGATAACATGACTCCTATAAATGAGCTGCAACTTCAGACTCTGTTCAGCAGAGTTTTTATGTTTATTTACTTGAAGTCATTTCTGACTCTTTCCGTGAGTTTGCAGTGGAAATGTTGGTCTGCATAAAGAAGAGCAGAAGAAGTGAGCGTAGTCACTGCGAGCTGAGATGACTGTTGTTTGTTGTGTTGCAGGTATCCTGGTGTCGGTGAAGACCCGTGCACACCAGCAGATGCACAAGCTGAAGGAGAGCTACGACCACCTGGTCCAGAGAGTCACAGAGATGCAGGAGCGCAATGATAAACTGGTGATTCTTTACAGCTGCTTCACGCTTAATCACATGCAACACTGCGACACATGCAAATAGACCAAACGCAAATCTTTTCATTGATTTGACAACATTTAGAAAACATGCTGCAAGTAGCACTGATGACGATGGAAAGTGTTTCCAGAGGACACTAAAAAGTGCTGAACATACCTTGGACGTGCTTGTTGTTGCCTTGGTTTATGACTCTCGAAGTTATTGAAGTTGGCTCCATCTATCATCTCTTTATGTTTATGTTGATTTCTGACTTATTCATGGTGTGCATGTGCTGAAAGTTTCCGCCGTGCAGGACCTTGAAGAACGAGAAGTGGCTCGTTCTATCAGTCATTTTAATGCTTCCTGAGGAAACGTAGTGTTTATGACGGGTATTAACAGTGTTGGCAGATGACCCGCAGCCTCCATGATAAACATGCTGAAATATTAGTCAAGATAAGACAGACTTTAAAGATCCCACAGCAGGAAATTCACTTGTCACGGCAGCTCGTATACACAAGGTTGATGATAAATTACTCATAAATAATATGTAATGTAATGTATAGAAGAAAGTCATGAAGTCATGCTGGTGTTAAAGAGTCTGACAGCTGCTGGAATGAAGGACCTGTGGTAGCACTCCTTCTTACATGGTGGGAGTAGCAGTCTGTTGCTGAAGGAGCTGTTTAAGGTCTCCACAGTCTCAACAGGAGTTCTTCATAATGGATGTCATCTTTGCCTACATCCTCCTCTCCCACTGTAATGTGTTGATAACAGCATTATAATAATAACACAATAAGACACACAGTCACACAGTATGACATCTTTTGAGGGAGAAACGTTTTAGTAGTCATATTTAGAAATGTTTTAGTAGTCATATTTAGTGTCAATATTAAACAGACACTGTTTGAACGATGATGAACTTCTGCCTGTATGTGATCATGAAGCGTCCTTTGGAAACAGTTTCCTTTGTTATCTGTGCAGCGTGGTTTCTCCATTTTTGTATTTGCAGCTTTTTCTAAATTCTTGATGTTGTTATGTCGACCTGAATGTTTCCTGAAGTTGCATTGCGTTGAGCTCTTAAGGCCAACTGCAAACTGCAGTGACAAAATAATGAATACATAAATGCACGGCATGTAATTGAGAAATGTATTTTGGCTTCTGGTCTAAACTGAGGCTGGTGTTGAGGCATTGGGGGAACTGATGAAAAAACTACAGTTTATTAAAACTTAGGTTTTGTTTTTGTCGCTCTGATAATTTGTTCTGTAAGTTCTGACGACATGTACTCACCACAGTGACTGCTGACAACTCAGGTTGTGTATAATGAAAACCTTTGGGCTAGCAGCACAGTTGGACTGATAGTGCAGTGTGTAAGACTGACTCTTCTGTGTGTGTGTGTGTGTGTGTCTGTCACAGGAACAAGAGAATCAGAAACTTCAAGCCCTCCTCAAGAAGCACGGCATAGAATTCTAACTGTTGTGAAACTACTGTCTGATGTCCTTTCTATCATCATGTACCTTGAAATATTTCATCATATACTTTTTGTTTTAGACCTCATTTCAGTATTCATACCACTTCTAGCATTACCGCACTACATTACATCAGTAGATGCACATGCAGGTCTCCTGTCACTATAGTGTTGATGTAATGATTGTCAGATATTCAGATGCTGCTGGATATCACTCTGTGAGGCTTTAAGGCCACGGCCTTAACCTGTTTGTAAATATTTGAAACATTCCTCACACTGATGATTTGTACATAAAACTAAATTTTCATCTGCTCAGTAACATTTCAGAGTTCTTTATGTTGTGTAAAAAACTGATTGAAATAAATGAAATGGTTTCATTTATTAAAAAAACTTTGTTAAATAATTACAAAATTCATATCTACAGTATTCACACACTATACAGTAACAGATTCAACACACAGTGCTTGTCATTAATGCCACATACCAGTGTGTATGGTAAATTTACCGCACACTGGTGAGACTGTTCAAACAAAAGGAAAGAAGAAGTCAAAGGGCAGCTTGGCGTCGATGGTGGGCATGGCTCTGTAACCAGGAAGAGCAGCAGCAGAAACCGGTATGAAGGCCACTGAGTTCGTGATCGACATGGTGCTGCCGCCTCCAGATAACTGGTCCTGTGGGAGAACAGGACGGTCAGACAGTCGAAATGAGTAAATGTAAAACCTGGAAGTGTCCTTCCAGTACGCCTGAAAAAAGTCTGTCTTACCAAACTGGTCACGTTGGTTTGGATTACTTCTTTGATGCTCACAATCTGAGCTTGGGAGTTCACCAGGGATCCATATTTGGTCCACTCAATTTCTAAATGAAGTGACAACGGGATGATGCAACTCTGTGTTTCCTGCCAACACAAATGAACATTGATTTAATGATGTGAATAAGTAGCACACAGTAGATTCAAAACTCAAATAAAATTCAAAATCCAGTGTTTGTGGTATGGAAACTGCTTCACCACCTGCAAAGAGTACAGAGGAAATAACACACAAGTGTTGACCAGATGTCTTCAAAATAATCCGACCTTAAACATCAAACCAAATCAAATCAAAGACCAATCAAGGCCTTTCCAGGCCCAAGTCCTTTAAGTTCAAGGACCCAACATGGCATAGTTTGAGACACAGATCAAGGTTTATTTCTGTTGGGGATTTTTTAGAATGAGAACGAAGATTTTTGCAGAAGCTCACAAACAAGACTAGAAACATTTTGAGACCTGACACTCTTTCCTGCTGTCAAACTGTGCTCACCCTGGGACTGGAATTGTTCTTGATGGGCACCCAGTCAAGTGGATATTCTAATGGAGAGTTTCCAAAGGACGCCACATACTGGGGATAGTTTGGTCCTCGCAGAACATCCAGAAGTGCTTGAAAGACCAGGGAGCAGTTTGCAGCATCCTCCAGTCTGCACGGACAGGACAAGTCAGCGTCACATTATGGGTTGAGACATAAAGAAACTGTACCTGCACATAGTGATCTGATTTGTTGAGTGTGACGGTGTCCTGCCTTAATTTGCAGCCGGATACAGAATCCACACCAAACAGGACAGGGGAGCGCTTATGTGGTCCCTGCAGACAGTCCTGGTCCCCAGCAGTGTGGAGGAGAGACAGGGTGTCTCTGGGGTTGATGCTTCTAGTAATCCCAGTGAAGATAATTGTCAAGGACAAATCCTGGGCCTTGTAGTGCATCAGATTGTCATCAAACAAAGTACCATAACCTGATATGAATCAAGGTGAGGGGAGTCCAGTATTAAGGCAGGTAAAGGATATTCTGCTGTTCTTGTTCCGGACACAAGAGGTAGTCCAACCACATAACCTGGATTTCCACTGTAGTGGACCGCCACCTCGTCCCCATCCTCACACAAGACACAAGACAAAGTACATCACTCACATTTATATACACACACAATAACACACTCTCATTTATTACATTTATGGTTAGCACAGGACTAAAAACTGTTTTGTACTAACTCAATGAGAAAAACTTGTGAGTGGATTATTTCAACACCCCTTAACAATGTAAGTGTACACCATCATTGGGCCTCAGGCCTGAGGTAAATCTGTAGTTCACTGAGTTACAGAGAACCAGACTTCAGTCTTCATGGTAGCTACAGCAGTGGGCAAAAATGTGTGACAGGAAATACATGTGGGTATGATGTATATGTGTGTGGCCAAGTGTCAACTGTATCACAGATCCAACCAACCAAACATCCAACAAAACAACCAACCATCCGTCCAACATCCATCCAACCGACGATCTACCCAACCATCCACTGAGGAGGACAGTGAGATGCAGCTGAAAACTAGTAAGTGGAGATAAAATTATGTATATTTTTATGTGGTGAAGGTAAAATGTGTTTTTCTCCATCATTCAGATACTACATACTACTACTACTATACACAGCTTGTCTAAGGGACTTGTTTAGACCAGGGGTTCCAAAACTTTTCAGCCCGCGACCCCCAAAACAACAGTACCAGTGATTTGCGACCCCCACTATTCCCATATGTCAGATGATTTGTCGTAATGTTTAGTACGATACTAATAGACCTTAATATTAATATTGTTGTTGCTGCTAATGTTGTTAATCTGTCCTAATCACATCAGGGTTCAGAAGGGCCAAAGAAAATCGAATGGCTTTTATTTTAAATGTAACTACTTTTTTATGTTTTGTTACAAAACAAACCCCCCCCACTTTGGGAACCAGTGGTTTAGACCACCGTTTAATTTTCAGTTTCTTACAAATACAAAATACAAAATGTCTTCTTCACATACTACCTGCACAAACGTGATCTGAAACTCCTGGTCCAGGATCAGCGATGCTTCACGGACAAACCCAAGCACCAGAGACACCATCACCTTCACTATCTCACCTGCTGGGTTATACTTCATCACATAGACAACCTAAAAAGACAAAAATGTCTAATTTCAGTCTTTTGTGTGTGCTATGATATTATATATTCTGTAAGAACACACTACTTTATAAATATAAATATGAAGTACTTGTAATGTTTGGTCAAATAAACTGCTTTAATCTAAAACTAGACAGTACAGTCATGAGTCTGGTTGACTCACCTTCAGCACCACATTAGCACAGAGGGTCGGGTTCAGGAGGACGGGGTTGAGGTGTTCTCCATCACTGATCTGAAGCTCAGTCTGAGTTCCATCTACAGACTGCAGGATGACTGAAGTCACCTCCACAGGAACAACCTCCAGCAACACCACAAACAGCCACATTAGTCAAGTTGTATTAATATTTAACCCAAACTTCCCGTATTCATCTCTCATTTACAGTCTGCTAGGTTACACTTTGTACATTGTTATGGACAGGAAAGCCAGGAACACCACCTGGCCCAGACTAAAATATCTCAACGGCAACATTTTGTACAGACATCCATAGGATGAGTCCTAATGATTGTGGTGATCCTTTCACTTTTCCACAATCATCCACCATCAGGTCAGCGATTTCACTAATTATATAAATATCTTAAAGATCTCCACATCTACTTGATGGATTGGCACCAAATATTGTCTGTATATTGTATGATATTCATGGTCTCCGGATGAATCTTACTGACTTTGGTAATTACCTGACTTTTAATCTAGTGCAGGGGTGGAGCCCTTGGACAAGAGACATACAGAAGAAGGACGCCCACATGTAATTTAATTTTTTCAAATGTGTCACATTTCAGAGCGTCGATTAGCTCAGTGGGTAGAGCATCCGCCCCATGTACGAAGGCTCAGCAGCAGCCCAGGGTTCAAATCTGACCTGCGGCCCTTTGCTGCATGTCATTCCCCATCAGTCTCTCCCCACATTCCTGTCACTCTTCAGCTGGCTCTATCAAAAAAAAAGGCCAAAAAAATATCTTAAAAAAAAAAAAAGTCACATTTTTAGCCTGGCCTATAATAACTTTTATATTTACTTTAATCAACTTTTATTTCACCTTATTAATCTATTTATATACTGGGTTATTAGCCTGTATGTGTTAATGATTGATAAAAAGTTCATGCATAATTATCATTGGTTAAAATGACAATAATTAAAAGAGCTGTGCATCTTTGGACATGTCCACTGATTCATCTAATTGGAGTGCAAATGCCTCCGCTGTTTGTAGTTTCTCAATTATCTGCACCCTCACAGTCACCATTATTTTGGTGAAAATTGTTAATTATTATGACAAAAATTGGCAAACCCCCTGCAGTACCTCTGCGGACCCCCTAGGGGTCATGGACCCATGGTTGAAGACCCCTGATCTAGTGCCATCATCAGGTCAATAATGTAATCTGTCCAATACTTTGGTTAATGACAAAAAAAAACCCCATTCACTCTAACTGTTCTTTTATGATAACGTGATAAATGAATCGAATATTTCCATCAGCCTCAGCTATTCTTTGTGTTTTTTGCAACTGTTAGCATGCTAACATGCTAAACAATGATTGTGAACATGGTGAAAATTAAAAATGATTATGTTAGCATTGCCATTGTTAAAATGCTGCTATAAGCATTTAGCTAGGAGCACTGCAGTGATTAAGTAAAGCCTCGTAGAGCTGCTAGCATGACTTGGTTTTCCTTTGTTACAGATATGTTGTTATTATGGGGTCATTAAAGGTCCAGTGTGTAGAATTTAGCTGCATCTAGTGGTCTAATCGCTGTATTGCAATCTCCTCACTTTCCCGAGTATAAAGAAGAAACAACACTTTAAAGCTCCTGTCTAGAGTCAGTATTTAATTTGTCTGTTCTGGGCTTCTGTAGAAACACGGTTTCAACATGGAGGACCCACTCCCACTGTAGATATAAAAGGAGAATTTTTAGAAGGAGAAAGTAACAAAAATAAAATGATTCTTATTTTCAGGTGATTATACGTGCATGAAAACGTAGTTCTGAATATTATATTCCATGTCTGCCTTATTCTAAAAATAAAGGTCCCAAATGTTACACACTGCACCTTTAAAGCATGGATTATTAAAAGATTACAGTAGTGTTTCTTGACATAAATAAGAGCAGACAGGATGTTCACTGTGATGGGTCACTAATCACAGTCACAGTTCCTGCCCGTTGATTTTCATACTATTCTAAAATGAACGAAAATCTATGAGAGGAAGGGAAAGCATGTTAAACAAATCTAAGACAATGCAAGAGTGGATTCACTAAAAAGTGCAGTGTGGTGTAATAACTTCCTTCTTCTTGAGAACGGACCATAAAGTTATGAGAAAATGTCATTTTCATGTCTTTGTGTTGCAGCATTTAACCTCAACCATGTGTGTGTGCTAACTTGTTGCGCTTGAAAGTCGCGAGGTGGCATGTTTTTTTTTGGGCAATAAGAATGTCAGTGTCTTGCTAAATTTCCCGTTTAGGAGGGAGCGTGATGGTATGTGACACTTTTAAAACGCACATTTGTGTAGCTCCCAATACAACCAGCAAACCCCAAAACCTCCTCCCAGCGGGGTTTCAAAGCATCAGCACTGAGCTCAGATGTGGAATCTACTGGGGACTAAAACAAAACGGGCTGTTTCAGTAGTGTGTATCTTTAAAGACATGAATCAGAAGATCATACAAATAATCCTTCACATGGAGAGACAGTGTGGCTATATGAAGGCATTATTTTGCATTGGGTGTGTTTCACAGTTTGTTATGAAGCTGTGCCATTTAACCTCAGATTCTATGAATCTAACATGATGATGGCAGTCTACAATGTACATACAATATACTGCAATTGTTGCTACGAGACCAAGTAAAAAACAGCATGGCCATCATTTTTATTACTGATTCATCTGCTGTGTTTTTTAAATTAATTGACGGATAAAAACACACACACGCAGTTACCACTGAGAGCTGAGTGTCACAGAGTGTCATCAGCAGGTTGGAATAAGTCCACTTGTGAACAGCATGAGACACTGACTTTTTTATGGTCAAGTTGACATATTCACATGATGTCAGAGCAGTCCAAAATAAATGATGTTTAGTTCTGAATCACACTAAACAAAGAAAAGCATCAAATATTCACATTCACACGCTGCAGGAACTTTGTTGTTAATTCATTTCCTGTCAAACCAATTCAAATGAACTGAATAATCATTTCAGAACAAGACAGAAAAAGAAGAAGGTATACTTACTGCTGCATCTTTATTCTTCCCCTGCAGAGTGAAAGAAAGATTCAGTTTAACATCTGTAAATGAATTCAATTTAAATCTTGTTGTTTCTCAGCACTTTCCAATACAAGAGCTCATTCATCTTGTGCAAATTAAACATCCATGTTACTTTGTTTTCTTATAAAAAAAATTCAAAACAAAAAAGTTAGAGCCACAAACACTTTCCAGCTGTCTGAAAAAATTAATAGTAAATATAAAATTTTGGAGCAGGGAGAGAAAACTGAAGCACTGAAGCAAATTCACAAAGGAAGGTTGACAAAAAGTCAATTACAACACTGAAAAGAGCACCTCAGCTATTCAGTACTGGACTAGCATAAAGCATGGGATTGGCAAAAGACTGTAAATTTGAGTGTCTCTTTAATCACAGTATATCTCCTGATGAGCAGTAAATATGAGGCAGAGTAAATGTGAGACTCACTGCAAAGAGCTGGATGTTGCTGTAGGTGTCCATGCTGAGGGCTGGCAGAGTGCTGCAGTCCTGCTCCAGGACCACGCGCCTGGAACACTGACTGCTCTGATCCTTCAGGAACGCTGCGGAGAAAAACAGGGAAAAAAACGAGTTTAAGCATGCTTTAAATGAGAAATGTATACAACGAAATAAGACAATTAAAAGGCTTACTTCCTGAAAGGTCAGCATATACAGTAACAAACTTCTTTTTGCAAGCTGTTTGCTTAACTGGAGCAATTAAAAAAATGATAGCATATAATGATGAAATAATATTGATATGATTAAATAAAAGCCTGAAGGGTTTCCTCCTTATGTTTCTGACGAAGAACAGAAGTGCGCCACTCTCCTGAAGGTCTGCTGTATAAGCCACATTTTAACTGTTTTAGATGAATCAGCCTTTCACCTTTATTTGAGTTGCACTTTGAACCATCTTTGTTGTACGCTTTATGTATTATGACAGCAGTCATGTGAGTGAGCAAAGTGTTGGAGGTTGAGAAAAGTCTGAACTACACTACAGTTTTGCATTCGGGGGTGTGATTTTGTTTTACTTTATTCATTCAGTGTGACATTTATATAGATATGAGAAGAGGGGCTAATTTGTTTTGTGCTAACCATTCAGCACTGCAACTCACTCACATATCAGATTTAAAGGTGCAGTGTGTAGGATTTAGTGACATCTTGCTGTGAGGTTGCAGATTGCAACCAACCAAATAACTGCCTCAAGCTCTCCTTCCAAGAAATGTAGGAAAAATGATGGGACCGCAACACTCGTGAAAGGCCAAATCTAAAGCCAGTGTATAAACTGCTGGGCTATGACAGAAACATGGCAGACTCCATAAGAGGACCCGTCTGTAGATATAAAAGTCTAATTCAAAAGTCACAAAAACAATGATTCTCATTTCAGGTGATTATACACTAATGAAAACATTGTTATGTATAATATATTCCATTTATGTCATATTCTGTAAACAGAGCCTCCTAAATCTGACACACTGGGCCTCTAAGAGTTGTTATCTCTGTAAGTGAACTTACCATAATCATTTTTGTGGCCATTTTTTGTTGATAATTTTTATGGACAGCTAGGGAGATGACACGCCACTTCTTAAGCCCGCCTACAAAGCTGTGATTGGTCCATTCTTTATTAGATAACAATGAGCACGACACCTACTTGGATTGCTGAACAAATCAAAAACGTGGGTGGTGATTCCGATAACTTGAACCAGGCTAGTACAGTTTTGGAATTATCTCAGCGCAGTATATGTTTGGACTTGAGGCATTAAAGGGATGCTGTGTAACTTCTTCCTCTTAGAAAGTTGAATTCAGAATAAATGAAACACACCTTTGCTTTGTGTAACTCACATCACTGAGTCAGTTTGCTGACTTAATGACTTTTCTCTACTTGTGCTGCTGTTACGCTATGTTTTAGCATCTATTATTAGCCACAGTGGCCACATATCTTAGTCTTAGTCCCACGTTAACGTGAGTAATAGTTACCTGCAGCACTGGTGTCCTTACAGTAAACAGTGACACCAGGAGCTGGCAGCCAGAACATCCCTCTCTGTCCACGGCCTCCAGCTGTCACCATCACATCCCCGTACTGAAAACATCATCCATCAGCACAGAATAAATGATCAATTTGAGACAAACAGAAAGAGGTGAATCCACACTCCTTCAAAACAGAGACTCACCTGGTATCCAGACACGCCTTGGAGCTCGGCACTCGACACCTGACCGCTGCTCTCCTCTGAGCCAAAAATAAAGCTGGTGAATTGTTTAAAGAGCGAGTCAAAGTTGCTGTCGGTCGGAAGAGCAGGTGAGGGGTGAGAAAATCCATCAGCACCTAGACAGAACAAACAGTCAGCAACAGACTTGGAGATGGACAAAGAGGTATCATTTGTGGCATGGCTGCATACTGATTGTGGTCTGTATCAGTATACAAGGAGGATCTCATACAATAATATTCTCTATATTAAGTCTACTCTGGCAATTGGAAAAATGACACCAGCTTTATCCTTTAAATTCAACATTAAGATTACGATGTGATAAATAAGATTTTCTTTACTCATATGTGATTTCTAGTCCAGATGAACACCATGAACGATGACTCACCGTTCTGTGACTGAATGCAGAAGACATCATAATAAGTCTCCTTCTGCACAGATGACTGTAGCTCTGAGTAGCCATCTATTGTAATCCCTAAAGAGTAGGACGCTACATCTCGGCTGCACAGCTGCTTGTTGCCACTGAAAGAAAACAAAGATAAACACCACAGATGAGCCTGTTCATATCCTACATGTACACAGAGGTAACTATACTGATACACAAGGAAACAGGAGGTCATTCATTGGATAGTTTGGGTTATTTGAGGTAGGGCTGAATGATGTAAATATTCATAGTCAGTGTGCTTCCTACAGTAGACGCTGGTTGGCATGCTCCCAGTTTAGAGAAACAGACAAAGTAGAAGCAGAGCTGTTGATGGGGGCAGAATCAAAACATATTAGCCACAAAAAACACAGACCTAATAACGTTTCATAGGAGCTGTCAGGCTAAATAAAAACAATACAACTTTTCCTGTTGAATTTAAAACGTCAACAGGAAAAGTTGAGGTTGACTGACCGTACAGTAACTGAACTCCAAAAAACGCGACAGTGCTGTGGGCATTAGAGTACAGGTAATTCTACTCCCACTCCATGTTTTCATCTGGCCTTGATTAGTGACGGGCCTTTGTTTGTCCATTATTTGAATCATGGCTTTTCAGAACTGACATGTTTACAGTTTTATACACTTTAATACAGAATCATAGACTTACTAACCATATATTTAATAAATTCTGGTCACGGCCACAGTTAGTGTGATGTTGCATTAGACTGTATTAAAGGTGTTATTCTGTCCCCTTCACGTGAACATGCATGAAGATGAAGCCAGCACATTAACTAAGACACCAGTTGGTAACCAGTGTCACATTAGAGTGAGTGAACTTTGTGTGTGTGTGTGTGTGTGTGTGTGTGTGCGTGTGTATTTCCAGTGTATAAAGATGGAGGGGAAGAATGACATGGAGCGCCTGGGTGTCTTTAAGGAGATGAGTTACATCTCTGTAGGTGACAAGTACATTCCACACACCAACCGTAAGTCCAACTTCTTTCTAATAAAATAAAGTCATGAATTTAAAACAAAGAATCAATTCATAAATATTTTATATTTATGTATAGTATATATATATATATATATGTGTGACTATAGAATAGTCTATAACCAGTTCTCTTATATTCTTTGTTACAATGTGCTTCCAAACTCTTCACTGTAAGGTCTGTAAATTGTCAGGTACAACTAGTACACTGTTATTGGACATGCTGCTGTTTAGTATATGAAATGTAATTTTCAATGGAAGATTGCTAACAGATAAACCTATCTGCATGGCTTCATACTAGTGGAAACTAAGTACAGTAAATAAGAGTAAATAAGTGCTTTTCAGAACTTCTGTTTCCTGCTTTCTTACAGTGTGACACCTGTACTGTGGAATTTTTTCTACTATGACCAGATTTTTGAATTGTATTACTTTTCCAGCACTACTTAATCGCAGCCACCGACAGCACGAGCCTTCTGATGGTTCTCCACCCTGAACTACAGCAACTGGAATCTTTAAGTCCAGAGACTTACCTGACAGAGTCCACTGAGCAGCCGGTGAACAGAGCCACCTCCTCCCTGCACTCTCTGTCACAGCAGCAGTTGATGTCACACACATCCTTGTGCTCGTCGCAGGGACACAACCTGTCAACTGACACACACACACACACACACACACACACACACACACACACACACACACACACACACAAATGCTCAGGTTAGAGGGACCTTCTCAATACAAAGCTTCTTTATTCACCTCTCTTAAACTTTCTCTATTTTATTGAGAAAATAGAAAGCGTACTCATCTAATTAGCGCTGTGTATAGTTTTATATCCATCCATTATCTGTTGGGCTGGGGCCTATCACAGGCAAGAGGCCGGCCAAGTCACGAGTTCATCACAGGGCACGTAGAGACAAACAACCATTCACACTCACATTCACACCTACAGACAGTCCACAATCACCAATTAACGTCCATGTCTGGAGAAGGCCGGAGTACCCGGAGAGGATCCACACAGACACGGGGAGAACATGCAAACTCCACACAAGGGGCCCCAGCCGAGGGTTGAACAAGGACCTTCTTGCCGTGAGACAACAGTGCTAACCACTGAACCACTGACTGAGCCACCTGTCGCTGACACTGGGCCAGAGCAGGGCACACCCTTACTCAATGTTTGCAATGTTCCCACATGCATAAATGATATATGTTATATATTAACTATATATAAGAAGCATGGGCGTGTATGATGTGTATGATGTGCACGCGTGTGCTTTAGTTTTCCTCAGTTAGATTTGAAATTACATGCAAACAAACAAAAACTCTATTTACAACATTAAAACACACACATTTAACGTCATACATGTCTTACTGTAATACATTTTACACTTTGATTTCGCTGACTGATATACTGCTATATGTTTGCCGCCAACACATACTGTATTTTCATCAGGAAAGATGAGACGTCATTTTGAAACTTACATTTTGAATTATGGAAGAGCGTTAACTCTACCATAAACGCTTCATAGAACAGAGTGTAGACCTCAGCTAACACATTAATATCACACTGAAATGAGAGAAGTAACAGTGTAGCGCGGTGTAACGACAGCTTACCGCTGGTGACAGGAGTGAGCAGTTGGCCGGAGACGGGCAGCGGGTCGGCGGGCAGCGTCGGTTGGACGGGCCGCTCTGTGCTGCTGTAGCTCGGTGCTGTCGGCGTTGTTGACTCAAACTCTGGAGGCTGTGTAGAATTGTCCGTAACGTTATATGTGACGTTCTGGTCACCATACACAGTCGTACTCAAGCTGTAGCTCGCTGTGTTTTCTTCGGCAGTGACGGCAGAAAACAAGAGAAACAAACTGAAGTTTAGAGCGGACCACAGCACAACGACGGCTGAGGCCGCCATCTCTGTTTAATCGTTGCTATGGCTCCTCTTCTTCTCCTGTTTTCCGTTAACAGGTTACTGCCTTTAATGAAACATTACCGCCTCCTGCTGTTCATGCAAGGAACTACCCCATCCCAGTCTGTTGGAGGATAGTGGCAGCAGATAACCTCGGTTATTTGACAAGGACAGACTGTCGGCCTCAGAAGCTCCTGCCACCAAAGCATCTTGTTTACAGTGTAAATGAAGAGCATCATTTTAAAATAAACTTATCTGGTTTTGTTGATGACAGAATTTCTAATTAAATTGATGGATAAATGATTTTTGAATTGTAATAGTTTAAGTTCCAACATAACTTGACAGATGTTCATGCATATTTCCTCTAACATAAGAGTTATGGATTATATTAAGTTGTGGATCATTTCATGCAGTTCCACTGACATCACCATATTTTAAAATGACATTTCCTGACTCACAAAACTAAAATATATATGAAATATGATAACAACTATTACATTCACTGATCCTTCTGAATTCATTAGGCCTACCTCAAAGTCATTGTAGACTGTAATAAAATTTTAAAAAAGCATCAAAAGTATGATATTTAAAGCTGCATTCATTTATTTCATGTTGTTCACACACAGGCGTTGGAGAATGTGCTGAAAGAGAAGAGAATGTGTTAGCAGTAATCTGTTAACAGATCCAGCAGACACACACAGAGTAACATCAGCATTCAATGGAGATGTGTCGCCTCCTTTTAGCAGCACTGGCTTTAGCTCAGATATATATTCTTTTTTATTCCTTTTCTGGAGTCACTTTGAGATTTTTAGTTAAACTGCGTTCCATGATTATCCACAAGATGGCGGCACAGGACAGAAGATACACAGGCATACTTCAGTTTACCGGAAACGTCATCCAGCTGCTAAAAACAACCAACAACTGCAGTTTAAAGACAGAAGAATGCAAATATAGTTTTATCATTTTAATGTATTTACTGTGAATGAATATTCTGTATTATACTGATGCAGTTTGCTGTTATTAGTGCACAGAGAACAGGATGGTTTTAGTCTGTTTGACAGATGTTTCAACCAAGAGAGACCAACAAGCAAAAACAGACTAACACAGTTAATGATAGTGATTAATAATACAGGATAACATGGAGAAAACCTCACGTTTTCACCTTTAATTATTGAGTGATGCTGAAGGCGAGGTGGCGTCACAAAGAAATGATGTTATAATGAAACAGACTGATTAAGTGATCAGGGAGTAACAATGAAGAAAGAGAGGAGCGCTCTGACTGGATAAAATCACTTGCAAATAGATGAAGTGGATAAGAGGAAGACTGTGGAGTAAAATGTGCGGATAAAAGGCTACGGGAGAATAATAGGTGTGTGTGTGTGAAGAGTGCTGAGGTGAGGTTCATGGTTGAACTTCCACTACAGCTTCATAAGTCACTCTGATTGGTCGGCTGATCCCATAAATAAATTACATTTCATGTGTGCCAACCCTACAAAGACCTTAAGATCTAAACTAATGCATCATAGTGAGTGTAGCTCGCCTGGTAAAACACAGGTGTCACATTCCAAATTGTAATCTATCAATCTATAACGTAAGGAAGTAGTGAAAAATTGGGATTCCAATTTCCCAGAGCCCAAAGGTTATGTGTTCCAACCATCAGTCCAAAACCAACAATTCTCTATGATATGAAACAGAAAAATGCAGAAAGTCCTCACAGTCGAGATTCTGGAACAAGAGAATGACACATCTTCACTTGATAATGACTTTTATTTGATTATGAAGATTCTGGCAAATATATTTCTATGAATGAACTAATTGACTTGGCTAATGAAGATACTGTTGGGATAACTTAGTTTTTAGACTGTAAATACCACCAGAGCAGGCGAGCTCAGGTTCTTGTGTGATGGCAGAATCTTCATCACACTGTGGTTTGCATTAATTATGTAAAACAGACCATCGCACCCAGTTGATAAAGACTGACCACTGTGAAACTATGAGCATGACACTCCATGAGCAGCGTGAACATTAAGGAAGCATTCATTTCATTATTTGGCCACAAGCTGAAAAAAACAACAAAGACACTACGAAGGTACAGAAGTTGACTTAGCAAACTTAGCAGACAGCTGCTTATTTACACACCCAACAGAAACAGAGCAACATTAGTATTCATTTGGAGTCATGTTTCTTCAGTTTGCTGGATGCAAGTAGCTGCTAAATGCTCCACTATGTTCACCAGTTAGTCTCTAACTGTGTGTGTTTGCTGCTGAGCAGGTCGCGTACAGTGGCTTTTTAGAGCTTTTTACTGAAAACAGCTGCTGCTGCTGCACGTTCATGGGAGCTGTGAGGCTAATGAAGACAATACAGTTATGACCCGTAAAACCAAAACAATGAGCTGAAAGCCTTTGAACTGCTCCATAGTGCTGAGGTGAACTGCAGAGTTGTTGATAATTCACTGCGGGCTCATTACTAAGATTGACCCAGTTCCTATCATGAATCACCCTGTCGCCTCACCCTCTCCTTCTGAGTGTGAAGAAGAAACTACAATGGCCATAAAACTTGAGAACTCAGTGTTTAGTTTGTCCATTCTGGGCTACTGTAGAAACATGGAGGACTCTGTGGAAGAGATATAAAAGTCTCATTGCAAGGTAATAAAAACATAATGATTCTTATTATCAGGTGATTATACGCTAATAAAAACAGAGTTATGAATATTAGATTCCATTTCTGCAATACTTTGTAAATAGAGCACCCTAAATTTGACACACTGGACCTTTAAAGTCTGTGTAAAGTAAGAATAAATATGTGTTCTGAGTTTGTCAGACCAAAGAAGAAGAAAGTCTTTTCACATGTTTTCAGCAACTATTTTCCAACATATTTAATGTATTTTGAAAGAAATCTCAGAATTGCCTTTACATGGACTTTAAAGTTCACAGAGAAATCAAGGTGTGTCTGACTAATGAGACAAGCTCACTGTTTTCATCACTCAGTAGAGCCTTTCCAGCATTCACCAGAGTGGTATATACTTCTGACAATGTTTTTGAACATTAAAATCCAGGTACACAGCTCACCAAACCTGTTCTCTATTTCATAGGGCTGTAACACACACACACACACACACACACACACACACACACACACACACACACACACCTGATTCCACTCTGCGTCTTTGACCTCTGGCCCCCTCCTGCCTCTCTCTCACATGTCCTGTAAAAGTTAAACATGCTTATTTATTACATGTATGTCTCTGAATGGGCTTCTGTTCTGTTACAATTCTCTCTCTCTCTCTCTCTTAATTAATTCCCAGTGGTCATTAAGGTGCCGTGGGTCGGACCACTGATGAATATATTCAATCGGAGTCTTTGTGGGTAATATCCAACTATCAGGGGGAGGCACGCCAGCACTGTGGATGCTAATGGCAGAGGTGTGTGCGTGAGAGAGTGTGTTCTTCCTGCAGAGTGTTTGTGTGCATTCTTACATGGTGCATGTGTGTGAGTGCTGGGGCATGGACATTGAACGATGAACACACAGGTTATCACAAGGTCACAACCTCACTTGCATCGCGCGTGTGTGTGTGTGTGTGTGTGTGTGTGAGAGAGAGAGAGGGACTGTGTGTGTGAGTGTGGTTGGGTGGCAGGGAGAGGAAGGAAGTCTAATTAGAGCATTAATTAAGAAGCACACGGTTTATTGAATAAATCCTGTGGTCATTAACAGAACTCACAGCAGCCAACCTCCTCCTCTCTGTGTTGCTACGGAAAGCCAAGTGGACCATAAACACCTCAGAAACGTCTGCTCTGATGTCACTGTGGCAATGCTGACCAGGTACATGCTCAGTGTTACTGGAAGACTTCCAGCCGGTTCCTACTGTGACACAATTCAATCTCTAATCAGAGTTTCTGGGAAACATGTTTCTGGGGTTTATTTTCCATATTCTAAGAAATTATGAACTTTTTAACATTTTAACAAGGCTAACTTTTTTATGTTTCATAGCACCGATTATCATGTCCATCAACATTCATCACACTTTACCAACTCCCCAGTGGGCATCAGTCTCTATTGTGGGATCATGGGATGTAAATTGGCCCAAAAAGACTTTTCCCGTACACGATCATTAGAAAAGGAAAGGCTGTAAACAGCCTTTGTATTATTAGAATTTCATCTATTTAGTCCAATAAAACGGGATCAACTTTGACAACTTGTCTGTCTTGTCTTGTATTTTAATGAACTTTTAATGTATGTACTGTTGCTCTTCTTTAACCACTAACCAGCTGATCACACAAATACATCTATTGAACTCTCAGTCTTATATTTAACCCCTTCACTCACGTTGATTTAGTCATTGCACATAATTACTCAGTTATCTGTTTGGTTATTTCTCTCTTGACAGTTTGACAGACTGTGTGGCCGCTTAACTGAAAACACTGACAGTTAAACACACTGAGCAGCCTCGTCACTGAAGCTAACCTTTGTGATAACCTTCTCTTCACTTGCCTTCACACCAAGATAGTTCAGGGGACTTGGTTCAATTGGGCGGGGAATGCCGAAAAATTTCACACCCTCATTTGGTTTGGTTCACTTTGACACTGCACTTTTGAAAGCCGACCAAACGTCATGTTACAATAGTTGCTCATTTGGTGGCGGTGTTGCCCAAAACAAGAACTGACTAGGAAGAAAAAAAGCATGATGAAGAAGAAAACCCGGCTCATCGATTGGCTTTCTGATGTTTGGTTCGCTGGATAGTCCGTTTGCTTTCCCACTGTAAGCGAACCGCACCAGAGTTCACTTGCAAGCGGACTGAGACCCACATTTTCAGGCGGACCAGAGTTCGCTTGTTTGGTCCACACCAGAGTTTGGATGAGCTTTCACACCTGCCCAAACAAACCGGACTATCCGAGGAAACAAACTCTGGTCTGTTTAAAGCGGACCAAACAACGCTGGTGTGAAAGCACCCTGAGACACTGGATGGCGGGGTCCAGCCATACCGCTATCCACTTTAGTCCCTGATTATGTATACATAAAAACTTAAGGAGAGAAGTTAATCATTAGTGTTAAGGAGCACCTTAAGGATCAAAGTTGTTTTGTTGCCAAATGCTAAAAGAAAATGCTCAGAATTTACTTCAGCCTGATGTACTGTAGCTGTAGCAATGGTGTAAGCATCTATAACCAAGCAGTATGCCACACTTTGCTTGATGCAATGAAAAACTGGTAGGTTACAGCACAAGTCACTGGAAATAATGGGATTTAAATGAAACTGATGAGCATAACATGAAACTGCAACATAGTTCAAATGTCCTGGAAACTTCTGGGTTTCTACTTTCAAATGAGAATTTATAGTGTGGAATGTATTGACTGAAGTCAGAGTGTTTTTGCAGCCAGTATGCTGAGAAACTGCAGCTTTAAATTTTTGTGCACTAGCTTTAAGTTTTAGCTGCGGTGATTGTTGCTTGACAGCTGCACCATTAACCACTGGTCACCGAATGATAAAAACTGACTCGCTCATGCAGCGTGCCCTTCACTGTGCTTTGTACCACGTTCCACCACTTCACAGGAAAACAGTGTCCTTAGCTGTAAATCTGCTGTAATTCTTGTGATGTTGTCTCACATCAGCCTGCCCTCAACCAGCTGTAACTCACTATACAAAGCATGTATGTGTGTGTTTGTAGTGTATCATGTCCCAGTGCTACAGAGCACCACCTCTGCTCCTCTAATCCTCTCAGCCTATCCCTCTCTCTGTCTCTGCCTCCATCTATCTGTCCACTTATCTGTCCATCTCTCATCAGGTCATCGTCTCTACTGTTTCTGCCTTCAAACATCATCAACCCTGCCTCTCTGCTGATACCAGTGTCCTTCACGAGCACGCATGCACACATCAGAAATAGTTTGCAGAAACCTTGTTCTGTATCAGAATTGAGAATGTACTTTGATACATGTAGTGTCCCCAACTAAAAATCAATTATAATAAATATAAATTAAAGTAAGGGTAAGAGTAAATCCTCACTGGCTCATGTGTAGTCTCCTGAATCGCCGTCACATGAACAGCAACATTCTTCTGCACAGATTGTAAATCAAACAAAGAAAAAATATGAAAATATTAATATCATCTGGACATCTTGTCTGTATCTTCTGTCTCTCTACATTCTGTGGTCTTCCTCTGCCTGTTTCTGTCTGTCAGTCTGTCATCTCTCTGCTCTGATAACATCATGTTATCTCTTCTACAAATTAAAAAAAAAAAAAAAAAACAGCCTCATGCCCTTCACTGACACATACCTGCTCTGTGTCTTTGTTGAGTGTGTGTATGTGTGTGTGTAGGTCACAGTGTTTTGCCATTGTCTTGTAATAAAGGTCAGTGGGGGGGTTGTTAATCAAAGTCAAAGTGCCAGGGTTTGGTTTACATGGAAACAATGCATTTATCTTTTCCAACAGGATGTATGCAAACACACTTTGATAGTCGTGCATCTGAGGTTTAGAACAGTTTCTGCCAGCGGTACAGTCTTTTCAGTATAAAATGCTCTCCCAGCAAGAAAACTCATAACACAAAGAGAGAATGTAGTATTTAAAAAAAGACTTTTCAGCTAGCATCATCATCAGATCCAAACCTAAACTAAACTAAACTAAACTAAACTAAACTAAACCTAAATCCTAAACCAATTGCATTTCCATCAGGCTCAGCTGTACTTTGTGTGCTAGCATGCTAACATGCTAAAAAAAGATGGTGAATATGGTAAACATTATACCTGCTAAACATCTGCATGTCAGCATTGTCAATGTGACCACCACTGGCACTACTTAGCATGGCTGTAGACTCTTAGTCTTGTGCCGCCATCTAAAGGGTGTGTTGGGCCTTTAACTTTAAGCCTTAATATAATTTGAACAGGTGAGTTGTATAAAAATTCACCCTCAGTACAGTTGTCATGAACGGGTAAATTAGCTATAGAGACCAAAACTGTTTTTTGTACCAGGCTGTAAACATGTTTATTTCTGCTGTGAAGTTGGACATTTTAACATGGGGACTTATGGAGACTGACTCACTTCTGGAGCCAGCCTCAAGTGGACGTTTGAGGAACTGCAGTTTTTGGCACTTCTGTCTTGGCTTAGAGAAGGTTTAAATCTGGCGGCAACCAAGCCCAGTTGCCCCTGATTTAACCCTTCTCTAAGAAAGATGACCCAGAGGACTGAGAACCTTTGTAACGGCTTTTACAGCCACTGAGGTTCTTGCTTGGTTTCAGCATTAAAACTTGGCATGTAGAGACTTTAGTAATGTGTAAATCTGTAGCGCTGTCCAATCAAAAATAATCCACTGTATGTATGATGAGGAAGTCACCGTAACCTTACAAGCTATAATGTAAGTGCGACAATAAGATTTGAATTTACTACAAGGAGAGCGACAGACCATTGCCGTTGTCATTGTTCTCACAAAGTTTACATTGCAAGAACTAATGAACCAATTAACGGAGTGACCAGCCCGGCATCAAGTTATCCTGAACAGATATCTGCCAAAAATCTTTATGTTGAAACAAACTTGGATTAAAACACACACACTAGTGGAATCCTTTCAAACTGTCTGTTTAGAATCAATTGAGGTTAAGGGTGGCCCATAGGCAATTTGTGTTGTATTGATCAGTTCAATAAATACATGATCTGTCAAACAGCGTGATATCCATCAAATCAGAGGTGGACAGCATTTACTGGTCCACGTCCTCTTTCTGATATCTGGACAATATTTGCTCTATATACATAATACATTATAGGACGTTATAAACAGTTTATGAAATGTCTACATACTGCTTATAAATAGGGGGTTAGAGTAAAATGTATCTAACTTTAATATAAATACAGTAGATGAGCAGACATTCATATCATATTCGCTCTATCAAATACGAATTGTCCATCACAACAAAGACCTTGGCTTTGCCAGATTTCCATCCAGTTATTACTGGTTATTACTGCCAATGAAAATAGAAAAACCCAACCACTGATTTATCCCCAGCGTCTGTGTGTGCAGAGCTCAGCTCATTTCAATCACAAATGGCAGCATCTTGATTTACACCGGCCACTGTTTTAATGGAGCTAGCCACGGCCAAATTTAAACTAGCCCGATTAATCAACTAAACATTCAATATTTCCCATTCAGCAGGCGAGCGGCGAGCACGCACGGCTTCTCAATATGAATTTTCCGGGAGATTTCTCTATTGATCGACAGACAGATGATTTGTGAGATACATTGTGTGGAGATCAATAGACGGCCAGTCAATAGCTCATAGGGAGAAATGAACTGTGGTGACGTTAAGGCCACAAAGTCAAGTCTGCATGTAGTCTCGCGTAGTACATGAGAAAAGGAAGACGGACGTACTGTTTCCAGCCGGACCCGGGACTCGAACAGCAGCATTTCAGCCACAGTCCTCTAAAACTGTAGGACTATAAGCAGCCAATGAGGTTTAATAAAGTAGAGAAGTACAGAGCCTGAGGAGACAGCAGGGTGGCCAGTGACTTTTATAGCAATCAGAGCCATGTTTCTCTCTTACACACACACACACACACACACACACACACACACACTGCTATTTTACTGGAGTTCCACTTTGCTGCTCTGCTCTGTGGGGAGACCTCTGTCTTTGGGGGGACTGCTGTGTGTGTGTGTATGTATGTTATACCATATATGTGTTTCTCTTTGTTGGTGTGTGTTCAGTGTTTCAAGCCACTAGGTTTGGCTTAACTGGTGTATGTGCGTGTGTGTATGTGTGAGTGTGTGAAAGAACGGCGAGGTTAGAGCAGTGTCAAAGCCAAGCGGATGATGAATGGCATTAGTTTAGTCTGTCATTACAGACTGGTGTTTTATGTAGGGGTCAACTCTAATGGAGGAGAGGAGAGGACAGGAGGAGAGGAGAGGAGAGGAGAGGAGAGGAGAGGAGATTTTTTGAACCAACAATGGATCCAAGTTTAACTACAACACTGAACTCAAATTAAATCTTTAACTAAAAGTCTGAAGCTCTTGGTTCTGCACTGCACAGGATTAATGGGTGGAACATTCAGCTGGTTTTAGAGACTTACCAGTGGTGAAGCTAAGTAGTGATGTCCTCATGATGGCACTACAGAAAAGGACTGGATTGCATTATTTGCAAAAGTCTTAGTAACTACTAGCTAGTTGTCAGCCATAGGTTTATAGAGCTGTTGAGATTATTTATGCATAACTTTAAGCCTTAATATCATTTGAACAGTGAGTTATATAAAAATTCACCCTCAGTACAGTTGTCATGAACGGGGAAATTAGCTATAGAGACCAAAACTGTTTTTTGTACAAGGCTGTAAACATGTTTATTTCTGCTGTGAAGTTGGACATTTGAACATGGGGACTTATGGAGGCTGTAACCAGTCTCAAGTGGCCGTTTGAACTGCAGTTTTTGGCACTTCAGTGTTGTATTCATTTTTAAGCCAAGAAAGGTTCTGTTTGACGTCACCTAAAAAAAAAAGTTTTTGGTATCGTGTAACTCTGTAAAACAGGAAACATCTGTAGCACTGTCCAATGAAAAGCAATCAACAGGAAGTCACTGTAGCATTACAAACTGTAACTGCCAAAAATAACATTTTTAAGGGTAATACAGTATTAAACTTAACTGCCAATACTTTTTAAATTCATGTATTACTTTGTTATATTTTTATATGCACACACTTCTGGGACGAATGTGAAATACTATATACTAAAACTATTAATTAATTTATTAAATAGTGTTTATTATTTAGTATAAATAGTTTAATTGTTATGCTAATGACAACATAAGCATAATTGGTTTGGAAGAACTTAACTGGCCTGCATAGGCCCACCATAATCTCCACCCTATCCAAGACCTTTGTTCAGACCATTTCAGCCAAGAGTGAGTGGAGGTGGTTATAGCAGCATATTAAATGGTTGTTATGGTTATGGATGCATTGTGGATGAATACATGTCATTTTGTTCTGATGGTAACACAAGATGATTGAATGATGTAGTGCCCCAAATGGAAGCAGTCATAATGAGCATTGCAAAATTGAATTGAACAAAGAGCCCATTAGATGTTGACAATTCCAGTGTAAAGGACGTTTAGTCTTGCAGCGCTTAAGAACAGGTCACTAAGAAAATGAGGAATAATGTGAATATTCACCTCAAATGTCATGACATTTCAGCCACTTAACTGAGGGTCAGGGTTAGAACAACATCGCCAACATCATGAATCTTCAATGCCTGTAGTGGATCAACTTAGACAATCACGTAAAAGAAGGTATTTTTTTTTTTTGTAACACACTAGGCATGCAGACTCCGTGTGCTGTAGATCATGGTTGGTCATGAACAGCTGTGAGAGAGAGAACAGAGGATGAGACCATCGAGGGAGAGACAAGTCAGAGAGGAGAAGAGGTAAGAGGGATGGAGATGGAGGAAAGAGTTGAGGAGAGAAAGGGCGAGAGAGAGTGGTTAAAGGACATACTCCCTGTGGTCACTTTGGGTGATGGGGCATGATTGACCCCAACCCCACACACACACACACACACACACACACACACACACGTCCTGTCAGAGGGTTGGCAAGGCGCTGCTGAGACAGGCAGGATGTTTCAGTAATCTCCACCAATCAGATTCCTGCTAGTCTGTGTAATAAAGAGAGAGAGAGAGAGAGAGAGAGAGAGAGAGAGGATTTGCTCTAGTTGTTTTAAATTACAGCCTGCACTCTCTAGGTGAATAACCCCTCACCTACACACTTTATTCGCTGTCACACACACACACACCATCACCAACGGCCAATGAGCGCTATATTAGCCACCTTGAAAAGGGGACACACACAAGCGACCAGACGCTCAGCCCAGCCTTGGGCTCTGTGAGACAGAAACATGGAGGACAGCAGGGTCCTGCTGGCTGACCAACCTTGTTATTAAGTCAGGGCAGCCAAACACAAGCTAACAGCAACATGAATTAAAGTGGCCCCACAGCAGCAGGGCTGGCTGTTTCACTCCAGGCCACACCAGGTGACACCTTGATGTGTTCTAACCCTGACACAGGTGAACAACAAATAGTTATTTCCAGCAGCACTCTGGGGGGACGCAGGGTTACATACATGCATGAGACCCGGGACCTGCCACTGCAGCTTTCATTACCACAGAGGTGCTGGGTCTGCCTCAGAGGCCCCTCACAAGCAGCTGTTGATTTGTCAGCAACCAGTCTGGAAACTGGTGAGACGCCGTCTCTCAGGAAAGACAGTAAATGACACAGTGATGACCTAATACAAATTAAGTAATTAAAACTAAGCTATAGGAATTGCTGTTAATTTAAACACAGCCTAACTTAAGCTAAAGTGGATATAGTATGTACTCCAGTTCAGTTCCTCCACTGAAAACACCCAAAAAACAATATTTAAGCTCCTTTGTGACTGGATTTGTGTCTCTTGGGGAGGTGTGGTGTTTACCTGCACCGGCCTGTGATTTTAATCCTGTCCAGAGGACATGGATGAGTCATTTTTTTACCCTTATCTCAGTGATAATTGCATCCACAGGTTTTTTGTTGTTCTCATCCATGGGAAGAGCTGCGTGTCCTGCTGTGAATTGACGTTTACTTGCATGCTAACACCAACAAAAAAAGCCTATTTAGGAACCAATAACAAATGACAGAATAACATCCTGTAATTCGCAGTGGTTGAAATAATTTGTGAAACAATGAGTTAGATGACAGAGGAGCCTCCTCGTGTGTTAATCCTGTCTGAATTTAAACTGCAGTTAAACAAATTCCAGAAAATGCCTTCCTAATGAGTTATAAATACTCCATAGCTCCATAGCTTGCTATTCATTTGACCTTTCTTAACCCAATGCTAGATTGTTAAAAGTCAAATTTAGATATTAAAGCTGAACAAATGAATATTTTTATATCCACATTGGGTCAAATGATAATGTAATTTGTGATGTGTAATGTTATGTTGCTTTCACACCAGGATAGTTCAGGGGACTCGGTTCGATTAGGCGGGGAATGGTGAAAAATTTCACACCCTCATTTGGTTTGGTTCACTTTCACACTGCACTTTTGAAAGCGGACCAAACCGCCTGGACAACGTCATGCAGTTACAACAGCTGCTCGTTTGGGGGCGGTATTGCCCAAAACCAGCACTGACTATGAAGAAAAAAAGCACCAGGAAGAAGAAAACCCAGCTCATCGATTGGCTTTCTAATCTTTGGTTGGCTGGATAGTCCGTTTGCTTTCCCACTGTAAGTGAACCACACCAGAGTTCACTTGCAAGTGGACAGAGACCCACGTTTTCAGGCGGACCAGAGTTTGCTTGTTTGGTCCGCACCAGAGTTTGGATGAGCTTTTACACCTCCCCAAACGAACCGGACTATCCGAGGAAACAAACTCTTATCTGTTTAAAGAGGACCAAAGAGTGCTGGTGTGAAAGCACCCTTAAAGGGATTCTGCAGTCCCCCTAAGAACTAAAGGGCATTTTTGTTTCTTCTAGCTCATTGTTTTGGTTTTACAACCCTCTAGACCCGTTTCAGCAAACAGTCTGTGTTACTGAGGCCTTCTGTTTTAAGTGTTTTCATTTTACAAGTGAAGAGTGTTATGTATTGAAAAAAAACTCCTCAAAGTAAGATGTTTTTACGATTTAAATTAACACTGAAATGTTTAAAAGAATCCAAATGAAAGTTGGTAACACGACAAAAGCATTCAACAACTAAAGATCTAGATATTTTTCTAAGACGTTGGTGGAGACCAAAACAGAGGAATTTAAATTAGGGCTGTCAAGTGAATCAAAAACTGTATGTAATTAATTATAGGCTGTGTGATTAATTAATCTAAATGAATTGCATTAATCGCATCAATCGAAATTAACGCGTTAATTTGACAGCCCTAATTTAAATAAATACACAAACACAATAGCCAAAAAAACTTTATGTTGTCACACCTTTAAAATATTGCTTTGACCATGTCTTTTCACTTTTTGTTTGCACAGGTTAGTTCAGGTAATACACTTCAAATGCATTGTTGCCTGACCTGAAGCGTAGACCTCCAATATGGCTGCCACAGGGTGTGTCATCTGAAAGTCTTCCATATTAGCCCCACATATTGTCTAGCCCTGGTGAATGTGGGGTTTTTGGATGGGAGGTGTGTGTCGGTGTGTGTCCAGGGTGCTCTGCGGGTCAGTGTAATGCTGTGGGTTCAAGCGCAGCCCTCAGCCCTCAGCTGGATGTCATCCCCACTCTGCCTGGCGGGCTTCAGCACAGCTAACCTCTGCCTGCGGTGGGGCTACAGGGTCAATATGGTGTTTTACCAACAGGAAAGTGATTCTCCGCAGCTGTCAACATCTATCAACCTCAATCACACGCACACACACGCAAACACACACAGGTCAGCCACTCAGCCGTACGCCCACACCCGCGAAAACACAGACACACTGGGGTCAGCCACTCATAAAGCCGTAAACAACAGAAAATGGTATGTGGCTGAAAAAGTGTCAGCTCAATTGGATTCTGCAAACACTGCTCTGTTTTTCCACAGCTCCTTTATTTTCTCTGTCCATGTTGATATGTCTTCTATCTTCTCGGCTTGCCTAGAGGTTTTTACTCCATCTAAAGGCTATCTGAGTGGCTGATGCTTATGGCTCTGTATTTTTCCCCTTTTACTCACCAGTTGGCTACCTCAGACTATAGCACCATTTTCTGTCTTATCTGTGCTGAGGATGTGAACGCTCCGGTCAGGGCAAAATTGCCAGAGCATTCTCAATTATTTCTTAATGGGCTGGATAGTTATCGCCACAGATTTTAGATCTGCTCCTGTAAGTAAAGCAATTAGGAGTATACATGCTTAGAAATGCTGATATTAATAATAAATCACTCATTTTTACACGTTTTCTTTTCCTATTAAAGTTAACTAATTTATTTTAAACCAAAAGCCCTGTAAGCAGCTCCAAACAACACACTGACAAAAAGATTTATCTATTTTTTTCTAAGGTTTATTGAGAGAATTTTCATTATTGAATCAAATGTAACTATATATATATATATATATATATATATATATATATATATATATATATATATATATATATATATATATATATATATATATAGTTACATATATATATATATATTATAAGTTTAGACCAGGAACTACATAATATTTTGCACCTTGCCTGTAATGTTAGTGATGGTTAATAGGGATATGTAAGAGTGAGGCGAGGTGTTACCAAGCTAAACAGAAGAATCTGTCTCCATGCTCCTCTGGCCTCAATAGATTTAATACAGTAAGAATCCAGTCAATAGTTAACGCAAAGAGTAACCAGTGTTACACTTGTCCTAGTAGTTAGTGTTATTGTTGCATTAGTACTGAAGTTGTGAAGTTAATTGAGAGTGATTTTAAAATCAAAGGATTCATCATCTCCCAGTGCGGCCAGAAAATATTTGCAATCTGTTTCTTATGTACAAGTGGCCATGATGTGGTACTTTACTGTTCTATGGTTTGACTGGTCAGTCCACCATATTGGTTTAGACTAAAACGTTTTTTTTAAAAGCTACTGGATGGATTACCATGAAATTTGTGAATTCATAAGACATTTATCTTCAGAGAATGAATCATCATGACATCATCATCGTGATCCTCTGACTTTTCTTAGAAAGTCAAAGTTTTTATCCTGTGAAACATCCACTGGAAAATCATGGAATCCCCCCTTTGGCTTGGTAGTGAGTTACTGCCCCAAACAAAGGAGTTCAAGTATGTTGGAGTCTTGTTCATGAGTGGGGAAAAGTGGGAAAATTGAGTGTGAGATGGCCTGGCGAGTTGGTGCGGCATCTGTAGTACTAAGGACGCTGTACCGGACCATTGTGGTCCAGAGGGAGCTGAACTGGAAGGCAAAGCTCTTGATTTTCCTGTCCATCTATGTTCCAACTCTCACCTATGGTCATGAGGTAGCCGGGCTCAGCCTTAGAGATGGGTTAAGGAGCTCGGACATACGAACAGAGCTCAGAGTACAGCTGCTGCTCCTTTGTGTCGAAAGGAGCCAGCTGAGGTGGTTAGGGCATCTGATTGGGATGCCTCCTGGGTGCTTGCCTTTGGAGGTGTTTCGGGCACATCCAACTTGTAGTAGACCTTCGGGGCAGACCCAGAACCCGCTGGAGGGACTATATAGCACATCTATAGCCTGGGAAGGCCAGGATTCCCCAGGAGGAGCTGGAATATGTTGGATGTAGTTGTTGTGTGCTGGAATGTGGCTGGAAAGAGGGACATCTGCTAAACCTGCTGCCACCATGACCCAACCCCGGATAAGAAGAAGAAAATGGATGGATGGATGGATGGATGGACATCCACCGGATATACTGACATGGTGATCCCATAATCTACCAATGAAAAAAAAAACAATTTGTTTAGTTTTTCATCTGTAGAAATATGTGTTTGTTGTTGTAGTACTCATTTTGGCCACATGAGGCTCTTGACTTCTTCATGTCAGAGGTGCCAGTTTCACTACAGAAGTGTGGTAAAATAAAACCACTTGTCTTTCGGGACTTCCGTATGTAGCACCATCATCAGGTCAAATTTTCACACATTCAGCCTCAGCTTGTGTTTAATGCTAATTATCAAATGTTAGCATGCTAAGTTCAGCCTCTAGCTGGCATGCCTTGGTAATAGTTTTTGGACAACATTAGAACTGTTTGGCACAGAGCTATAAAATCTTTGGGCTTGGATCAGTCATTGTTGATTTTGGTCTTTTCATGGAATCTGTTGACAATAAGTAAAATGAATATTAAAATAATATTTCCAGTCATCATCTGTCAGCATTGTTGCCGAATGGACTGAACATGAAGTGATATGAGCTATAACAGCAGATCATTGTAATAAATGAGTGTGTGCATATTTATATATGCTGCTTATGTGAATGAGAATCAATCACACGTCTCCCGCTCAAAGTTTTTCAGTGCATTTGAACTTTGAGTGCAGTGTGCATTCTACGCTAACATTATTATTATGAGATATGTATTACAGGTCTCTCACCGCTCACTATATTCTCTCTTATCAGGAGTGTTTGTGTGACATATGGATCTTATTGGCACTGTATAAACTGTATTCACAGGATTGGTTTGAGGGTTAGATCTGTGTTGTCTAATGGGATGAATTGTACTGTGTGTGCGTGTGTGTGTGTGTGTGTACACTGTGATTTAGATGTGCAGCCCTATATTCTCTCTGCCATCTTCATTGTTTTATCTCCCACACACACATACACAGACCTGACAGGCCTATCCAGGCTAATAGATAGTATTTTAAATCATATTACCTCTATTACAAACTGTTTTATTGTCCTAGCACATCTGTCAACCCACTGAGTGGCTATGATGTGCGTGCGTGTGTGTGTGTTGGTGTGTGTGTGAGACGTCCAGAAACCAAGCTTTCTCCTCTCCACTGATGGTATCTGTTTAGGGGGAATTGAAGCCAGGCTGGAAGGGAGAATGTTGGTGTTGGAGTTAAAAGATTGAGCCGTAGGACATAGATCAGAGAGAGGAAAGAAAGGGACAAAGACACACGGACATAGAGAGAAAGATGTAAGGAAGGAAGAGAACAAGGGATGTCTGGACAAAGAATAACATATAAACTGGGGGTATAATCAGTGGTCCTGACCCCACTTTGTCAGCATTGTGTGTGTGTGAGAGAGAGATAATGAGAGAGAATGATAGCATGCTTGGCACATCTGAATCTAACATCTAGTAAAGGTTAGAGGTGGATAAGTGTGGATGAGCAGATATCTGTGAGGCTGTAAAGAAAATGTCAGTGAACTTAACTGGTCACTTGACCCAAATCACAGGAAACATATTTGTTGTGAGCAGTATGTGGTGGAAATGATAGAGACATATACAGTATATCAAAAGATGGAAAAATAAAACACCACTAGAGCCAAGTGAAAAAAATAAGCTCTTTCTTAAATAAAACTTTAACACTGATCTCCAGTCGAGCCCTGACTGACCCCCTCGCCATTTCCCACTCTCTGTGTATTTCATAGATTCGTTTTCAGTAGCTTAATTAAGCTAAATATTATTTGGTAAAATGCTAATAGGCTAAACTGAAATAATTCAGGTCTAAAACAAATCTTAACTCAAGGTGTTAATTAAAGGTCCAGTGTGTCAGAATGAGACTTTCATATCTACAGATGCAGTGGGTACTCTTCCACAGACCATCATGTTTCTACAGAAGTCTGCATGAAGACTGTATAATCGTGGCTGATTGTGCTGCAGGTCGCAATCCTAGAACTGTGTCTGTGATGTTCCCACCAGTGTTTGTGGGTTTGTCCCACTTCTGTTGTTGTAGTCCTTGTGTTTCTTGCACTCACACTGCTTAAATTTTGTTCTCTTTGACCTACACCGTCTGGCTGTGTAAGTAATTCCTACAGTAGACGATCTGCCTGCACCTCGACATTAGACCAGCTGATCCACTGATCCAAAAAAGACAAAACTGAACTGCTGAGGCTGATATTCAAACATTTTTGTTTTGCTATTAAATATCTGAAGATGTTATCTGAGCTTGGCTAAAGTGGACTGACCAATGCCCCGTTACAAACAACACTACAAGTTAGTCGGTGCACCTCTGAGCTCATAGTGGCTCAGCCACATTAATGGTAGACACCTTTCAAGAATAATGGAGCTGGAGGTTCAGCCCATGTTAAAAGTTCCCTGCAGGCTGCAACTGATGGACAAAACATTTACAATGTGTGTCAATAATCTATGTTAAATTGGAAATGAAAGAACTTCATTTATAATAACAGTAATAGTGTTTCTGATTTAACTAAATGCGTCGGTGCATGCTGTAATTGTACATTTATTTTAATAAATACAATGATAATGGCTGTGGATCCTCACAGTAAGATTACATTGATCATTCCCTTTAATATTCCAAAAATCCAAATATTGTCCATTTATAAATGGTTTAATAATGGTTAATGATTTAACAATGTTGTTATTCATTTAAATAAATCACTAATAATAATAACAATAAATAATATTTGGCCAAAGCAAATCTTTTCTCAAGCTTCATTTTCTAGATTTTTTCTTGAGCGCTCAGGTCACTAAGTGGACTGTCACTGTCACTCAAACATCGCTAACTCTTCATAGACGATAAAGTTATGTTCAGTATTTCTAATAATAACGTGAGGTTATGACAGGTCCCTCTCACCTGTGTTCTGACACATGCTCTGTCTGTTTATGAGGCTCTGCACTGTTTGAACGTATCATGGGACAAAACATCATTTTGAATAATTTATTAACATTCACTGGTGAACTAAGCAGGTTATGCATGAATGATTCTTCATGTTCAACAAAACAACACAAAGAACAAAGAGCCACAAGGCCAGAGTGGTGTTTGTCAATCAAACTCATTCCTGAACATTATGAAGAGTATCTGTGTGTGTGTGTTGTTCTGGTAACGGGCAGCAAGGTCACAGCAGATAACAGAAGTGCACGTGTGTATGTGTGTGTTACAGTGTGTTAGAGGTTACTGGGTAGAGCATTGATTTAACCAGTGCATCCAGCACATATGACTGGGAACGGCCCCGCAACATGGAGATGGAGAATGCATCAGTGTGTTGATGCATAAAGCTACCATGCAGAACACACTCTGATGGGACATACACAGACACACACACGCATACACACACTCACATGCTCTGATACACACATTCACGTTTGGCTCACTTCATCCAGAACGTTCTCTGATGGCTTTATCATTCTCCCTGCTCCCATACACCCTGCTGATCACTGTGTGTGTGTGAATGTGTGTGAGAGTGAGTGTGTGAGTAATATAGAATAATATTCATGGGGAATATTCAGATTTATAGTTGGGTTATTAATTGCGGTGGCGCTTTAAGTTATTCCTATTTTATGGGGCGGAAAGATAATAACCTAATAAGTTTCCCCTTGTGTGTGTGTATGTATGTGTGTGTGTGTTAGTGTGAGTGTGTGCGTACCAGGGGTTGCGTGTGAGGTCAGCGAGGTCAGTGTGTGTTTGTATTGTTTCCAGTCTGAATATTCAGTATGAGGTCCAGAGAGGCTGAACATATAGCTCATCATTACCAGCAGCAATTGTTTGACTTATTCTGTCACTGATAGCAACTATTAGCTCAGTCCAGAGAGCTCTAAAGGGACAAACCACTTATTTTAAGAATGAGTAATTGTCACTGTGATAGTGCAGAGCCGCCCCATCAGTAACTGTGAATGTGAACAACTCTCCTCTATGGGATGTCACCCGCGGGGAAGGAATTAGGAAGCATTATGAGAGGGACTGAGGTGTTTGTTTAGGCATAAAGGGATGGCACGTGTGTTAAAACACACTTTATTATTAAGAAAGAAAGGCACATACATTTAAATGTTATTATTTAGAGATTATAAGAGTTTAACAAGATGTGTTTTGGAATGTTATCTTGAATCAGTGTTACTAACCCTCTCTCTATGATAAAACAAAAGAAAAACCTAATGAATAAATCCTGAACTATAGTGTGAAAGATGGGCGAACTGACCCCCTTCAACAACCTGCATGCATGTGTGGAGTGATACACAATATCAGTGTTTCAGTGATGTTGTGTCTCTGCCAGTCATGTTAAATGCTTTAAATGTAACAGATCTATGGACTCAAAGCCACTGAAACTTAGACATGAATCTGAGACAAATGGCCACCATGGCGACATTTATGAAAGGGTAAACTGACATTCATGTAAAATCAGGAGGTAGTGTGGTGTTTACAGACGTTGGACCAAGTCATTGTTTTGCAAGTTTTCATCAAATGTAATGCAATTTTTAACAGCAGAGTAATAATATATTCAATACTTCATATTATGGTCTTTTTTTAGGTTCATGCTTTTATAATATAATAGTGAGTACTCTAAGGACAAAGGGGAGCTCTGCAGTGCACGCAGTGGATTGCTGTTAACAGTGAGTTTCCAGCCTGATTGATTTAAAGTTTAAAGTTATTTCACTGTTAAGCTAACATTAGCTAAGCATTAGCTAACAATGTTAATATTAGCCTCGACATACTGCTGTCTGTGCAACATGTTTCGCATACTTCAATTCATACTTTGTTGACGACTGCATAGTTTTTGTACGCAAACAAAATTATTAACTCCATTTTTTACTACTATATTTACATAGGTATCATTTTTCCAACATAACATTCTTCGTTCTCTCCTGCAGCTTTACTGGATGCTGTAGGATTGAATCGAACAAAGTAGATCTGGAAAATTAGCCTGAAGTGTTGACTTGCTGGGTATGAATAGTGTTAGCTGATTCAGCATATGAAGGGAATTGATTGATGCGTACTTATTAAATAACATTACATTAGCCATTGGGTTTGGGGGAAGATATCAAGTCCAAGTGAAGTCACAAGTCATTGGTGTAAAAGTCCAAGTTGTAAATCTTTCTTGATTTTGTTGAGCCTAAAGTCATCAAACATGTGACTCGAGTCTGACTCAGATCCATGAGAGTGGCATCAGTCTGTCTCTGATAGAAAACGAGCTCTCCCATTATTCTACTATTAAGTTTTTTTCCCCAGAAACATCCAGTGAACTATTGATCAGCTCTGTGCTGCGTTTGACAGCCTCTAGCGGTCAGTGTTCTTGTGCAGTTCTCATGCAGACAGGGCCAATTAGCAGCCAAATGAAGACTTATCGACCCGACACCACCAATCCACACGGCCAGCACGGACAGGAAGACCTCCGACTCCACTGGTACTGTTATTATTACTGTTCTCCAGCCAAACACAGCTCGGAGTCCCCTCTGTTTGTGCTGCTCTGGTCTGTATCTGTTAGTGTGATGTTAAAGAAGCACTCAGTGATATACTGATGCGCCTTTGTCACCTGGTGTGTGTGTGTGCGTGTGTGCGTGCGTGTGTGTGTTTATCTTGTTTTTCATCGTATTGGATATGTAAATGTATCTCTATTGTGTGTGTGTTGCAGGTCAAGCGTTCTTCTGGCCTTTCCATTTTGTTTGCCATGTGATGGGTTCATTAAATCCCTCCAACCATCCCCACCCATCACCATCCACACACACACACACACACACACACACACACACAGACACGGACGTCTATGAGGGATGCTTTAAAAACTGCTAATTTGATCAATACTTAATTTTTCCTCCTCAATGCTTTTTTCTCTGTTAAGCTGTGATAAGAGCAGTGAGGGGGGGGGGTGGGGCTGCGTGCTTTAGTGTGTGTTTGTAAGACATCTGCAACTGGGTGTATATTATCAGTGTGTGTGTGTGTGTGTGTGTGTGTGTGTGTGTGTGTGTCCCTATCACAACAGTGTGTGTATCAGTGCTAGGAGCTGCCACAGTCTCTGGCTGTAATTTCCACATGGCCTCCTATTACCTGTGTGTGTGTGTATTTGTGTGTGTGTGTGTGTGTGTGCGTGCGTGTGCAGACACTATCGGGCCATCTGGTAAATGGATAGGTTGGTGAGGTGTAGTCATGGCAGCCAGTTAGCCGGGGGATCCAAATGATGTCATCCCTCACCGCGGCAACACTTAAAGAGATAAGTTCCCTAAAGAGGCAGCCATTTATCAGCAGCCAATACACTGATACACACCGCGACACACACACACACACACACACACACACACACACACACACACACACACACACACACACACACACACACACACACTAGGTGAAACAGACACACATATTGAAACATAACAACACAAACACATACACTCTATTGTTGAACCATTTGACCCCTCTAGGCCCCATTCTCCATTTGTAATCACCCTGACATGGCAAACACTTGAAAGGGGGGTTCCTGGTCACATCACTGTGTGTGTGTAGCATATATGTCTTGAAAGAATTCAACTTACAATGAAAGACATTCTCCTACAGTCACTGTGTGTTTCAAAAGACTGATACTGATATTTGTATTAGTTTGAAGCTGCTCGGAGTCGATATTTACACTTCTGTTTTCACATGTGAGAGCTGCAGTCCTTTCAGGGTGAAAAACATTGAACAACGTTCATATTGGGTCAGCGGATTAACATCTTGTTGAATTATATGTCAATGAATTGCGGCTAGTGCTCTCACTTTTGTAAACTGAATAAACAAAATCATCATTTGTGTAGAAAAAAATCTGCAGCTCATGACGTGAGTCAGACAGCGTGTCTCTACAGGACGTCGAATATCCTGTCATCACAAAGAGGAAGACACGAGCTGGTTTCCCAACGTCTAGCTCATATTTGGAGTAAATTTGCGGAGGGTGGAACATGCCAGGCACACACATACACAGTTGTGTGTGTTAGTGACACCCCTCCTTCAGGTTTGAAAAATAAAGCGTTGTTTGCAGAAAGAGTTAAATTAGAAACAGTGCAAACTAGTCAATGCTGAATGAAAATAATCATTAATAATATTAGAATTCATCCATTTTCTAAGACGCTCAGATGCTGTCAGTAAGCAGCTCTACAGTGTCTTTTAGCTTGTTGTTTCGGTTCCGTCTCAGCACACCTTGTTCTCAGCCTCACTGGGCAGCTGTGATCAGTCAAAGAGCTCCAAAAAAACTCACTGAACAGTACCTGCTCAGCACCAAACAGCTGACAAAGTTTAGACATTTAGCAGCTGAAGAGCTGGATATTCTTCTCTGGAGTTGGTAGAGACCAAAAGCAGAGCAAAAAGAAGAAGAATATTTCATCTGTTGGACACAAACTCAAATTCAAATATCTAACATTGCTCTGTCTGCTGGATGTAGGCTGCAATAGGCAACGGTTTGCTAACACGTAAGAACTTCATCAGGAGATAATATGTCAGTGCTGTGTTCACTGTGTTGCACTGCCCCATAGTGTCCAAAAAATCAATTCATTGAGCTATAAGTGAAAAATACAGATGTGCAGCTACATGTGCTTAAAATACCAACTGTCAAAGCACTGATTATGCAGGATGGCCCCAGTCAGTGCTATATTATTGAATTATCAATCATTATATCATCATTATATATCATAATATCAGTATTTATTGTTGCAGCTGGTCAAGGTGGAACAAATGTAAATATAATGTTAAAAGTCCAAATAGTTGTAATATTGTGTCAGAGATCAGCTGAGGCTAAATGTGAAGTGTTCGGGTGTTACTCTGCTCTGTAGACATTCACACATTTTATTTTCCCAGCATCCATTGGGGTCCCCTGATACCCCCATGTGTGTGTGCATGTCTATACGTGTGTGTGTGTGTGTGTTGGTGACAAGATGGCCTCTCTCTATTAGCTGTAATGGAGTCAGACTGAGATGTCAAAGAGAACAGGCTCTTATCAGAAGGCGTGAAAGAGAGATGGGGAAACGGGGGAGAGAGGGATGAGGAGAATTTAGAAGTAGGGTGGGAGAGAGGAAGAGGTGGAGTTGGAAAGACACGGTGGAGGAGAAAAATATGTTTGGACGGAAGAAATGGAGAGAAAGAGATGAGAGGGAGAAGATGGGGAAGAGAGGCCGTTGGCCGACTGTGGAGCATGTTCATCTTGTGTCACATCGACACCAGCAGCCCTTCCCCCTGCTGTCCCTCCATCCTTCCATCCCTCCATCCCTCTGTTTCTCTGTGTCTGTAAATGGTCGGCTGAAGTCAGAGTCGACTCTTAACAGCTTCATGGAAATAAAAACGACTGCAGCTTTGTCTTCAGCTGGTGTTTGGAAAGAATACAGGACAGAGGAAAGACACAGCTCTAATTACAGCCAGCAGAGGGCGCTGAGCTGCAGTGAGTGCAGAGTGAATGCGTGTGTTTACTATTTATGATTAACACAAGTCATTATTATTAGTGAATCTTTTTACTGTTCTATAAAGAGCGCTTATATACATGGAAACTGCATGTCAAATTTGTGCATTCATTTAATTCAATTACAGCAGCTTAATTGAATTTAATTAATGTAGCATAATTAAATGTAATTAATGTTGTGTAACCTCTTGAGTATAGCAGGGGGCTTCCCCAAGCTCCAGTTACAGAGTGAAGAGACGCCAGCTCACAGCTGTCCTACCAGCTACTGCGACACCCCGACGTCTTTAAAGACGCTTTCATTGATTTCTTTTGAACTGATTTCTTGTAATCCACTTGGGGGCGACACAACAAGCTGTAAACACAACACTAACATATTCCCAACGTAATAGTTGTTAGTTGTTGTTGTTAGTTAAGGCGTTTCCTAACAGCTGCATATTTACACATCCAGCAGACGCAGAGCTGCGCAGATTACCATTGATCTGGAGTTGATGAATTAAAGTCTAATATTCACCCTCTAGCTAAACTTTGGTCTCCACCGCCTCCTGATTCAAATGTGGCTCTTTAGTTGCTAAATGCTTCACTTTGTTAATTATTAAATTTATCTGGTACTAGTTTCAGAGTTGTTTTGCTGGAATCAAATAATCATGAAAAGAGTAATAGTGAACCAAAACAGAGTTATGGTTCTTAAAATCAAAACAATGAGCTGAAAGATGATAAATAGCTCACTGTAGCTGAGTTGATCTGCAGAGTCACTTGATGACTGTGTGGGTTTGACACTATGATTCAAACTTTTCACGTTACATGGAATCATTTTTCATAGAACATTTTGATTAGTGCAGTTTTAAATTTCAGAACTCGTTGATACAGATTTCTTTTTCAAGTTTTTGGTTGTAGATAATTTGTTCCACATTTTGCCAGTGGTGTCTGTGTGTAATCACCCTCACTTTGACATTGTACATGCTTATTTCAACACCTCTCGACCTTTCAACACAAAAAACACATTAATCAGTCAATAATATATTATATAATATATAACTCAATATCAGTTATATTTAGTGGCTCCTTAAAAGTTTAGCTGAAGTGAGGCATGCAGTCTTGTCAGGGTACCGAGGTAGGTTTTTAAGTTTACTCTTTATGTTTATTATTTTTCATCCTTCAAGAACAAGAAAATCCACAAGCAGAATCAATGATTTTTTACAAAGGGTTTTTCCCAAAATTCAGAGACATATTTGAAGTGATCAGCTGTTGTTGACGGTAACAAGACGCTGTTCATATGTGCTTCCAGATGTTAAATATTTTAAATTGTGATGTTCCCCTCAGGTATTACAGCAGTAATGTTTATATTCAGACCAAATGTTGGCAGCCAGCTCGCTCCCTCTGCCTACGTTACCGTTCTCCCCAGCTGTGTCATGTCATAATTCCTGGTAATCTCTTGAATGTCAGAGCAATTCTCATTCAAAGTTAATCAGTCTGGTGTGTTACGCGCCGCAGGAGGTTCAGCGTTCCTTTCATGTGTTTCAACTAAATGGGTGAGTGAGCACTGAAAACATAAAAAAAGATAGAAGAGTAAATGATGTGTCTCCATTATAATTTAGTCGAGAGAAAAGATTCAGAAAGCAGAAAACGCTCCGAGACAAAGTTCAGCAGTTATTGAAGCACCACACTGAAGAAATCTGTATTTTCATATTTGTCCTTTCATTAAATGTCTCCATGGTTTTTCCTCAAAACTATTATTTTACGTTTGTTATCTGCTACTAAGATTATTGCTAAGATTATTATTATTATATTTTATTATATTTATATTTATTATATTATTAGGATTCTTTTTTTCTTACAAAATTTTATTTTCTTCATGTAGAAATTTATAACACACTTCTCAAACTATGGTACATGTGCCACTGGTGGTGCATGACCTCCTCCAGTGGTACGGGGAAGAATAATATTTTGACTCAGGGCGGTAAAATGAATGGTTCAGGATTCAACAACAGTCAACAAATAAACAAATATTTTTGGATATACATACATACATACATACATTGCATATACTAAATTATGAAGAAATAAATTATATTATATTATTTTATAATTAATAGAAAAAACAAACAGATTGCTTGGTCGTGACTTGACACTTTTCATTAGTATTGTTAGTATGTTTATATAAAACAATGTCAACAATAAACCTTTAAACTCAATAGAAAATGTTTTATTATCATTGATCAGTGATTAGTTTGTTTTTCTAATTATCTTACTGAGTATTATCTGCAGTCTGCCTTACGAGCTGCAAAGTGACTTCATTACATTCAACAACAACATTTTTCTTTTCCACTCTTTATTTCAGTCTCTGAGAAGCTTTTAGATTTCTCATTATGTCTGTATGTCGCTTTAGTCAAATACTTTTTATTGAACCAAATGATAAACAATATCTCGGAGACTTAACAGAATATGGTAGAAATGGAATGTAATATTCATAACTATATTTTCATTCGTGTATAATCACCTTGAAAATAAGAATCTTTGTTTTTGTTACCTTACAATGAGACATTAATATCTACAGACACCGCAGGTCTTCTTTCACAGTCCTCCATGTTGTTTCACTGTGAAGGCACACTGTAGTTTCTCCCTCACACTAGGAAGGAAAGGGTGAGGTGAAGGGGTTGAAATTGGAGTCCTTTAAGGACGAGGTGCTATTTTGTAGAAAAGAGCACAACTATCACTGGATTTATCCTCTGTAATGCCATAGAGCTCCATTGTTGTGAACAACCACTGTGTATTTAAAAGTGCTGCTAAAGAATACTCACAGATATGTATCAATCCAACACTATCAGTTGTCCATAAGAACACTTTGTAAAGTGTGGCATTCTTAAAGGGCCGGTCCTGAAGTTGTGTTTACTCGACATGATGATTGTTGGATCTTCATGTGTTCAGTGTTCTGAGTTTGTGTCTGCGAGCAGGAGAAGTCAGTGCCATTAAACGCCTTGTGTATGTTGCAGCAGCACAGTGGGAGTGTGTTAAGCTGCCACACCACCTGGAGCTCACACACACATACACACACACACTCCCTCCATATATCGTTCCCTGGGCTCAGTGCCATGCTCCTCATCATGTTTGTCTAGGCTAATCGCCCAGTCGCCGCCTCCTCCCTGCATTAACTTTGTTAGAACAGAGACACCTCGTTAATGACGGTGCTAATTGAATGAAATGGCCATACTAACGAGCATAAAACCTCCCACTCACATTTTGCTAATTAACAACACACTGGCTTAATTACAACAGTAGAAACACATGCAGCGCTGCCTCGTTACTGTTAATTGCCGGGCTAACAGGGATTTATGGTAATTGGCTGTATAAGCGTTGTTAACGAGAGGCTGAATTAGCTAGACACACAGAGACAAGAGGAGAGCAGAGATGTGCCAGTGCTAATTAACACTGGGCAGACACTTCTGCTATTGGATGGAGCCGGAGGGGGTCTACAAGGCTGTATTGATCATTTGATTGGCCGGTTTAATATCATACTCTCCTCTGCTAGGAACCAATGAGTGGATATATGATGCTGTGACTGATCCAGGGTCAGTTTACACCAAATATGGAACACCCACAACAATGACATCTGAATGCAAGAGTCCGTGTGCTCCTCAGAAATGTTACTCCTCTTACCCTAATCCACTTTGCAGCTAATGACACTGCTCTGTGTCTTCTCTTTCTATTGTTGTAGATATTATTAGTATTTTTATGGTCATTATGATCCATACGAACAGTTTACTGTGTTTAATGAAATGAGGCACTTCCTCTAAAAATAACCTCTAACTGTTTCATTGTATCTGTTTTTGATTGTTTACTTTCTACTGTTCTTACTGCGTATACATCGCACGTATGACCGCTTTGATTGACAGGTGGGTGCAGTTACAGGTGGTTTGTTTGAGCGACCAGGCTTTATCATCTCCACCCACACTCCACCTCTTTGATCATCTCTGGGTGGAGGGCCTGGAGGAACCAGTGTCAAGATGGCGACAGTCAGAGCAACGACTATTCAGAAACCTGTGTTGAAGACTACATCCATGTTTTATACAGTCTATGTTATGTAGCAATGAAGGAACATAACTTTGCTTCCCTGTCTACTGTGAAAAGAATGACAATAAATTCAATGTTGATCAGCTCCCTTGATTCTGTTCTTATAGTTACCATTACTACTACCACAGTTAGTAGTTTGGGGTAGTCACATCAGGACAGAACAGCACAACAAATGAAAAATCACCTACCCATGTCATATTATGGCCTTTAAAGATTGTGACATTATTTTTATTTGAAGGCATGTTTGTGTCCACCTGACTGTCACCTGTCCACCTGTCTCTTTAGCTGCTAATGTTCCACTATGTTCACCAGCTAACTGTGTCTGTCCGCTGTTTCAGAGCTGAGATGGTAATGTATAACGGCAGGGGTCCGTGACCCCTAGGGGTCCGCAGAGGTACTGCAGGGGGTCCGCCAATTTTGTCATGATAATTGACAATTTTCACCAAAATAATTTGTGAGAATAAAAAAAATAACAAAAATGAAATTGAGTAAACTGCAAGCATTAATATGCAATAATAAGCTACTTTTGACAAAAACAATTTTTATAAATTATTCCGTTATGCATGAACATTTTATCAATCATAAACACATATAGGCTAATAACACAGTATATAAATAGGTTAATAAGTTGAAATAAAAGGTGAATAAATATATAATATAAAAGCGCTCACTTTGGATGGATAAATGTGATAACTGTGCTGTATTGAATGTTTATTTTTGTAGTTATGTTGTGGTGTTTCTATGTATCTGTGTATCCATGTATGTATGTTGGAGGCTTTGTACAGACTGCGGCAACAAATTTCCTTGTAAGGAGTAGAGACAATAAAGTATCTATCTATTATAGGCCAGGCTTAAAATGTGACACATTTGTGTTATTACAAGGGGGTCTCTGTTCTGTTTGTCTCTCGTCCAATAAGGTTGAAGTATTGTATTGTATTACGGGTTTATCAGAGAGTGAACCAAAACAGTAAGATTGTTGTCTTTTAACCAAAACAACAAGCTGAAAGATGCAAAGATTCTTTGTAGAGAATAGGGGAACTGCAGAGTTTGAGGTTTGTTACTTCAACTAAAAGAACATGAATGTGAAACGCACATATAAACATATCACTGCACACTGTGAGGTTCTGTCACCAGTACTGTATCCATCACTAGATGCTTCTGCTACATATACTAAATGTACTGCTGCTTGTACACTACAACTATATAAACCACTGCTGTAACTGTCACCACAAATGCTGCTTATACTGCCACTAATATCTACAAATACCACTACTCCTGTTGTTAAGATAACTACACATACACATTTAGAGGTCCAGTGTGTCGAGGACTCAAAATGCAAACATCAACCGGAGACCATAATCAGTGTAAGCAGTTTATTCAAACCAAAGGAATGGACCAGATCTCAAAGAAACAAGACGGAGACGGATGTGGCGGAGGAATGATTGGCAGGATTTCCTGAAGCACAGGGAGAGCAAGGTTAGACAAGATTCACAAAACGAGTTCACACAAATGGTGGCGAAGGACACCGAATGACCTGGAGGAGTCTGGCAGTTTGAGCGGGTCTTTTATACAGGAGGGGTTGACTGGATGATGTTCTATTTTGTTGAAAAGATGAAAACCATCAATAAAAAGATCCTCCTTTGTGCAAAAGAGCTCAATTGTTGTAAACAGTAAGTAAGTCAGTAAACCAGTGAGCTTGGGCTCAGATCCACAGACAGTGTGGAGAAGTAACTAAGTATTGAGTCAATACTTTTGTCTTTTCATGGAAGAAACAGAATAACTTGAGCTTTATCCTTTAATCGTCATATTACTACTTTTAATAACTCTAAATACTCTTTCTCATTGTACTGGAAGTCCTTTATGAGATGATGTGTTTTCATTGACCGGTACAGACCTGTTCTCCTAGCAGCTCTCTGCCATTTATTTCTCTGTCTTCCTCCCATACTCCCTCTTTCATTCCTCCCTTCCTTACTTCTTAATTTGCTCCTTCCTCCTCCTTGGCCCTCTCACCCTCCCTCCTCCTCCTCCTCCTCCTCCTCCTACTCTTCTTCATATTCACTGGCTTTTATTCTCCTCCCTCTGATAAAGTCATTATGGTTATGTGTTCAGTTGAAGAGCATTCAGGCAGACACAGTCTAGATTGGTATGCATGTATTATTACACCGTGTCACTTGGTGTGTGTGTGTGTGTGTGTGTGTGTGTGTTTCTTCAGGCACTGCCAGATCTCTCACAGCTCATTGGTTGTATATGAGGGAATGTCAGTTAGTCATTGGTTAAAAGATCTGGTTAGCATCCGTAATGGCCTCTTATTACTGCTCATGCCCGATGAATACAAAATAAGTGTGTGTGTGTGTGTGTGTGTGTGTGTGTACGTGTGTGTGTGACAGACCAAGTGAAACAGACACAGAGACAGAGTGTGAGGTAGAGTGACAGAGACACTGAGCAGACTGACACAGAATTAGATGTTGACTTGTTCAAGGATGCTCGAACTTAAACATGTTAATACTAACACACACATATAAGCGCAGACACACACACACCAAGCAGTGTTGTGTTCAAGACCATACGAGATGAGAACGCCAAGAGTGTCTGAAGATTTTCAACATATTTAAGTCCAGACTGGGCTCACGATCATGAGTATTGTGAAATAAAGAAGCATGATATATAAAATATAGTAGAAGAGGATGTAATATTGTTTTTAAAAAAATAATTAATTTTATCTATGAATGAGATTTTATGATTTCCCTGAAGGTCCTTTCATGAGTTTTGAAAATGTAAAAGTTCATGTTCTGTCAGGCTGGCAAACGTCACACATTCCACACTTTGACGGTAGATCTACTGTCATCTCATAAAACCTGAATGTAGCCAAACACCACCTTCTTCACCTTCTTCACCTTCAGGCTGAAGCTAATTTGGATTACTACAGGACAGGCCAATGATTATCTCTTGTAGCTCACAATCAAAGGCTAAGCTGACTGGTATCCACGAGGAAAAGTCGTTCTAATTGTGTTTTCACCAAACATTTTAATACACCGCTAGAAATGTGTACACCTGTTCAGTATTTAGGAGCACACTGTTAAGTTAACATTGTCAGTCCGTGGTTCTGAAGATGATGCTGCATCGTTTTTTAAAGCAATTCACAGTGTTTCAGTTTGAGAACCGAGAGAGAAAATTGTCTGTTTGTCTGCTCGACCCAAACTTACAAAAATATCATGAATCATAAATGAACATTTTATCTAGACTTATAAACTGCTGATGAAGAAGCCAGCGACACTCTCTTCTGAATCTCTTCTTTGCACAGGAAACATTGTTTTGATAGTGAGAATGCAGAAGTCTGTCCAGTTTGTTCATTTTTAATGAATTACTCAGCCAAATAAAACCATGTTGGCACAACGTTCAACATTTTATAATATCCAGGCCAGAAAAGACACATTTCTGCTAATCTCTATGAACAGATATCTGCATATGAATACATACATATATGAACAGTGACAAACAGAAACTAGAAAGCTTCTATTTTAGGAAAACATCTCATAGCATTGCTGTGCATTTCATTCTGCCAGTTGGGGACCAATTAAAAATGTTTCCACAACCAATTTTTGTTCCCAGGCCTAAGTTTGGGAAACATTGCATTAAAGTAAATTTGCATACTTAACAGTCCACAAGCTGTGCCTTATGTTCAAAGTGTTGTAGACAATCTAAAGAAATGTTCAGAATGAAGACAAAGCTGACTGTGCAGTAAACAGCTGTCAGCTTGCTGCACCTTCATAATTTATGTTCCCAGGTGGAAGTTTAAGTTTAAGAAAGTAAACTTTGATTGATTTAGCTGCTGCTGGAGGCAGACGTTCCTCTGAATCTCATATTAAACATAAAATGAAGCAGTGCTGGTTCCTAAAAGTTTGATGAAAGTGCATTTATGAAAGGAAACGTCATCATTTGTGTATTGGACCTTCTGTACAAGCAAACAGCACACACACAACAAACACACAGAAATGACGAGGATGATGATGACAGATCAGCTCATTTTCTTATCTTTTCATTTAAACATTGTCTCATATTAAATCAGTAATCAGTCGGTGTTGATAATAAAAGACATGAAACGTGTAGTTTGTGGTTCCTCCTGCAGGTTCTGGAGCTTCCTCAGATGCCCACAGCCTCCTGTGAGCAGGTTACCATCATTTCTAAGAGGGTCTTCAGTTGTGATGCTTTTAGGAGCACCTTTTAACCTTAAGAAGGTTGGTGAAATAGATTTACACTCATTGTAACCTTAAGGTGCTTTTTGGAACGAGACCCCGGATGGTCAACAGTGATAATGTCCATGAGTGAGAAGACAAATGAAAGAGGAAGATGAAGGAGGAGGCACAGTGGTGAGATGTAAGGACTTTAATTCAAAGTAAAACACTGACTTCAGAAAGAGTGCTGCTACAAATGAGCTCCTCAATTACAGTACCAAAAGTAGATTATATGTAATTTGTTACTTCCACTCTTTCTGCTTGTATATAGTGAGTGTGTGCTGTGTGCATATGCAGATGAGCAGTGTGTGTGTGTGTGTGCGTGTGTGTTGCGTTGTGACAGGGACTAATGTCTAAATCAGCCAGACTCCATCGCCCTGTCGCCCCGCTCCCCTACAAATGTCACCTGTTCCCGGCCAGTGATTTGCATAATGCAAAGCTTCTCAGTCGTAACGGTCCGATTAGCGGCGGGGAGCGCCAGGACCATTCCTGGTGCACCAAGCCGTTAACGGCTCCTTTTGCCGGGAACAACTGTGATTAACTGAGGGGGGCGACGGAGGGGAGGGTGAGGAAGAGGAGGGGGTGGAGGAGAAGAAAGAAGAGCTAGCCTGAAAGTGTTCACACTCTGGTTGTATTAATTACAGACAGACAGGTCGGCTGCAGGTGACATAACCAACTGATGACACAGTGAGCGCTGAGCTGAGGACTAGAGGAAGGATGGAGGATGGAGGGAAGGAAGAAGATGAGGAGGACCAGACATGGTGACAATACAAGCTACAGGAAAGCTTCAACAGTTTATTTCCTCAACAGAAATAAAAGGGAAACATTTAAAAGACAAAAGTCACTAAACTGGACGTGAAGTAAAAAAAAAAAGATTTCAATTTTCCGGTTGAGGCGAGGACGTGATTGGATTGAATTAACTGTAAAAGGACCAATCTGTATTTACCACATAATTACGAGGAAATCACTTCAGATACTGCTGTCTCTGTTTTCTGCACCAGAACATGTTTTTTTTTCTTAGTAAATTATTACAAAATTACAGACTAATTAAATCATCAGGGTCTCACACGGCATGGTTTCAAAGCTCTCTAAACATTCTGGATTCTGAGAAACTGACAATATTTTTCTTTTGTTTTGTTTGTCCTAAAAATAATCACATTTAATTAGAAGAAACTAGAAATACTGAAATCATCCCAACAATACTGTATGCTATTTTTTAACAGAGAAGAGGACATGCAACTGTCATTTTATAAATGTTAAAATCCACTGTGCAGCGACCGAGTGAAACAAAATGAGAAGAGAGAAAAAAACAAAAACATGACATGCTTCAATTTTTTCAATTCATGTGCATTTGTGTACCTTTATTTTCTGTGTAATTGCACCCATTTCTGAAATATGACATGTCTTTGCCTGATGTATGTGTGAGCTGAGGGTTAGGACTCATGGTTCTGTTTCATCTCTTGTTCCCTCTCTTTTCTCTGTTCTTGTTTTCTGTACTTTCACAGACACTTTCTGTGTTTTCAGTTTTCTGTCTCTGTCTAAACATTTAGGGCACAGTTTATCATACATGAAACAAGATAAACTGAATTTAGAAAACTAAACTTAGAATGACCTGATCTATATGTCAGGACTGAGATAAAAATGTTTAAACAAAGTCAAAATATCTTTTTGCATGTTTGTAGTTTCAACATGATAAATTATTCAAATGGACACACACTGTGGGAGAGTCTCTCTGTCATTCGGTTGTACACAAACAGTGAAGAATGAAAAAACTGAACTTGAGACAGAACTTTCTCACCTCTCACCTGGCTAATGGCTGCATGTCAGCTTTAAAAAGTTTTATCAGGTACAGATCCATCAGACTGAAGAGAGCGATTCACACGCTGTAGATCTGACCAGCACGCTTCTTGAAGATAATAGATGGACTGTGATGACTTTGCTCAATCTAAAAGGTAGTGAACTCTTCCACAAACAAAACATTCACCCTATGACTCTGCTCGAACGTCTCATTATTGAACACATAGTGAACAATGTTAACAGGAATCATGATGACTTCTGAACAGTCCTCTCTCTAACAGAGCTCTGCCTCCCTTAAAGCTGCCAAAGTACAAATAAAATCAAACTCTTTTCTTTCTGTCGGCCTTTCACTCGCTCTCTCTCCTCCCCTCCCTCCCTCCCTCTGCCCCTGTGTTTGACAGATGAGGTAGGGATGAGAGGATGAGGGGATGAGAGGGGAGATGTGTTGCACCTCACTTCTCTTTCTAATGTCTCTGGCTGCTGGGAAACCATGTGGAAAACTAAAGACTATTAATGCCACAAACAAATCTCTCCCAAAACGGAAGCTCTTTTACATGTTTTAGTGCACGGGCGGGCTGAGGGCTTAATGACATGGAGAGAGGGGGGAGATAGAGAGAAAGAGGAGGAGGAGGGATAGAGAGGAAGATGAAAGAAGAGGAGGAAGATTAGAGAGAAGGGTAGAGGAAAAATAAAGGAAGATGGAGTAAAGAAATAGAAGGAAAAGAAGAATGTGATTGCTGAGAGGAGATGGAGGAACTTGAAAGACAATCTTGAGGAGGACAAGTGCTGGGAGGAGATGGAAGAGGAGGGAGAGCAGAAACACAGGGCGAGGATGAGGGGATTAAAAAACAAGCAGAAAATGAGAATAAGAAGAGGACAAAGAGGAAAAAGGAAGAGAGGGGAGTGAGGAGAATGTGAAAGGCTTAACTGAACCACCAGGGTGCTCCATGACATCAGTCTGAAGCAGAGATTTAGATACATGCTAACAAACAACGTTTACATATACATGCATGATAATGATTAATATTCACATGTTTAGCAGCTAATGATAGATAGAAGTACTGCATGTCTTTTTCATTTGTGGACCTCACTAACAAGAGGTCAGACGAGGAAAGAGACATGAGCAGTCAGTGATCAGACAGGTGGAGCTCAGTCACACCTGAGCTTTAAAACAAAGGTAACAGTAAAGTGACGACCAAACTGTCTGCTGTAAACATCCATCACTGATTTAACTCACGTAGAGTAATCACATTACACCCCTGTGTAATGTGATTACTCTACCACTCTGGAAACACAGGGCCTAACCCTGAAATTTTGAGTATGGGGTCACCCTTCAATCAATAAATATTGCAATATAAATAAGTTATAATAAAGACTAAACAATCAAAAATGATATGAAACTCATCGCAGCCTGTAATCTGACTGAAACTGACTGAATTACATAGTGTCTGATGGTACATTCAATTTAAATCTAAAAATAGTTATGTTAAAATTAATACAAAAAATCAACATGATCCAAAAAGCAGAGTGAAATGAGCAAATCTTAGTTTTCCTTAAACATGTTGTGTAAACACGTTCACATGCTACAGTCAGAGTCAAAAGTGTTTACCTCAGTGTTTTAGTGCAGAACAAACATAGAAAGTAGAATAATATAAAAGGCACAAATATGAAGAAGATAAAAAGTAATAAGCTGGTGTGCAGGTCCAGGTGATGGTGATGACAGCTTCCTCAACTGTCTATTTATTTATTCACTTAACACTTTCTTCTTTATTCTGAGAACACAACAATAAAATGAGGAAAAATTTTTATCAAATGAAACTAAGAAAAAAAATGAAGTCATCCTTTAAGTTCACTGCTAACATAAGCTAGACAAAGTGCTTTGTGACAACGTGTTTTAGTTTCCAACATCCAACACATAATTATTTTTGCATACTCGTGTCTAATGAGTGTAACAGTTATGATGAGACAGAATTTAATGTGGCCTTCTGAAATTCCACATATCGTTCAATATGCATCTTGTTGAAGCTCCACAGTCTCGAGCTACCTCAAAGTCTAATCTAAACCAGCTTGTTGGAGAAGAATGACGACTAAACATGTCCGACTACGTTGTGTTGATTTGAAAACAGAGGAGCTTCCACAGGCCTCAGTCAAGTCTAATTTCTTTTTATAGGTTTCAGAAGTTAACAGCTATTCCAGTTATTAACCTGCATCCACTGCAGATAGCCTCAGCTAAGCAGTCCAAGTCTTAACCAAGCCTTCAGTGATAGCATCACAGTGTCGGAGTGGAAAAGAAGCGCTCCCATTAGATGTCCAGCTAGATAAATAGACTATAATGGGTTGCTGGGGGTGCGTTTGGTCGTTTGGCCTGACGCTCCCATCAGATGTGATCTCAGGGTCGCCGCCATGAATCAGGCAGCGGTGCGACGTCATTGGTCATCCTGACAGCTGAACAAAGCCCAGCAAGTGGGGAGGGACAGACGCCGCTAATGGAGCCAGATTAGGATGGGTGTGCTTTGTAACTCGGGCTGGCACTGCCGGAGTTGCTCAGTTAGATGTGTGGGGTCAGTGACTTCTTTATGAGATACCTGAGCAAGGCATTGTGGGCCGGTGGTGCTGTGGCACCATGTGTATTGTCTCTGGAGCTGCACAGCGTACGACGTGTTCCTATGATTGTTTTTAGATTTTATGATGTGTGTGTGTGTTTTGTGTGGACGGGTGTGTTAGCGCAGAGCCGGGTGGTGTGGTGTGGTGGTGGGGCTGATAAGAGGCAGATAAAGCTTTAAGGACTAATGGTTTCCACTAATGAGAAAACTGGCTGTGATTATGACAAATAGGTGGGGAGCAGCAGGCTAAGCAGCGACATACAGCAGCTATTGTTAGGCAGCCGAGCTTCAGCATCTCATTACACCTCCTCCTGATAGACCTTCTCCTCCTGATGGACCGGCCTCCTCCTCTCCTCCTGATAGATTAAACTGCTCCTGATAGGCCGGCCTCCTCCACTCCCCCTGTCTCCACTTGAAAAAATGGAAGACTCCTGATAGATCCTTCGATGGCCTCAGAACACATAGATCTGTCCATCAGGGTCAGCTCCATCTTCTCCCCAAAAGAGTCGGCCCAGCCTCACAGAGGCCTAAAACTTGAACTGAGATGACCCTCATCGTCACCAGGAGCTCATTCTGTTGGTAAAGCTGCCACAATACCCACGTTTAAGGTTGATGTCAATTTTTACAATTGACACCAACCAGGGTACTTTTACTTTATTTTGGCTTTCATAGAAATGATTCTTTGAAAAGTTAACACAGGAACTATTTGATGTTTTATGACCATAATCAGGCCATAATAGCAAATGTTCTAACAATGTTAGAGTAGGGACTTCACATGAGGCGGTCAGTTTCCCGACTCTCCTAGCAGAACATTAAACATTAAATTCAAATTCACAAGTCTTTTTATGACTGTTATCAATTTACAGTTAATTCAGTGTTACTCACTGCGTTTAGGCCCAGACAAGACAGCACATGAGTACTTGGTAGAAAGTCTTACCTTTGGCCACAGTGTCAGTGGAGGACTTTCACAAAAGAAGTGAAAACTCTGACTGATCAAACACAGAATCCCTGGCCACCGCCATGTTGGCTGTCCTGCCTCCTCCACCTCCTGGCTAATCTAACCTGAGGTGGGCAGAATGACGTCTGGTTGCTCAAACAAGCCATCTGTAACAGCACCTACCTGTCAATCAAAGCAGTCACACTGTTAATTCTTCATAACTTTATTATTTTATTTTTTAAGATATATTTTTTGGCCTTTTCAAGCTTTATTGTATAGAGACAGGAATGTGGGGAGAGAGAGATGGGGAATGACATGCAGCACATCGGATTCGAACCCTGGGCCGCTGCGGCAAGGACTGAGCCTTTGTACATGGGGTGGATGCTCTACCGACTGAGCTAACCGACACCCCAATCCTTCATAACTTTAAACCTTATTATCATTTGAACAGTTGAGTTGTATAAAAATTCACCCTCAGTACAGTTGTCATGAACGGGGAAATTAGCTATAGAGACCAAAACTGTTTTTTGTACCAGGCTGTAAGCATGTTTATTTCTGCTGTGAAATTGGACATTTTAACATGGGGACTTATGGAGACTGACTCGTTCTGTAGCCAGCCTCATGTGGACGTTTGAGGAACTGCAGTTTTTGGCATTTTTGCAATGGAATTTAAGGACATTGGCAGACTTATCTACTGTATGTTGAATGTATCCACCAAAGACGTAGCCAGTCTGAGGAGTCACATCATCAGTTGGGTTTAGGTTTCGTTTGCCTTTCACCATTTCACATACTGGCTGGCACATTATTATGTTCACAGGCTTTACAAATTCAAACCTTCAGGACACTGACCCCCCAGTTTTCGTCACAGGGAAAGGAACGGCGCTGGCTTTCTTTGCCGATGAAGAGATGGGACATCACTGCTGCATGCTGGGATAAAAAAGAACCAGCCTCCGTAATGTGTAGTATGTCTGGAAGCAAAGGTTTCAACTATTTTACTGCTATTATAGCAAATGTTACAACATTAAGAAGTGAAACAACACAATGTGAGGTAAAGTTTCATTTCACATCAGTTTTGAAATCAGTCTTTTTGGCCTTGGCTCATCCTGAACTAAGACCTTCCACAGATCTCTCACCTGAGCGAGAGACAAAGTCGACTCAGGCTGGAGGAAAAGGAAACAACAAATGAAAGCCACCTATTATGTTCAGACAGTGGAAAAGTGTGTGAAGAAGTGAAGTCTAAATATTCTGCTGTGTATATTGTACACTCAACCGATCCTCATAACTCCAAATTTCATGATTTCCATTTTCCTTCCTGGATTGAACGCTGGCCTCTAGATGTTCAATAATTTTCATGGGCCATGAAACCTGAGAAAATAAAAAATGTATTTTCTTTTTCATGACGGCTGGTCTGCTGCTATATTCTACTATGTCAGTGTATGTTAGAACTGAACTCATATATATAATATAAGCTTTAAGATATGCAGTGTAGTCGACATTCTTTCTTTTAAGTCCTTAAAATCTTTTCTCATGAACAATGAAAAATGATAACCTTAAAGTTAAAACAAGCCTGAAGTGTTGTGGAGCTCTCATCAAACATCCTCATCATGTCACTCTGCTTGTTTTTGATTTGGCCCCCTCACCACTCGAATAATTAGACCACTTATCTCTGAGCTTGCAGTGCATTAATATAGTTTAATAGCAGTTGGAGTATATTAATATTCCTTAACCTCCGCTCCACCCTTAAGATCCCACCACCACCCTTTAACCTTCCCTCCCTCCATCATCCCCTGCTTTCACTCTTTCTTCTCGTCTCTCTCCTCCAACCCTGTACCGTCAGTCTTTCCTCTACCCTCCGTAACGCCTCCCTCTTTCCTCCCCCTCTTTCTTCAAACTCATTTCAGCATGAGATTATAAATGGAGCCTTGGGAAAATGTGATAAATCAATTAATCATTTGTAGCTGTGTAGCTTAATGAGTGAACTGAGGTGTCATAATTAGTTCTCCCAGTATCAATCATTAAAGTGCAAGTTTTGCTGATAAACAGGCAACTGATGAGAGCAGAGACATGGCTGAGAGTCTCCCGCTGTTACTGCTGGGAAATCACATGATAAGACGACTAAATGTGCATTAATGAGCTGGAGTTTACAGTACTTTATTTCTGCCACGCTTCAGCTGCATCTCAACAGACAGAGTCAAGCAGACCACAGTAATTTATATTTCTTTTATCACGTTCTGATTTAGGAAACTTACATGTGTCACTGAAAGTGACACTTGGATTATACTTTGTTTCTTTGTAATGTTAGTCCTGAAGTCTTTAGATCCTTAACGTAAGCAGTTTTATTAGCAATATCTTTTTATTTATATTATTAAAGTATCAAAGGTAAATTATTCATCATGCAGAATGAACACTTTCATGTATAAAGTTAGAATAATTTTGTTTTCAGACACATTCCTCTTTTTATCAGGTTCATTGTGGTTTCATTTTCACTCTGATATGTTTGGAAGACATTGATCAATAAAGTTTGGAGAAGATACATTTTATCTATCAAGAATAAATCACATTGTCACAATCATTTCATGAGAAGAGGTCAAAATATTTTATTCCAACTTCATGGCCAACCATATATTTATTAGATTATTTTGCTTTATAAATAAATATCTAAAATTATTTTTTCCACTGAAAGTTCTGAAAAAAAAACTATAATGTGGACATGAGTTATTTTTTTTCCATGTGGTCGTTTAATATTTTTTGACTACATTTTAATTCATATCTATATCTAATCTGAGGTATGGTATGCCACTTTATTCAAATATTTCAATTTTATGAGTCCTTCTATTCCACATTTCAGAGGAAATATTTATCCTTTAACAGTTGCTGTTGAAGTATAAATAACTTCAAATTTTCTGGTTGTTCTACTTCAGGGGGAATTAGTTTGCCATCACGTAACAATCTGTGTTCAAGATAAACTGCTGATGTGGCGTCCACCGACTCAAAGAAGAAATGGAAGCTTGGCCAGCTGATCACGGTCAGCACAGTTACTCACTGTGGTCAATGACTTCACTAGATGCTGGTAAAGGAAAAGTCAGGGGGCCACTGAAGACATATGAGGTTACTCCTCTGACACGTGTGATAACAACTGTACTAAACATGTATTTAACGAGTTTAACGTGTTTTCATCTCCTAATCACCTGCCGTCGTGTATTGAGAAAAAGTGATAAAGTTTTTTACAAGCTTTTCTTGTTGCGTTATTAATATTTCATTATGCATTTATTGAGAGGTAATTATTGTTTTTGTACATCAGGTTCATAGATGTCTTAGAAAAATAAAGCAGCAACCACAGCTTATCAAATGAATATATCAATGACACTAGAGGTGCTTAAACTCAATAAATGTGTTTGTAAGATTATAAACAATAATAAGGAACTCATAAGATTTTTTTAACATTCTTGCTGCTAGTAAATGTTTTAAGTACTAACACTAACACCCTAACACTCATATAATTGTATTAACATATGTTAATGTTAATAAGCATATTCAGACCCTTAATACCTATTACTGTGTGTTTCCATTGAAAATGGATTGTGAAAATAACACAAGGCCTAAAGTTCACTTTGTTTGCACTAAGAAGACGCACATTTATTGATCATCCAGTTTATTCAGCGATAGTCGGAGACGTCGAAATGAAACGTGCATCACGACCTTTGAGCCGGCGTGGCTGACTGAAGCCTTCAGGTGGTGTCGTTGATCTAATTTAATCTGGTCTAACAGTGAGACGTCGGCCCGCAGTGTGAGTCTGGAGTGGATGTGTGTTGTAGCCTCTTTCATCAGTGTTTAAAGAAAGTGCCAAGGCAGAGGTTAAATAAATGAAGTGCTTATTACAGGCCTCGCTCCGAGGAGTTAAGCTAACTCATGCATATATAACACTTACATTTAGAGAGGGTGTGACTGTGTGTGTGTGCGTCAAAAAGAAGAAGGGTCAGGGAGGAGGTCACAGGCTCATAACTGTTTGTGTGTGTGTGTGTGTGTGTGTGTGTGTGTGTGAGGCGTGCTAATGGTCTTTCCAGCCTGGGAAATGCCCCAGTGAGCAGCCTAACTTATGGAAATCACAACCTCAACGCTGGAAGCCATTATCAGACTCATTTGCATAAAGACTCTTTCAAATAGGTTCCTGAAGGCCGGGACACGCCCCCCACCCCCAACTCCAAACACACGCGTGTGTGTGTGTGTGTGTGTGTGCGTCCAATATTCCTTTAAGGTTCCAGTCCGGTTAGACAAAAAGTTAAGCCTAACCCCCACGTCTCCCTCTCCCATCGATACCCACTCAGACCAATCACAGTGTGTGTGTGTACACTTTACACATACATGTACGAGGTGTGTGTTTGTCGGGAGTAACACAGGCACACAGGGCCCCACACACGTATTTACACACACACACAGACATGCACACACACGCACACCGCTAGATGGTAACAAGCCATTAACGAAGCCTTAATTGATGAGCTCGTTAAGATCTGTTATTAGAGAAATTGATTTCAAATAGCCACTTTAATCTGCTGGCCAGGGGGAAACAGGCCACAATGCAAATTGAAGCCACTAAAGTACATAATGGAGCAAGTAATTCATAGATTTCACTTTCACTAATTAATAATTGGAGATTGGAGGGGGTGGTAGTGTGTGTGTGCGTGTGTGTCTCTGTGTGTATGTGTGTGTGTGCGTGTGTGTGTGTATGCTGGCTGACAGTGTTAATGTGGGTCTATTGTGCATCTCTTGTTATTAATTAATGAGCTTTATTCCCAGGCAACCTATTAGTCATTAACAATCTGTGTGTGTGTGTGTGTGTGTGTGTGTGTGTGTGTGTGTGTGTGTGTGTGTGTGAGAGAGAGAGAGAGAGAGAGAGAGAGAGAGAGAGAGTGTGTATTCTGTTGGGTTTGTTCATGATCAAGAATAGATTTTGGTTCATTATGAGTAAATATTAAATGATCAGATGGATATTTATCATCTTGTTTCAGGTTTTATTAGACACAAATCTCATTTTATCAGCCTCATGGTAAAGAGAAATGAATGTAGTTAAGAGGATAAATATTCAAATCTCTGTGTTTTTGCAAATCTTTTGAATGTTTTTTAAAACATTTTAATATTTTCTATTAATTGTTTTTAGGTTCTCTCTCTTCTTGACATGTCTATTTTCTTCTTCCAAACACATTTGAATCTTGTCATGAAGTATTAAAGTATATCAGACTGTCAGAGACAGACATCTGGCAACATCCAGGTCAGGATTTCAGCAGCTCAAATGATATTTGTGATTAAAAGCAGGTTGTTCAAGTGTGCAAATTCACACCATGTGCTATCATGCAATATGAAATAGTAAGAGAAGTAAATTCATTCAGTTTCCTGTATTCTGTCCATACTGGACAAGTCTGCTAATCATAGCTACATCCAGTATCAACTCTCAACACCAATACTGTAACATGAACTGTTCTCACACTGCAGCTGCTGGTATTGTATAAAGTGAGATGTTTAAACACTGTCAATGTAATTTGTAATTTGGCATTTCATAGAATTATATCACATCTTGTTTCTCTATAATGCATGTTTTCAAACATGTTGAAGATATTAAGGCTGTTGGAATATTTTACACTTGGTGTGTTTCATCTTTTTCTGAATGATGAATGTGTGAAATATTGGTCTCCTCCTGATCTCCTATCCCCATAAGTGTAACTCAGTCTTCAGCACTGAAAGGAAACCAGCTTATATAGCTTGTATGAAATGTATTCTAAGTTAGATATGAATACTTACTTTATCTTAAAGGACAGGTTCACAGTTTTTGTAATCTAATTATAGTGACTGAGCAACTTTTTCAGTGTTCATATAGAATACACAAAATGTTCAACACCATACACTGCAAACAGTCAGATAAAGAGTAAAAAAGTGTATAGAGATAAGCAATTTTGATCCTTGGTATGAAACATGCAATAGTTACTACATGTGAGCAAAGTTGTAGGTGTTGGTTCCAGTCTGAGGCCTGTCCAGACAGACGGACAGACAGAGGAACAGACAGACAGACGGACAGACAGACAGACACTATGAACACAAACGCTTTGTGAAAAAGCAGCATTAACAAACATGGCTGCTGTGCTCCTTACGTTCTCTCACTGACATGGTACCAGCGAGTTTCTCCTCCTCTCTCGCTGTATGTCTGATTGTTGCAAAGCGATAAGTTGATCAATGATCTTTACAAAAAAGTTGATGTGTCTCCTTAAATTGACCGAGTTGAGTTTTCGCGTGGCAGGTTTCACACACTCACACAGACCTGGAGCTTAACAGGTCGTGAACCAGACTATAGGTGTGTGTGTGCTTCAGCCAAGGAGCACCATTTAATCTCATCTTTTTTTATCAGTTGGAAAAGGCAAACACACACACACACACACACACACACACACACACACACACACACACACACACACACACACACAGTGTATAATTCCAGTATTAGTGGTGGTATTAGCCAGAGTGGGGCAGGTACTTAACACTGAAAGGACTGAAATCACTTCCCAAGGGAGCTTTTATACAATGTGTGTGTGTATGAGCGTGTGTGTGTGTGTGTGTTGAGTGGTAGATAGTAGCCATTGTCAGCAGCCTAGCTTTCTGATTTCTGTGTGTGGCTTAAGCCGGAGGAAGTGCGTTAGCGGCTGTGCGGCGGTGGCGGCGGCGGCGGCGACTCTGGCCCCCCTGCGTTGATTTAATGTGGAGAATTGGCTGCTGCTGTATTGAATCAGACTGGGGCCCATATTGTTCAGCTGCAGGGGATTACACGTTTAGCAGCTAGTGATCTGGCTTCAGTTATAACGCCACTCGCAGAGAGAAGCAGCTCTTATCAGCCACTGGGAGCCCAGTCTCTGCCACATTCACAACCCTCCAATACACTTTAATTGAATTTCTTTTTAGAGACAGAGAGGCTCAGACGGCTCATGGCATTCAATTTACCACCTCCCCTGTCAACGTTTAGATCCCTCACCCCCTTCTCCTCCTCCAGAAAAAGGAGGCGCCTTCACGCTACAAAAGGAAACTTGCAAATACCATATTTATCTCTGTTCCCTCTCTCTCCCTCTCTCTTCCGCCGCTCTCCTATCCATGTCAGTTATTATATCATTTCAATGAATACTCGCCAGGAAATGGGCTTATCTCAGTGGCAAAATATCTATTTCTTTCAGGCGTTGATTTAGTGTGTTTAAAGCCCACGGCGAGGACAGACAGACTGTCAGCTCGGCGCAGCAGTAAAGCAACGATGCTATCTGTTGGGAGCTGAAATACTGATGAATGGAGAGACAGAGGAGGAGGATGTGGAGGAGAGGGGGGGTGGAAAGAGGAGGCAACAGGGAAAAGGGAAAGGAGAGGATGAGGGTGGAAAAAGAATGAGGGTGGACGGAGAAGAGATGAATACAAGAGGAGAGAAAGGATGAATGGAATTATGAGGAGGTGAGATGAAGTGAAGAGGAGGAACTAAAGGAGCAGAGAGGAAGAGCAGCCGCGAGGCTGGAGTTTGGAGTTGTCCCCACGTTAGCTTCCACCTCTGACCTCTTGTCTCTGTGTTCTTCTGGAGAGCAGCATTAATGAAAGTGTTGCAGGACAGTGATGTGATGTGAAACTTGTCTTCAATGATGCACCAAAGCTGGAACTCTGCCTCTCCGGGCTGCACGTGAGAGAACGTTCGGACACGTTTGCGTGTTTCTTTTATATTTGTATGGATTGGTGGTTTCACGCACGTGTCCAGCAGGAGGCAGCGTCACATTTGGCACAAAGTAAAGAAAAAGAAGAAAAAATCAGGAAAGAGAAATCAGATTCACCGTGGTGATGGTGTAAACAAACCACTACATCACCACGTCCTCTGCTCTGCTAGCAGTGATAGTATGGTTAAGAGTATTTACATGATGTCTCATCATATATAATTTCTTATATAATCATCATATAATCAATATAATATATCGTACCATATAATCATAAATAAGTTTTAAAACTGTAGTTCATGAAGTTGTGAGGTGGACAAAATACTAGGAACGTAATGCAGTCCATTGAAACACTGAGTTGTTACATTCTACTCACTGTAAACTAACCGGTACATAAGTGTTATTGGACAGCAGCAAACAAAGCCACAGCTTCATTTTTAGGATCTTTTTTTGTTATTGAATCTTTGTACACGCTCAATAAGTCTGAGCTATTCACTGACATAATACTTTAGTACACAATACTATTAGAATTTCTGATAAAATCAGAGCAGAAAATGGAGCTAAACAACATCACTGTGCTAACCAAACACACTTAATGCCTCTGTTCTTCCTGGACTTATGTTTCCTCTGGACTCTGGCTCTGATCCTGAATAGTAAGTTTATACACATTCATACAGAGTTATTCTGAAACATTTAGATGCTCCTGTTTCATACGTACATATCTGAGATATTTTCTTTTTAAGTTTTGTTATCCATGCAAGACTCAGTTTGAACAGAAAATGACAAGTTCATTTGATTTTTCGTTGCATTGCCACAGCAGACAAGTGAATAAATATTTGAAACTATATTTGAAACTATAAACATCAGATTTAATAAACTGAAATCATCCTTTCTTTTAGAGTGAGATGCAAAAGCAGTTTGCACCGCAGCACTGTCATGTTTTACTGGGCCTTTATCTAATGGTCAGCTTGGAGCCTGCAGGCAGCAGGCAGCAGATAGAAACACACATTTGTTCACACACTCAGATGTGATCCGTGTGTGTGTGTGTGTGCATTTGTGTGTGTCAGTGACATCCCTGGCCAGAGGCCCTGAAATCTAACATGGTTTAACAATGTCACGGTGTCGGCCTTCTGCTGCATAGCACATTCACACACACATTCACACACACAGACACACACACACACAGATGCAGGCCGGTTGCTGCTGTGTGTGGAGGGTTATAGAGTCGAGCAGCTATTTTTCTTTTCGTACTGACTGGCCGAGTGGCCCTGAGACACACACACACACATGCACAAACACACAAATACACAACACACATATACACACATGTATGCAGCCATCTCATCTGGGCAGTATAATTCCATTTGTCTGGTCCAGCAAGCAGTTGGCTAACTCCATGAATTATTACAATCCCGTAAGGCATCTGGGGTGCCGCAGCACTGGGAGGCCTGTCTGTCCGTGTGTGTGTGTGTCCATGTGTGTGTGTGGCCTCCATCTACCATTTAAGTTACCATGGAAGATGAAATAGTCACACACTCCCAGACACACCCACGCACACACACACACACACACACACACACACACACACACACACACGCCCTTTCTCCCTTATCAGAGTGTGTGTATCTTCTATCTTCAAATAATGTTTTGTCTCTTTCCTTTGTGCTATCATGCTGCTACAAATGGAAAAACGGCATCTCATTCCTCTCTCTGGGGTTTTTTAGCAGCTCATTTTTTTCAGCTGGGGTCATGCGTGTGTGCGTGTGTGTGTGTGTGTGTGGTAGTTGCGGGTGGCACAGTAACAGTGGCAGACAGATGGCCATTTCTCTCTCTCTCTCTCTCTCTCTCTCTCTGACCATGTTGAACATTGCCTAGAAAGATCATCGGAGCAAAAAATGGATTTCATTTCAGCCTGTATTACAGGATTTAAAGTACAGCAGGCCCTCTGTAATCTGAGAGCCCTTTGTATTATTCTGCACTGATTGAAGTAGAGTTTTTGAAGTGGAGGCACAGTTTTTTTTTCTTTGCTGAAGTGAAATGGAGCTAGTGCGGCAATACAGACGGAGTTTTTCTAAGTGTGAAGCTGCTTCAGTGAAAGAAAGCCGAGTTTTCAAATGAAGTGAAGTGATTGCAGCGAGTTGTTTGACAGAATCCAGACCTGCAGAGATATAGCGGTGTCTTCAGTCCATTGGGCCAACATTCAGTTACAGTACTGCAGGATTGATTGATCAAATGAAGCATTTACAGTGTGTGTGTGTGTGTGTGTGTGTAGGTTTGTGTGCATGCATGTGTGTGTGTGCAGGCGTATAGACTGATGTAGTCCTTGGTCCATGGTGACATACTCAGCAGAAACTCTGCAGGTTGATTTGTTACTGTACTGTTTGATTAATTGAATTGATATTTGATATTTTGAGTTTTATTTTGAAGTTTGATTGTATGAGTAGTGTTAACATTAGAAAACATTAGCAGCGATTGTAGAAAAACTTCAGATAAGTACTGAATTTCATTCTATAGTTCTAGCTTTAGATTCTATCATAATACTGTACGTAAACCGAGTCAATTGCTGAGACCTCCGAATGTGGCAACTAAAACTGTTAGCTTAGTCCTTGCCATGGAGGCCCAGGGTTGGATTCTGACCTATGGCCCCTTCCTGCATGTCATTCCTCTCTCCCCAAATTCCTGTCTCTCTTCAGCAGTATCTGTCAAATAAAGCTAAAAAAATATATATATCTTAAAAATGTTAGCCTGTGGTTGTAGTGCAGACTCCAGTGTTCCCAGTTTACTTCCTGCGATTGCATATCATTCCTTTCTGTTATGTAATGAAGACATGAAAATCAAAGAAAGAAAGTGAAGCAGTCAGAATGAAGTTTGACATTGTAGTATCTTCACCCAAACAGTAACCACAGCTTTGACCTCAGTACTTGTCCATGCATATTCTTGCCTAGAGTTCAGTCCATACTTTGCTTTCAAGCTGTTGTGAGATGAGATGCTGGCCTGCAGGAAGCAGCTCCACATTTGTGTCTTACAAATCCAAAGAAGGACAATACATCTCTAAAATCCAACTTTTATTTAGAACAGACTTTGAATACCGTGTTAGCTCACAGCATGCTATCACACATTCTAACCTTTTATCACAGGCACTGGCTGTCCATACATACTGCATGTTTCAAACTGAACATGTGACTACAAATACAACTCAGACGTACTATGATTGTACTATATATGAAGTATGAAAGATAGACAATAAAGATTTTTTTTACCATATGTCTTTAGGTCTTGAAGCAGGTACAAGAAATATTAGTGTTGATTCTGGCGGCCCCTGTGGACATGCGTGGTAATGTTTTCAGCGCCTCGCTGGTGGCAGACATTAAGAAGTTCATAGAAACAGTCAGTCTTCTCTCTGATGGTCTGATTTGTTTATGAAGGTTATATACAAGCATCAGTAATAAACTGAGACTGTTTCATGTTTTGTGTTACTGGTGCAGCTTTACAAGTTATGAACTAACAAAGCATTACATAACAGATAGATGAGCTGACGGTGGCAAAAACAAATGCATTTTTTTTCTTTGGTCAGCAGGTTTTTGTCTAATAGGGATGTGAAAATGATACAATATCATCTCATCTTTCAGGCTGATATAGACTCAGGTAGGTAAGAAAAATGCAGAGTTTGTAATGGAATAACACGAATGACTCTGCAGCCACACTCACTTGCTTAGGGCCACTAAAAGCCTAGAGCCGGCCCTGCTGAAATGAGCTGAAAGAAGCTAAAACGCTCTGTAGATCTGAGGGGAACTGGGTGATAATTCTCTGTGCGTTCATCACTGTGAGTGACCTCTTTCATATTACATGTAGTCAGTTGACCCATTGCTAATATAAAAATATTGATTAGTGCAGCTTTAGGAACCTGAACTACTTGGTCATTATATTGAATTGGCCAATTCTAATCACATTATATTAGAATGGACTGTTATTGGTCCTACAAAGTCTAATTGGACCACTGTGTATTATCATATCACCCATTTAATATAGACTTATGTCCTAACATAATTGTACCAATTCACATTGTCATTACAACGACCAAAGAGGTTCCACCAGTTTTATGCTGATCAATACAAGAAATATAAAAATCAATCATGAGAGAATCAGACGATGTTTGTGGATCTGACAGGCCTTCCATTTAAAGAAGGCCTCATGTGTTGGTTTAACTCTTTCTCAAACCTTTAAACCGGAGATAGTGTGTTCAGTGTCGCTGTGTTCCATGTTTATTATCACTGATCACAGATTGTATAATAGGCATTCTGTGGGTGTTACTGAGGGGAGTGGACGTGCAGTGCTGGGGGGTGCTACAGCAGCTCCTGCACACATTCTTCATAGACAGTAATCTTAAATTGGATCTGTTGGCTGCTTTCTTTTAATTATGCTGTGATCCATGGGAGAACTGCAGGGAGGTGAGGAGGGCAGAGGGAGGAAGGGGGAAGTATGATGCAGTTTGATTGATTTCATATCTTATAGAACTGATCAATAATATACTGCTGGTCTATTGGAAGGTATTAACTTTTATTGAGGTTATTCTAAAATTCAAACTCCCACATTATGATTCTCATTGATTTATTTCAGGAGAGTTTTAGGGTCCACCTATGAATTAGATTCAGTTCCATTTTTACCATTATTCATTATGTTTGTTGCATGAAAACACGACATTAAGATACTGAATAATATACAGTTTATTGGATCAGCATGATAGTTCATAAAGTGATGTGTAAGGCACCAAAAAGGGTACCAACAGGACCCAACAGGGATGGTCCTGAAGTGGAAGAAAGGAGGCTTTCAGAGCCACCATGGAGGATTTTGAAGCCGACTGGGTCTTAAGTCCTTTTTTCACAGTTGCCATGGAAAAAAGGCATGTGTGGCATACTTGTATGTTTTTCTATTGCACCCTCGCAGCAGGAGTAGCCACCATGACCTGAAATATTATGGCCTGCTGTGACCGTCTCTGCCCTCTACTGAGCTCTGCTGCTGAAAACTAATTGACTCAGTATGTGTGGTCATGCAGTCAACACGTTTTTGAAGGGCTCGCCATTTTTAGATTTCAGTACTTCCAGTGCAACACTCCTGCAGTGCTCCACTCCTATATATATTACATATAATATATTTGTATGTACATATAGAATATATCTTGTTTGTGCAACTGAATGAATGCCTTCAAAGATAAACTGTCAAACATTTGTATCATTCAAGACTGGAAAGTCATTAAATTTCTCCTCACCTCAAAACCCACCGCACACGTCTCTGACACGTCGCGGGTGCAACGCTGTTTTGGTCCGTCCTGCACACGACTTCAAACCCCACCAGGAGTGTTTCAGAAACGTTTAGCCCACCAGACTTTGTTTACTTGCTCATATTTGATCATTTTCCTGGTTTATGTGCTTCTAAATATGAAAAAAAAATGAAAAAAAATCCACTGGATTCTCTATGCTTTTTCTGTGTCTGGCTTCCTGTCAGCTTGACGTGCTCTGTATAAATTGACGCGGACTGCTCACGGCGTCCGTCAAAAATAGAACATATTTCATGCGAAGCCGAGCGGAGGCCCACTTCTGGGACGCTTCTGAACCGGACCACGGCAGAGCCGGTGGGGTTTGAAACACTGACTAGAACGGCTGCGTATCACTGCGGTGACCCCCGCGCCCTGTGGAATTTGGGGGTCAGGGAGCGATCAGGACGGTAATGAGAGGAACCAATTAGGGTGATTGCCTTTGCCACCAACAGTAAAAGGATGCCAACTAGCAGCTACACCCAGAGGACACCTAGGAGCCACAAGAGCCTCCATCTTGTATTTTCTCTAAAAACTGAGTTTGGGTAAACTGCCATAAAGTCCTCATGGCTGATCAATAATTCAGTCTTTCAGCAACAGATGCCTGAAACCTCAAACTTCTGTATTAGTTGGCTTCTAAATGTTGCTCATTATGCTGTCTAATGATGTCTCTGCTATGATCAAACATTACAGAGCAAATCAGACCTTTAAATGGTAATATCCTCTGAATGGAGCATTAACTGTTAAGTGAACTTAATAAGTCTACCTAAGGACTGTGTTAATGGGCGACTCTTTAACGACAGAGAGAGTGAGGAGATGGACTGAGAGATCAGAGAAATTAAAGACAGAGATGAAGAAGGCGGAGCCAGAGAATGGAAAGAGGGTTGACGATAACGATCGTTAAGTTTTTATACCATTAGATATGTGGTGGGCCATTCGGACCATACACAAGCTCTTATTGCAGCCACCCGATTAGCTGCTATAGACACAATTAAGGCCTAAAGTTAAAGAGACTATTAGATGGAGAGGACTGTTTAAGTTAAAGCTGGGAGCATTTAGCTGATAAGAGTTAATGGTGTGTTGAAGTTTAGGACAATGCTGACTGCATCCGCTGGGAAAGGCCTGGACAGTATTAATGAACCTTTTCTCTGTCTGTCACTGGTCGATTGTGTGTGTCTCACATGAAGGACACAAATGAAGTTCTCTGATTTACTGACTTATTAGTTTTACATCAGTGAAATGATCTGAATTTATTCTCACTGTTTAAATTTCGTTTTGTTCTTTAAAACATGTAAATACAGTTATACACAATCTGTGCAACCCTAACCCTTATAAACTTGCAAACTTAATAAATACGGTATGACCTTTTCATAATTATGGTAAAAGGATATTCGTAATCTATATTCCATATTTTAAAATGTCTCTAGATTTTACAATGAAAAATCGACAAAAACATGAAAGTAAAATATGCCATTCAATCCATGTTTTACTGTACAATTAACAGTCTCTAATATAAAATACTGCTTTATTTTGTAGAAATTCTCTGAAAATGGTGTAAAAATAAAGGTTTTGAAATATGACAACACAGGAAAGCACAGTCATACTACATGGCATATTTTGTCATGTTTGTCATGGTTTGGCAGTTTTTTACCATAAAATCGACAGACATTTTTTACAGTATAGATAGATAGATAGATAGATAGATAGATAGATAGATAGATAGACAGATAGATAGATAGAAGAATGTCTGTAGTCCTCAGTGTCTCATGGTGAGCCGTCTATATCTGTCATTGGTTCTTTTATTCTCTTTATTCTAGTTTGCATGAGCAGTTGAAACAGATCAAATGCTTTCTAGCATAGACGCTAAATGGCTCCCATAAAATGCTTTCAGGTGGGAGTGGTGACAGCAGCGTGAAAGACAAGGGTTTGGAGAAGAAATGTGAATTTAAGAGGGGGATACAGATGAGAGGTTTAAATGGCTCTTCTGTCTGTCTGAAGGTAGACGTAGGGCTAGTAAAACTCTGCCTCTGAAGCTGTCACTTTTAAATGAACAGTCTGATATTTGGGGAAATATGCTTATTCGCTTTCTTTCTCTGAGAATGACACGAGAAGAGAAGACTGATGTCTGACTGATGTGTGTGCGGTGCAGGTGTCAGAATGTGGTTAACCTAGCTTAGCATGAAGACTGTAAGCTGGGTAAACACAAGCCTATAATTAAAGTAATTATTAATAAACTGAAATCTTATTTAAATGTAGAATTCTAATCAGTGTCTATTAGTATGACAGAAATGAGAAACCAACCAGTGCAATATTGAATCATTAGCAATAAATGGAATGTTGCCTTTGAGGACTTCAATTCAGAGTTTAATAGTTTGTGAATTTCACTTTTTTTCTGAGTGACATGAGACACAGACGTCACCTCTGTGTGTTAGCACAATCAAAGAGTGGAAGAACTGGTCTTTGTTCTTTGTTTCCACAGCTAGCTGTTTCTTTTATAGCGGGAGTTAGGTACTGGAACTATTTTTTCACAAACAGTTATACATCTACCAGTAAGGATTGTTCACCAAGAAAAAGTTTCAGAACCCAAACCTTCCTCAAAATCCACAGAACTGAAAGTTTGGAATGAAGAAATGAAAAAGAAAATATCTGATTCACAGGCTTTCTCACTATTGGCACTCCTCATTCACATTCACTGTACTGTATATGTCTCTATCATCAAACCAACAGACACAAATCAAATGAAAATTCTTGTCTCTATTTCGCAGCACAGACTGAGCCAGACACAGACGTAGAGGCTGGGTACATGAAATAAAGCAAGCCAGAACACAACAGGTAGAGTATGGGAGTGTAGTCCATGAATCCACCTGGAGCGTGCTCAGTTTCAGTCACATTTCAGACTGTGGAGCAGTTTGACCGTTCTGATTGGCCATTGCAGCGTGACGTTAGCTTGTGTTTCTCCAAAAGTTCAGATTCTTTGCGACAGATTGCTGCATTTTTGGCACCGCCTGTAGCCAAAATCATTACCCTCGTTGAAATGAACAGGAAAACCTGTGTTTTCTCAACAGCACCAGATTTGGTCTGAATTAGGTCTTCCAGTCTTTATGCTAAGCTAAGCTAATCATGTCCTGCCAGCTCCACAGCTGACACACGGACGTCAGAGCGGTGTAAATCTCTGTATTTCTGCTGAATTCAAAACTTTTTGTTTCAGTCAGTCAGCCAGTCAACAGTCAGTCATCCTTCCATCACCCTCTCCAACTGTTACCCCATCACCTTCATCCTGTTCTCCTTGTTTTCACCCCTCCATCTCTTCCTCCCTTTGTATTGTTTCTTTTATCTCCCCCTCTCCTCCTTTTTTCTCTCTGTTCTCTCACTCCTCTGGTCTTTCCCGTCATCCACTATCTCTCCCACTACACCTCCTTTACCCATCTCCTCCATCTCTCCTTTCACCACTCTATTTCTTGCCTCCTCATCTTCCATTCTTCCACTCCTCCTTTTACCCTCTTTACCATGCAGTTCCTCTTTCCTAACATCTTTTGTAATCCTCCCTTCCTCCCTCCCATCACATCTCACCTCCTTTCTCCTCCGTCTCTCCTTCCCTTCTTTCCACCCCTCTCACCTCCTCTCTTTTTGACTCCCTCCTCTCTCACTCCACACCCCATTTTCCCATCCCCTCTCCCTCCCTCCCTCCCTTACCTCTTTCTCCCCTCACCCTCCATCTTTCCTCCTCTCACTTCATCCCTCCATCTCTTTCCTCTTCATTTTTCTCCCTCCATCTCTGTCTCCTTACCTCTTTTCTCTCCCATCATTCCCGCCCTCTCCTTCCTGTATATGACTCCCCCATTCTTCCTTTCTCTTTTTCTTTCACATCCTTCTCTCTTTTTTAACTCACCACCTCCCTCTCTTTCTCTTTCTCCGTCCCCTTGTTCACCTCTCCTACCTTGACCCATCTCTTCCTCTCTGCTTTTGTGCATCACTCCCTCCCACTTTATCAGTCTCTCCCTCCTCTCTCCCCCATCTTCCATACTTCCCCGTTCCCTCGGCCCCACATCTCTTCCCATCACCTCTTCACGTCCCTTCCCTCTTACCTCTTTTCTCCCCTCCTTTCCCCTCTCACTGTCCCCTCTATCTCTCCCTCCCTCCCTCCCTCCCTCCGTCCTAATAGCGCGGTGACAGCGGCAGTGTTTCTAATCAGAGGTGAGGAGAGCGAATGAGCAGCCGTCCGATCCTCTCTGCTCTCTCATCAATCGGCTCTAACTGAATGGGAGCAAATCTCAGCCGGGACAAAATTAATATGTAGCAGATCTGCGGCGCGCTCGCCTAGCCTGGAATTGGAAATGGCTTCTGTGCTGCCTGACCCGTATCCGTCCGCATGTGTGCGTGTGTGTGTGTGTGAGTGTGTGTGTGTCAGGGGGTTGTGGCGGCAGATTATTGGAGAGACAATTGGCTGTACGGCAGTAATCAGGAGAACACTGAGGTGTGTCTATCTTATGACTGCTTGCTGACAACCCCTTACACACACACACACACACACACATGCACCAGGACACTTTCTCCCCCCTATCCAATTCAATCAGACAGTCCATCCGCCCTGCAGAGCAATGTGGCACTGCCCCCGTGCATGACAGTATCAATTCAATTACCCAGGAAATGGATCCATATTCAACCCATATAAACTCATACACAGAGCCAGGAGGGGCTGCTGCTGCCGCCGAGACAAAGAAATGCGCATTTACCCTGTAATAACTTTCATTTGGACTGGCTTTGAAAACCATTCTCAGCCAGGCATTTGTCGCTGTCACATCGCGTTATCCACAAATCAGGTTTACAAAATATCAATTCAATTTCTGGCGTAGCGCGAAACGCTACGAGAGAGAGAGAGAGAGAGAGAGAAGCTGCTGAGGGGCCCCTTGTGGCTCGGGCAGATTTCCAGTCAGAACTAATCAAAAGCAGAGCAGACCATGCTAATCTCTTCAATTTCATCCTTTAGACTGCTGTCTTTTCCCCGAGTCGTAAGCTCACACACACACACACACACACACACGCACACACACGTGCACGCATGTTTGTTTAAGCAGGCACACACACAGCAGGTCAGATAAAAACATGGACGCTCAGGCAAAAACATACATAACACAGACATAAAGCCATTCATAATCCACACAGACAGTATATCATATACAGACACTCTCTCTCTCTCAAACACACACACACACACACACACACACACATAGGATCATCCTCAGGACTGTACTGTATCTGTGCAGCTCCTCAGTGTTTTGTAGCTGAACATTCAGAGATAACTAACTTTTCTTTGATACGGAGGGAAAGAGTGGAGTATAATGAAGCTGCACAGAGGATGGTTTAACATTAATGGGAGGCAGGAGGAGGGTGTCCCCTCAGGGCAGCAGGGTGGTGTAAAAAGGGAGGGAGGAGTCAGCTTTGAAACCCTCCCTCTGCTGAAGTGTCTCTGAGCCAGACACTGGATGCAGAGCATGGATTTGAAATGGATCATTCCTGTGAATCCTCACTGTCAGACTGGTGACTGTGGGATCAGCTGTGAACTGACAAACACACATCACACACACATGTTCATGTTTCTTTTGTTTTCATTTTTCTAACAATTTAACCATAAACCAGTTATTCATTACTGCTGATCATGATCAGACTGTGAAACCAGCTGCATTAAGACAAGTCCAACAAAATGATTTCATAACATCACCTGGGCCTCTCAGCTCACCCTTGGATCACATACATTGTTAATTAAACGTCAGTGTTACGAACAACCATCCTTATCTAAACATATGAAGTGAACCACATGAGTGTGAGTGTATGGATGATTCTGCCCTGATGTAGATGTAGATGTGTGATGATCAGGGACAATCTCTGTCTCTGGAAAATCTTTGGAAAATGTCCGTAAATTTACAGTTTTTGACATTAATTTGAATTATGATATTTGACTTTAATGTCACGGTTTTTGTTTGGCAGTTGTTTTTTACAGTCACGTCGGCTCTCTATAAAATGATGGTGTTGAGTTGAATTGTGGGAAATGTAGGATCCAATGTTTTTTGAGCATTATACCAGGAAGTAAACGTCAGGATATCTCATCTTCTACTGCTTTGAGTCTCATTATTCTTTTTTTTATGTCTTCATACATTTAGGAAAGTAAAATACTAAAATGCCTTTTTGCACCTGTTTAACAAAATGTGTCAAACACTAGCTTTGCTCCTGTGACTGAATAGTACTCAGATCAGCTCAGACCGTGTCCTTCAGTAAAGTTCTTCTTGAGGCATAAAAACATAAGCACAATATGAGCAAAATAAGATGCTGCTACAATATAAAGAGTGGTGTGATATGAATTTATTGTTTTCTTTGTTTGAAATAGATTCCACTCAGCTCAGTGCTGATATTTGAACATGTATGAGTTAAAGTTGTGTCAAAACATGAAGAATAGCTAAGAAGTCCAAAAGTAACAACTAAAATAATATAATAAAGTCTTCAATATGCAGATGTGTAAATCAACATCACACAATTAAAAAATAAAAGTCTGGCATAAACTAATTTTAAATGAGGATGTTTAAATGTTCACTAATTTACAACACACTCATCATAAATGGATGTTCACACTGATTTAATTCATTTGATTTCCACTGAACTAATTGTACACAGCTGAGAGGACAACGTGTGAGTGAAGAGATCAGAGAGGAAATGATGACATGATCAGAATGTGCAGGAAAAGAGGAGAGTGAGGAGGTGTCATGGATGGATGGACAAAGTCCTTCACACTGATAACAATCCAGCACTGGGCAGAAGAACTGATTACAGCATCCTGCTTTCACGTTTCCCTCCTTTCTCTGCCCCTCCTCCTCCTCATCATCCTCTCCTCCCACACCTCCTGCTGGCTCCTTTCAAAATCATTTCTGAAAGCTAAGACCACTTCCTGTTTTGATCATTTAGTTTTTCTTTCAGATGGGACCATGTTTCATTCCAGGAACAGCCAGAAGAAGACATTTGTTCAGGTTTTACAAAAATGGAACAATGGCACATGTGTACACTTCACTCACCATGCAATGTTTTAGGTAAAGTAACAAAATCAAGATATGTTTTATTTTCACAGTAAAAAAAAAACAGTTATGATGAAACATAAAAATCTCAGAGTTAGTGACCGTGGACAAATGACCATGGTGGTCAGTTCGGACAACTTGAGCTGAATCTGAGAGGGATCTCGAAACACCACGTCGATGCAGCATCTTAAATTCCTAAACGAAACATATTAAAACATAACTTGAACCAGTTGAGCCGCTTGGATGAGGCACACAGGAAACTGGAGGCGTGGCTGAGAGGTAAAGAGGCAGCGACCAGCAAATACACACGCACAGAATCATATTAATAATCTGATAGTCATGAAACCAGACTCATGGGGAGTGGATCAGACACACAGCTACAAACCAACCAATGGAGAGAGAGAGACGTATTTTATAATACTTGCAAATGCTTTTATTGACTCTTTAGTTCCTTCATTCATGCTGAGAGTAGCATTTGTGTTTGTGTTGGAGGATGGCAAGGTGTACTTATTTTTCCACATTGAAGGTGGCAACCTTCAAGCCATAAGATAAAAAAGGATTTCTTTTAAACTGTGAATCATGCAAAGCTACTCTCAAAATATAGAGCCTAAAACAGGCTGCAGGCATGTAGTGATATTAGTTTCTGGAATGTTCAAATTCAAGTTTATAACAACACAAATCACAGCTCCTCGCTGCCTGTTTGCTTTTAATATTGTGTTATAGAAGAAGAATCAAATTCTCTTTTCTTTTTATTTGTTTGGTTATTTTAGGTAAGTGTTCCTTTAGATAAAAGGTTCGTTCATGTGTCTTTTCTCAGCCACAACCTTCCATGTGACTCATTATCTTTTTAACTGCTGTTTTGTTTGATACACCACACACAGTATGTCTGCTCCCATGTAATCTTGTCATATTGTGGTAATTTAATACAGCTGGATTTCTCCAAGTGGAATAATCTTGTCATCAGTAGTCCAGATCTGAGATCAGTTGTGTAGTTTATGCTCCCAACATGATATCAGTTGGGGACAAAAAAATGTCTAGTGGTTCAACTGAGAATCATTGTTCTGATTTGTTCTTTTGCGTGAACCCCTCACCTCTGAAAACATCTGTTTCTACTCACTTATTCTGATTTTTGCTTTCATTTTCATGAATGTGTAGAGGCAGGTGACATGAACAATGTGGCAGCTTGGAGTGACAGGAGGAGGCAGGTACACAAAAAACAGTGAGGCCGTTTAAAGGAGGACCTGGAGGCGAGAAGGAGCTGAAGAACTGCCTGATGAATCTTCCAAAAACAGATCAGAGCAGATTTTCAACATAACAGACACAAAATCTGTTTTTTGCTAAATCTATCCCTGCATGCTCTTTTTTGACTTGCAAATTGAATTAGTTTAGCGCTTGTTCAACAGATTAGTCATGAATAAACCTCTGCTCTCTGCTCGGTCGATCTGAAGAGGAGCGAAGAAGGACGAGGAGACGAGTGGAGAGGAGGGAGGAGGTGCTGCTGGCTGCTGTAATGTGTCTGCTGTTGTGAAGTAAATTCCTAATGAAACGCTCTCTTCTTCAATAATCAGACACATGGAGCTTCCTTCATCTGGAAACTGTTAGCAACACAAACGCACGGCGCTTCATGAAATTATCCACAGACACACTCTGATGCAGACACACACACACGCATACACACACACGCATACACACAGATACAGCGTCAGCTCTCACAGTAATTACACAGTTGCAGAGAGCGCCGGGGCTCAAAACGCTGTTTAACAAATCAATTTGAGAATGCTTACCTTGTAAAGCTGTATCTATTTGTGTGTGTGTGTGTGTGTGTGTGTGTGTGTGTGTGCGGACACTTCCCTGAGCTGATCCATTAAGGCTTTAACAAAGAGCTGTGCTCGGCCGCGCTGCTGGAAATGTGTAATTGGAAGGATAGCTAAGGGCCGACACACACAAATACACTTTATTGATCCACAGCATCTCCCATACAGTGCCTCCGGCTAACACACACACAGCTCAGCAAGGGGTTATACTGACTTTACTCCCATTCTGTTGCCATCAGTGGCAGTTTATCAAGCAATCAATAGTCTTTTATTTTCTCATATCTTTAAATGGACGAATATCCTGAATATGATTTTTACAACAGCAGGGAGGAATGTGATGGAAAAGAAGGGAGGGGAGGGGAGAGGAGGGGAGGAAGAGGTGGTGGAAAGGGGAAGATGGAGAGGGATGAGGGAGAAAGGAGGCAAGGCGAGGAGGTGGACGGGGCGAGAAGGGAAAGAAAACAGGTAACAAAGGAGAGAGAGGAGGAGAAAGAGGAGGTGAAAAAGAGAGTTAAGCTGTAGATGTTGGACCACCGCCAGCGGGCAGGAAGCCGCCGGTTGACCTGAGCACCATTTGCATGTTAAGTGGTGTCAATCTGCATTGATTTCCACCCAAATGAAATGCAGTGGGCTTCAATAGAGCCTGTGCTTTACAAGGGCCTCCTAGCTGCTACATCCAGCCTATTGGATTCAGATTAACAGGCTCAGTACGGCCTCGCACTGAGCAACTTATCTTTAATTAAAATCACTTCCTTCACAGGATCCACTGGACTGGATTGGGCTGGGTTGGACTGGACAGGATCCCTTGGAACTGGACTGGACTGGAACCCAATTGCACCCCATTTTGAAGAGACATGATACAATCCCAATAGACTGAAGAGCTCTGGAGTGAAGTGGCTGAGTCTAGTCTGGGACTTGAATAGACCTTTTTTCATAGGAGCCATTTTGACATGAAATAGTAGGTTCAACGCAGGTGTTTCCAATGACACTAATAAAGGTTCTCCAGAAGAAAGAGTAAGTGGAGCAATATACTTTATTAATCCTCTTAGGGAAATTCATTGTGTTAGCAGTGTTAGCAGGAGGCAGCCACTGTCCAACAGCCAAGTAAAAACCTGTGGCTGTGAAATGAATCCAACACTGAAGTGCCAAAAACTGCAGTTCCTCAAACGTCCACTAGAGGCTGGCTCCAGAAGTGAGTCAGTCTCCGTAAGTCCCCATGTTAAAATGTCCAACTTCACAGCAGAAATAAACATGTTTACAGCTTGGTACAAAGAACAGTTTTGGTCTATGTAGCTAATTTCCCCATTAATGACAACTGTACTGAGGGTGAACCTTTATAAAACTCACCTGTTCAAATTATATTAAGGCTTAAAGTTATGGAGAATTAAGAGAATGGCTGCTTTGATTGACAGGTGGGTGCTGTCACAGGTGACTTGTATGAGCAGCCAGGACTGCCAAGACAGCAACAACCAGAGTCACCATTATGCAATTATATAAATATAAATATAAGAATAAAAACAGAATTTTACTTTTTATATAAAGTTGGAGAGGAGATTTTGACACACAGGACTTCTCCTGTATGAACAACAGAATGCTGTAACAGACCAGTCTGATGTGTGAGTGGTTATTTTGTAGCAGGCTTCATACAGTATTGAGCAGCTGTGGACAACAGACACTTCAATAAAGACTGATTTAGCAATGTCCCTACTTTAACCACATTTCATTTCATTTCTGATGCTAATTTAAACACATAGTAGTTGTGTTGGTTCTCCTTATTGAATTTGCCCAATTCAAGCACTGCATGGTCTGGACAGATGTACAAAACTTAAGATAGCATGAGAACATTTTTAAGATCCAATGAGCAATCCAAAGCTCAATTCAGTGTAATGAAGTCAACCACAGTAAATTTAGCTAGGCTAGACAAAAAAAAAAAACCCGAACAATTTCCTTCCTGGTTAGAGGGAAAATGCATTCAGTGGTGTTCACTGTTCTATTGAATGGAAATTTTTGTCATACGCAGTGTCATTGGAAAAACGGGACATACGTGATTTTTAGTGGACTACCTAATTTTTCATTAATGGGCTCCCCATCAACACTTAACTGCAGTAGACTGCATTGCAGTTGTCTCATTGTCAAACCATGTCTTGCCACCTTGATAATCCCGGGTTAAGTCCTCCTGTTTGGACATGTCACCTCAGCATCAGTGTGACTGGCAGTCATCCATCAGATGAGTCAGAGGAAATCTCACAGCTCTGAAGGAACTGAAGCCATGATACTGTAAAAAACTTGACCTTTGACCTGGTTTGAATCAAGTTTGAAGTTTCATTCTTTTAGACTTTGTCAAGAATTTCAACCATTTTTCTCCATCAGGATTAGAGGTGAAGTCACGTCCAACTGTATTTTAATGACACTCCAAACACGACAAGTCCTAATGAGGTAAAACACGCAAATGTGTAAAATAAAACACAATCAAATGTGTGAATGTAAGTAAAATAAATGTTAATAATCATAGATTGAAAAGAAACCAGATTTAAGCAGGCATTTGAGGACGGACTTGAGGTACAGACAGACCTGAGGAACCTGCTCAGACTGCAAAAGCCTTGTTTCTTTAAGAACTGGGCTGGGACAAGGCCCGGGCTGCCAGAAGGTTGTAGACTGTTCATGCTCATCATGAATGTTTTAATGATGAGGATGTTAAAGTTAATTCTGAACATTACAGGTAACCATGGTAATAAGGCTCAGATTTGTGTGATGTTGTTTGAAGTTAGTTTACTTCTCACAGATGCATCTGTAATTCTTACCATAAAGGCTGGAGAAAGAGCAGCTAGCCTGGGTCTGCCCAAAGTATAAAAATACAAACTATTCTTTTAAAGAGTTTAAAGTTTAACTGCTTCACAAAGACAAAAAGAAGTGGCATCTAGGTGTGAGCCAGCTGAATACCCCTTTCTACCCCCTTCACTTCAAAGTGTGCACACTAAGAGAACCTGCGTTGGCTGCAAAACTCTCTCAAAAAAGAAGAGTCAGTATCTAGACCCAGTGTTTGATTTGTCAATTCTGGGCTACTGGAGAAACATGGAGGTGGAAGAGGACCTGCTCACTCTTTAGATAGTTGGGTTAGTTAAGGTAACAAAATCATAACCATTCTTATTTTGAGATGACTACACACTAATGAAAACATTATGAACATTATATTCTATAAATATATCCTCCTAAATCGGACACACTGGACCTTTAATTGTTATATTCTGCTATCATAAATACAGTCACAAATAAAGAAAATGGGAGGATTTTACTGAGCAGTTAATGGACTTACAATATATTCATGAAAGGACCACTTCATCGGGATGTCAGTGACTTTATGTTTCCAGGCAGAATGTCACTGACAGTGGTCTGATGTGTGTGGTCCTGTAGACCTTTACGTCTGTTAATCACTGTGAGGCATGTTCTGCAGCTCGTGTGTTATGGAGACACTTTCTGAAACATTTTCCTATTGGTGTAACTGCTGTGTGCTGTGTTACGGTGCACACTAATTCCTGCTGATGTGGTTAATGTGTGGTGCATTATGGAGAAGACTAATTCCTGGCAGGTAATTGAAGGAGTCTGTCTAATTAGAGCGTTCCTGTGATCAGGGCAAGATAATTAATTATGAGAGATCTGCAGTCGCGATCACAGCATCCAGGCATGGTGTGTGTGTGTGTGTGTGTGAGTGTGTGAATGAATGTGTTGTACACTGTTAGCTGGTGCAGGGGCAAAACTCTGTGATCCTAGCTTACACACACACACATGCACAGACATGAACGTACATGAATCTCTAGTCTCTAGTCATGCGTTGAGAGGACGTAATGAGCAGCATCTGATTACTGCCACTAATTAACCAAACACACACACACGCACACACCCACACACACACACACACACACACACAGTATCTCTCTCATCATCATTCTGTCATCGTTGTAGCTCTGGCTGCATGATCTCTGTCATCTGAAAGGTTAATGGTTCCACTAAAAACTAAAGTTCTCTTAAGGGAGCATCTTAGCTTACACACACACAGCCTTAGTTAACCACACACACACTCACACCTACACACGCACAGTGCAAAAACTTGAATAGCAGCAGTCAGTTTATGATAAATAATGGACCTGATCCACGATCCTGCATACAGTACACGTCAACATGCTGAGCAGGGAAGACGTTGGTGTTAAAGGATCAAATAAACAAAACACGCACAATTCCAACACACTTTATGCTCTAATGCACACTTTAAGTGTCAAAATAAGTTAATCACAAGTGCAACAAAAAGGATTCTGTCTGCAAGGTTCACTTCAATGAAGTGTCTACTTATGACGTGAACCTGAATGTTTGTAAAAACTGAAATGCCACGGCATTACTTCCTTATATTTTTTTTAAAAAAGAAAACTACTTTCTTTTTATGAATTTCTAAAGTTACACAGTTCAGACAGTTGAACAGGGTTTTAAACTTCTGACACTGCGGCCCTCCCCCAGTCAAAATTCAGACTGCTCCCGTCAACCACCCCTATCGAACTAGTTTCTGCTTTCTAAGGCATCTAAACAATCTTTTTTTGTGTTGCTCATATTTGTTTTGGCGTGTGTTATCATTACAAGTAAGCCAATTAGCCATTAGCAGGTCCTGTTTGCAGTACACCCATGGATGTAGTGAAGAAGCCTTCTCAGGTTTTTCAGGCCGGTTCTGGAGTTATATGGCGCTTCTTTTTTTTCTGTGATCTCTGAGTAGATTTATGGACATTTATTTGTTATGGACATTTGATGGGCAGAAATAATGATATTATTGGGAAGTCACACTAAATCTAAAATGTTGTTCTGCATGTTTAAATTTAACCGTTATACTGTATGTTCCATTATGACTCCAACACGTGACCAAACCATTGCACAAACTACAATAGCTGACTTCCTGTTGTTTTGTCTCCTTCACCTCCCACACTGAAGACTCCCTCACTTCTCCTTCACAGCCCTCACATCTCACCATTTGGAAACCTCTTCTGTGGTGCTACTGAACAAATGATTCACACAATTTAATCTGCATCATTCAGTTGATATTGAGAGGTAGTGTCTCAATGGTTCTTTTCATTTTAATGTATTAGAGAATTAAATTGTGTGCATAGAAATCCATCAAACATACATCACCAAATCACATTCAATTATTTTTTTCATGAGATTGACTGAACTTTATTTTGTTTTGTTTTTTAATTTAAATAATTAATAATAAATATGAATAACTTGAGTCTCTGTGCCAGGGCATCACACAGAACATAAAACTTTATATTCACATATACACATATCCATACACAGAGAGGCAACATGCACGTGCATATGGACATGTATTCACAAATGATATAGTTGTACACTAGATTGGCTTTATCAATACAACATATCAGTAGAATTAACAAACTAAAACTGATTTCATAAGTACAAAGAGCATCATGGGATATTTTTTTTTTAATTCTTTTGAATTTCTGAATTTCTCTACATATTTAAATCATCCTTGTTTCATTATTTAATAGATTATTGATTTGTCCTGACCCTACATGTTTGAGACATACTGCACATATTGCTTTCTGCTCTCCATAACATATTTTGAATACTTGATGGTAGTTCGTTTTTATGTGCTTTGTACATTATTTTAAAAGGCTGTTATCGATCGGCTCACTAAATTTGAGTGTTTGTAATTTTACAAACAAGATATTTGCTCAAAGAGGATTTTTGGAAGCATGTTTTGTACCATCAGTACCATTTTCCAGAGGTGTAACAGCAGTCAAATGTCAAATTAAGTGTGTGTGTTTTTGTTCATGGAAACACAGAGACAAAAGGAGAAAACACCAACAAGGACAGCAGCTGGACAGATAAGAGTGTTTGGGGCAGTGTGATAAAGATTCTTCTGGATTAAGACATGACTGTAAGCAAACAAATATTAAAGCTCTCACACATCATCACTTTTACTGACTTTAATTAGTCTGAGCCAAAATCAGTCCAACATGTCATCAAATTTACTTCAGGTCAGAATGAGTGATTTCAGACATATTTAACAAATGACTGGAGCTTTATCTTTCAGTGAAGAATTCAAGTCTTTACAGTTTATCTTAATGGGCTGTTAGAGAGTGAGCTGAATTTCCATCATACCAAATGGAACTTCCTTCTTTCAATGTCTGTGGCATTTCAAGGAAAATTAAGACCTCCATATGAAATCATATTCTTAATTAACAATAATAATTTGTGCCAATATGTAAATATGATAAAATGAATCCACTTTCACTTTCCAAGATTACATATTTACTTTAAAAATAAATGTAGTTAATAAAATAATAAAGCATTGTTTGAATGAATTTCTTAAGTAATAACACAACTGGAAAGAAATGTTTCTACAGCAAAATAAATAAAACTATTAATCAACCTGCTTCTGTATTCTTTTACCTTAATTCAGCTTTGACAAATTGTGTTTACAATAATGTAAAACTAATATAATAGCATAATATCATTAGAATCAATATAAAATCAATGATCATGATAAACTTTTTTTTTTTTTTAAGATATTTTTTTCAAGCTTTATTTGACAGAGACAGCTGAAGAGTGACAGGAACGTGGGGAGAGAGAGATGGGGAATGACATGCAGCCAAGGTCGGATTTGAACCCTGGGCCGCTGCGGCAAGGTTTCGTACATGGGGTGGATGCTCTACCAACTGAGCTAAACAACACCCCGCGATAAACAAACTTGATCAGAATTTGAAAACCACACGATTTCTTCAAAATAAGTTGCCTGTTGCCTGCATCAGGACCTCCATCAGCTCTGGTCACACTGTCTAGACAATTATCAGATGAGCCAGTGCAATTATCAGACACCAAAAATAATTCTCAGTCATCCATTCATGCTGAAATGTGTCGGCTTGTTGAGAAACATTTAATTTTTCATCAGGTCAAACCTTTTCAGACACATAAACAACTTGTCCCATTCATCCACCTTCTTCTGTCAGCATCTGTTCTGTGGTCTGTTCACCACTGCCATGCTTTGCCTCTTGGGACTTTCTGACTGTCACCTGACTTTGCTGGCACATGAAAACATTACGCCAGACGGATACAGCCAGAACTGACCATAGATGAGTACCCACAGCATCGAAGGGCCACTGACCAAACTGCAGTGTTCGACAAAAGATGCTAGCAGATTAGCTTGCCAACAGTTAAACCAGCTCACCTGACCTCGTTGGTCAGGTGAGCTGTGACTGGAGGTCGTAGCAGTGTGTGATCTGAGCAGAAGTTCATCACATTCCTCTGTATGCTCTGCTTCTCATGAAGCAGTTCCAGCTGAAATGAGTAAATCTCAGGCAAAATATATTTTTCCAATAAACAGTGTGACACAAAAACTGGATTTTAAAACGTGGATGTTACTTGTCCTCCTACTTGGCCGTCTGTAAAGAACACTGAAGTGTTTCCTGGTTGATTTCTTCTTCAAACATCATCTGTTTATATGCCTGCGTGTATTTACATGTGCATGTTTCCAACAGTACGCGTATAAATGTGTGTATGTGAGCATGCACGTGCCCGTCCTCTATAATAGCCACGCTGCTATCAGCCATAGCCTCTCACAGCTACTGTGGGACAACCAATTCCCTTTATCAGGCTACTGATAACAGGCTTTAGCTCTGCTCTGCCGTCCCACATACACACCATCACACACACAGGCCACTAAATAACTAATTAGCTTCTCTCTGGGGGTGGGGAATGAGGGGGCGAGGGGGTGGTGGGGGGTGACCCACCGCTCTGACAAAGGCATGCAGCGTTTTAATGTAAAAAAATGAAATCAATAAAGGCGTGGGGCGTCGGGCAACTAGCAACCGGCCCCCTCTTAACATTAACAATTATAGTGATTAACAGTGATACGCAGAGCTCATTATTCACAGGCAGCGGCGAGAGAGAGAGGGAGAGAGAGAGGAGAGATAAGCTTGTTTATTGGAGAGGGCCCTTTTCACAAGGTGCAGTCGTTCATCATTTGGGCTGAGGGGGTTGGTGGGATGCGGTGGCGGCGGGGGTGTGCGGGGGGTTGAGGGGCACCACAATTAAAAACACACTGTGACCTTGTGGCTGGAAGGACCTACAGAGGTGGAAAATTTAAACAGGGAGAAGAAACATGAGGACGCTGCAGCAGCCAGTATCCTGCCCTTCAACAGCCGCCGTCAAAGTGTCAAAGTTGGTTACTGCTGCAGTTACTAATACTGACGCTCTCTCAACTGCAATTTTAATACAGGGTCTCCTTCTATTATGTAAATGTGGTGGTATTTTACATGTTGTCTCATGTCTAAAACAGCACTCGAGTCACCTCTTTGCAGCATTAAAAACAAACAGGGAGATATTGAATACACACCTTGTCTAACACTGGAACAAAATCGCTCAGTTATCATGTCTAATGCAAATTTCATTATTTTTTAACTCAGCGCTCCCTCTCATGAATCATGCTCTTGGTCTGATTACAGATTACTGTGTGTCTGACAAAAAGCCATCACATCACAACAGATAACTAAAAATAAGACCAGGATCAGACTACAGGCTCCAAAAAGTTCCTGACTTACTTCAGTGAGGTTGGTTACCAGGATGTTGTGTTTGTAGGAGAGTCATGAACGGGCCTGAGATCCGAACCCAGTCCGTACCCTCATCTTTGAGATCCGGCCTGTTTCTCTCTTGTTTCTTTGTCTCTTTCCACTGGGCAGTGTGTATCGACATGTATCACATGACACATATGAATGCAGATGATCAGCGCATTTAGGGAGTAAAAGAAAGAAACCCAACACTTATTTGAGACCTGCCATGCTGTGGTTGGGTAGCAGAACTCTAATCAGCAGCCCAGAGTCATATTTTAATGGGACAACTGCATGTACGGTAGAGAAAAAGCAGAGTTTTTGAACTTGTGATAACCCTCAGCTCATGGATGTGTTACTCAAACTAGACTTTGGTTTGAATTTCAAGGTTTCCCAGTTAAGAAAAGCCTTTATGGTATCAGTGCGACATGACTCACATTAAACAAGTGTCAGCCCATGCTGTGTGCCATCTGTGTGCGTTTAATTGGTGCTAATTAAACACATCTTTTCATTAAATACTGTACGTTTTCAGGAGGAGGTTTTCACCTCCGGAGCCTCTCTCAGTGTTTCTCCCGTCTTTTCATCAATCCTTCCTCCTCCCCTCTGCTTTTGTCTCTGCACTCCAGCACTATAGATGCTTAATGAGCCGTAAAATATAATTCAGAAATGATAGTCGTCTGAAAGAGATGGAGAGGGAGAGAGTGAGAGAGAGATGGAGAGATAGGAAGACAAAGACAGTCTATTGTCAACACTGTTTCCATATCAGCAAAAATCTCGTCTTCTCTTTTCACCGTGAACCAGCAGCCTGAGAAATTTCACCCTGGAGAACCACCCGGCCAACACAGGTTCAAAATCTTTTTACACTAACAGTTCTCAAGTTCTGGACTCAGACTGTGTGAAGGCAAACAGCATATTTATAATCATGTCTCCTCAATTTGAACCTCTGCTGGAAGTACGTCAAAATGTCAAAATGTCAAAATACCAGTTTAGTGTTTTTGTCTTTATTTTACAGCGTCACATGAACACAAAAACTAATAAAACCTTTTTTATTGAAAAAGGTTTTATTAGTATTATTGATGTAACATCCACACATTTCCTGCAAGCTTGCTGCTGATTTTGACATTTCACCGTCATTTTAAACAAAGACATGGTGAGGTTGGACGTGTTTTTAAGGATGATATTTTAAATGATGATGGATCATATCAGCACTGACTAATAATAATATTACAAGGAGGCAACAGAAAGAAGCAAATGTCCTATGACACGGTTTGGAAAACATCATTGGCTGTGTCCACAGTCACTGTACAGTACTGTATTTACCATTTTATTTGGTGTGAATGTGTTCATGATATTGTGGACTTTACTACTATCACTTATGGTGATTTTTTATTTCTTTGGGTTTGGTAAGAATATCAAATCATTAAACTTTTCAACTTTTCATTCAAATAACATTTAAACTCATCTAACAGGGTGAATGCTGCCTCTGTCGCTCCCTGTATGTCTCTTCTCGCACTATGCAGGGCTACCTGCACTGCTTCAGCTGACAGAGGCTGCTGATGGACAGTAAAGTAACTGCTGCTAAATGTAGCTGCCGTTAGCTAGTTCACTTAGTTAGCTGTGCCCTTTGAGCTCAGAGCATCAGGAGTTTTTACACTGGTGCCACAGGGATTTTGGATCACCAGGAAGAGGTGGTGGAAGACAAACACTGAATCGGAGCCGGGTGAGTGGGTGATGTAAGCAGGCTAAGCAGAGGCAAAGCACGGCAGTGGTGAACAGATCACAGAGAAGATACTGACAGAGGAAGCTGAGAAGAGAAAGAGTGAGCGATCAAGAAGCCGCCAGACAAGAGTAAATGTGGGACTGACTTTTAGTGGTTGGTGAGAGCTTGGTGAAATAAAAGGCTGAAAGACAGACGCCGAGCTGGGCTGACTGCTGTTGGACTAGTCAGTAATATTAGCTGGCTGCTATGTCTGCTGTTGGTGACCTTGTTGATGTTTGGCTGTTAGCAAAGTTGTTGACTCGCTAGTATTTGATCAGAAGCAATATAATCAGAACAAATACTCGAGTACAGCTGTGGGCACCAAATCATAAAAAATACCAAATCTCACATGATGCTGCTTTCAAAGTCGTGAGTCACTGATGTTCAAGAACTTTTCTCATTTTATCATGTAAGATCTGCAGAGTCATGACATGAGAAGTCCACACGCCTGCCTTAAGAGGCTACATGAACAGTCTTCCAGCTGTATACAAGATATATATATATTTATGCATAAATATATATATAACAGACCTTGAATGGAAATCATTTGAGTAATTTCATTGACAGGGTTTTCACACAGATATTGTATATTAACCTAGTTACAAAACAATGTTTAGTTATGTTGTTTTGAATGTAGAATTTAGTTATATATAATAATATAGTCATTTTAAATGTATTCTTTGAAATTTGATTTAATTCTCGCACCACAGTAGCTTAATGAAGCCCCCCTGAACTAATTTTAACCACAGTATTAATGCAAAGAGTGTTAAGAAATACAGTAATTCCATCTCATTCACTTTGCTCATATCTCATTTACATCGTGCGTCCATCCCGCTTTGCTGTGAAGAGATAGTCAGGATCATATTGTTCATATGTACATGTTGAAGACATAAAAAAGGTCAGAACGAAGAGAGAGGACGAGACAAAGACAGACACAGTTGTACTAATGTTCTAATGTGTTCACTGGGTTTCAATAGGCCACATTATGCAGCTTAATCCACTGATGTATTCTGCACCTTAACCTGCTGCAGTGTGACAATAGAGAGCTTTTCTCCTCCGGCTCGACTCCACAGCTCACACTGAAGGCTGGCCTTCATGTACCAGTCAATGATGGGTGAAACAGATCTTATTAGATCCAGTGAGAGTGGAAGTCATACTTTAAATGTACTGGCTGCACCGGGCTGCCCATTGTGTTCTTTTGCCTATTGTGGAGAAAATCAAGATAAATGGACAGCAGATTCGACACCCATTCAAAGTTGAAATTAAACATTTCTATTACTTATTAATATACTACACAGTGCCTTCATGTTGTGCTTCAAATTCAGCCCACAAAAAAACACACAGATTTAAAGACATTACTAAAACATACCAATTAAGATATTAAAGCTCCATTCAACAATTTCTGGGATATTACACTGAATATCATCATTAAATGTGAAGTGTGAGGGGTACTCTGATCATTGTGCCTCAAACAGTTAGAGATGTCCATCTTGAGCATAAAGTTCATGCTTGTATTTGAGAGGAAACAAACAGGAAGAACAGGAGTTTCTTGTTGCAGTCCAAGGTTGAGGTGTTGCTAGCTACAGGTACTGTCTGTCTGTTCAGTCAGTATGTTGGAGAGTATGTTGCTTTGTTTCCAACCTGAACTCATCATAGCCAAGCTAATTACAGCAAAGAGGCTAGCTATAGCCAGACATTCCTCTGAGGAGTTGGTGGAGGCCAGATCAGAGCTAAAAGTGAATATTGGACTTCTGTTCAGTCAAATGGGATGCTCTGTATCTTAGAGAACGCTTTCTGTCTCGAACAGTAACCTCTGAGGAACTGCAGTTTTTTTGCACTTCACAGCAACAAACGTCCACTTGAGGCTGGCGACAAGACGAGTCAGTCTCCATAAGTCCCCATGTTAAAATGTCCAACTTCACAGCAGAAATAAACATGTTTACAGCCTGGTACAAAAAACAGTTTTTACCCTCAGTACAACTGTACTGAAAGAAATGAAGACAATCGTTTACTCTATTTGTGCTGAGATTTCACTTGCATCGACCTGAGGTGAGGGCTTGTTCATAGCTGCTCTTTCTGGTATGCCCTGATGTTTTGAAGACACACACTCTCTCTGAGTGTGTAAAATAAAGTGTTAACACAATTTTTAGAGCGATGAACCCATACACCTGCCGGATGGTGTTTATTGATCAGTTAATTCTACAACAGATAAATTCATCAGCGTGCTTTGAATTCATTATTCTGTTTATCAAAGGTTTATATAAAACCACCTCTTTCTCTGTACTTTGGCTCCTGAAATGATCAGATGTTCACATGTTTGATTAGTTTGCAGAGAAATGAAAGAACCCTCCACAGTCAACAGAGCAGAGTCAATAGAAACACAGACATTAACCAGTCTATTAATGATAAGAGCTAATTAAACTGAGAATCAAGCCAGATGAAGGAGATAAGCCTGTGTGTGTGTGTGTGTGTGTGTGTGTGTTGGCCTGCCGGGTATATGCACATCGACATAGCACTTAGCCCGAGGGTTGAGGTGTTTGACCTGTGTTTGACCCAGTTATAACCCCCCCCCCCCATCCCTCCTCCTCATCTTCTCCATCTCCTGTCTCTCGTCTTCCTCCTCCATCTGTCAACCTCATCATCAGAGGCTGACAGGGAGCGGGGACAGAGTCAAGGGTACACACCCACCTAAACTCACTTCACCACACTTTTGCACAACTTGCACGACGCAAATGTGACAAAGGTTGAGCAACACTGAGCAACACTGAGCAACACTGAGCAACATGTCAAACATTGTGCTATTCAGATTACATTGTAATGACTTCACTGACTACAGCTGGGTTTGTACCATGTCCACCTCATCACATATTTCAGGAAGTTTACTGGTGAGTTTTCAGCCGTGTCACCACATTGACCCAAACAAAGCAGCTACCACATGTGAGCTAAACAGCATCATACATGTTGATGATCACATTCAGTTTGTGTGTTTGTGCACTGCAGTGTGAGCCGAGCACATTTTGACTGTACTGAACTAACCATCATGCAACAGCCAGTTTGTTACATGCTGCCATTACCTCCCTGTCCATCAGTTATTCCTAGTTCCCATAATTCCATCATCACGATCTGTGTCACCACCTGGGGTGCCACAGTGGTGCAGTGGTTAGCACTGTTGCCTCACAGCATGAAGGTTCGAACCCCCCCAGCCTGCTCGGGCCTTTCTGTGTGGAGTTTGCATGTTTACCTGTCACCTGAACCTGAACACACACTCCTCTACATATGCTGAACAAGTTATATTTGGTAATGATGTATTTGAGATGAGAACAGGTCAGGTGCTGTATTGCTACAATCACGTCAGATTGACAGCAGGAGCACTTCAACTTAATTGTCATCCCTTCCTTTAATACTCCTGAGTAGTCTAATACTGGATTACTATATCAGGTATCCAAACAAACTGTAGCTCCTGTCTAAGAAAGTCATGACATTGTCCCCTCCTTCTTGCTCTTGCTCCATTACTGTTAAACTCATTAAACACACAGAAGAGCGGCTGATTAGCAAGAACCAGACAATGTTAAGTGACTGTCAGTTATTAAAATGTCCAACTCCACAGCAGAAATAACCCCAGTAAAGTTCTGCATAATTAGGAGTGTGGCCGCTTTGATTGACAGGTGGGTGCCATTACAGGTGGCTTGTTTGAGCAACCAGGCTTCATTCAGCTCCACCCACGCTCCACCACTTTGATGACTGGATTGGCAGGAAGCCGGCAGATTACAGGACTGCCACAGAAACTACATCCATGTTTTATACAGTCTATGGTTTTAGCACTATAGTGACAGAAAATGTGTCACATGAGTGAGAATTTATTTATACAGGCCACACACACGCGCACGCACACACACACACACACACACACACACACACACACACACACACACACACACACACACACACACACACACACACACACACACTGCGCTGAATGTAAATCACAGAACTTAGTTAAGTTTTGAAGCAGAGAGACGGTAAGAAGTGGAAGATCTGTACATATGAAAGAATAGAACAAAGACAGTGAAAGTGTGTGTGTGTGTGTGTCATCATTCACATCATCACACATCAGTTCTTCTTTTCTACTACCGCAACCAAGTGAAAGACATAGACCTCCTCTGCTCCCCTCCTCTCCTTTCCTTTCTTGTCTTCTACTCTCCTCTCCTCACTTCCTTTGCTCCTCCCTCCTCTCTCTCCTATCTATCTGTCTCAGTGAAAGGCCGGCGTGAGCACAAAGGCCTGCTGTGGTAGGTAGTTATAGAGCTCCATTGTCACACGGCCTTTCTCTATCTGCTCCATCTTAATAAGAGCAGTCATCATTTAGAGTCTAAGTCGCTCTCAGCCTCCTCGCTTTAATTATGACGTATCGATTGTCTCGTTAAGTCTAGTTTGGCTTAATGAAATCTATTGTTACCTCTAATTCTGTCTTCCATTGTCCCGCCCTGCAGCGCTCGGTGTGTGATGTGGACCTGGGCTCTCTTTGTGCTGTCTAATCTGACTGTGTGTGTTCGTGTGTGTGTGTGTGTGTTCTCGTGTCTGTTTCTATGTTTGTGCCTTGGTTTATCTGTTTGTGTCTCTAGGTGTGTCCTTTTTTTCACTGTGTGTACTTCTTTGCCTTAAACCTGTGTGTGTGTGTGTTTCTTAAAAGTCTTTCTGCATGTGTGTGTGTGTGTGTGTGTGTGTCTGTGTGTGTGTCTCGGTCCTCGCGTCGATGGGTCCCCGCTCTAAAAGGCGCTGCTGTCACCGTTTATCTGCTGCTTCCTGATTCCCTTCCATCGACTCTCAGCCAATCAATTCACTAAATGATGCAATTATACGCCCTCCCTCTCCACCCCCCCACATTTAAAGTTGAGAGGTTTATTTTGGATCAATCCAGACCACTTTGTGTGCAAATTACACAATTGCATTGCCTTCAGATTCCTTAGGCAGCCCAATTGGAGCAAGCCCTGGGTGTGAATGCCTAATGAGAGACCCTGTCCTTCAAAAAGGCTCTGTCGAACACAGGCAGAGACAATTAGAGAGGTGGCGGCGAAAAACAGCCATTCCTTCTTTACAGGGCTCCGCTCCCCGAGCTGCCTTTACACCATATTGGAGTTCCATTCACCGAAATCTATTGTTTTAAATGGTGCTTTAACGTTGATACCTCGTGTCATTTTGAGCCTCTTATGTCCATGCTGAACAAAAGAGGCCTTCATGTGCTGTAAAGGATCCTTTGTAAAGGTTCTCATCATGGATGGAGATGCATACAGTCCACTCTTGCAGGGCCATACAATGAGCGGTTCAGACCATTAAGATTTCAAAGGCTTCAGCTCATCAGCTAATCAGAACCAGCACTTCTCATTACAAATTCTACAACACAACATTGTCATTGTTGTACAGTGTCACTGATCCATTGTATGTTTGAGGGTTGAGCTGTGAAGAGGACGGGAGATGTTGATTTGTGGCACTCGGACCATCTGGGAAGAGTTCATGACTTCATTTATTGTTTTGGACTGTGAAATAATTTCCCATCCACCCTCAGCTGCCAATGCCACGGTGGTGATGCCTGAATGATGGTGTAAGTAGTTGTTGTGGTGATTTACAGTACTGTGTTTGGAGAATCTAAGGCCCCATTTCCACTCACATGTCAAGTGAGATTTCAGTCACTCCCGAGGCTTGGACATGCTTTCCATATTCGGTGTCCGCAGTCATTTGCAGACTTTTACCAGTCACACGCATGCAGTTGAATTCATACTACACTTGCACAACCTCATGACTTTCTTTCAGACACATGGTTGACATGTACGGCAAGAGGCAGCTGTAAGAAGAGGTCTGCTCAACTAAAGAACTATATGAAAATACTACCTCTGTCTATGTCCAGTGTCCAGCATGCACAGTCAGCCCTTGATATGCATACAGTCCATGTGGTCCCAAATTTAGGACTGTACAGACATTGCAGAAACAGGTGGATGACTTCATTTACCAAAGTGGACCTTTGCAGAGCAGACATGTGGACAAGGAAAGTATGAATTGGCCTTTAGCCTGTCTCGATTTGTCACATAACAAATCTGACAACTGCCAGTATCAGTAACAGCTTAGCTAGAACAGCTATCCACAAACCAATACAAACAAAATGATAAACTACAAGTTCAGTGTTTGAGCTGTTCAGGGGTTAGATATGGCAGCTTAGTCAGCCTTGATGTATGTGTAGAAATGGTTGTTTTCCCTTATTGCTTCATTGAAACAGAAAGTCTCAAATTTTAGTGTAACTTTATCACAAGGACAGAGGAGAAAGAGCATGGAAGCATTTAGAAAATCAGACAGTGGGTTGATATAGTAAGAATACACACAGCTCATGTGGAAAAATTAGGAGTAAACAGGTCATGGTGACATGATGATATGATGGTGTGATGATAATGGTTCATTCTTTACCTTACATTTGTCAAAAAACATAATAATAACTTCAGATAAGATCAGATAAGAGTTTTCTTTTCTGTCACAGGTTTTATTGTCACAGTTGAAGTAGTTAAAGCCATGTTGGGATTGCCACACCTAATGCAAAAACATAACAGCAAAAAGTCAACCCAGAACAATATGAATACAATACTATAATGATATTACAAATATAACATTATATAATACATTCATAATGTGATCATTTTTAACTTAACAAATGGCTGTCAAAGAAACCCTCCCTGACAGAAGAGTTACTCCATTCGGTCATGCCGCAAGGAAACAAGGTTGAATGGAGAGCAGGCGGTGGAAGCTGAATATCTATCAGTTGATAATCAAACAGTGGCAGCAGGTGGGTGAGATGCTTAACCTCACTGTCATTTTACAGATTTTTAAAGTGTTGCCAAAGACATTAGACACTCTGTTTTTTCTAATGCTGTAGATACATGTGATTTTTTTGTTTATTTGCAGCATGTACTGTTTCTGAGTGAAACCTCTCTGATACAGGTCAGTCAAACCTGTTCAAAGAAGATGAACACACTCAAAAACAAAAATCAAAGCATCCTATAAGAAGCCAGTGTTTGTAACATAAAAATTAGATTTATTTACTCCTTTTTGGCTTCTCCACTTGACCTGTGGTGCCGCTCTGGGTCTGTGCTGTATGACTCCCATAGTGCATCACGACATAAAAGGTATCACCTTCCCCTATAACATGTTTCACGATGTTTCAGGGATTCAAATCTGCATCTTCTCCCCTCTGCAGGATCTCTAACCTCTAAGCTACTTTCTCCCCTGTGAATGACACACAGACTGACAGCTGAGCTGCAGGACTGGAGCTTTAAAGGAGTCATTCACCCAAATCCCTGTCTGACCCCGGCCTTTTGCTCTCTCTTCGTCTGCGCTTAGTTCAGGTTCTAACACCAGTCAACTAGAAAACACTCTGATCCCCGGCCATGACTAGTCCCTTGTGTATGTGAATGCGTGTGTGTGTGTGTGTGTGTGTGTGTCTGTGTGTGTGAGAGCTGGACAAATCTACCAATCTATTCCCCAGCAGCAGTCCTGAGCAGTCAAACATGGCTGGCAGTGCTGGCTGACTGGAGGGATGATGGATGGAGGCTTGGTTAGCTCTGCATCATGTACTGAACATCAAGAGTGCACATGACAGCCTGAAACAGGCCTGTAGTTACAGAATCACAGGTTAGAACCCTGAGATCACTGAGACAAGCGGAAGGTGAGGCGAGAACACAGCAGTGACCTTCAGTAACACACAGTGAGCCTGAAGCTAAGAAGGTTGCACTGGTTAGCTCCCATGTGGGTTGAAGTATAGACTTTGCTTATACTGGCCAAATCCCAGTGTGCAGAGGTTTAAGCTGGGGTTGTTCTGGGCAGCTCCCAATAGGCAGTGGTATAGACTCAGGTTGTAAGGGGCAGCTCCCAGTACACAAGGCTACAGATGGGCTAATGCTATACAATGTCTGCATTTCATATCATTTTATTCTATTTCTAACATTCACAGGGGATACAATGAAAAAAAAAATATTACATGACAATGTTGGGTGACTTATCAAGTGGCAACCTCTGTGGCTGTGAAGAAACTGCAGTTCCTCAAACGACCACTTGAGGCTGGCTACAAAACATTTCAGTCTCCATAAGTCCCCATGTTAAAATGTCCAACTTCACAGCAGAAATAAACATGTTTACAGCCTGGTACAAAAACAGTTTTAGTCTCTATAGCTAATTTATAGATCTGTTCAAATTATATTAAGGCTTAAAGTTATGCATAATTATCACTGTGTCTGCTGGATGAACCTCTCTGAGCTTCACAAATGGTTTTTCAGAAACCCATTAGTGACGTCATAGAGACTACGTCCAGGTTTTATACAGTTGAAACATGAAACTGTCCTGGAGAAATAATCAGTACAAAATACTGCCCGTGCTACAGCATATATTTTATTTGTGCCTGCGTCCTGCTGATAAAACCTAAAGTGGGTCAAGAACAGAAAAACATTATTCCAACTTTGGAGTCTTCAGATATTATTTCAGAATGTTACCAGTTAGTCCCACAGCGAGCCTTGTAGTCACATCACTGTTTATCCTAACTGACTAAACTAAACTGCGTATAGCTTCATGGTGTGCCAATAAGCCATGATGTAAGCTAGCATGCACGATACCAGAGCTCTACACTTGCACACCTACAGTACATGGAATGCAGCCTTTATTAATGTTATTAGTTACACCTGTGATTGACATATATGAACTGACAGGAAACAGGAAACTCTTTATGTTTTCTATTTACACAATTAAGCAATATTACACGAGAGGGTGTGCTTTAACGTCATTACTGGCACGACAGTGATGCGACAAGCGCCGAGGTCCGTTAGCGTCAATGAAGTAAAGAAATAAACATTTCTTTGTTTGCCGTTTCTGTTCTGATCTCTGTTTCTATGGAGATACACAGGATCTGACTAAGACCTGGAAAACAGTCACAGCAGTAGACTCCTAAGCAAGCAACCCGGGCCTTAGTAACGATCTAGCAACGGAGAAACGTTCTAGTCCCGTCAAAGCTTATGGAGATCGTGGAGTTTCCCAAACTGAATAAATATCACACATATAAACACTAAACTGCTTTGCTAGTTCAGTCTTGTAGTGACTAAGATATCTGCTGAAAACTATATTTTTCCATTGACAGATTGGCCTCCAAACTTCACATTTATTTTGAAGCTAGCGCCGTATCAGCGACTCACCGGCACAGCTGATGGAGGATGATCCAAACATTTCCAGTAACTCCACAGCGTTGTAAAGTCCAAAAGTCAAAATGTATTGAACAAAGATCGATGTAATCAAAATGAACATGTTTTTATCTAACGGAATATTCCTCTTCAGTCCATATTAGTCCACCTTTAGTCTTTAAAAATATTTTCTCTGCACTCACTGAACTGTTTGATCTCTGACGTGCTGCACACAAACGAGGTAGACACCTGTATTAACGAGGTACACACCTGTATTAACGAGGTACACACCTGTATTAACGAGGTGCACTCCTGTATTAACGAGGTACACACCTGTATTAACGAGGCAGTCTAACAGCTCCATAACACACAGAATATTCATTAAAGAAAGAAAGCTGAATTGTAAATTCAGATGTATTACTTTATTAAAGTTGACTTCCAGTTGACTTATTCGAATTTGTTTACATGTTATAGATTTTCAAGCCGTGACAATGTGGAGATGGCGGAGTAATATTTTTAGTGATAAGTCAGGTGTGCTGTCATGCTGATTTGAGCACATTCTAAATGTCTAGTTGACCAATCAGATTGCTCGGTTGGACCTACTTGTATAATTTTGAATTAAACAACAGAGCTTATGGAGACATGTTTGAACATGATTGACACCTGAGGTCTGGTGTGAACGACAGTCCGACAGACCTCACGTCATCAACAACTCTGACGACAGTCATCACACAACAATGAGAACTAACGAATCTAGGTTAAATACTCAGACTCCCCACCAGTCATTCAGAACTGAAGAAGCTTCTTGGATGAGAGGCGAAACGTCTTCACGGATCTACTACAAAGTCCAGTTGCCCCAAGACTTTTTGAATAAATTCAGATGGTTGGCAGCTTGAGTTCTGCTGCCTGGCCGGGACAAAGTACTGAATTTGAGTCATGCTTGGCCCTTTTTTGTGGGTTTGGTTGTTTTCAAAGGTAACATCAATTTATTTCTCCTCTCTGATTGTGCCAATGATCTGTGTACATGTATTACATTTGCATTGTGTCATGTCATTGTATCAAATGTGTCATGGAACACATAAACTTCCATGACACATTTATAATGCTCAGTGGCAAAACAATCAGTGTGACCTGTTGCGCTAACAATCAATAATGGATGAAATAAAACATAAGTATCACTTTAAGTCTTGGCTGAGGTGTCCAGATGTCAGTTTTAACACCTGGATCTATAGAAATAAACCACTGTGTTACTTGGGTACTACAGAGAACTTTCAAACAGAATGATTCTCAGGCAGGTTCTGCAGTTTGGTCATTTCACAGTGGATTTACGGTCATGTATTCATGATTGACATCAGAGATAATGAAGTCCTGAGCATGTGGAAGTCACACTTAATCAAAAAAAACTATGTGTATCACGCCTGTGTGTTCAGATTTGACTGTTCAGTTATGACTGTGAGAGGAAGGAGTGGGATGTTGGATGTAGATCGCAGCAATCGGGCACTAAGGTTTTAAAGTTTTTTAATTGCCTCCATAAACTGTGTGTCAATAACAATCAAGACATTTCTGTTTTTCTTTTGGCTTCACTTCATTCACAGCTCGCCGCTCTCCGTCCCTTCCCTCAGAGCTACAACAGCTTCCACATACAGCAGAAATGCCCTTGAATGAAGAGAATGACGTGGATGAGGAGGAAAAGTAAAGGTGGGTTCAAAGTAAAGGTAGAGATGAGGGAAGAGGTGGAGGTGGATATAGTGTACAGAGACAAAAAAGCACTGGGAGATAACGGAGGGATAAAGAGAGGAGGAGAAGGAGACAGAGGGGGAAACATGCAAAGCCCAACACCAGCTCTGTGTTGGGAGAGGAGGGGGAGGAGGAGGCCCAGTAAATCAGCCAGCCTCTTGTCAACACCTCCCACCAGCTCCCCCCAAGGGGCTTCTGAAGCCACTGAGCTGAGAATAACAAATGGCCGTCATTGGCCAGGCAAAAAGCTGTGATTATAATTATCACATCCCACACTGACCTTGCATAAACCTTAATCCTTCTCCAATGGAGCATTTAAATAGGCTGCCAACAGCGACAGAGATGAGGAGCGAGGGAAGGAGGGGGAGAGACGAGGAGGGAGGCGAAGTGGGAAGGCAGGAGAAGGAGGAATGCGGGGACGAGTGGAAAGGGAGGCGAGACAAATGTAAAGATGAGGAAGTGGGAAGGAAAAGGAGACGAGATGGAAGGGGAAGAGTGGAGCGAGTCATAGAGAGGAAGAGGAGGGAAAACTGAGAGAGGAGGAGGAGAAAAAGGGAGGTGAAGCGGGGAGTGTGTGACGAGTGTAGTGAGCGCAGCGGTTCAGCAGCACACCTGGAGGTTCAGCAGTTCAACACGAGGAGTAATGAGGAGGTGAGACTGTAAGTCAGTGAGCACAGAGAGAGGAAGCAAGGGTACAGTGAAAATGTCAACTGATTCTGTGCAACAGACAACAATGACAAAAAGATGATAGAGAAAAATTAACTTTGTCCTTCTGAGTCACCTGTTGTCCACCACCATCAGCACGACACCAGAGGAGGCACATGATTTACTGTTCATCTCTCCAGTTCAGGATCAGAATCAGGTTTATTGCCAAGCAGACCTTGGTGTTTTGGTGCAAACATTAAGCAAGAAAATTAAAATCAAAATCAAGTACCGGAAGATATAAATATATGTACACTATGGTTTTGAAGTGAAAAGAGCTTGTTTGTGCAGGAATGTGTAAAGTATTCACCAGGTAGTTTGCAAAAGTTCAGAATATTGATTTTATTGTTCTACAGAATTGATGACATAAAGCATTAAAGATGTACTGAGAGCTCCGGGTGGAACAACCCCTTACTAAAATACTTTATACAATAACTCTGTGAATCACAATTCCATTAATTTGTCCATTACAAAAATGAAATAGTTAAACAATTAGTTTGAAAATGGTATTTTTCTTGAAAAATAGCATACAAATAACCAATATAATTTATAATATCATTTAAACAAAATTGACACATAATGTATGTGGAAAAAAACACAGTACAGAGACACTTTATGAATATATAATTACACAATGTTTGCCTATAGATCCTAAAATGTGTTGATAGCTTCAGTTCTAAAAAGAGAAGTAATTTATCTCTGAATTCATCAGTGTTGTAATATTTGTGCTGCATCCACATCACTGGTTATTTAAATGTAGAATTAGACAATCGTATGTCAGTATCTGAGAAATACAATAAAACAAGATGATAACTGCTTGTTTATAATAGTTACGCTCCAGATCTGTTGAACTCCTTCATGGCCTCTAAAGGATGTGATGTTTGGTCAGGGAAACATTTATTTATTTTTGCAGGAAAATGATGTCACACCTGACTAATCTACTGAAATCTGCTGCTGTGAATAAGTCTGCAAACAGAAAAACAAATCTGATTTATTTTGTGAATCTATTTGTATTAATTTTCACAAAAATTTGCTGAATTCTCTTTAAGGTAAGATCAGAATTACAGTGCGATGAGGCCTCGCTCCTGTGATGTTGTACACACTGACTGCAGACAGAGGTCAGCTGTTGGTTCACACATTTCTGATGCAGGTATCACTGCAAAGCCTGCTCGCTGCTTCCAAAGGCTCTGCTACAAGTTACTGTTACACAAAAGCCTTCTTATTGTTCTCCGCTGATACCAAGACAGTGTGATTTGGAAGTGAGGACACACATACTCTGAATGAAGAATGGATTAAGTGAAGCTCTTCCTCTGGTCATAAAAAAGAAAATTAAAAAATAATTAGACAGGACATCTGGTAAGTGGTCACATGACACACATGAAACCACAATGTCCCGGGGTCGACTCTGGCCTGGATGTTTATCTGCCTGTATCACTCCTATTTCTGTCAAATAAACAAAAACACAATAAGAAAAATATATCTATAAAAACTGTAGACATGTTTTTAAGAAAAGTGAAAAAATCCTTTGTTCTGTACTCTGTACAGTAAGTCCTACTGTACAGCAGGTGAGTGTTACCTCTCCTCAGCACTAGATGGGGTAAAACTGAAGTACTGTCACTGCAGTCATATTACTGAAACACACTGGACACAGCTTAGCAGTGTCATGGCTCCAACACACATGTTAACATATGCAATGGAGTTTAAAGAGTTTAAGTTCAAGTTTAATGTAACTGTAAAAAAAACTAAAAGCTGTGATTAAAAAAGAATATAATTTCTTCAGGATCAGAGGACAAAAACAACAAATCATTAAAACATGAAGAGATCATCAAATCTCTGTATCTGTATGTATCCTGTATGTTTATGACAGCACATGTCTGTATTGCAGTCATTTTCCAAACACACACTGTAGTTCTATGAGGCAGTGCTATTATTAAACACAGTTCTTTTCCATCATCTGATGAATGAAACATTGAAAAGAACATCTACAGTACAGTCACCTTGTTCTCTCTCTCTCTCTCTCTCTCTCTCTCTCTCTCTCTGGGTGGGTGCATGTGGTCGAGCCTCAGGGAGGTCAGAGGTCAAGTGGTTTGACCCTGAGGTCAATTGAGTGGTGCTGCCCTCACTCCTACAACATTTTACACACACACTCTCTCTCTCTCTTCTAACACACACACACACACACACACACACACACACACAGACACACACACACACACACAGACACACATCACCGTAATAGGATATGAAGAGCTGAAAATGTGTTGAAAATACTGCTGGGATCTAATCGTTCTCACCACTCACTATGTGTGTGTGTGTGTGTGTGTGTGTGTGTGTGTGTGTGTGTGTGTGTGTGTGTGTGTGTTTGTGTGTCTATCATCTGGTGACACCTTTTCTTTACTATAATTCCCATTTTTAACATTAACAATCAGAGTATTGAGTGGCATTTTATTTTGACAACATCCCCATTCATAATCAGAGTATAAACACAATAAATGCTTTATTAAACACTTTAATGTAGCTGTAAGTAGATATGAGGTCATTTTAAAGGTTACTTTTAATGTATTTATAATGTATTGTCTTGGGGTTGAGCTGTTTTATTAGAAAGCCTGTGGTACACACTGGAGGAGTCTGACTTGTGTTAGAGACTAAAAATCTGAATGTTTCAGCCTCTGCTGCTTTGATTGTGACCATTCTTTATAAAAGTGTTTCTCATGAGTCCTGGATAAAATGGAAGTGGCACAATAAATCACTGGAATAACTCTAACTGTTTACACACATTTTTCACAGGAAAAGTTTTATTAGAATTATTATTGACTGAATTATTGACAAATTCATTGATGAACACTTTTAAATGTCTCCTCATCACTACAATGTCTTATACATGTATTAAACTATTAAATGTCCAGTGTGTAACATTTAAGGAGATGTATAGGCAGAAATGTAATAAATAAGCATAAATATGTTTTCATGTTTGTATATTAACCTGAAAATAAGAACCATTATGTTTTTGTTACCTTAGAATCCTTTATTGCAGAGTCCACCATGTTGAACCTCCATCTTTCTACAAACCCAGAATGGACAAACCAATCTTCAACTGCAACTTCACCACTAAATGCCACTAAATCCTACACACTGCATCTTTAAGCTTTAATAAGCAGCAGCCAGTTAAATTCTAAGTTCACAAATTACACACGTATACACATTTTTATCAGATTAAACATTTTATTTAAACATAAGCACGCCTGGGGTGCCAGCATGGCTTTGGGGTAAGGATGATGACCTGCAGCATCCCTGATTCAAGTCCAGCTGGGACCTTTGTAGCATCTTTCTCTCCCCATCGTCCTGTCATGTTTCTACTGGAGCTACGTAATAAAAGAATGTCCATGAAGTCAAAAAAAAAAAAAAAAAAAGATCTTAGACCTAATTTCACGGCATCAGTAGTTGTTCATTTTGTGATATGAGTGAATAGAGACAGAACAATCAAACTACAAAAGCAGAAAACATTACTGTGTTTGCGTGTCTGTACATTTCAAGGGTCAAGAACAGAGACCCTCATGGAACTTTCATTTCTGGGTGTATGTGCAAGGAGAGCTTCTTGTTATACAGATAAACAGTGTTATAAATGCTAAACAGGGAAAGTTACCAAGTAATTATTTTATTTTATTTTATTAAATCCTTATTTATTTGTAATAATAATCATAATTATTATTGTTATTATTATTATTAATAATAATAATAATAATAATAATAGTAGCAGTAATAAAGGTGTCGGCCATAGCAGTGTGTTGTAAAGAGATTAGTCATCTGACCTTCCGATGAATGTGTGTTTATTGAAGTGATTCAATGGAATAAACTATAAAGTGGATTTATTATTGTGATTCAATGGAAGAGGGAAATTACAATCACAGTCAGATAGTGTAAGCAGGCCTGGATTGAATTAACTAACTGCTCACACTGCTTTACATTACACTCACACACACGCTCACACACACACGCTCACACACACACAGTGGACATGCTGAATTCCTTTAGCGCTTGCACGTAAACATGCACACATTATTCTTCCACACAGGAACACATACACACACACACACACATACACACACACACACACACACACACAGATAGGAGAGCTCGTGGACACAGTGCAGGCCACCAGTGCTGTGCTCCCAATCCATAAATCATAATGTTTCAGCAAAAGCAGAATTTCATTTCCCTGCCGGCGTCTTATCAGGCTGAGGAGGGATATACAGCCCATCACCATGCTCGTTTATTATCTCTGTGAATAGGCTGTGGCAGGGATAGGGCTATAACCTGGTGAGAGCAGGCATGGAACTGGATTAGACTATTAACTGGAATAGCATATCAGGGCTAAGTCTATTACCTAAAGCACCAGTATCATGCTCCCCTCCAGATATTCACTATCCTGATGCAGCCACGGCCACGCTGGGAAGTCCCTTTCATTTGTTCCATTATTATCTATTCTCTCTCTCTCTCTCTCTCTCTCTCTCTCTCTCTCTCTCTCTCTATTGATTTGCACAGTTGAGTGAATCGGTGTCCCTGCAAACCCACTCTGGCCCTGACCTGAAGCTTCGCCTTGTTAAAATGCTACAGTATCGGCTTGTCAGGCTTCACCACACTGGCTCCGAGGCTCATTACATACCAGTACCTGCCGCAAACAGCCGTGGAACCCTTGTAGGGGGGTTTCCTGTTAACCTGTAGTTTAGAAACATTGGTGTGTTTGGAAGGGTCCATCAGTCATTGCCAGCATTTTTTTATGTAAGTTATGACAATCCAAAGCTGAACTGAAATAGGCTTTAAAGGGTGAAAAACTTGATTTGACAAGCTCTATAAAGATATGACCATGACTTCATATTAAATTTTAGGAACAGGCAAAAAAAAATTACTGTAATTATGTGTGTCGTAATGTTTTGAGCAACGTTGTTGTAACTACAGCTTTGATTGGCATTGGGGTACAGGGGGAAGTAACGTTCATCTTAACACTAAGTTGATTGATATGTTTGATGGATACAGTGGATGGATACAATATTTAACAACTTGTGCCAAAGCACAGCCCGTTCTCCACAACTAATTCCAACCCATGATAATGTTTATTGTTTGGCCTCTAGCAGTCGTGGTTATTGTGACAGGAGCAAAGGAGGATATAAAGTGATGTGAAGAGCCCAAAATCCACATTTAGAGGAGGTTGATGGATCAACCACACCCAAACGTGTTCATATTCCATGTGAAACCAATCAACATCGACTTATTTTAGCATACTTACCTTATATAATGTAGCATAACATACATCTAATCCAAACCGTGGTCTGTTTTTAACCTAACCAAACTGCAACGTTCACTACCTGGTGACCAAGGTCCAGTACGCCTGTCACTGGTAGCATTACTTTCCAGTCATATATGTTGTTTTGAGTCATTGAAAATCAAACCGTTCATTTAAGTATAAGGGGTGTTGGTTTGGGGACATATATTTACAGTTAGGGCTTGCTTGTCACATTTAATGGTGTCTTAAGCCTCCTTTCTATCTGCAGATTTGGACGCAGCTGCATGCGACCATTTTCAGAACTTTCCTGATCACACAATCGTTCCCGTCTCACACAGTGATTGGCCACATGTGTGGAGGTAGGGTTTGAACTTAGTTATTCACAAAAGGACTTCCTTCACCAATTTAGGTGAGACTGACTGAAACTGTCCACCATATGCATTTTTTTATCTCGACCATAAAGACCTGCAAAGGAAGAAACAGAGAGTTGATGGGGAGACAGTGAGACAGCAGGTGTTTGTCCCACCTTCACTTTGCCTTTAGACATAGTTGGACATCATACAACCTATTCTGTGTATACTGAGGCCTGAAGCCATGGTTACCACTTTCTTGGCCTAAATATCAACAATTCAGACATTCCCTTTTTTGCTACTCTTTATAGACACTGGCACATATTGTATTTCACTTGAGAGGAAAACAAAATAATGATTCATCGTTCTGAACTGAATAAATTGTGATTTACCAGAGAACTGCAATGCATTCAAACTTAGCAGCTACAAGAATCCATAAAGTACCCCACCACCTCCACCTCCACCCCCTGTAAACAATTGTTAATGTCATCCAATCTGACCACATTTGAGCCAAATCTGTGTCATTATCTGTCTGCCCAACAAAATAAAATGTTGAGCAGACATGTAAAATCTACGAATCAATTCTTTAATGGTTTGGAGATGGGCAGCGCACCAGCAGTACACTCCCTGAGATGATATTATACGCTAAAAATGAATTATCACAACAATTTGTTAATCTTTTCCAGATCTCACCGCCCGCTGAGTTTGACATTAGTTAGACATCAGTGTGCTGAGATGGAAGTCAGCAGGCAGCTAATAGGACATTTTCACAGAGCAGGACACACCTTTTAATTATTTCATTCTTCTGATTTTAATCATTTTTATTACAATTAAACCAGAGAAACAAAGAAAATATCTATCTAGCTAATGTGTGTCCATCACCATCTCCCTCTACAACACATGTGTAAGGTACATTTTTAATACTTTTCATTTCATCTCATACTGTCTACCTTATAACCTTCTTTTGATGTGAAATCCATATCCTGCTGTAGGAGATTCCGCAGTAAAAAGATACAACTTCAGCTTATTGTTACACCACCTTTTGTCTTGTGGGTTTAACACTAAAAAAGAAAGAGGATTTTATGTGTGAAGGTAAATTATTATCTGTCATTTCCTGAAAGTAGTCATATTACACTGGCAAAGATACTGGCTTTAGAAAAATTAAAAAGAAGCTCCCAGAAGCTGAGACGTTTTAGAAAAACAGTTCGGCAGCGCTTGGCCTTCTTTTTCCACCACTGAAAACACATTTCTTTACAAGAATAGTTTGACATTTTAGACGTTTATTTGCTTTTCCTGAGTGAGATAAGAAGATTAAACCATTCACACAAGTGTGGTGCAGGAGGTAGAGCAGGTCATCTGCTAATCAGATGATTGGTGGTTCGATCCCCGGCTCCTCCAGTCTGCATGTTTAAGTGTCCTTGGGCAAGATGATGAGTGGTCCTAAGACTAGAAAGGTGGTACACGAGTGTACTGTTACCGTTTATCTCTGTTCATTAAGCACAAGGATCTTCAGTCCTGTACATTTTTTGTGAAAAACTGTCTTTTAAAGTTAAACCAAAGCTAACAGGAGGCTTCAGCAGTCTTTTTGCTCCTAAATTCCACCGGGGACGGTTCTCTGTTTTGGCTGCAATGCTGTTTTGGTCCGTGCTTCTACGTGGCTTCTGGTGCGTTTCAGAAGAAGTTTTGCCTGTCAGATTTTGTTAACTTGCTCAGATTTGGTCATTTTTCTTGGTTCATGTGCTTCTACGATGAGTAGAAGTAGAAGTAGAGTTTTGTGTGCACAGGGTGTTTTATTTTGAAAACTGACTGGATTCTTTATTTATTTTGCACGTTTGACTTCCTGTCTGCTCTGCTTGACGCAGCTGGTCACATCATCCTTCAAAAGTAGAACAGCTCCACATCCTCTGCAGAGCAGAGCGGAGCGATGCTTTGGGACGCCTTCTGAAATGCACCGCGACGCTTCTGGTGGAATCCCCATCACTATCTCGATCAGCAGCAGGCTGCGTCACAGCTGTGCCCGGCTCAGTTTAGAGAATAGTTAGACATATTCAGTGAAAGAGTTTCAGCAGTTTTACTGCAAAATTCCCACTTTGTGTTATTTGTTCACTACAGCTCAGCACAGAAACACAGTGAGAAGAAATTCTGTACTACAAGGATTCATTTTGGAAAATACTTACTTCATTTGATTAGCACAGACTCAAACTTCAGATAAAGATTGAAAACTGTTGTTTTCACACAGCAGTGGACTCTGGATTTTGTCCCATCTCTTCCACTAAAAGCCTGTAATGAACAGCATGAACAGAAGGAATGACTCCAGTTAGAACGTACTGTACATGTGAGCATGTGAGTGTTGAAGACAAACTGACTGCCATCATGAATACTGCACATGAACGTGTGAACATGAGCTTGAATGGAAATGAGACGTCTCGTTGGCCTGTGTTGAGCTAACCTGTGTTCAGGTTCTGACTGACTGGCTGCTCATCAGCCTAAGAGGAGGAGACATCTGTGGATCTGACAGCTGATTGGCTGTCTGAGGCTCCTCAGGATGCAGCCATGCGTTGGATTGGCTGCACGCCTCTCAGTCAAGCTGACATGCTAATGTCATTGAAGAAGACAGTGATAATGTCATTCCAGGTAGATAATGTGTTTTGACTAGGCTGTGAGAGCGGGATTATTGCAGTGATAATGAATCAAGACAATGAAAGTGCGGTTAAAGGAGATGATCAACACTGACAACTCACCAATGAATAACTTTATTATTTTCCACTTTAATTTAACATTTTCCTCTAATTTGTCTCCTTTAATCTAACCTTTATTTAAGCAGGCAGGCATTTAAGAATAAATTCTGATTCACAATGACAGCCAGGCTGTTAAATTACAGCTGCAGAACTGGCAGCCAGAATTATATTGTAATATGTAAAGGAGATGTGGATGGCACTGTTCCTGGACGTAGTGGTTCTTTCATTCTGTGCTTTCAATTATATCTCTCTGTGAGCTGCACTCTGCAGAAAAAACACCATTTTTACACATTATGAAGGACACGACTCTCTGAACAATGAGATCATTTCATCTGGGACAATCTGTGTCTTTCACAAAAGGAGGTTTGGTACAAATCATTTCATCAGACTGTCACCATTTCACAGCATTCTAACCCACTTCATGTCATGGTGTGCAGGTCTGTCATACGTGATTTTAATCTCTATATTCAGATATCTGCATATGAACGCAGAATCTGGCACCAGAAGAAGCGTTCTGGTTTTGTTTGTAGTATTGACCAATCACGTTTGAGCAGGCTTTGGTTGCAGTAGTCCGAGCAAAAGAGGAGGAACACATTGGCCGAAATGCAATAATGGACAATTGGCCATCGTCTGGTGATGTTTTTCAAATGTATCTGCATTAATGTGTTGATATATGTTTACAGAGACAAGCAGAAATGTGTCTTGTCGTGTCTTTCTTGTTGCAAATCAGGCCACAGATGAAGTCTTGGCCTGGATAGCCGTTATCCGTTTTCTGGATATCCACTGGAAGCCCTGAAACATTGGTGGTTCAGGTTAGGTTGAGGTTGAATCTCCATCAGATGGGTTTTGGGATTGTTGATGACACAGCCTGTGAGAAAACAGAGAATAGTGTTCCTCCTTAATACCTTTACTTTTTGACTCACTGCTTCTCCCCAGCTCTAACTCTGTTTCCTCTTCCACACTTGGTGCCATATGTGTTGTGAGCATTTTGTCTCTGCCTTGACGCACCGCTGTTATAACCACAACAGAATATTTATGTTGTAGAAACCTACACATGTTAAAAGTCACAACTGATAGGTGATGACAGCAATGTCACAGAGGGGTTACCAATGAGTGATATTCAACTTCCCTGACCAATCATAGGGCTCCTTGGATACACAATGATCTAAAATACAGTCAGTATATTAAAACCATATTCTAGAGCTGGGAGATAAGTCACACTGAAGTAAGTGGATAATTGCTGGCCGCTGTCCTAAGTCACAAAAAATGTAGCCAATGCAGAACTGCCAAAAACTGTAATTCCTTGAGCAGCCACTTGAGGCTGGCTCCAGAAGTGAGTCAGTCTCCATGTTAAAATGTCCAACTTCACAGCAGAAATAAACATGTTTACAGCCTGGTACAAAAAACAGTTTTGGTCTCTGTAGCTAATTTCCCCGTTCATGACAACTGTACTGAGGGTGAATTTTTATACAACTCACCTGTTCTTAAAGTTATGCAGAATTAACAGTGTGATTGACAGGTAGGTGCCGTTACAGATGGCTTGTTTGAGCAACCAGGCGTCATTCAGCCCGCCTCAGGTCCACTGATGATCCACGTCTTTACCGATATTTAGATTAGATTTTTAGAAGAGTCAGGACAGCGCTTTGGAAACCTGTGGGTGATGTGCTGTCCATTCTGTATACTGTCATTGGTCACAGTTGGCTTTTGTCATTTTGTAGCACATCTGAAGAGAACCAAATGAAAAACATCTCAACTCACTGATATGAGTTATCACCACAGCCACCAAGGTGAGTTTGTTTGATTCAACCAACAGCTCAAAACCCCCAAATATTCATATTGCAAAATGCAAAACATTTTCAAAATCAGTTTCTGTAACTCAGCTGTGTAATTAAATTAATTGTTTTAGCTCTGTGTTGTGCAGACTACTAAACCACTGTGTGCATCATATCAGGTACATCCTGTAAGTAGCACAATTTCATTTACAAAAGGTGTACTAACCACTCACACACCCACACACACACATACACACATACACACACAGTGCTAAAGCCAAAGCACACCATGGCCTCAGAGCTGATACGGACAGTGTCTGAGATTAAACTAAAGCTATTTCCGCGGAGTTAGAGGCTGCTTCCATAATAGCTCCTTCTATTACACAGCTGTCCCGTGGAAACCTCACAGCTTCTCTGACACTTCTCCACTCGTACAAGCGGCTGGCTTTTTCCTCACATCTGTAGCAGTTACAGGGTCGCGATGTGATGCTGGTGTTTGTGACAGGGCCCAGAGAGGCCGCGGCGACAGGTCTCGGCGTGCAGCCGCTCCTATTGAGATGCAGATCTGCGCTAATTAATTCTCATGTTTAAGGGAATTAAACATTATTCTGGAGAAAAGAGCACACCGCTGGGAGCCGCTTTAATATGTAGCCCAGATAAAAGGAGGAGTGTATTTCTCTGTGACGGACATACATTTATTCACATTTCCCCAGCCAATTTCATTTCAATGTAAAATGAGGAGATGAGGTTAGAGAACACAGAGAGGAGAGTTAGCTAATAGAAAACAATGACCGGTGTTTTATTCTCCAGAGGCTATTCTGCCGTTGTCAGCACTCTCTCTCTCTCCCCCCCTCCTCACCCCTCCTCCGCACCAGGCCGCACAATGCACAGAGACAAAGAGAGAGAGCAGTGAGGCCAAGTGCCTCTTCTAAAACACACAGCAGCTTATTAACCCCAACATGCACACACACGCACACACACAGAGCGCGGCGGCGGGCTGCAAAGCGATATCAGGCAGTAATATATTGAGGTTATATTCAGGTTGTAATGGTGTTATTAAAGCAACAAGCTCAGGCTGAATAGAGAGAAAATCCTATTAAAATAATTATAGAGGCCTGGGATATCAGTGTGTGTGTGTGTGTGTGTGTGTGTGTGTGTGTTAAGAGAAGGAGAGAGAGAGACAGAGTGCCTGCATACGTTGGCATACAATATAAGTGTGTGTGTGTGTGTGTGTGTGTGTCCTTGGCTTACTAATGTGTAGTAATAGACTCTGCTAATAGTGATTGCCAGCTAATTTTATTGCTGCTTTTCGTCAGCTCGGCTTAATTAGAATGTATTGCTGCTACATTCGCTCCTACTAGACCTCTTAAAAAATAATTATTCCTACATGTAATTATGCAGTTACATCATTACAAAAAAAAAAAGAAAAGAAAGTCCTACTGAAGAGGACTTGATAAGGAAATATTCAAATCTGATTCAAAAATGAAAATGTCTCGTTTCTTTTGGAGTAAAGATTATGCTATCATTTTCAAATTAGACCAAATATATTATGGTAATAAATTAAAGCTTACTACAACATATCCTGTGTGGAAAGACACTGAAGAAAGCTGATTGTGATTTGAATGTTTTACAACACTAACGGTCAACATTTAAAGGACCAGGCTTACATTATTCTAGATTTTTCAAAACTCAATCATTTCTGCCTTCATTCACCACATCTGTGGATCACAGCCCCAAACCCAACGGTTCCCACTGAAGATGTAAACCTTCAGCTCACAAACATATTGTTTCATTTATTTATTTAAAGGCTCAGTAATGTCTTAACACAGCAGGTCACCAAACGCTACTCAAACTGCATTTGCTGGGGACTTCTTTCAGCGGCGGATTAATCCACATTTGGTGCTCTAGTGAGTATTTGTGATACAGTGTGTGTGTTGTGTGTTTATGGCCATGAAGGACAGGTGTTCGATGACGCAGAGGAGGAAGATTTAACAGGCTGAGAATAGAGAGACAATAATTGTGGATGACAATCTATCTCGACCAGTCACAACAGATGGTGACCGTCGGTTTCTGCCTCTTAGAGGAAGTTTTTCCTTGCCACTGTTGTCAAGTGCTTGCTCATGGTGGGAATTGTTGAGTCTCTGTACATAATATATAAATAGTACAATCTAGACCTGCTCTGTATGGAAAGTGTTATGAAATAACTTCTGCGGATGATTTGATACTATTTAAATAAAACTGAATTGAAGTGGACAGCACTGGAATCAGTTGTTGAATCAGCTGTAAAAAACAAACAAACAAAAAAAAAACAATAATAAAATAATAATCAGTCCATCTTCGATTTATTTCAAATAAACTGAAACATAAACTCTTTGCGAGGCAGAGGATTTTCTTCAGGAAAGGATTTAATGAACAGATTTAAATACGGTGTTATCTTAATGTAGTAGCGTGGAGCATATCAGGCATTTATTCAGACAACAACATCACACTGTAATTACTTTAAAACTGCTTTAATGAGCTGCAGAGAAAATGAGAAGCTCTGGTAGTTTATGTTAGAGCCAGACTCACAGATCCCACGATCGCCTAGAATGTTCTCACCATCCGTCTTGTATTTCATCTACAAACATATCTGCACTCAGTTAAAGCTGCATTCATTTATGTGCTTTTGTTTTTATTCACACAAACTCAGTTTGTGATTTTCATTTCTCTAAAAAGAGTTTATATAAATGGAAACTACACATCAAATTAGTGTATACATTTAATTTAATTACTTGGGCATAATTGAATTTAATTAATGTGGTATAATTGCCTGTAATTAATGTAGTGTGACCTCTTGAACATAGCATAGTTATTCTCCAAGCGCTGCCCTTTCTCTGATCTGCTGATGCTACAACTGAACTGTATCTGACGCTGAATAATTTTCTTTATCTTTATTTATTTATTTGAGAGGTGGGGGCAGCAGAACAAGCTCTAAATGATACACTGACATATCATTACTTATAAGGTTGACATGACTAATGTGTGTTAGCAAAAAGTTGCCTTTTTATACATCCATTAAGTACAGAGCGAGTTAGCATTTGAGTCGTGTTTGCGTCGCCTGATGAATATTTTCTGTTTTTTTTCTGTTCTCCACCAAATCTTGAGACAAAAATCTGTTTCTTCAGCTTCTAAATACTCCACGGTGTTCACTAGTCTCTATTTTTCTGTGTTTGCTGAGCAGGCCGTATATTGTGGCTTTAGCAGAGCTTTTTCTCAGAAAACAGCTTCAGTTCTGAAATAGAACCAAAACAGCGATTCCTCCTTCCACATGACGCACTCATTAAATTCACTGTAAATATAAAATTCTCAATGAAGGCAGCTTTAAGGTAACAAAATGAAAGAATCTCCCGCTGATTGGCAGTTACCTCCCTTACCTTTAGCGTTTATCAGAGCTGCTGACCGCTGAACAAACTGTTCTTAAAGTCCATGTACCGGCAATTCTGAGATTTCTTTCAAAATACAATAAATATGTTGGAAAATAGTTGCTGAAAACACGTGAAAAGACTTTGAACGATATATTACTGTAATGTGGAGTTAGAGGTTCAAACAGTTTTTCACCAGTTTTCAGTCCAGGATTTTGTGGGCGGTCCTTAAAGGGTGGCTCGATGACACACTGAGGCCACCCTGAGCGAGAGATAGAGATGAATTTATCTCGCTCAGAGTGTTTCAAAGTTAGTCATGTCATTTTCTGAACTCATCTGACACGTTTCAGTCGCTTCAAAATGGCTGCTTGACTGCTCCCACAAGCGGGTGTGGCTTCACCGCCTTTAGTGGACACGCCCCCACAGTCCTGGAGCTGAGAATTCATTTTTACTTTTTTTAATCATTCAAATTTGGCTGGGTAGTTAATAAGACTTTCTTCTTTAGCCTGACAAACTCAGAACACATATTTATTCTTACTTTACACGGACTTTAACCTGAGAAGAGATGTTACAGGTTTGTCACCATTACTAACAAAAAGAGAGAGATGTTGCCATCATCATCATCATCATCATCACGGAATCAAAAGATGAGGAAAAAAACTCTTCTTCTTCTTCTGCTCTCAGTTCTATTCAGCTAAATTACTTCATTTTTCTTGTAAACTGTTACACTAAGGACTACCAGAGTCCCCGCAACAATATATGAACAGCCAGTCCTGGAAATGTTGGTATGAACTATAACTGTTTATATGTAAGCCATATTTTCATACAGGGTCTTCTTCAGCCTGCCTGTTCCTGTTGTTAGTGTGTCTCTGCTCTAGTTTGTTGTGTTCAGTCGGCTCGGCTGTAATGAAAAGATTTCAGTGGTGCTTTTTGTTGCTTTTCTCCGCTTTAGCAGAGCATTCTTAGACTTTCTAATTCACGGGAAATTTGAGAAAATTGTTCCATTACATTTTCGCGGCCTGCTGGCTGTAACACTGTTTGAGTGTGGTGTGTGTGTGTGTGTGTGTGTGTGTGTGTGTGTTTGTGTGTGTGTGTGTGTAGATGGTGTAGCAAAGAGGAGACAAATGTGTGTATTTAAGCAGCTGAAATTCTGTGTATGCGTGTGCACATGTAACGATTCGAGACTGTGTGTGTGTGCTTGTGTGTGTGTGCGTGCACACTGATAGACATCAGGGAGCCAGATAGCTGAAGGCTGAAGGCATTAAGAGAGGAGAGGAGGACATTAATCTAAAGAAAATTAAAATCTGGAGCGGTGCGTTTAGGATGGAGAGCGACCGCCACTTCTGATAAGAAGTGGTTAAGGAGAGCACAGATTTAGATAAATGGGCAGGAGAGACAGAGGAGAGGAGGAAGAGAGAGGGGAGGAGAGCCAGAGGGAAGGAGAAGAGGAGGAAAGAGTGGTGACGAAAAGTAGATTACGGGGACGGTGCAGAGAGAGATGAGGGGATGGTAGAGAAGAGGAAATGGAGGAGGAGGGACATTTGTGGGGACAACCCAGAAATGAAAGGAGGGCAGAGGGAAGGAGGAAAGAATAGAAAGACGAGGATAAAAGAAGGAAAGGGGGGAGAAGTAAGGAGGAAAGAAGGCACTGAAAGGGAGAGGAGAGGAGAGGAGAGGAGAGGAGAGGAGAGGAGAGGAGAGGAGAAGAGGAGCTGTCCGACAAAATCTGTCAGACCTGAGCAGGATACTAACGTGGCCTTTGCACGAGTGTATGTGTGTGTGTGTGTGTGTGTATGCCTGTGTTATGCAGCACATGTAGATAGCAGTGGCTCTGTGGTCTTGAGCATCAATAACATCAGGTTATCTGGAGTATGGTCTGGTCACACACACACACACACATACACACACACACAGTGAGTGATAGCGGTGCCACAGAGGTGGCTGTCTGAGGTTAGCAAAGCTGTGCTCAACAGAATGTTGTAGATTTAAGACTGTGGCCAGTCGACAAGATGTGGAGCAGATTTAGCCGCAGCCTGCAGCCTCCGCTGCCCACTGACACACAACACAAGCCTTTACACACAGAACAAGCTGTGGACACACACAGCACCGCACTGTCCAGCTGCTTTTTATTTATTCATTGATTGATTTTATATAAAAATATAGGTATATTTTAAGATTTGTACCCTACATTGCATTACAAATGTTTTATATGTGCTGTATTATTGCCGTGATTGTTTTTCATGTGATTTTTAGGTAATGGGGACCTCCAAATAATAAAATGAAGGGCAAAATGCCATTTTAGATTTTGTTAACATCATTTTGTGATTTAAAATAAATAAATAACAGAGATCAAGTTTCTCCAATTTTTGTTTTATACCTGTTAAATCTAGAACAGAATTTAAAATTCTTCTCCTTACATACAAAGCTCTTCATGGTCAGGCACCATCATATCTAAAAGAGCTCATAGTTCCTTACTATCCCTCTAGAACGCTGCGCTCTCAGAATGCAGGGTTCCTTGTGGTTCCTGTAGTTTCCAAAAGTAGACTGGGAGCCAGAGCTTTCAGCTACCAAGCTCCTCTTCTGTGGAACAAACTACCATTTTGGGTTCGGGAGGCAGACACGGTCAACACTTTTAAGAGTAGACTTAAGACTTTCCCTTTCCTTGCCACTGTGGCCAAGTGTGACCAAATGGTAGGAACTGTTGGGTTTTATAAAGAGTACCATCTAGACCTGCTGTATATGGAAAGAGTCATGAGATAACTTGTGTTTGGCGCTGTATAAATAATACTTAATTATAATTAATTGAATTAAATGTGCGCGTGTGTGTGTTGAGTGTGTGTGTGTGTGTGTGTGTGTGTGTGTGTGTTGAATGGCCTCCAGCAGGAGACCTGACCATACACACCCCAGCTGTCTGACACCTATTTAACACCACAGTCAATGTTCTGACCACTTTATTCAGTAAGAAAACCTCCCATAATGGATTGTGGGATCAGTCAGGTACTCTAAATGTGTGTTTGTCAGGTGGACTGACAACTCTAGACCACACAACCGCACACATACACACACACACACACAAACACATACACACACTGCCAGGCAGTCAGTGGCCAGTCAATCATTCAGAACAAAGCTTTGAAGCCCAGAGTCAAGCCTGATAGACCATGTGAAAGAGTGATTGTGTGTGAGGTTGTGTGTGCATTTGTGTGCGTGTGTGTATGTGTGTGTGTCAGAGTGATGACTGCAGTTGTAGCAAAAGAATGATCAGTGGACCTGCGCTGAGCCGACCAGCCACTACTGGGTTTACAATTGTGTTCTATTATGTGGATTATCCACAAGAGGAAAGAGAAACTTCCAGCTGAATTTTGTGAAAGAAACTCAGCAAAGCTGGTGAGGATGTGCACTGCTAACGTGGTTTGTTTAATGACAAAATATTCCATTTGTAAGTGTCATCCAAAACAACTATGAGCCTTTTATATCTACATGTTGAACCACCATGTTTCTACAGTAGCCCAGAACAGACAAACGAAACAATGCCTCTATTTAGAGTTTCTAAGGAGAAGGAGAGGGTGAGGTAACAGGGTTGCAATCAGCAACTATACCACTAGAGGCCACTAAATCCAATACTAAAAGAAATTGGAGACAATCACAGAAATACCAATTTCTGCGCAGTTTGCTCTGCCACTCACAGGTTTTATGTTTCAGTTTACTTGAAGATGAGCTGATTACTGTAACAGCAGATTCAACACCTGATTCCAGTGCTGTCCACTTCAGTTCAGTTTGATTCATGCAGCACCAAATCATAACAGAAGTCATCTCATGACACTTTCCATGTAGAGCAGATCTAGACTGTACTCTTACCCCCAAATTCCACTGGGCGCAAATGCGCCGTGTTGCGTGTGCGCCGTGGTCGCCGCAGCAACACGCAGCCGTTCTAGTCAATGTTTCAAACCCCACCGGCTTCACCGTGATCCGGTTCAGAGGCGTCCCAGAAATGGGCCTCCGTTCAGCTCTGCAGGGAATATTATCTGTTTTTGACGGTTTTACACAGAGCAGCTCGGGCTGGCTGTAAGCCAGACACAGAAACAACATAGAGAATCTAGTCGATTTTCAAAATAAAACACCCTGTGCAAAGTGCCGGTCGTAAAAAACAGACAAAAAAGAAACAAAGTAACTATAGCATATGTACACATTTTCTGTTATTTACACAGAATCATATTCTGTGTAAATAAACAAGCAAGTAAACAAAGTGTGGCGGTCTAAACACTCTGCTTCTGAAACGCTCCTGTCGGAGTTTGAAGTCGTGTTGAGGACGGACCAAAACAGCGTCATGGCCACAATGTGACAGAGACGTGCCTGGTGGGGTTTCAGGGTTACAGAGACTCATCAGAGGGAAAACCAGAAAACACTTTCTCCATAAGATTCACCTGATTACAAGTCAGTATAGCATCAGAACAGAAGAAGCGTCGCCATGTTTCTTTTTGTCAAATTTGTCTGACCTAGAAACAGTAACTAAGGGAGGCGGGACTTTGGATCAGAAAATTCAGGACTATTGCAGGAAGTAGCATCGTAGAAAGAAAAGATGCAAAGGTCAGGGTGGTGGATAGATAAGCAGCATGACTTTTATGTGGGAGTTTGGCTCCATTGAGAAACCCACAATTAATGATACTTTTTTTTTCTACGATAACAACCATCTTTACAGAGTTTTAGGTTGCTGGCATTGAATGTTTGACACTTAACATAATCTGGGGTTTTGTCCAACATCAATATTCTTGTCTGCTGATAGGACAGTGTGAACCTCAAGAGTTTAACAGCCGTAACAATATGTTGCCCCAGAGAGTTTACCTCAGGTCACTGTGCCGGTGTGAAAGCTGAAGCTGTTATTAGTTGTCAGTGAGAGTGAATCAACAGGAAGCTGAATGTAGAGATGCTGCAGGACAGGCTGACAGCTGTACACCGGGGCAGGTCATATGAGATGTGAATTACAGTATGTGGAGGTGTGTATGATGAGGTGTGTTTAGCGGCTATTTTGTGGTGTGCAGGTGATTTTCAGTGATAGGGTTAAGGTTGGCTAGCTTTCCATTAGCCTGGACAGCATTCAGTCACCTTCACTTTCACCCTTCCTCAGGCCATACATTAACATTCACTCCATCTCTGCTGTGTGTGTGTGTGTGTGTGTGTGTTTATTGGTGTTTGTCTTTCTGTTACTTTGCCTGTCTGTGTGTTCCTGTGTTTGTGTGTGTGTGAAAGTGTGTGTGTGAAAGTGTGAGTGAGTGTTAATCTCCTCAATATTGCCTCCATGAAATTGACATTTGACAGTAATTGTGTAGCGACAGCGATCCGGTCCATCCCGTGCTCTGATTGGACGAGGATATTACACACACACACTATGACCGGTCACACTTCCTGCTGGTTAAATATAACGTCAAAACAAATCCCCACAGTTTTACCCTGGAAGGAGGGATGGAAAGAGGAAGAGATGGATAGAGTTGGATTTTCTGGACACCATAAAGCAGGAAACAGTTTGGAAAAAAAGAAACGAGGGAAGGATGAACTCGAGGGAAGGAATGAGAGGAAGGAAGAGTAGAATTGAATTGAACTTCCTCTTTTGGAAGTAAGTCTTAAATTTTAGTATGAAAATATTCTCTACTTCTTTCTGATACTTTTAATCTGCTGTTGACGCTGCTGTAGTATTTATACTATGAGTACAGTTGTATCATACTCAGCACTCTGCTCAGGTTTTTACCACTCATTGTAAATGTACTGTCAATGAAGCCCAACAGTTCTTGTATTGATGTTTCACATTTAAAGTCATCCAGCAGCTCCAAGTTGTCACATTAGATGAGAAAATGAACACCACTCTCATGTCTGTGCACTAAATATGATGCTAGAACTAGTAGGTGCTTAGGTTAGCATAGCATAAAGACTGAAAGTAAGGTGAAGCCAAGCCCCAAATGTGCCTCAAAAGACTTTTTCCCATTTACATTGTGAGAGAATCAGCTGTAAAATGGTGAATGTTTTTTGGAGTTTGAACAACTCAAAACAGAGATATCTACTGAAATCAATATGCTAACCAGCTAGCCAAATCCAACAACCTGACAACTTGGCTTCCAAAACCACAAAGAGTTAAACTGCAAAACAGCAATGCAATGACTACTGAGATGGATGGAACCACACCTCACCCAAAGACATATGGTGAATATTAGCTATCTAAGTAGGAGATAAACTGGCTGGTCTTGCTCTTGGCCACTTGAGGCTGGCTCCAGAAGTGAGTCAGTCTCCATAAGTCCCCATGTTAAAGTGTCCAACTTCACAGCAGAAATAAACATGTTTACAGCCTGGTACAAAAAACTGTTTTGGTCTCTCTAACTGTACTGAGGGTGATTTTTTTTTTTTTTTTTGTAGAACTCACCTGTTCAAATTATATTAAAGCTTAAATCTATGCATAATTAACAGAGTGAATGATTTGATTGACAGGTGGGTGCCGTCACAGGTGGTTTGTCTGAGTGGCCAGGTATCATTCAGCCTGCCTCATCTTCACCCATGCTTTGATCATTTTTGGATTAGCCAGTCGCATGTGAAGGTAGGACTACTGGACTGATGGAGACGACCATGAGCTTCACAACGGCTCTTCAGAAACCTGTGGGTGATGTCATGTAGACACATCCATGATTTATATAGTCTATGGTCATTAGTTTATATGATCTTGACTACAAGACAGCTAATCAGAAGACTACAATGTGTAATTTGACAAATGCATGCAGCCAAGACTTGCAATAAAGCAGTCCTTTGCTTATATGTCTGTTTTTTGTGTGTTTGTTGATGGAAATAGATTTTGTAAACAGACTGAACACTGGACTGTCCTATACTTGTTCATGCTGGCCTGTATTTGCGACTCTTATCTTTCTCTCGCCATTATTTGAACACCAGATTCTTTTTGTTTTTTACAGTATTTGTTTCAATAAAATTTGAATTGAGGTTTAAATTGGTTTATAAAAGACTATTAAAATGGACTTAGGAGGTTTTCACCTGACAATTAGTGCCTCTCTCTCTCTCTGTCTCTCTGTGTTTCCTTCCACCTCTAAGCACCTTGGACAGGACCTACGGCCATTCCACCACTGATTAAACCTAATAATTAGCTCTCTCTCTCTCTCTGTGTGTGTGTGTGTGTGTGTGTGTGTGTGTGTGTGTGTGTGTGTGATTTTTATCATAGTTTTGAGGACATCCTACTCTTCTCCAATCATCAGCCGGCTCCCTGTGGGCAGGCGCTAATTAAAATCAATAGTCTCCTCAGACTGACACTGAAGGTCCAGCTGCAAAGAAGCAACACGACAGACAGACAATATTCAAGTCTTTAAATTTCACTGCTCTTCTGAGAATGTCTCTTTGAAAATAAACTAACCCCGGGGAACCCTTGGTTAAATAAATCCAGTACTGATACGTAAAACCAGCTATTTCAACTCAAACCTGTTAGTGTCACGTTAATAAAGCCTGCTGTTGACAGTGAAGTCTCTGTTAGCTTGGCGGGGTGAGGGGGATGAGGGGAGGAGGACAGAGAGAGAGGTAGAAGGTCACAGGGACCTTGTTGACCTGGAGATGTGCTCCAAGATAAACACAGAAACCTTTTGTATATACACAAGAGGCAACAACACTGAGCTCCATCTCTACAGAGCTACAGTACACTATAGACACTGAATGCAGCTGAGGTCGCCATGTTGGGGCACTCAGTTCAAAGGCAACAACAGATGATAGTATGTATAAATATACATGTCACCTACAACAGAGGAACAACCTGAAATGAAGGAACATGATGATGGTGCATGTGTGTCGAAATGAAACGAACACCAACGAACACTTCCACACTACATGCTACTACTGTTGAGTGTTCTTGAGTGTTCTTCGCTGTTTTGCAACAGAAAATTACAGACATGTGGTCCAAGTCTAAAGCAAGTCATTTGGTCACAGGTTATATCAAATCAAGTGGAGTCTTTATGTTTACACAGTGAATAACATTTTTCATCATCACGTAGCATCACAAGAAACTTCACTGACACTGATGTCATCCAGTCATGACAATGCCATTCACAGTGTGCACTCTCATACCAGATAATGTTACACAGACACTTGTAATGTCAAAGTTGACAACAGTGAACGGTTTTAATATTTAATATTCAAACTAAAGTCAAGTCACAAGTCTTTAATTTCCATGTCCAAGTTGAGACTCAAGTCATTTATTTTCTGTCAAGTCACTCTAAATTGACTGTCCACATCTCTGTAAAATAATAGAAGACCTGCACCAAAGAACATTAAACTGTGGCTTTGGAAAGCTACTCCAAGTTAGAAACTTAACAAGGAAAAAGCTAAATTTTCAAATATCCAAATTTGTAATTTAGTGGATGTCAATGGTTGCCGTGGAATCATGTAAGTAGATCCTCCTGGGGGATCCTAAGGCATTCAAATGCCAGAAGGTCTATATAGTCCATCCACTGAGTTCTGAGTCTGCCCCGGAGTCTCCTCTCAGTTGGACGTGCCAGGAACACTGCCAAAGGAAGGCATCCAGGGGGCATCCGAACCACCTTAGCTGACTCCTTTTGATGCTCCTCACCCTATCTCTAAGGCTGGGTCCGGCCACCTGGCGGAGGAAGCTCATTTCGGCTGATTGTTTTGGCCAGGATCTCATTCTTTTGGTCACTTCCCAAAGCTCCTGACCAAAGGTGAGAGTTGGAACGTAGATAAACTGGAAAAGCAATAGCTTTGTCTTCATGCTCAGCTCCCTCTGGATCACAACGGTCCGGTACAACATCCATAGTACTGCAGACTTCACACCAACCTGCCGGTCCATCTCAAGCTCTGTTTTCCCATTATTTGTGAACAAGACCCCGAGATACTTGAACTCCTTCGATTGGGGCTGTCATTACAGTTGATACATGTTGCTCTCTGTTCAGCTTTCCATGGCTGTCATTAGACTGTTAGATATGAGTTAGATATGAGATAAAGTGTACATCGTGCTTGTACACTCCTGATCAAAATCTTAAGACCGGGGGAAGAATTACTAATATTCACATTTCGCGCTGGTGGAACTTAACCAGGTTGTAAGTTGAGCTTCAAAATGCAAAAAGAAGAAACAGGAGCAAAAGACAACTACATAGAATCAGCAGTTTATTGAAAACTGTATTTAAACTCAAGCAGGCTGTTTATCAGCTGATCAAAAGTTTAAGACCACAGCCCAAAATAACCCAAAAATAGATCTAAAAGTGTCAAAAATGGACTCAGTAGTACTCAATAGTACCCAGTAGTACTCAGTAGCCCCACCATTCTTGTTTATTGTTTCAAATATTAATTTAGGCATGCTTGATGTGAGTTTTTCCAGAAGGTTGGTGAGAACATTGCCCCATGTGGTGAAGATGGCTTCAAGAAGGGCATCCATGGTCTGGAACTGACGTCCATTTTTGTAAACTTCCCTTGCCATCCATCACCAAACGTCCTCAGTGGGATTTAGATCAGGGAGACACGCAGGATGGTCCAAAAGAACCCAACCCTAACCCTGGAAGAAGTCCTTTGTCAGGTGGGTGTTGTGAACTGAAGCGTTGTCCTGTTGAAACACCCAGTCATCACTGCACAAACGAGGGTTCTCAGTCAAGAGGGGTCCCTGCTGCAACATCTCCACAGAGCCAGCCGCATTTTGACGCCCCTGCACAAACTGAAGCTCCATTTTTACATTGAAGGAAAAAGCACGCCAGATCACGATGGAACCTCCTCCACTGTGCCGTGTAGAAAACATCTCAAGTGGGATCTCCTTGTCATGCCACTAACATTGGAAGCCATCAGGACCATCCAGATTAAATTTTTCTTGTCAGAGAATAAAACTTTCTTCCACCTTCTAATGTCCCACGTTTGGTGCTCCCTTGCAAAGTGCAAATAGGCAAGTTTGTGGTGTGGGAGGAGACGTGGCCTTTACAGACATTTTTTGTTTTTTAAGCCCTCTGTTGCAGATGCCGTCTTATGGTGATTGGGCTACAGTCAAAAAGTACAGTACAGTAAGGGTCTTAGTTTGGGTCAAGAATCGGCCTGTGTCTTCACGGACAGCCCGTCAGATCCTCCAGCTCAGTGCAGGTGAATTTTTTTTTTTGGGTCTGCCACTTGACTTTTTTTGTCCCATAACCCTCAGGATCTTTTAAGAAATTTAAAATGACTGCCTTACTGTGTCCAAGCTCGGCAGGGATGGTGCGTTGCGAGAGGCCTTGCTTGTGCAGCTCAACAATCCTTCCACGGTAAAAGACAGAAAATCTTTTTGCCTTTGCCATCAGGGGGTCATGACAGTGTGAATGCCCAATAGAAAATGACATGAAAGCCAGATTTTTGTCCAGATTTTGACTTTTTAAGGCTGTGGTCTTAAACTTTTGATCAGCTGATAAACAGTCTGTTTAAGTTTAAATGCAGTTTTCAATAAACTGCTGATTCTATTTTGCTGTCTCTCGCTCCTGTTTCTTCTTTTTGCATTCTGAAGCTCTACTTACAATCTGGTTAAGTTCCACCAGCGCGAAATGTGAATATTAATAATTTTTCTCCCGGTCTTAAGATTTTGATCAGGAGTGTAATTCCCATCTGTAGGAAGATGTGTATACACACATACAGTATGTGTCCTCTCTGGTCATAGATATCTATTTTCACCTAGCAGCAAGGAGGCCATGATGCAGAGGTTCAATACTTCTCTTCATGAGCCCCAGCAAACATAATGGTGCTGTGGCTTTTATAATAATATAATATAATATAATACAATATAATATAATATAATATAATATAATATAATATAATATAATATTTTTCTTTATAAAGCCCTTTCCCAGTGCCTCCAGGCTATGTAGCCAAGTTCACAGCACTATCACATCAGACTGATTTTCCAGGTACATTTGAGTGTCCAGCACATTAGCTCTACATGCTAATCAAAGTCCCTGATAGACATTCAAAGATAATGATTACAGGAGATCAGCAGTGAGCTCTGTCAGTCTACAAACACTGATATCAGCATTGAGTTCTATAGGCAAACAGCCAAGACCTAAAGAGAAGAGCAGGAACAATAATATTGCCTGTTAAGCATAAACAGCTGTGTGTGGTGGCCTCTTGCACTGTGTATGTATAGCTGATGTGTTAATAGTGGGATGGGTGTAGGTGATAGCAGTGTAGCAGTGTTTAGTCCCATCCCACATATTAGCAGCTGCTTTCTTTCCATCCATCACACACAGCCAGTCTGCCTGAAACACACCACCAAATAGACACATTTATCAAAGCCTCTGTAGATGGCCACACACACACACACACACACACACACACACACACACACACACACACACACACACACACAGTAACACACTGAGATGCACACACATCACCTCAGCCAGACCTACAGTAAGTGGAATGGCTGCAATACACACACATACAAACACACACACCCTCTCTAATAGTGTTGTGGTTGACAGAGTTGTATGTGATGAATTGTATGTCTCTTCCAGACTTCTCAAAGTTAATTTTCTAAAGACTGCTGCCCATTGGAGAGGAGAGGAGATGATAGGAGACTGGTCAGTGTGTGTGTGTGTGTGTGTGTGTGTGTGTGTGTGTGTGTGCGTGTGTGTGCGTGTGAGCGGGATGAGATGTCAGTATCACTCAGCTGGTTTTCTGTGTGAAGGCTTTAGCTAGTGGCTGCTGTTTGGACGGAGGCTTTACTCTCATTCACACCGTTTTGCGTCAGCAAACGAACAAAGATGAGTTCTTTTCATGGAGGTCCGGCTGATGGGAAAAGGTTTTTTGTGAGAAAGATGGTGTGGTGCACAGGAAGTGATGTGCTGTGGGATTATTAGAAGAGAAAAAAAAACACTAACAACAGCATGTAGTCGGTGGTTTCATGAACATTCAGAGCAAAAGAAAAGACTGTAAAGGAGAGGACCCAGGACCCAGGACCTCGTCTGCCGAAATATGTCTTTAGAGGATCAGCATGGCTTCACTATCAGCTCTGATCATGTTGTGTGTCATAATCACTACAGGAGGAAACTGTGAAGTGCAAGAGAAATGACATATTACTCTTTTCTACATCCGCTCTCCATCATGCTGCAGCCGCCGCTGCTGTTCTCTCTGTTTGGGTTTGTTGTTCATGTAATTGCACTCTGGCCTTTTTCAGATCATCTCGCCTCTCTCTCTGTGACAGAAGACATTTTTAATCCCATTTGTGAGTGTGTCCATTCACAACAGGGTCTCTGCAGCAGTGGACGGCTGTATTGCTCCCATGCATCTCCATCCTGTGACAAACATCATGTTTACAGTTCTGTTCTTACTGCGGTCTTTTAAGACACATAAAAGACATGGGAAGGGAAGAACTGCACGTAATGTACTTAAGTTTTACCGAGTGTTGATTTATATGTTTGTTTATGTTTTTATATCATGAGTTGATTATAAGCTGATGAACGGAGAGAGAGAAGAGGGGAAGGTAAGGAAGAAAGGAGACACAGAAAGACGAGAAACTCCTCTTCTTTACTATTTTCTCTTAGACAGAGCCGCCTGCTCAGAGCTACCTGTCAAATCCTCCACGTCCCTCTCTTTCTCTCTCACACACACACACACATATACACACTATGACAATTAGCTAGCCAGCTTGCTGTGTGTGTGTGTGTGTGTGTGTGTGTGTGTGTGTGACAAAGTGCTGCCATTATCCCCCTCTGACAAAAACCTCTCCAAGGGCAATTTCTAGAAATTATTTTAACAATGGAACACGCCAAATGTCAGCATTCACTAATTATGTTTATGCTAATTGTTAATTAGTGTCTTAATGGGATGATCTTAATTAACAAAAGGTTTGTGGCTGCCGCTGGCAACGGGGCTGCCATAAAGGAGATGTAATTGCTGCACAGTGCTTGATGAACATGGATTTATTGGGCATTTTAACTACAGTGCTTGTCGTTTAATTCTATGATGGATAGAATGGACGAATAGAGCAGATAGAATAGTGTGTGTGTGTGTGTGTGTGTGTGTGTGTGTGTGTGTGTGTGTGTGTGTGTGTTGGGTTTTGCTGCACTGCGGACAGTGAATGTAGCCCCCTTGAACCACCAACAAAGTTCTGTAACACCTGATTAATGGACAAAGTGACAAAGTCTTTGCTTGTGTTCCGGGACTAAATGTTCACGTGTCATGCAACTTAGTTGAAAAATGTCCAATGACTCATTACATATTACTCATTGAAAGTAATTAGATGACTTTACAAAGGTGACCTCCAACATCTCCAAAGCCTCCACACCCACACGGTACATCCTCACTCCTCTGGGGTCACAGGCAGCCGACCTGTGGTTTGGAGGTATTAGTCCGAGTGACAGCAACACTTCTGTTTATCGTTTCATAGCCAATGTAACTGAGCAAAGTGTCCATCAGCATCTGTGAAGCAACATTGTGTCACTTTTCTACCATAAACTAATGACTGATGCTGCACTGACTTGTAATCAGGTGAATGGTGTCTCTGTCATTCGTACGTCTGTTCTCACACTATGTAACTTTGGGCTTCAGGTCGGGAGAAGTACGTAACGCTTTACGGCACTAAGTCACACACCACCAACTATTTGACTGATTTTGGTGAAACTGGATCATATTTTATGGAGAAAATGTTTTCTGGTTTTCCCTCTGATGTCCTCCGGCTGCTCCGCCTCAACTCTCTGTGATTTACAGAGTTTCCTGATGGACAGTGAAGTAAACTGCTGACAACTGTAGCTGCCATTAGCTAATGTTAGCTCAGTTTGTTAGCTGGGCTGCCCTGACTGTGAGCTCAGAGCACCAGAAGAGGAGGTTACAGGCTACAGAATGAGTCAGTCTCCATAAGGCCTGGGGTGCGGGGGAATGCTTACAAAGAGCAGAGCCAGACTGCAAACTGGAGCTGGGCAAGCGGGCAATGTAACTGGGCTCAGCAGCTTCTATGGACATAATGACAGAGGAGACTGACGAAGACGTTGATGGAGTAAGCTAAAAAGAGAAAAGGAGAGAGTGAGCGAGCAAGAAGCCGCCGGACAAGAGTAACCTCGAAACCCCACCGCACACGTCTCTGTCACGTCGCAGCTGCAAGGCTGTTTTGGTCCGTCCTGCACGCGACTTCAAACCCCCCTGGGAGCGTTTCAGAAGCATTAAAACCCACCAGACTTTGTTTACTTGCTCAGATTTGGTCATTTTCCTGGTTTATGTGCTTCTAAATATGCTTCTACATGTATAAATATGCTACATAGTTCATTAGTTTCATTTTTGTCTGTTTTTACGACCGGCAGGTGGCACGAGTCCATGCCCGGTGGAATTTGGGGGTAAATCTGGGACTGACTTTTAGTGGTTGGTGAGAGCTTGGTGAAATAAAAGGCTGAAAGACAGACGCCGAGCTGGGCTGACTGCTGTTGGACTAGTCAGTAATATTAGCTGGCTGCTATGTCTGCTGTTGTTGACCTTGTTGATGTTTGACAACTCGCTAGTTTTTGATCAGAAGTAATGTAATCAGAACAAATAGACGTGTACAGCTGAACATATTTACCACAGTGGGATTACACTCTGAAAGTGGGGCTGATAAATGATTATTTTTTAACATTTTAACAGCTTGGCTTGCATTAACAGGAGTAACAAACATTTTGTTTGATTTGTTTTGTACAGTTGGATTCTACTGACATGATGTGATGAATATTCACACAGTGTATGAAAACATTTACAAAAGTGTTAAAAGCAATGTTACTATCTTTGTTAAGATAACACTTGTATACATTACATTAACAAAACTAGCTTATCCAGCCTCATTCTGAAGGTTTTTCACTGTACTGTTGGGTCAGCTATCACGTTTTGACTACAGTCTCTCTTGCATGTCATGGTGTACAGCTGTGTCCTATGTTATCGCCGGGCTAAAAAAAAAAAGGCTGATGCCACGGGGTGTCGATTAGCTCAGTTGGTAGAGCATCCACCCCATGTACGAAGGCTCAGCAGAATCCCAGGGTTCGAATCCAACCTGCGGCCCTTTGCTGCATGTCGTTCCCCTTCTCTCTCTCTCCCCACATTCCTGTCACTCTTCAGCTGTCTCTGTCAAATAAAGCTTGAAAAAGGCCAAAAAAATATCTTAATAAAAAAAAAAAAAAAGGCTGATGCCACAAGGTAACTTGGTGACACAATGACAAATGAAGCTGATTATGTTTCATAAAGTATCCATCTATTTTCCATAACCGCTTATCCTTATTAGGGTCATGGGGGGGCCAGAGATGATCCCAGCTGACACTGGAAGTACACAACAAATCAGCATTAGAGACTGAGCTGAAATGAAATTTTCAACTTTGGCGACTCCTAGAGGTGGAATAAAAGAATGATTACAGCTCAGGGCCTTAAACAACCTATGTCTTGTTATTTTGTTCTTTTGACTGTTTTCATATGTGTGTGTGGGCGTGGGTGTGGGTGTGTGTGTGGTTAGTGTGTCTCTGCTTGTGTGTGTTGCTAGACGCAGAGCTTGTGTTTTACTATGTGTGTGTGTGGTGGTGTTGGTGGGGGGGTCATAAACAGCAGAGTGGATACATTGTGTTGTGGAGATAAAAGATTCCAGTGGACAGATCAATAGGCCATATCAGCCTGCTGTTAAATTACTGATAACACTATTTGCTTTATTTGCTTTTTTTCTGCTGCTGCACACATGCCACATTTCTCCGCCTGGAGCTCTGATGTTATACTTGACAGCTGTGCATGTGTGTGTGTGTGTGTGTGAGTGTGTGTGCACCTATAATGTCCTCTCAATGATAATAAAAGGAGGAAGGCCAGCAAAGTTGGGGCATTTTCTCCTGAAGTGTAAAAGTCAATTGCATTTTATTGTATGTACATATTATTATCTAATGCATAATTATTTTATCATTTATTTTTAAAGGCCCAGTGTATCAGATTTAAGGGGTTCTATTTACAGAATATAATATTCATAACTGTGTTTTCATTAGTTTATAATCACCTGAAAATAAGAATCTTTATGTTTTTTCCCCCTCTGTTTCCCAGTGCATATAATTAAGTGAGAAAAGCAGTGGTCACACCAAAAAGGGTCCCTGTGATGAATGGACGGCATATGCGTGATGTCACCCGCAGGCTTCTGAAGAGCTGTTGTGAAGCTCAGAATATGTGGCTCTGTCCACTGCCATGTTGGCAGTCCTGCCTCTTCCACCCTGCAGCTAATCTAAAAAATTGGCAAAGACATGGATCATCGGTGGACGCCTAGGTGCCCAAATAAGCCATTTGTAACCCAACTACCTGTCAATCAAAGCTGTGTTAATGTTAATGCTGCATAACTTTAAGCCTTAATATCATTTGAACAGTGAGTTGTATAAAAATTCACCCTCAGTAGAGTTGTCATGAACGGGGAAATTAGCTATAGAGACCAAAACTGTTTTTTGTACCAGGCTGCAAACATGTTTATTTCTGTTGTGAAGTTGGACATTTTAACATGGAGACTTATGGAGACTGACTTGTTTTGAAGCCAGCCACGTGGACGTTTGAGGAACTGCAGTTTTTGCTTCTTCAGCATAGGCTTCACTTCATAGCCACAGAGGTTGCTGCTTGGTCACAACAGATCTCCAAGCTAGCAAGCTGGGTCAGTTACTTTAAAACAAGTTAACACAGTTTCGGTTTCATTTAGCTTTTTTCCCTTTCCCTTTTTAATGTTGTAATGTTGTCTGTCATTTACATTTTTCCTGTTTTCCATGTCTTTTTTGGTTTTTGATCTGTGATCTTGCATTACATTGTCCCAAGTATTGCTTCTGTCATGTCTTTTTCAAGACGACAATATAAAGGTCCACAACAAAACAAAGACAAAAAACACACTAAATAACCACTACAGTCAATGGTGTGAATTGTGGCAAATTTTTAGCATCAATGTGGTGTGATAAAATGTAGCGCATCACTTTTGTGACACTGTACAAGGCATTTGAGCCAGATACTAACTGTAACATGAATTTAAAACTGTTTGATTATGATGGATGTATAATTCAGTTTACTGCAGCTGAATACAGATGCAGAATGTAGGTTTGAGCTGGCAGTGTGTGTGTGTGTTTGTGTGTGTGTGTGTACTGGGTAGTTATTTAGCTCCTTGTTGAGTCTATAACAGTAGCGATGGCTATCAGTTTAATTCAGTGGCTTAAGAGAAGGTGATACGTCTGGTTTTCATCTGTTCTTAAACAGAATTCTGTGTTTTATTTGGTTTCTGGAGGTTTATTCTCTCATTCAGCTCAAGTGGCAGCCAGAAGCACAACTGATTCCTGCTATTAATCTGTGCAAACAGTTTGTCTCAGAAGTGAACTTTGAAACAACTGAGAAAAGTGCTTCATTTTCACATTAATCCTGTTATTAAACATTCTTTGACACTGAAAGGTTAGGTGTCATATATATAAGTTTCTAAACAATTTCCTTTTTTCTTCAATTGTTTCTAGATTTATGTAAAATTTAATAGATGAGATGATTCATAAACTGAATAGATTATAAAAAATATAAAAATGACCAGTCACTGGTAAAAGACAGAAGCTTAGCATCAAATTCTATGCAGATATCAACAGGAACAGGTTCTTGTTACAGCATATGAGGGCAGAAAGGTTTCAGCACTGCCACACTGGACATGCTTCTGTCCATTGTTCCACTGAACTTCACACATATACAATAGTGGTATATGTATTAGACCATTAATTAGTTTGTTATTGCACAGCACAGTGTTAGCTGCAGTAGATCTGAAGCTCAGCAGCATGGACAGCAGCCTGTGTGGCAGCGCACAAACCCACCTGCTCTCTCTCTAACCATTACTGATCCAGGTAGAATTACAATGATACATATTAAATGATTTTTTATATGGGACTTGTGCTTCACCTTGTGCAGCTGTTAGGGTGAATTACCCTAGAGGTTACTATACACTTCATGGAGTTTTTTCGCTATATACAAAATGACAATGCTGTTTTTCACTCAGTGAAGTCACATATTTTTATTTGCAGTAAATTATTCAATTTGGCAATGGAGGATTAATACTAAAATGACTATTAAAATATAAATAAATATAATAATATGACAGGGCGGCACAGTGGTGCAGTGGTTAGCACTGTCACCTCACAGCAGAAGGTTCCTGAACCTCGGCTGGGGCCTTTCTGTGTGGAGTTTGCCCGGGTACTCTGGCTTCCTCCCACAGTCCAAAGACATGAACTTAACAGGTTAACTGGTGACTCTAAATTGTCTGTAGGTGTGAATGAGTGTGAATGGTTGTTTGTCTCTATGTGCCTTGTGATGAACTGGCTACTTGTCCAGGTTGTACCCCAAAGTCAGCTGGGATAGGCTCCAGCCTCACCGTGACTCTGATGACAATAAACGGTTATGATTAGATGATGGATGGATAATAATTTGACATTACTGGAGTCAACGTAATATGACAAGTTTGTATAAATTTTGAGTAGTGAAGCCTCCCAACATGCACTATGGCAACAAACTATACTGTATGTTTGTGTGTGTTAATTGTTACTGCTGTCATTAAAGTGTTTCTAAAGGTTTAAAAGTGTTTAAAAAGCTAAAATATCTTATCATGGCACCTGTCAGTGGGATATATTAGCCATAAGTGAAGATTTAGTCTTTAAAGTTGATGTGTAAGAAGCAGGAACACATGGCACCAAGATGCACTATGGGAAGAAGGCAAGCCTACGGAGGCAGTGCGATGCTTTGGGTAACGTTCTGCTGGGAAAACTGCCATTCACGTGGATGTTTGACACGTACCACCTACCTAAGCATTGATTACCTGATGGCAGTGGGATGTGCTGAACAAACAAGTCAGATCCACGGAGGCCTCACCTCACGACTTACAGGACTTAAAGGATCTGATGGTAACATGCTGGTGCCAGATACCACAGTGCACCTTCAGGGACCTACACAATATTCATTTCATGAATGTCATATTTGATTGATGTCCATTATGGACCACATTGGCTGCAAAGTTCTAATGATTGAAAGCTCTGGAACACAGAAGGAAGTGGATCTTGAAGGTTTGTTGAGCTCAACTTTTAGACCAACAACAAGTCTTAAAAGTAATGATGAACCCATCAACCATTAACTAACCATTAACTAACCATTAACTAACCAGTTAAAAAGAAAACATGTGAAATTAAATAGAACAAGTGAAGTAGAGAAATACAAGAGACGCTGTCTGACTCTACAATGACTTGATAACTGTGCCGGACAGTGTGGCCTTGAATGAGGAGCACACTGGAGTGTATATCCAAGTGACACGTAGTTGTGGTAACATGTCCACAGCATGTCCACAGCAGGCTACATAGTGCTAATAACATGAGTAGCATCAAACAGTTTACAGTTGACTTTGTTGACTTTCTGGACTTTCTTTTTTTTTTTTTGCTTCAGACTGTTGGCTGGTGAAGCTGTAGCTCTATAGGCCTTCAAAAATATTGTAGATGGTGAACTGTTGACATCAAATCAAATCCTGATGATGTTGCCCCAAATGTTAAATGAGTTTAGGGTTTAGGCTGGTTGTTGGAAGTATCAAAGGTTCTTTCCTGTTCAGAACATTTTGCTGTAATGTAATCAGACTCTGAGAGCTGATTACTTCCATTATTACTATCTTCATACAAAGTTTCATTTCCTACTTTAATCCCATGAGTTGTTTGCTTATAATAAAGTAATTATTCCACGAGATGAGGCAATGATAGCACTTTTCTAACTGTGAATGGAGCCGCTGTCACTCGGTGTTATAATTGTCAGAGAATCTGACTTAATTATCCGAGCTTGAGCTCTTCAGATTGGAACATCTTGTCCTAATTATGAGGAGTGGAAGTCTTTCTTCCACTGTGATTGGATGTGACAGGAACAAGATAGCTGCTGACAATAGGGACATGAAATGAGCAAGACAGGAAATGGAAGTTAGTGATGTTTTCTGTGATGACTGCATTTGGTCACATGTTTCAAAGTACTAATTACTGTTTTATTTAGAGAACATGTAAGCTGCTCAAAGATGGCTTATTCAGATGAGTGTGGGGAATATTAGCTTTAAAGGAACATGTTTTGTGTTTTCATGACTGAGTCCCTGAAATCAAAGATCAATAAAAACTTCAGCTTTTTATGTTTTTGCGCCTCTACAACATGAATACTGTCCTTCTTTGGCTGAATGCTGGCTCCTCAGACACATGTATGGTTTTTTGAACGAAATGACTGATCATACAAATAGCTCAGGAAAATGCAGTCATGGTTTTACAGCCATTTACCCATTTTATAACCACTGTATGAGAAAACGTCTTCTTATGTCATTTTGTATAGAATTATGGTATCTGTGTTATTACAGCGTTATGACCAGTAACCACAGGTGTTGCTGAATCAAACAAGACTGAAGGGAATATAACTTTTCTGGTTATTATCATCGCTGCATGAGACAATGAAGTTATATAAGAGTCACATAATGCATAAAACTGAATGGAAAACATACACATACATCCTGAAAAGGTGGTAGACTCTCAAAGGGTGTGTAAAGTGAGTGTGCTTATCTTCCCCGGTGCTCCTGTCTATAACGTCCAGCTACAGGACAACAGCTCAGTTTCATTAGTTGAAGGAATGTGAGTGGACTCTGGTGGAAGGGAAGGTTTCCCTCTGTGTCCTTATAAATGTTGTCAAGTGGCCAGCTATGACCTGATAGCTGGCCATGATGTGAGTGTGTGTGTGTGTGTGTAGGTTTGTGTCCTCCCAGCAGTAAAGTGTGTTTTATTGGAGTTAACACTAAGGTCAAATAAAGCAGATTTATTTCTACGGATTACTAGCACTCTGCTAGCCAGTCCATAAAACAGAAACCAATCACTGACACACACACACACACACACACACATTCACATTGAAGGACTGTGCAGTGGAGATATCATTGCTACTGTGTGAAAGAGCCACTCTGAGAATAAGGCGTTATGTTTAACCATTTTAGCCCTGAAGAGCCACAAAGACCTTAAAGTGATTTCAGGTTTTAAAGCTGCACTCCGGCTCTCATCACTTTACATCACGGGGAGGGGGGATGGGGGTCTCCTCTTCTGGTGCACAGTATTAACATTTGTGCCAAAATCTATTTTCCACTCATTTTCATGGTCTTTTTATGTTGCATTTCATTGCAATAGTACTGTGTATACAGCAGAGTTTACAGTTTACTCTGATGCTCAGTGCAGATGCAGACAGCTAATAAACACTTTGTTGCTACCTGCTCCAGTTTATGACTAAACACTCCTCTGTTTGCAAGTGTTTGAAGGAGATGAGCGCAAATGACTTCAAATCAAATGCAAATTTATGTTTGTTTTTTTACAGGCAGAACATTTTCACAATGTTTGTCTTTGCTTGTTTCCTCCCGCAGGTGGATCATTGACAGCTTCCATGGAAGATGGTGACTGAAATGAGTTCACATATTAACTCTATCTTCAAAAAAAAAAAAAAAAGAAACAAGCAGTTGTAATCAGTTGATCACAAATATATGAATATACACACTCCTACACTTTGTATACTTCATGTAATTAAAACATGAATAACCATCAGATCAAATCAGCATGATGTTAAGAGTAAGTAGTCCAGACCTGAAACAACATTATATATGGACTGTTATTAGATTGTTCGAGACATTCATATATGATATTGGTATACTGACACATATTTAACTGTCAACATTCAATTTTACTATGAAGGAGGCAGGTTATGACATAATATGTAGTTCAATGAAACAAATGTACCTCTATGGCTTCTACATAGTGTTTTAATAAGCCTTTACTTAAAGGTCCAGTGTGTAAGATTTCCATCCATCCATTATCTGCAACCTGTTAGTCTGCATGTTTTTGGACTGTGGGAGGAAGCCAGAGTACCACGCAGAGAGAACATGTAAACTCCACAAAGAAAGGCCCCAGCCGAGGTTCGAACCAGGAACCTTCTTGCAAGGTGACAGTGCTAACCACTGCACCACCGTGCCGCCCTTTATGTCAGATTTATGCGGCTCAATTTACTATTTCCAGAATATGGCAGAAATGGAATATAATATGCATAACTCTGTTTTCATTAGTGTATAATCACGTGAAAATAAGAATCATTATGTCATCGATACCGTAGAACGAGAACTTTTATGTCTACAGGCCTACCATCATGTCCACTATGTTGAACCACCATGTTTCTACACTGGAAATAGCTTTTGAGGTTTCACAGCCACCATACTTTCTCCTACACGCTAGGAAGGAGAGGATGAAAAGAGGAGGTTGCAATCAGCAACTGCACCTCTAGATGCCACTAATTATTTACTACTTCTTAAAAACATATTTTGCACATTTACATATTCTGCATCCCGTGAACTTTTGCACACTACTCGGTGAAGACATTGCATATTTATGCTCAAACTGTACAGTGCTTTTCACTTTAAAACATACTGTACATATATTTATATCTGGTCCTTTAATATTTTTGCCCAATGTTTGTTTTGCATCAAAACACCAAGACAAGTTCCATGTATGTAAAAACCTACTCTGCAATAAATTGATTCTGATTCACGTTGTAAGTATCAAAACAAAGATCTAAGAAATGCAAAGATATCTACTGGACAGGTGAACGTTATCTAACTTTGTGGGCCTTTATTTCCCTGTCTTAATGTGTGAAGGGGCCATATTCAAGCTGAAATAGTGTTGATTTGCTTTGTCATTTCAATTGATACTCTGAGTTAGTGGTGCATATCCACATGCAATTGTACACTAAAACTGCCACAAAGCAACTGGGCACACAGTGAACATGAGACATTCAGGATCATGGATATTTGAGCCCAGGGACAGTTGCCTGGTTGGTAATCGAGCCTTGCGAACTGACTGACTGTACACTACATGATATGATATATCTGTCAGGAATCAACAAGCTGCAGCTCCTCTGTGATTAATTCAAAAGTGAATGCAGCTCTGTCTGTCTTAGTTAGTAGGATTCAATACTAACATACATCTGAGAAATAAAGACTCTCCACAGAGTTATCTGAACCTCTATCATGCTACTGCAAGACAGAGCCATGTCCATGCCACCAGTGTTTTACTCTATGCAGCTAGTATTATTTTCTGGAAGCAGTATAGCAACACTGGAGAAGCTGATGAATGATTAATTGATTAATCAATTATCAGACAATAAAATGGTATTTCTAAGCTTTAGACTGCACTGATTGGCTGCCATAATTTCCTGCTTTGTCAGGAGCATGATAGCTCATAAATATTGATCTGTTGGTCATCTGTGTGTGTGTGTGTGTGTGTGTGTGTGTGTGTGTGTGTGTGTGTGTGTGTGTGTGTGTGTGTGTGTGTGCGCACGCGCGCGTGCGTGTTTTTGTGTTTGTGTATGAGAACAGTGCCTGGTCAGCAGTCTGTCATTGTTTGTTAGATCAACCAGAACCGCACAGAGGGCTTGTATTGAGATATTAAAAACATTAATGTTGCCAACCAGCTTAAGAGATGTGACTGTGAGCTTCATTGAGGGAGCTCACCGTCTGTCACTGTGTCTGTATCTTTAGCACCAGAAGGTCAAGGGAAGTAATGCTCTTGATGATATGCAAGGCGAGGGTCACATAACAGAGAAAGATGGAGGCATCAAACAAATCCATGGGAAAAGGCAAAATCCAAAATCCCCCCCCCCCCAAAAAAACAAGCAAAGTCCAAGAAAACACAGAAGATCCATGGATCTCACAGGGGAAACACCAGAGAAAGGCTGAGATGCTCAAGTTGCAGGGGCAAGTGACCTGGGAGCTCAGGAAAAAAAGAGCTGTTCAAGGGCGGAGTAGGAAACCTCAGGTCCTCAGGTGGATGGCTCGGGGTCAAGGCAGGTGGTCAGAGCAGGTCTGGAGGGCGACCAGGAGGCAGCATCGAAGGGCATTCATGTTTGTTTGGTTTTCAGCTACTTCTGTAGTCCTCTTCCAGAAAAGTCTAATTTTCAGATGTTGACATGTCATTAACACTATTTACAAGTCAGAAAGTTGTGATTACAATAACTCTGACAAATAACGAGGTAATCAGAGCCACTTGAGTAGCTCATAAACACAAGTGCATTGGTCAGGTTACCCTGGTGTCAACGTTGTAGGGGTTCCTGGTGAGTCCTGAAGTGATGCTGTGATCAGCTCTACTTTTCGTCCTTTGCAGAGGAGTCTGTAGCTTTTTGATGAGCAGCATCAATACACACATGATATCTAATTGTTGTGTTATTGTTGGATAATCATGATGTTCAGAGCATGAACACAATTTTCTGATGATCCCATGGCACCTTTCTTTTAGCACCACTTAAACCAACATTTCCCCTCAAGTTGACACACGCTGTCCACGTTCATTCTTTTTCAAATGGTATATAATAATAATAATAAGAGCATCGTCCATGCCACAGTTACAGGAAAGACGGAGACCTACTGGTCGCTTGACAGAGAAAATTACAACTTTGCTGTTGTCTCAGTCAGTCAGTCAGTGCAGTGTGTACGACTGTCTATAGTCAAACTAACTGCCTGAGACACACACATGCACACTGATCACTGAGCTGTGACTTCCACCAATAAAAACTCATCTGGCCCTAATGCCTCACCCTGACCTCAGGGTTACCACAGAGACCACCAAACTGACCTCGAGTCAGGTGGGGAGGCAAGGGGGAAGTCACCCGTCTGTCATCCCAAATCCATCCATCCATTCCTCTCCACTCCTCTCCTCTCCTCTCCTCTCCTCCTAATTCAACTGAGCAATATTTATGAAAATAAAATAGATATTTTTTAAAAAAACAGCAGGACAGAATGAGTATATTTCTTTAAAATAATAATTAAAAAATTAATTCTATTTGTTGTCCATATTGATTTAGACCTCTTCATCCCTGCTCGAGTCACTTGACCCACCAAGTGTCACTGTTAGCTCATGACCAACAACATAACATCCAGTGTGTAATTCTCCATCTACTGTGACCTATAAAGGCTTTGATTGAATACCCCAGTCAGAGGAATCAGGCCTTTCACTGGGATTAAAGGAAACAGCCTCAGAGCTGCCCATAAGGCCTCTGACTGAATGCATAGCTCACTAGAGCAATAACAGAGGGAGAGGGGGCTTTTATTGTGAAAAACTAAATTGTGTGTCTGAGTTGATTCCTGCAGGTTTATAAATGTTTTTTTTAATTATTAAAAATGTTTAATTAGACAGACACACATGAAAGTGAAAATGTATTTTAACATTATAATACTGATACGTAATCATTTATGTTTAAAGGATAAGGCTGACAATATTCTATATTTTTCGTACTGTCAGAAAATTCTGACAGATAACTGTATCCTGCTAACAAGTACCAAAGCCTGAGAGCTCTTATTCCAACAACTATTAAAAACACACCAGTGAGTCCCACTGCTGTAGTGTGTACTGGGTGACATGTTCCATCATTTCCATGAACACACACACCACTCGTCTGAAATCATTTACATCATGGACTCTGAACTGAGAGCCACAGACAGGGTGTGGAGGTCAGAGGTCAGAGTGGTTCTGCTCCTTTAGTGGAATTTGTTGATTTTTATTAGGATTTCGTGCCTTTAATTTGACACTGTTTGACACTTTTTTCCCCAGTACGTTGTGAGGTAGCAATCATTGAACTTACATCTCATGACTCTTATGGCCATCTATGATGGTTCCTCACAGATCAGATGTAACCTTCCTCACGTCAATACATGAAACAAACACAAATGTCTGAGTTACATCCTGTTTTCTGTTTTTTTGTCACCGGTCGTGGTTCCACTTGCCCTTCTTAATCACATCATCTTGTTGCGCCCTCTTCTTCTAGTTTTCTGACTGGGGATTTAGCATGAACCACTGCTTATGTTGTGAACCAGCTCACATTACAGTATATGATTGAAAAACACATTCATTCGTCTTTTTTATTTATTTATTTTTTTTTAATTCTGTCAAAATTTTCATACATTTGGATTTTGCTATTGACGTGTTCTTGATGGCACAAGGAAGTAAAAAAAATCCTCATCCTTGAACTACTAATACTCAACGCGTGGTGATTGTAATATTGCCTAGTCAAAATGCTGCTACACTGTTTCAGTCTTGTTAATTTATAAAAACAAAATGCAGGATTTTTAAATTATATAATATGGATGGATAAAAGTATGAAAATGAAGTAAGAGGAGGACAGAGACAGAGAGAGAGAGACAGGCAGAGAGGCCTCGGTGGAGACAGAGACAGGCAGACAGTAGAGTTTAATGATTCCAGATGAGCTGAGTGGTCTGCCTGACAACTGAAATGAACAGGAATCAATAGTGAGAGCGTCTGTCTGCAGCAGATAAGACACACACACACAATGTTGACTATTAAAGACGACAGCTTGAGATATTACACTATTAGTTATGCTATTTTTAATCAGCTATCATATTTAATTAATTCTTCAGGTCAGATGCTATCTGAGTATCTAACTGTGGGTATGTGTGTGTGTGGTGGGGGGGCTGTGTGTGTGTGTGTGTGTGTGTGCATGTGTGTGTGTGTGGGTCAAGTGTGTGTGAGTGGAGGATGGGGGGCTATTACTCCTGTAATGGGGAAAAGGAGGAGGGCTAATCTAAAATATAGAACCTTGAAAAGACACAAAATAGAAAAACAGGAGGGATGGATGAAGCAGAGAGACGGATGAAAAAAGGACGGAGTCAGAGACGGGGAATAATTTGAAGTGTATGTTTAATAATAATAAATCGGGCGATGCTGATATGTGTTTTTGAAAGCTAGTGGTTTTGGACAGATGTCAGGTTTGTTGATAGCGGACACTTTGTGTCAGTATTCAGTATTTTTACATTTTAAAATGATATATTGAAGTCTTGTGTGTTTCTTGTCACTGTTCTTGTCAAACGTGTCAAACTGACAGGACTCAGGAACAACATTTAGATCGTGAGGCACTGAAACTGTTCATTCAAATGCAAGTTGACTACAAAGCATTTCCTGAGGAAAATATATCATATATTATATGACATTTTATAAATAAACTGTATGTGTTATTATGGAGAACTCATGTGTAGTTGATTTTGGAATCTGAGTTGTACTGCAACATTCATGCCAAGGACTTCATAACTAATACTCACTTTTTAAAAAAATTTTACGAAAAAAAAATGATCTATAAATCTATAATTTGGCGGACCCCTGCAGCAACTCTGAGGACCTTTTAGGTGTTGCAGACCCCCTGTTGAAAACTGTATGCCATAGCTGAGATATGAATGCAGTGGAACTATGTTATTAGATATGCAAATATGTAAAATTTTCCAAAAACACAGAAATGTGTGTAAAGATACACATTTATAAAAATATGCAGTCAATGCGGAATGTGTGTTTCGTGAGTAGGAATGAGGAATGCATCATGAAATATCTATAAAATGCTAAAATAATACTAATAACAATAATAGGAGGAAGGCATATTCAGGTACATCTATTCAATGACGTATTGATCAGTTGTACAACAATAATAATAATAATAATAATAATAATAATAATGTAAAGTACATCATATAAGAGGAGGTCACTCAGTGTGGACATGGTAGGAGCAGAGACAGGGACAGTGGAAACAGCAGAGGACTGCGCACATGAAGGTTGCAGGTCTGATGAAAGCCTCCATATCATCACCTCACTCTGACCAGCCACCAGGCAGAGATCAGGCAGCTCAAGCTGCTAATTATAGTAATTATGATTCATTACTGGCTGAGATTAATTTAATAAAGAGGAGGCTGAGCAGAGCTCGTTAACCTTCATTAGAATAATTATAGACGCAAGACACACACCGGCTCACTCTCTCTCGCTCTCTCTGTCATACACTCACGTACACACACATGCTGACTGGTGAGAGGGAGAGGCTTGGGAGTGTTCCCACAGAGTCTGCTGGCACACACTGTGGGAACCAGGACTGCCACTGCGTGTGTGTGTGTGTGTGTGTGTGTGTGTGTGTGGTACAGTGTGACTATCATTGTAAAGAGCCAGTGTCCTCATAACAATAATAAAATGAGGCAGAAGTGACTGCTAAGTGAGAACATTTTGCATATCCTCACTTTAAGTTAATTATTAATTATGAGTCAGTAACCCCCTCCACACACACACACACACACACACACACACACACACACACTGATTAGGAATTTTGATTATTATTTTCAGTATTTTTTGTTAGAATTACATGATTTAATATTATTTATTTATCTTTATTTTTACAATATGACACTTTGGATATTATTCTTACCGTTATTATTGTAAATGTATGGCTTCTAAATTTTAATGATACATATTTTCATAAATGTGAGTATTTTAAGTGGACTTCAGGGGGTTCAGTCTAAATGACACAGAGTCAGTCGAGTCATAAATTGTTGTACATGTTTAATTCGACATGGTAAACTTTTTAATGATTTATTTACTCTCAGAGAACTCCAGAAGCGGCAGCCTGACTGCTCTGACTTCATCTGCAGATAAAGAACATAATAATAGTAGTTAACATTCTTCTATACTCACTTGGCTGATTTTCCCTACCACTTCTTCTCTGCTCATTGTCCCTGTAGCAGTGTGTGTTGGCAGTGCTTTATAGTTTTCTTCCACCATAGTTAAAATGCTAATATTTCCCAAGGTGAATAAGCTGCTGTGATATTTAATATAGTTAATATATTGACTGTTTTAAAATAAAGCCATAAAGCCTGCAGGCGGAAGCAGGAAGTAGATCAAAAAGGGCTCCCCGTAATGGGTTCAGCTCTCTGATTGGCTAATCATGTCTCATTGTTTCAGCCATTATTTTGCTCAACTTTTAATTTCTTCCTCCTAAGGATCATTGAGCAAGGCAATTACATGGAGCTGACCTTGTGTATTAGGGCCGGGGAGGAGGACAGGAAAGATGTCCCATCACCTCTTTCTTTTTTTTTAAATTTCTTCCACAACAATATAAAAAAAAGTGTGGCGTCAGAGCCCCCATCACTATTCCCCTCTCCTCTGTGGCTGAAAATGAGAGTCAACGGAATATTAAGTCCCGAGCATTTGAATAAACACGTCGTGTGTTAAATCAAAATCCAATTCTGTGGTCTATTATTTTCTGGCATAGTAATGACTGCCAAGGATTAGGAATCAATATTTCACTGCAGCGGGGACATTACCGGCTTTATTCAGGCCGTAATTGAGTTTTGAGGAGAGGCCCTGCCCTGGAATCTGCATTAAAGATAAGGGCTCCTCTCATATGGATGCACAAGTAAAGCTGGAGTGAGGCGACACATTACACATCAGCTACACATCAATTACAGCCACGCCAGTTAACCTTGCGACACACCATCGCTACTGTACCTCCGCCACACACTAGTTAATATTAATTCCAGACATTATAACTTATAACTGAACGTAGTAACTGTTGCCAGCCTGCCTGTGCAACACATAAGCGAGGCTAATATTATATATTATATATGTAACGCTTCACTTCTGTGTGAACAAAGTGGCTAACGCTGTGAGGTCCGCGAGCTCTTTGAGCGGACTACAAACTGAGACGAGGCAGCGCGCGCTTCCCGCTCTCAGTCTCTCTTTTTTTCTCCTCATGCTCGGATAGCCCACACCGCGGCGCACGCGCGCGCGCAGTCCGAGATAATAGACTATTAGTGGAAGTGGGATTAATTTGTAGCCAATTACAAGACTTAGAGTTGAATAGGAATGCATAAATAAGGAGGGAGACGGACTAATACACTCACACACACACGCGCGCGCGCAGGGAGGGGGACATATGTGAGTAGGGTATATGATAGTGGGTCCTCGAGGGGCCGGCTGAAAACCAAAAAAGGTGTTGAGAGCTGCACGAGAGAGAGAGAGAGAGAGAGCACGGGGAGGAGAGAGGGGGCTTCACTTAACTAATGGGGAGAGAGGGACATAGAGAGAGAGAGAGGCGCGAGCTAGTTTTAACTATTGGAGAGATAGATCAGCGTCCGTCCCGCCTTCAACTCCTGTCAGGCTTCCAGCGCGCGCACACCCACTAGTGACCAGACAGAGCGCGCGAGGCTGGAGGTCGGGACGCCCGAGCGCTGTTTATGTGTGCGTGTGTGTGCCAAACCCGGGATAACGGCGGCGTACAAGACAGACAGACATTAGATCACCGGAGACGTTGTGTTGTCGCGGTGGACGCAGAGGATGAAGGGGAAAGAGCCGGAGAGGAGAAGACAGAGAGAAGAAGTTTAAAGTTTGACGGGACCGGCGGCCGGGAGTCCAGTTAAAGCCCTCCATCCGTGCAGACTCTCCCCCATGGAAAACTTTAACGGGCTGAACGCATCATCTCAGTCTGGATGCTGACGGGACTCAAGATCCGGCCTGTGGTGTGAACTTATTATTTTGACATGAATATCATACAGTCCATTTAAACCGGTTTGGTCTGAATCTCGTTTTTCATCGTTCCTGTTTTTTAATCCGGATTTTTACATATATATGGAAAAAGGAGAGTAAAGTGATGAACCGGGACAGAGCGGTACCGGGGCCCGGAGTGGACGGGGTCCAGACCGTGATAAGCCGGGACAGAGTCGTAGCAGGGCCCGTGACGGACGCAGTCCAACCCGTGATGAGTCGGGACAGAGCCGTACCGGCTCCCGCCGGGGACGGGATCCAAACCGTGGTGGGCCCGGACAGCGGAGACATGCTCGACGGAGGTGCCGCCGGAGAGAAGCGGCTCTTCTCCAACGCGGTGGCCGGAGGTAGAGACGCTCAGGTCGTGGAGAACCACTCGGAACCACCGCCCACGAACCCCGTGTTAGCCCCGCCACAGCAGGTAGATGGAGCAAACTTGATGGAGTTTCTGTGAAGAAAAGTGTGTTGTAGCAGCAGACAGTAACGATAACTTAAAGAAGCAGAGGGTGTCAATAAAAATATATCACGTTGGATCACCGGTACAACCGGAACAGAACCAGTAAAGCCGGTATATGCATGAAAATAAACGGTAGACAGAGTTGGCATGAAAAGTAGCAGAAAGTGAGAAGTGTAGAGTTTAGCAGACTGAGACAAAGTGAAAGAAATGTAAAGAGTGTGACTGCAGCGATGTTTGTCATATTTGTTTGTTTTATTCTTTTATTTTTATGATCGTGTTGACGGTGGTGGCGTTTCGTCATGTGGGCCTGCGTTATCACGTCCTGGCTGTTCGATTCCAGCAGGCAGATGAGGCCTTAATTAAGATATAGCAGTAAAATTAACAGCCAATTTGCTGCGCTAATGTGATGGGAAACAATAAAATAAAATAAAGTAGATGCCATCAAATGAGTTTCCATAAAGGCTCAGAGGGAAATAGACTCTCTGCAAACGGAAGTTTGATTGCGCTGCAGTGGATAAAAAAAACAAACAAAAAAAAAAAAAAAAAAACGAAAGAAATACGCGAATTTGACTATTTCAGACTGATGGGATTTAATATGAATATCAGCATGTAAACAATTGAATCCTTCTGTCTCTATTTAATTGAATAAATTTATATAAACGAAAATTCCGTGAAGAATTAGTTTAAAAAACTTTGAATTAAAAATAGATCTGTTAGAGAAATCCTCGTGTTTATGTCCCGGAAACGCATTCACTCCCACTGTCTTGAATTACACTCCGGGTTTATTATGAACTCCTCCGTATCTTAAATAAAGGATTATTCCCGCTAATCGCAGCTCTGATCACGGTACCGTGTGATTATTCTTATCATCAGATGTTAATAGGCCCTCTGGGTACTCCCTCGGATTATTTCAGGGCGGAATTATAAAATTATTAATGTGGGATTATTCATGTCGACATGCTCCAGACTGGCCTCATTAATAAATGAATGATCCTAATCAGCGCATGGAGGGGGAAGCCACGCCGAGCCTCCGCGCTGCCACCTTTTTATCTGCTTCATACACTCGCTCACCTTTTTGGCTCCACATAAATCTTGAGGATATAAATTCAGCGCACATATCTATATCATACAGTAAACACGGTGTACGCATGCGGGGTCAAACTGCTGTAAATTATGGGTGTTGGAGATTTTATGGAAATCATAAATTAATGCTTTCATTAAACTAAAAAAATGTTTGTTTTACAGATTTTTTCATCAAGAAATATAAATATATTTTAAAACAGCTTACTCTGTTTCTCCGTCAACAGCTGACGTGTGTAAATACAAACGGTTTTCTTCATGATTCTTTATTGATCATAGGCTACATATTTGATAAAGGAAATGCAGCTGATTTGTGTTCGTGTTGTGGCTGTTTGCTTTATGAATACAGTTTACAGTCCGTGTTATTGCCTGTGAAGTGTGCTTCACACTGATGCTGCCTTCAGGTGCTTCAATACTTCAGCACTAGTTACACATACAGACACTCATGTAGGCTAATTGATTTCACGGATATATGTTACAACTTGTTTTATTATTATTTAGGTTAATATTAGGCCATTATTATTATTAGGCTATTATTTTTTAATATTAGATACATGGTTTAAATTACTGTGAAATTAGTGTGGAAGGAAAAGTGTACTAAATCAATAATAATAATACTTATTTATAAATGAATACATAACTAATTGAATACAGAACAGTACATTTCAGTCAGGGAGCGCTGCATCAGTACACCAGCAGAGTCACATTCTCCACAGCGAAGAAACGGAAATGAACTTCATTTATTTTTGTTTTTATTAACGTATAAATAAAATAATCATAAATACTGTGAGTGAATAATTCCGATGCGTTATTTTCCAGGGCCCTACCGGGCACCGGACCACCTCTTTCTCCGTACTGGACATCTTGGACCCCAACAAGTTCACGAGCAGCCGGAGACAGCAGCAGCAGCACGCGAGCCACCGAGGTGAGCGCGAGCTGAGCGCGTATGGAGCGGAGAACCGGAGAGGGGGCACCGGGGAGCGCGAGCCCAGCCTGGAGGCCAGTAAAGGCTGCTACGGTGCTGAGGACTACCAGAGCAGTAAGTGTAGACGGAGTTTACACGGAGTTAACCTTTAAATCCGGGACCCTCCACGTCCCCTTCATCTTATGTTTGTTTATATTTTAGCTTATTTTCCCGCCACTCAGCCCGGCTCGTGCTCACTTTTTTCCTTCTGTCTAAACGTTTTTTTTTTTTTATTCTGCTCCGTTTTTTAAAATCTTTTTTTGTTTGTTTGTTTCACTAAAATATATTTTTTAAGTCTGTCAAGTTTTCTGTGATCATTTACAGATATACTTTAAACACACCACACATTTCAGTCTTTCTTTTTTATTCGAAATATATTTAGCATATATTTTCCTTTGTGCGTCATTTTAATTTGCTGCGACTTTTATTTGTTTTCATTTTATGAATATGTAATTTTCTGCGTGAATGCTGCGTTCACGGTAACTTTTCCTGCTCGGTGTGGACGCGTCTATTCACAGAGAAGATTAGAGAACCGTCTAAATCCTGAGACACGAACATGTCAGACACAAAGATATATATATTTTTAAATAAATAAATGATGAAAAATGTTGGGTCGGTGTGAACGGACACACACGGCGGCGTTCACACACACACACACACACACGGAAGTTTTCTTGTGTTTACTGTCTGCCAGAGAAAAAAGAAAAACACGTCGCCTTTAATTGAAGCTCAGTTAAAAAAGAAAAAAAAAGACACGACATAATTGGCCACGGTTGTGTGTGTGTGTGTGTGTGTGTGTGTGTGTGTGTGTGTGTGTGATCGGTATTATTGATTGGTGAATATCTGTTTCAGACAGCAGTCTGCACTGTGTGACTGAGCTCCATTCATAGACATGAAAAACGTCATACTGATAAATTCTATAAAAACATTTATTTTACTTTATTTTTACATTTTTATCTTTTTTCATTTATTCTTCATTCTTCTTTCTTTTTCATCCTTCAATCTTTACGTTTCATTTCGTTATTTCTCTGATCTCTGATGGTTCCAACACTTCAGTGCGTTTTAACTTTCCCTTTAAACAGCCAGTGAACTAGTTTATACTGTACTGACAAAACTGAATTTCATGGTTTCCATTGAACCCATAAAATCTGTGCAGAGAATATTTAGACACGTTTAAAAAAATGTTTCTTTAACATTAAAAGTACACGTATTTTTCTCCACCATTTATCAAAACAAAGGTCCATCACATCCTGTTGATATCATGATGATAATTACACTATTAGTAAAAAAAAATAACCATAAACACATGTTGAGTTTATTTTTATTTTTCTATGTAATGTAACAGAAATCAGTCAGGACATCACACTGTAGTGGATATATGAAATATAAATACTTCTGTGGTTTATTTGAAGCTGAATATTCAAATGAAAATTCATTTGGATGATTTCTGTTTAATATATATACATTCATAAATATTCAAATTACTGTTAATGAACAATAAATGTATTAATAACAACATGTTTTAGGGCCCAATGTTAAACTCATTATTATTTTACTCTGAAGGACTGTGAGCCAGTCAAACGCTCATGTAAACTACAGATGAAACAATATGTCATATTTAAAATGTTCAACATGGTCAATATTTTAATATCTGCTCTAATATTTCTGATGAAATGAAAACACAAATCATTCATATGGAGTTTAAAAAGGAACAGTGGCCTAAACTAAAATGAAATGTTTAAAACATTTTAGAGTTGATGTGTCGGCTGGCCAGCTAAAAGTTTCATACATTTATAGTTTGATTTCTGTCTTATTGTAGTCATAAATAATAACAATAATAATAAAAAGAAACACAATTATTTTTATTTTAAAATTCACAGATTTCATGATGAATGAGTTTATTAAACATTTTTGTACTGCAACATTAGTATGAAGTTAAAATTTTAGGATGTTTTAAATTTTTTTGTTTAGTTAATTTTTTTAATGCTTAAAACTTAATAAAATTAAATTGTTAGACGCATTATTATTTATGGAGGCTGGATGAACTAACAGGCAACGTGTTCACCTTCCCAGACACTTCAGGGCCCTGAACAGTGTCATTCAGTTTGCTCTGACTGAATCTCACATCATCAGTGATTCAAATATTTTTGGTTAAATATCAAAATATAAACTGACATGATAAGATTTGCATTTTGGCCCATCATGTTCAGCATGTTATGGTTCTCTGTTACCTTTATCCTCTCACTGTGTGTGTGGTGTATATTCCTGAACAGAGTACCCCCACTGTTCTTGTTGGCCCTGGGGCCCTCTAGTGGGTTGATCCGGCCCTGGTGCTGAGCACATCAAATGTTATTTTACATCCTAATTATAGCATTCAGCTGCCAATTGGCTGATCTCCAAATGTTTGGCTGATAAGCGCTCATAGAGGATGATATTTTAACGAAGCGCTTTGACTAATTGTGTGATTAGTTCCTCTGAAGCTCTTTTCAAACTTTGAATGATTTGCATTTAAATGATCTAATTAGACATTAAGAGAGTGCAGGCCTCACTGACTTTTACTGTGGCTGATTGTTGGTCACATCTCCACCCTGCAGAGTTCAACGATCACTCTTTATTTTAGTCTTACTTTCAGATCGTGTGCGGTCTTAAGTTACCTTTCAATCAGCCACATTCCTCAACGTATTAGTGTTATTTTACAGTTGCCATAGATTGCACAACGCTGGGACAAAGGTGGGCTTGGCCAAGACACATCAGGCAGCCCTGAGGTCCTGAGATCAATGTGGCAGTTTGATTTACTGTAGATATGTTTGGTAATTAACACCAAGTTTGATGTAATCTTGAGGATTAGGGCAGTTTGAACATTTCAATAGATGTCTTTATTATTTCAGTTGACATTATGTTGACATGATGCATGTTGACATGAAGCACTGACTGTGTGTGAGTAAATGAGCACAGACCTGGGTCAGGTGGTGTTGCAGTGTTGCAGATAGAATATATTGAATTCTAGCTCTGCAAAGCCATCCACAAGTTCCACTTGAGTGTGTGTGGAGGCCAGCGTACTGTATAGTGGCCATTAGAGGGACTGCAGCCCACAGTCACACACACACACACACAAACACACACATACACACACATACACTGATACTGAGTGTTGACATCAAAGCTTGCTTCACATGTTAAATTCTGCTGACAGGTGTTAATTTGAGTGTCTTCTCTGTGTCTGTTTCCAGAGGAAGGCTTTGTGTACAGAAGCCCAGATGAGGATGACTACCACAGATCTGGGACCCCAGACTCAGAGGCTCCAGACGGGCCCTACAGCAGTGAGGAGAGCAGCTCAGCTCTGCCCAGTAACGGAGACAGAGATCTGGGCCAGCACAGCCACCAGGACCCCGGCAGAGACACGGCAAGCCCCGGAGGAGGCCAGATCACCAACGCCCAGACCAACGGGAGCCAGGGCTCGCAGGGCAAGCCTAAGAGGAAGCGCTCTGGCTCGGACTCCAAGTCGGGGAAGCCCCGCAGAGCCCGGACTGCCTTCACCTACGAGCAGCTGGTGGCGCTGGAGAACAAGTTCAAGTCCACGCGCTACCTGTCGGTGTGTGAGCGGCTCAACCTGGCCCTGTCGCTCTCCCTCACTGAGACCCAGGTCAAGATCTGGTTCCAGAACCGCCGGACCAAGTGGAAGAAACAGAATCCCGGAGCTGACACCTCCGCCCCCACCGGCGCAGGAGGAGGAGGAGGTACGGGAGGAACAGGAGGCCTGGGGAGCCTCAGCCCTCTCAGCCCGTCCCCTCCAATCAGCGGGCACCTGGCCATGCACGCTGGCTACGCCAGCCACCATCACCCCCCCACCGGCAGCCTGGTCCAGCTGCCTTTCCTCACCGCCAGCCACGTCCTGTCCCCCTTCATGCTGGGGACACAGAGCTACGCTGCACCCGCCTTCTACAGCACACACCTGTAGACACACACACACACACACACACACACACACACACACACACTCTGAGCCCAGAGACACGTTTGAGTGTATGAATGAACGGCAGCACAGCAGACAGACTGTGAGCTCAGCGCTCAGCTCTGCTCTCCTTTTTACTACAACAACATTTGAAGGCTTTAATTTCAACGGATTATTTTGATAGAATGTGAATATTTACCAGAAACTGTACATAAATCTATGTTCTAGCTCCCGAATGCTGTTTTAAACGACGTAATAGACAGATAGTTGATTTCTTTGTTTTTAAAAAAAGTCTGTATGAATATTGAATGTTTATTTATGACTTAAGGAATGGCTTGATCTATTGTCAGTACTGTGTAACTCCAGCTGTGATTGTTTTCACTTCTGTTATTTATTGACTTTCTTGACAGTTTCCATAAAAATCCTTGAATGTACTGAACCCTCAGCTCAACATGATATCGTCCTTTGATATTAAAATGATGACAATTAAACACTGAAGACTAGCCCTGTGAACTCATTCTGACGGGACAGCATGGCGCCTCTCTGTGTGAAGTTTGCATGTTCTCATGCAGGTTAGGAACACTGGAAAATTAAAAGTGTACCCTGCCTCTCACTGACATCAGCATGCTAATATGCTCACAGTAGGCCTTTTCCACTGCAGCCATTTTGACATGAGACAGTAGGATGAGCACAGGTGTTTCCAATGACACTGGTTAAGGTTCCATTCCATTTATTGCAGCAGAGCCTTTCCAGTGAGGTCTGTTTGACCTGGATGGAACGGAACCTTAATTAGCATCATTGGTAACACCTGTGTTCACGTTACGATTTCATGTCAGAACGGCTGCCGTGAAAAAAGGCGATGACGATGCTAGCATGTTGATGATTAACATTTTAGCATGCTAACATTTGCTAATTCGCAAAAAATAGTGACGACCAATCGATGATTTCTTTGTTTTAAAAAATGCCATTGCAGGTATTCACTCAAGTACTGGACAAGTTTATTAATCAGTTAATACATGTAATGAATTAAACAGTAATTATTAATGAATTAGTAGAAATAAATCAAGTATTGTTGAGATATTTCAGTTTAGACCAACCCGACAGAACTACATTATCATACCTCAAGTCACGTAGCTAAAAGAATGATGATGGACACTGAAGAGCAGAAACTCTCAGGTCAGTTGGATTACAGGAATTTAATTAGGCTGTTTCCAGAACTCAGGATCACAGTCCGTTTCCATTTCCTTCAGTGATTCTAATAGGTAGCAGGTCACAGCAGTGTTAATGCTAACACAACACGCCAATAAACTGGATGTACTTTAGCATTGTGCTCCTGTAACACTGTCAGACTCACAATGGACGTCTTTTTTTTAAAAGAAGTATCAAAATCAGAGCAACACAATCACAAATATTGTCTTCTTTCTCATCAAAACCCGCCACCTACATTACCCACAGTACAAGCCGACAGTAACTACAGGTGAAGATTTGAGTGTAGTGTGTTCATTAATCAGCAGAGATGAAGGTCTGTAAGCTCATTTCATTTTAAGTACACAACTTCTTGATTTTGGGGATTCTTTGAGCCTGACTCAAGTGACATCACTTGAGGATGTTTTTCACATTTGCAATATCTCCCTAACAGAGACCCGTATTGATATGTTAGATGAAGCCATGTGCCAATGCCCCCCTTTGGGGACACCCCTGTGGAATAAGGTATATTTTTCCTCAGCAGTTTCTGAATAAAATAATCCGACACATGATTAAAAAACAGAACTCTGACTGAAGCTGAGACTCTTTTGAGTTTTCTTGAGCTGTTTTAAAGCAGTCTGAGGTCCATGGGCACTGATACATTTCTGAATGGGTAAGACGTTCCAGGCAGGACATAATCATATCAGCTTAAGCAATATTACATGAGAGGTTGTGCTTTACCGTCATTATTGGCTTCTTGCTCGCTCACTTCTTTTTATGCTCCTCCGTCAATGTCATCTTTGGTCATTTCCTTCAGATACCAGCTCTGTTCACCATCAGCGTGCGCCTGTGTCCCAAGCCTGAAACCTCTTGTTGGTCCTAACCGCCTGTGGTACAAACACTGCGTTGCCCACTTGCCCAGCTCCAGTTATGACATGACACCAGCTCCGCTTTTTGTTAGCATTCTCCTGCACCCTTAGGCCTGTAAACCTCCTCTTCTTCTTCCCGGTTGTCCAAAACGTCTGTGGTACAAACACTAACACTCCCCCGGTGCTCTGAGCTCACAGTCCAGGCAGCCCGGCTAACAAACTGAGCTAACATTAGCTAACAGCAGCTACAGTTGGCAGCAGTTTACTTCACTGTCCATCAGGACGAGGTGGAGCAGCCGGAGGACATCAGAGGGAAAACCAGAAATCCATTTTCTCCATAAAATATGATCCAGTTTCACCAAAATCAGTCAAATAGTTGGTGGTGTGTGACTTAGTGCCGTAAAGCGTTACGTACTTCTCCCGACCTGAAGCCCAAAGTTACATAGTGTGAGAACAGACGTACGAATGACAGAGACACCATTCACCTGATTACAAGTCAGTGCAGCATCAACAGGATTTAACAGACGTTATTTTAGAGAGAAAAGTTCCGTACGTTGCTTTAACACTGTTGTCAGCTTCATGGCTCTCACGATGCAGAATGGCTCCATCACCTCTCTGATGCTCGCCCCATGCTCCTCGGTTACATCTGAGCTAACAACCAGCTGTCATTTCCCAGGTTGAGTTAGCACTGGTTGCCTCACACTTAGCAAGCATCTTACATTCTGGTCCAGTCACGAGTGAAGCTTATTTAACAGTGATTCATTTAACAAAGGGGCACTCCACAAAGTTTACACATGAACAGAAATGTAGCCGTTAACGTGTTGTACAGCTCTAGAGGAACAGAGAAAATAGCCTGGGTGATGTCAAAGTGATGTCATCAGTTATTCCAGTTTGGACGAGGTGACTACACATTTCCAAGAAAGTCGTTTACAAACTAGAGGCATAGAGCATAAAAGAGGGAAGTTATAGGATGCATTATGGGAAATGTACGATCCAGTGGTTTTGGAAATCTAGAGCTTTAAAGTCAGATTATCTCAGCCTCTGCTGCTTCGATTTTCACCTTTCTGTTTTCAATGGGTCTCTTGTCAGAGCACTAACCATCAGGAAGATTACTCTGGTGGTGTAAACACTGAGGTTCTGTTGTGTGGACTGTATTTCAAGTGGTAGTTTCTATTTTTAGAGGTATTTGTAGGTATTTTATCTCCATCTCAGTAATCAATAGACGACACGCCAACAGCTAACTGAACATCTTTCACTCACTTCTAAGTCTAAATATCCACTCTGATGATCAGATCTGACTGAATAGCAGATCTGTAGAGCCAAACCTTTACAGAATTTTATCAAATTAAAATGCAAATATGATCACATTCGTTCACACACGTTCTCACAGTCAATATCATGCTGCAGGTCTGAGTGCAGCTGAATTAACCCTGAATTAAGCTCATTAACGTGGAGGACAGGACAAAGACACAAAGACAGCAGGCTGAGGAAACAGGTGCAGTTTACTTCTGGTCCATGTTCGTTCAGAACACAAACACAAAACATTTATAAAGAATAGAAAACACTAGAAAAAAGATAGAAAGGCATGATTACGCTGAACAATGTGTCCAATAAATGAGACCAAAAGAAAGGAGGTGTTTATTGTGTGGTACCTGATCGTTAAGCTGCACGTGTGCGGTCAGTAGAGGCAGAATGCATCATCATTAATGATCGTATGTTCTTCAAGCTTCTCCTTCAAAGGTTCAGACACAAGTCTCATCACTCCAGCGGCATCGTAGTGTTCAAACATGTTATTTCAGTCATCTGTATGTGCACATTTATTAATAAATTAAAACCATTCCTTCTTTTAAAGTTCATCAGGTCTGAAAGCAGAGCTTAGTCCGAGCTCGTGTTCAGCTGGCTGGAGGTCAGTTGAGAGCGTAGTTGAACTGGTTGGAGAACTTTTCATGTTTTCTTTTGTCACATTTGCTCATCACCTGAGCCACTCTGCGCATGGTGCTCCTGGAAGACAGGCAGAGAGTTTCAAGATAATTAAACATGCTACTTGCTAGTGGCATTATGGGAATTGTAGGATCCGGTGTTCCTGAGCTCGACTGCTGTAAGTTGTCTAACTGTGTGAGAGTACAGGAAGTGACGTACTTGTTGAAGACTTTTTTCTCCAGCCTGGAGCGGGACGTGTTGGCGCTCTGCTTCAGATCGCTCAGGTTGGGGTATTTCTTCTTCTTTCCTTTGCCCTTCCCTTTTTTACCCACCCTGTCTGAACCCAGGTCTTCTCCTGTCGCCGCCTCGATGTCTCGCATCAGCTCTGCGTCACGCCAGTCTACAACACGAAGAGGAGAATCATTCAGCGGTGAAGGATGAAGAAAATCTCCTCTGCCTCCTGCTTATTATTAGAAATGTAGCTGCATTGAAAACTTCATGGTTGTGATGCTGTTAGATTAATACAGCTGCTGCCTCCCTCTGTGGAGGAAGGGCAGGAGAGCAAAGAATGAAAATGTTTTGGAGAGACTGAATGCTAAAAAATAGAAATTTTAACATTTCATGAGATAAAAACGTGATGTAAATTAAAATTAGTGATTTTTTTCCAATAAATATGGAATTTATGTCAGAATCACACAAGTCAAAAAGAATCTACAATTCTCATAATATTAGTGTCGCCTAATATTTAGCTGCAACAGAACACTGTGTTTAAACTGAACCAACAGACGAAGCATTATTTGTGTTAACGTTCATTTTGGTTGATTATGTTCCATGTTTACGGGATTGATCAGCAGGACTGTCACACGTTCTCTAAAGCAACATTTATTGATTTGATTTATCCAGATGAGTCATGTCTCAGTATTGTTGTATTATTGTAGTCATGTTACTCTCTCTGAAGAGTAAAACTGAATCAAAATGAGAACAAAAAAAAAAGTTGCTCATAAGAAATTTTTACCTCATGCCTGTATATAGTGTTCTGTGTTAGTGTGTTACTTGTAATGCTGCTGCAACAAAAGAATTTCCCTTTGGGGATCAATAAAGTACTCTATCTATCTATCTATCTATCTATCTATCTATCTATCTATCTATCTATCTATCTATCTATCATAAGCATACATACATTTACAAACATACAAACTCTGGAAGCGTAATCCCGTATTAGTACCCTCCCCTTCTCACTCCCTGTATACCCTATACCCCATGAGACAAAGAGCGCAAAATAAATAAATACAAAAATAGATCCAATACTGCAGAAGTCATCTATGGGCTAGTCAGATAACATGATCTGTTGGAGATTTAACTTCTTCACATATTCAATGAAAGGAGCCCACACTCTAGTGAATGTGTCACAAGAACCTTTCAGTGTATGTCTCATTTTTTCTATAGGTTTCTGCCTCTTATAGGAAGTTTTTCCTCGCCACTGTCACCAAGTGATTGCTCATTGTGGGAACTGTTGAGTCTCTGTAGATAATATTATAAAGAGTACAGTCTAGATGTGCTCTGTATGGAGAGTGTCATGAGATAACTTCTGTTATATATAAATCAAACTGATTTAATTTGAGTTGAATTACAGAAGAGTGGAACAGTTTGCTGAAGTTGAATCTATTTCCAATAATATATTGGACTGAATCTCTTCAAAAAGTACCGGCTGCTGTTTTAATCTGAGAGCAGTTGACATGACTTGGATGTGATTCAGTCAAACAGCTTCTCTCTCCCTCAGAACAGTCACAGACTGAAACTTGAACAAAAAGTCGTGTTAATGAAAAGTGTAATAAAGTAATTACAGCTGATAACATAAATGAGCTCAGGCTGCACGTGTGTGTGTGTGTGTGTGTGTGTGTGTGTGTGTGTGTCTGTGTGTGCTACAGCCTCATTTGGATCCAGTTCTGGTGTTAATGAAAAGTGTAATGTCATAATTCTGGGCGATAAAGTAAAAGCGGCTGTAATGCAGAGTAATGACGGTCTAAACGAAGAGACACTTCTAGTTAATGACGTACTGTGGTGGAATTAGAGATAAACCTGCAGTAATGCAAAGTAATTACACTGTGATGGTGACGGCCTCTCCACTCTGTCAAAACACTGACCCCAGCTCAGTGTGTGTCTATGTGGGGGGGTTATTAATCAGCCCGTCTGACCCCGGGTCTGACTGAACCTTCAACTATCCCTCATTACACACACACACACACACACACACACACACACACACACACACAGGCAGAAGAGCAGTAATTGAAAAGCAGCTGGTGTATTTAGGAGAATCATTACTGCTAAAAGAGGAGCAGCTGCATTTACATTGTGTGTGTGTGTGTGTGTGTGTGTGTGTGTGTGTGTGTGTGTGTGTGTGTGTGTGTGTTTCCATCCTCCATCAGTTTGTTGTTGTGATCTTAGAGAAGTTTGGGAAAGGAAAGAAAGAAAATGAAAAAAATAAAGAAGAGAAAAGAAATAAAAAGTAGAAATGATAAAGAAAGAAGAGAGTGAGAGAGAGAGAGAGAGAGAGAGAGAGAGAGAGAGAGAGTCCTCTGAATTTAATCAGTGTTGCAGCAGGGCTCTTTTCTCTGTCAACACCTCTTAGCCTTTCCAGCTGGGGTCTGTGTGTGTGTGTGTGTGTGTGTGTGTGTGTGTGTGTGTGTGTGTGTGTGTGTGTGTCAGGGCAGGGGCCAGGCCACACACACACACACACACACACACACACACACACACACACACACACATTCACTGAGGCATCTGGGGTCTTTGGTTTGTTCAGACGTCTCTCAGCTACGCATCACTAAGCACAGGCACCATGGATATGTCTGTGTATGAGTGTGTGTGTGTGTGTGTGTGTGTGCGTGTGTGTGTGTGTGTGTGTGTGGTAGACTTTTAAACAGCAGTAAAAATTAGACAGAAGTGAAGGTGAATGACAACAACAGAACAGAAACATGGAGAACATCCTGTGACAGTGGAGGTCCAGCTCAGTTTTATTTGCTCAGACGTTGTTGTAGAACCTCTCAGAGGTTCTGATGATGGAAGACAGGACAGCTGCACTTCATCATCTCACCGGGATCTGAAGCAACACACTCACTGTCTTTTCGTTTTTTAATACGGTGCTCTATATAAATAAATAAATAAACTGGTGGATGCCAGCATGATGTGAGCTGCAGAAGAAGAAAACTGCTGACCATGCTGCTCTTCCTTCAACACACCTGTTGGGCTCTGATCACTCTGATCACTCTATGCTGCGTCCTCACACACTGTTTCCATCTGTCTGCAGTCACCTTATTCAAATTCACTTATTCGCTGTGATTGGCTGCTGCTCACTCACTTACTGTGTCATGCTTTGTCACCACCTGCTTCTTTTCATCTGTCAGCTCCATCAGCTCCATCAGGAGGTTCATGCGCCCCCTCCACTCTTTGACTTTGGTATTGTGTATGATGTTATGAAGCTTACTAATCATGTTGGTGTGTCACCTTTACCATGTCCCGCACTGCCTGTTTAACCTCACTGTATATACTTGTGTGCGCGCGCGCGCGCGCGCGCGTGTGTGTGTGTGTGTGTCAGTGTGTAGCTCAATAGGTAGAGGGAGCTGAGGCCAATGGTCCATCAACTCATTCAGGCCACTGTCCCCCCTTCTGTGAGATTGATGTGTGTGTGTGTGTGTGTGTGTGTGTGTGTAGGTGTGAGATTGACTCGTGGATCGATAGTGTAGTTGGTAACAAAAGATGCTATTTCACAACTCACTGGACTGCATGCCATGGCCACACACACACACACACACACACACGCACACACACACACACACACACACAGAGCTGGTGGTTAACAAGACACTGCAGGCAGCTGGTGGACATCCTGCACACACTCTCTCTCTCACACACACAACAAGAACAATAACAACAAGCACACACAAACACACACACAGATCTCAGACCACACCAATGTAACATTAGCTTGTGCTTAGCTTCTGTCACAGGACTAACTTGTGCTCCTAACAGTCACCAGTCAGAGACACTAAAGACCCAATTCACATTCTACAGAGGTGGAATCTGGGAAATGCAGTCCAAACACAGTCATAACACTGTTATGTTTCTTTACAAACTGTTCAAACAGTCGCTTGCCTCCCCTCAGTGACTGAGCAGCACACCAAGCTGTGATGGTGATGTGATGATATATCATCCATCCATCCATCCATCATCTGTAACCATTATCCTCATCAGGGTCACTATCCCAGCTGACTTTGGGCGAGAGGCAGGGTACACCCTGGACAAGTCACCAGTTCATCACAGGACACATAGAGACAAACAACCATTCACACTCACATTCACACCTACAGGTAGTTTAGAGTCACCAGTTAACCTGCATGTTTTTTGTGATGATATATCATCAGAGCCAGACACTCACAAACTGATCTAAACCACTGGACCACAGACCAATCGCCATCCTCCTCTCCGTGTCTGTGAAGTGAAGCCAATGCTGAAGTGCCAAAAATTGTAATTCGTTAAGTGGCCACTTGAGGCTGGCTACAGAAGTGAGTCAGTCTCCATAAGTCCCCATGTTAAAATGTCCAACTTCACAGCAGAAATAAACATGTTTACAGCCTGGTACAAAAAGCAGTTTTGGTCTCTATAGCTGATTGGTGATTTTTTAGAGAACTCACCTGTTCAAATTATATTAAGGCTTAAAGTTACACTGAATTAAGAGCGTGGCTACTTTGATTGACAGGTGGATGCTGTTACAGATGGCTTGTTTGATGGCTTCATTCAGCCCGCCTCAAGTCTGTTGGTGATCCACAGATTTTTTTAGATAAGCTGAAAGGTGGAAGAGGAAGGAATGCCAACACGGCGGCAACCAGAGTCCCCACAGAGAAACCTGTGGGTGACGTCATGCATACACTGTCCATTCTTTATACTGTCAGTGCCACAGACACGTCCACAACTTACATGGAGGTGATTTCTGGAAAGATTCACCAGACACTGTGAGAGTCAATCTAAAAAAAATAACCAGGTCCAGGTTACGAGTTCTTTTCACTGCTTTAAACAGACATGGACGTGGAACAGGCTAATCAGTGTGTGTGTGTGTGTGTGTGTGTGTGTGTGTGTGTGTGTGTGTGTTACCTACCAGGCTGCTCCTCCCTCTTCCTCCTCTCCTCCTGCTCCTCCCTCAGTCTGTCCTCCTGGCTGAGGGGTCGCCCGACCTCGTCTCGAGGAATGATCCGGCCGTGAAAAGGACACTGGAGGACACACACACACACACACACACACACACTCTTACAGTATATGAAACAGAAAGAGACAGACATGTGTGTAGAAGCAGTGTGTGTGTCCTGTCACCTTGTGGCGGTCCTGTCTCTGACACAAGCTTCCGTTGCCCAGTGGAGCTCTGCAGTGATGGCCGACGGGAGTGAATCTCCCAGGGAAGGAGATGTATCTGCTCCTGCTCTCTGCCAGGAGCTCCTCGTTCTCCACCTCCTCCTCCACCACAGTGTGAGCCCAGAACTGATGCTGAGAGGCCAACCTGCACGAGGAGAACAAACACGAGTTCTACGTGGTATTTAGAAAGCCACGTCTGACACTGAGGAAGACAGTCACACACAACTCACTGAGCTGTACTGTTGCGTGTATACCTGCCTATAATTGTGTGTGTGTGTGTGTGTGTGTTACTTGACGATCTTGCCGGCGTTGGGCTGCTCCTGTCCCCAGTAGTACAGGTCCAAACCGAATGGAACCACAGGAGCGTCAGTGGCCTTCTGCTCTGAAGAGGACTGGGATGAACTGGGACCTGCAGAGCTGCTGGAGGAGGAACATGTGGAAGGAAGAGTTCAACCGGCCTGATTCACAAACTACGCCACAAACGATTAGTCCATCAATCCATCTGTTCTCAACTATGATATTAATGGTCACTTATTTTAATGATAGATTCATCTCATGTTGTCTTTTTGGAATAAAAATGTCCAACTTCTCTGATTTCAGCTCCTCAGATGTGAAGAGTTTCTGGTTTCTTTGGTCCTCTGTGACACTAAACTGAATATATTTGAGTTGTGGACAAAACAAGACATTTGAGGACGTCACCTCAGGCACCCATCAACATTTTTCACCATTTTCAGACATTTTATGGACAAAACAACTGCCTGATTAATCGATAATGAAAATGCTGCAGCCCTAGCACAAACAAACAGTTATACTCGCTCAACAGAGCAGTCAGAGTGTCTGACAGCACCAATCGAATGAAGCTTGATCTAAAAGTGGAAGTTAAAGTGACACTCTATGAGCTCTGTGTGTGCAGGACTCACACACTCATCTGTACTTTTCAAATGACCAAAAAATGAAAGTGCATGAAGTGACTGTGGCTGAACCTCCGCGCTCTCGAGGGCAGTAAGATTGATCTAATTAGGCCGGTCATTGGGGGGGGGGTCGACCCCTGAGGGTCCGTATTAGTGCCAGCTCTCGGAGAGCAGCGCAGTTTTAGCGTCATTGCGGAGCAACATGTCTCATCTCTAACGATGCTGTAGAGAGTTGTTTGATGAATATCAACGACTCACAACATCATTAAACCGTGTGCTGTGTTTGCATATTAACGTCCATTTTAAATGGACTTTTTCCTCTGGAGACAAACTTCAACAAGTTTCAAATATGAGCATCTTGGATTTACACTTCTATCTGCATATATATCTAATAAAGACAGCTTTACCTACGTGCACTGATACTGCTTCATGTAATCTGACAGACTTGCTGGACTCAAACTCAAACGTCGCCTCTGAAGCGAGTTCTTTAAACATGTTGGTCATGACAGGAGATGCTGTACTGGTTCTGTGCTGTCCCTCTCAGTGACAGTACATCTATAATGGCTGTACTTATGTATGTTCTCTTCCAGGCCTGAGTTATGGAACCTGACTGCACCAGATGGTTTGATCTGGTGATTTCATGATCTCGAGAGTCCTGCTGTCTCTCAGTGTTATAAGTTAGTGTTCATTAACACTCCTTAAACTAACAAACTTGAACAGGCTTTATAAACACCACAACCAAATCCGGTCTGCTCATCTTAGTGACACATCACTGGTCGTGTCTGAACGCTGATGACACAAACAATAAGCTGAATGCACATTTCTGAGGCCGAATGAGGAGGAGGTCATCTCTATAAACAGATATCTGCATATGATGCAGAATCTGCAGGCGGGGGACCAACAGTTTGGCACTGTAAGCGTTCTGGGTCTTGTTTGTAGTCCGAGTGGTATTGACCAGTCACGTTTAAGTGGGCTTTGGATGCAACACACTGACTGAAATGCAACCTGGGAACCCATCAGCTATCATCTCATGATGATTTAGCTTTTTATTAGCTCCTATGATTCATTCATATGCACATATCTGTTCACAGAGATTAGCACAAATGTGTTTTCTCACATATCAGGTTGGTAACTGGACTGAAGAGGAAGTCTTCCATTTCCAGATATTCACTGGCTACAACAGAAGCTAGACCTGGTGGCTGATGGGGGAGGATGTGAGGAGGTGAGCTGAGAGGAGAACATGTGAATGATGTGAGAGGTGAGAGGAGATGAGGTGTACCTGGGTTCTGCGGGCAGAGGGAGGTTCTGTTTGAGGAGGCGCAGCGTGGCGGCTGCACATGTTGGATCCTGCTCCTCCTCTGCACGTCGCTTTAGCCGCCTAAAGGAGGAGGAAGAGGAAGAGGAGGACGGAGGTGGTGGAGCTGCAGGTCTTTTAGCAGGAGGTTTTTTTGTGACTGGTGCTGTTGAGGTGGAAGGAATCGGGTCCAAACCTGCAGACAGAGACTCTTTTAAAAGCTTGAAGCTAACAGTGCTAACAGACATGAAGAGAGAGCAGCGTGTGCACTCCAACATCAAAGACAAGTTATGTTAGTCTCTGGCTGCTGCCTGTGTGTGTGTGTGTGTGTGTGTGTGTGTGTGTGTGTGTGTGTGTGTGTGTGTGTGTGTGTGTGTGGTCAAACAGTGGGTCAGCCACAGTCTCTGGGGATTGAACAGGACTTAACACACAGCAGGTGAGATCAGAGGGAAGCAGTAAGCTGAGCGCTGCCAACATGCTGATCCCACACATTATTAGGGCTGACCTGGATGCTTCAGAGATTCAATCAGTGCCACGGTACACTACGCAAATGATCTGCCCTACGCAGTGTGACTCCTCTCTGCTGTTTGAACTGTAGGACGGCCAAATGCAGATCTTCTTTACTGCCTTTATTACAAAGATGCACAAAAAATAAGTCAAAGCAGACAGTTTGTGTTGTGGACGCATTAAAATGTAGAAGAAGAAACAAACAGACACTCTGTGTTAAAGAAAGAAACTGCTCTGTGCTGACACCAGTTTGACAAACAAGGATTTCATGGAATGCAGAAGTCAGATTATTTTCTGTGTCAGGACACATTTGTTCAAGGTTTTGCACCCAAATATGACGTTCTACATGAGAAGCTATGCTGCCACAGAGGTGTGTGTCTCAGGCGGATGTTACAAACAAAACAAACACTTTAAATGGTAACAATATGACCACTTTAAAGTTTTACTGCTGAAAATCCAAACAGGTCCATTCATGTAAGCAGAGCAGAAACAGCCAGTCACTTCACTAATTGAATGTGTTTGGACTGATGCAAACTAAATAATCAATATGAGGACGTCACCTCATATTTGTGTTCATTAATACTTACCATATGTTTTTTTGTTATGGTGTAACTGAACATCTTGTAATCGTAATTTGCATCTTCATGCTTCACAATGCTTGATAATACTGATGTAAAAATAATTCAAATGGAAACAGTATTTAAGAAAAAGTAAAAACCTAATTCATCTGATCCTTTTAGATTTCACTGTAGACCAACAAAATAATAAATGAGGGTGTGTTTTGGTCACTTGGGTCAGTGCAGCACTGACATGTTATTACCTTATAAAGTTAACAAGGGGAAAAGCGTTAGCAAACAGCTAACACTGTTAGACGCAATGCTGGTGAAACTGACTGTAAAACCAAAACAATGAGCTGAAAGATGCTAAAATGCTCCACAGAGCTGAGAGGAACTGCTGAGGTGGGTACACATGGTCACTTGATCCATTATCTAGACAAAAATATGAATTAGTGCAGATGATTTGTGGCATCGTTTTATATTTTCAAGTTTAGCAATAAAATTTAAGTGAAAGTTCAACTGAATAAAAGTTCCAAGTCATTTAAATATTTTCACATTCTTTTTCTTACATTACAGTAAACTGAATACTTTTGGGGTCATTTAGTGGCATCTCCTTGTGCTTTAAAATACACGAACAGATGTTTTTCTGTTTTGTTTTATTGATCAACGATGAATGGATAAAATAAATGATCATTATTTACAGCCCTCCTCTCATGTTTCTAAAGTCCTGCTCGTGTCCTGACTGCAGGTTCCTACAAAATATGTTCAAATTCTTCATAGTCCATGTAAAAGGCTCAGGGTGGTGAAATGTTTGTTACACATGATGCATTTTAGCACAGTTCCATTTTCAAAGTAAGGCCTCACTCTCCCCTCTCCCCACCTCGTCACCTCCATGATCTCTCTCTCTCTCTCTCTCTCTCTCTCTCTCTCTCTCTCTCTCTCTCTCTCTCTCTCTCTCTCTCTCTCTCTCTCTCTCTCTCTCTCTCTCTCTCTCTCTCTCTCTCTCTCTCTCTCTCTCTCTCTCTCTCTCTCTCTCTCTCTCTCTCGGTGTGTCGGGTGGTGAAATACCGACTCAATCTGCTCTTTTCAAACCGCCAAATAGCAGAGGTTTGTCTGGATGTTGTGGATGTTGAGACGCACAGATCAATGGGAGGAAATGTGTATGGCTGTGTGTGTGTGAGTGTGTGTGAGTGTGTGTGTGGGGGGGGTTGTTAGAGAAACAGAGAGAAAAAGAGGGTTAAGGAGGTTTGAGGGTGAGAGAGGGAGAGAGAAAGCGAAAGAGGAAAGGCGGAAAGAGGTATTGATTTTCTCGGGTTAAGCAGGGCCTGTAATTAAAATGTTAATTTGAGAAAGAGAGAGATAGTGTCCTGACAGCAGAGAGAGGGATAAGAGGACTGATAATCAGAATGACAGAACAGGACAGAGGGGAAGAAAGAGAGAGAGAGAGAGAGGAAACAGAAGGAGGAGAGATCAGAGCAGAGCCAGGCTTTCTCTGAATGAATGAACACTGGAAGAAATGAGAAGAAACGAAAGAGGAGAAGAAGAAATGATGAATGTGATCCACTGGCTGAGATGAAAAGAGTCAGAGGAAGACAGAAAGCAATAGAAAGACTATTGTAATCAGAAAAAGTGCGAGAGAAAAGAGGAATTGATGTGATGGGGAGAGGAACAATGACATACTGAGGACTACAGAAAAATATCAAAGCTCACAGAGTCACTATTCAGACCTGTACAAATCCTCATGATGGCATGGATACTGCTCATCAGTGTGTAAATTAGTATTGTTCATTTTCATTTTTTTCTGGTACAGCTTCATTTGGATAGACTGCCTACAGATACTTTAGTACTATTTTTATCATATTAATATTTGAGATCTAACAATATGTTTTTCATGTTTGATTGGTTTGGTCACAAAACATGAATTTGTTGATTTCTTGTCACATATAATGACATTATAGATAATCTGTGAAACAGTTGAAATGTTACAAACATTCTACAACTGAATCTGAAGTGTCACTACTTTTCTTTCATCTTTTATAATTATATGTATTTTACATAACAATATTTATTGGATGTAATTCGTCAAATAAGGGAGCAGATTAGCGTGTTATTATCGACAGCTCTAACTAGTTTGCAGGAAACATTACAGGGTGATAAAAGCCTAATTTCATACAAAGCCTTTTCATTTAACAGCGTTTAGTGACCATGCAAGACAGACAGAGAATGAAAAGTGCAATCACACCAGAAAGTCCTCATAAAACTGGAGTGATATGAAGCTTGATAACTATTTGAGCTGCTATGATGGTTAGCAAACCAGTCTGACGGGATGCTAAGCTAGGACTTTCAACGTGAGCAAAACCATGCAGTGAGAACATTTTCATTTGGCATAAAGTTATGCAGAATTAAGAGCGTGGCTGCTTTGATTGACAGGTGGGTGCTGTTACAGATGGCTTGTTCGAGTAACCAGGCTTCATTACGCCCGCCTCAGGTCCACTGATGATCCACGTCTTTGCCGATTTTTAGATTAGCCGGGAGCCGGAAGAGGCAGGACTACCAACATGGCGGTGGCCACAGCCACAGATTCTGAGCTTCAAAGCGGCTCTTCAGAGACATGTGGGTGACATCACGCATACGCTGTCCATTCTTTATACTGCCAGTGGTAGGAACCCACAGACTTGAAAAGAGGCACAGTCAGGTTAGAGGAGTCAGAGAGTATTGAGAGATGAGTTACTGGATTCGATTTTTCTATATGATTTCTTAATGGAATGAATATGAGGGGTTACTATCCTGTAACACCACCCTGTGGTGCCCTTCACTTGTAACATTGTTGCAAGATGATTAAACATTTCTTTATATTCAAGCAAGATAGCAGACTGGTGTGTGTGTGTTTTGTGTTTGTGTGTGTGGGTGGTAAAATCTGGGTGCAGGGCTAATAGGGGCTCATTAAAGAGGTTGCATTGTTAATTTGGTATGGCCCCTGTAGATCATTACCTAGCCCACTAATCACCCTGACACACACACACACGCACACACACACAGCTGTTTTGGGCACATCAGATACAATCTAATTACTTTAACGTCTAATTGATTAGTAATGGAGGGAGGTGGGAGTAGAGAGGGACGGGCGCGCAGGTAAAGAAGAGGCTCAGTGTGAATGTAATGACTCAGGAGGCTGGCGGGGAGGGAGGCGGGGGGTGTTTGCCAGGGGCGTCAAAGGCCACCTCACAGCCACAACAACATGGCTGACCTAGCAATAACAGCACTGTCTACAACGTGTTCTGCTATGGTGTCAATAACACAGACACATAAATGCAGACACACACATAAGCACGCATGAATCTCTATGAGTGATGGTGAGAAGCAGGAATATGGCTGACAGAGCAGCGCCGCCAGTGTTTTAGTGTCTGCCGTTGCCTGGAGCCTTTACACAGCTGCTGATAATGATATTAACAGCATTCAAATAGCATTTAATATTTAGGAAAAAAACGTGTTGTTATGTAGCTGACATAGCAATAAGATGAGCAGGCGGTTGGTTAATGACCTGCACATTTGACCTCTAACCTAGCGTGCTGCCTGGAGGCTAGACACAATCCATACAAGCCCCGATGCAACCACAGCGCGAGACGGAACAATACTACAACAGCCATTCATATGTAGCTCGTGACGACTGTGCGTGTGAGGGTAAATGGATATGTTGACAGGAGTATATCCATCAAAGATACACGGGGAAAATGCTCGTGGAAAAGAAACTATCCGTCTCCATTACAAGGCTGTGCTGCATTCCAAATGAGACAAAAACACATACTTAACAGTCAGAACCAGCATGAGACCAGGCCAGACCACTAACTCACTCATTGGGAGCTGATAAGGCTCAATAGGCATTCACAGCCGTCCTGGGTGTGCACCAAAATGACTCTGCAGGTGACCGTAAACAGCCGCCCTTCACTGTAACAGCAACCTGTTTAAGTCTTCATGTTCTATTTGTTACTAATCCATACTATACATGAATCTCTCATATGACTGTGTGTAATAGAGTGAGAACTATCATCGACTCTGCAGTTCTCCTCTTTCAGCTCATTGTTTTGGTTTAACGTCCCACAAATTCATCTGATTCAGTCTGACCTCTCTGAATGTACACTGAAGCTGCAACAAGGGTAACCAGAGAAGATCCAGCACTGTGGCGACGATACAGGTTTGAGTGTGGTAGTGTGTTTTGGCTGCAGTGGTGTGACGCAGGGGTGTGTGCTAAAAAAAAACGCAGTGACCTGCAGCGGAGAAGTTGAGCCTGATCCAACTTTTGGAAAATCACAGCTTGACGTTACGCTGCAGCCTCAGACCAGTCAAACCTCCACATTCAGAAGCTAAACTCTGATACCTGTTGTGTTCTGGCTTTGTTTATTTCATGTACCAGCTTCTAAATCTGAGTCTTGTTTGCAGTTTATGGTGCAAAATAGTAACGCAAAGAAGTTTTCTTTGGTTTGTGTCCGATGGTTTGAGAGCGACAAAGCGAGCCTTGGTCAAGAGACATAGACAGTGAATGAGAGTGAGCGAGCGCCAGCCTCGATAAAGCCGGTTAATCGGACAAATAAAAAGTTATTTCCTGATTATTTCATAGCGGTTACGTTCAACACTAATAGACACACCCCCATCACCCCCACACACCGCTGCACAACCCTGCAGCAATCCTGAATGTACCCTTACAGTGACAAAGCTCCATAAACCCTCTGTAAACTGCCTGCCCAGCACCACATGACTGACAAAAGAAAGTTAGAGACCAGCTGGTGAACAAAGTGGAGCGTTTAGCAGCTAAATCTTCGAAGAAGATGTCGGAGATGAAAAATGGAGAGTGAGTAATGGATTTAAATTCTCCAAATGATGCTGATGTTGCTCTGTGTTTGTTGGATGTGTAAATAAGCAGCTGTAAAAGCTTATAACATATATTAATGTTGTTTTTACAGCTTGTTCCGTTTCCCCCTGTTCTGACGTCAATATTCAGTTTTACTATCCACTGAAGTCAGCCTGTGTGAAATAGATGAGAGAATTAGGCGCAGCATTACTGATCAAAGTTTCACCCACGTTCAAATTGTAGTATGAATTTGTGCGATTATGCTTAATGCTAACTGAGGGTCAGGAGCTGACAGACTCTCAGTTTGAACTTAAAATAGATTCTCTGGCTGCCTCACACTGTTTGGACCACATTCATGGTGCCTCTAAAGCTAGGTAAAAGCTGAGTCATGGTTTCATTTTTCATTCTTTGACTGAAACAAAACAAAACCTAAAACCTCACACACAATTTTAACCGTGGTTGTAAATAAATCAGAATATACCTGCACGTGACCAGCTGGTCCTTTGAAGTGTGTCTGTGTGTGTGTGTGTTTATTTGTAGAGTGTGTGTGTGTGTGTGTGTGTGTGAATCTTATGAGATTAGGTCAGCAGCAGGTCTTCTTTTGTAGCTTAACCTCACTATTTATGCACGTGTCTGTAGATTTGTGTGTGTGTGCGTGTGTGGAGTTGAACTCACCGTACTCAGCTCGTAGATGCTCTGGAATGTGCGGCTCATATCCTTCTTTCTCTGGAACCTCATCAAAATCATCATCATCATCGTCGTCATCGTCGTCCTCTCCATCTGAATGAGCCTTCATCTGAGGAAGAGAAGGGAACATTCAGTGTTTGTTAATATCAACACTAGAAAAAAACATAGAAAGTTATTTATTATTTATTTCTCTGCTTATTATTGCACAATTGTCAAACTGGTGTGTATGTGTGACACGTGCTAACATGAGGTTGATTTACTGGCTCTTCCTGGTGTTTTTAACCACATTTCAAGGTCATCAGGACACGGTGCAAACTCCAGCTGCTAATGAAGACCTGGACATGCAGTTTAAAGTCCAGAAAAAGTAGAAAGATTGTTTTTATTTCTACTTCTACTTCTGAGCAGGGAGGTCAGAGTGACACACTACCTCTATCACCTGCTGTGGAGTCTTATATATGTACATATGTGGAGTGGCAAGTTTTACCAATCTTTATCATCCACCTATTGTGTGTTGAGATTAGCAGCCCCCACTCTGGTGTGTGTGTGTGTGTGTGTAAAGGATATTAAACAGAGGGCAAAGCAGCTTGGCATTGTGATGGACAGATAAGACAGAAGAGTACAGTGAGCAAGTTACTCGAGTTCTCTGTGTATCAGAGAGGGGATGAAAGAGATGGACACACAGATGGATAAGCCTGTTGCTCAGATGTACAGTACAAGATGAACTAGAACAAGAAATGAGAAATCCAGAATGATAGATTACAGTAAACGTCAAGAGTTTAAACAACAAACCTGGACAGGGTCCTGCGATAAAGACCACCTCAGTGAAGCTGACAATGTTGCAGATTTGTTTGAGGCATGAACATCATAGTTACTATTTTATTTCTTATTCAGAAACAAGAATGGTGCCATGCCATTGTTCCAGCAGGCGACGGATCATTTGGAAAACCCAAATAATCAATAGTCCAATCAATAGTCAATAGCTCATTTGTCCAACAAATGCTGACAACATTGTGAAGGCTCATTTCTCCAAAAACACACACTCTTCTTGCAGTAGCATTGTATCAGTGTCACATTCTGCCTCACCTAGGCGTGAAAACCAGGGTTTATAATACCGGGTTGGTATTTTCAGAATAATGACTGTTTGTTTTCAGGATAATGGGCTGTCACACAAATGGACTTTCTGTCCAATTGGACATTTTCAGACTGCCCAGGTTTCGTAATACAGGGATGTTGGATCAATGGGTAGTCCCCACAAAAACATACATGCACTGGACAATGGACAGCTTTGTTATTGATTTAAAACAATGAATCTGGGAGCAGTAATTATATACTGTACTGTACATTATGCCAACACAAAATAATGTAGAAAGACCCACCCATGCAAAACAAAAGCAGTTTCAATTCAAGCTCTTCTTCTTGGGGTACAGTGCATGTTTAGAGGCAATAACACGACAGAAACATAAATTAATCAACACTCTGCGTTGTTGAGTTTAACACCTTTTTGCAATATTTGCCTGATTAATAAGGATGGAGCAGTTTGAGTAAACAGTCCAGAACAGAACAGGTACAGTAGAATGTTGTGAAAGCCCAAACACGAGCCATCTCTCATGTGGGGTCCCCCAAGGCTCAGTCCTAGGGGCTCTATTACTTTAACATTTACTCGTGTTCCCATTCCAAAAATCTATCATAATTCATCAGAGACAACACTCAAACTCACCAAGCTCTGTCACCAGGTCATCAGTCACCTTTTAGTAGATACAGTCACTGTTGGTTTGGGTCTGCACATGCGGAAAATCTAGAATATTAACAGCCTTGTCCTATAAGCTAAAACCTGTCCAAATGTCTCCTGATTCAGGCTCACTTTGTCAAATAAAACTGAAACTACACTTCCTGATATACTAAAGGAACCAATCAACAGTCAGTGAGGTGCAGAACATCAACCAAACTATCTACAAACATTGAAATGGTGAATAGTTAGGTACCGTTTCTCTGTCACTCCTTCACTCTTCTCCTCAGGGTTGTGTAATCTCTTTGGCTTCGGGGGGAAATGGGATGACAATGGTTGTGTGTGTGTGTGTGTGTGTGTGTGTGTGTGTGTGTGTGTGTGTGTGTGTGTGATGAGCTGCTATCAGCGCTAAGCAGAATTTATGGTTTTTAATTTTCTGGTGAGGTTGTTAGCCATTGGCTGGGCTGCAATGCAGAACACAACACTCCTATACACACAGGGGTCATTTCCATAACACAAATGTGTATGTGTGTGTGTGTGTGTGTGCGTGCGTGTGCATGTGGGGCGGCTTTTGGTGGCTATGCCTTTAACAGCTGAGGACACAGACACACACTCCAGTCTAGCAGCATAATAATCACAGTGATTAGCGTTATGAGGAGCAGTAAAACCTCACGTTAAACTAACCTCTTATTCCCAAAGGCCTCTTTTTCATTAGTGTGTGTAATACCTGTGTGTGTGTGTGTGTGTATGCGTGTGTGTGAGCGATAGAAAGGCTGCTGTGTTACTGCTGATAAAGCCCATTAGAATGTTAGAATTAGTTTACAAATGATGAGTCCATTGACGATTACTAACCACCCACCCCCTCCATCCCTACACACACACACACACACACACACACACACACACACACACACACACACACACACACACACACACACACACACACACACACACACACACACACACGCCACACGCACACAGGAAAGACTCAGTTAACCATGTCACAACCCTGAACACCCCTCTTCACCCAGCACACAAAGACCAATTAAAACACTTTTCATATTACAATACTCACCATTCAGTTAAACAGCAACTAAACAATTAAAGCCTAATTAGTTCTCATTAATGCAGCTGCAGAGACTGAGACATGGTGGGTGGTCTGTGAATCAGGCCTCAGTCATGAAATATGAAAGCAAGATTTGCTGTTGAACGCACAAACAGATGGGACAGACATTACACTGAGTGCTCGTCCTCTGTTTGCTGTCAGAGAGAGAAGACTGCTTCACCTCTAATGTTACGTTCAAACTTTTTACAAACAGCCTCTGATATTGGCTTCAATAACTCACCGCATGTTTATTTTAGGGTTCAATCAATTAGCCAGGGTCAAATTACCAAAAATTTTAGATGGTGATCTTGTTGATTATACAGGACACTTGTAGCCAATGCTTCCATCCAACCACTTATCCTGTGCAGGCTGTGCCCTTTGCACTTCATTTACGTACACCTACACCCAACTCCAAACTCATATAATAATAATAATAATAAGAAGAAAGCATACTGTAAACCAAACTACTGTCAACGTGCACCTTTTCAAACAAATCTGGTTCAAACTAATTCAAAGCAACACAAAGCAACAGGAATCCACGAAGCCTGAACTGTGGCAACACACACAGTCATTTCTATGAGTAACCAGGAAAAACAGATTTACTGTTGTCAGGAATGAACAGTAGAGTTCAGAGAAGACTGAATGAGAGGCTAATTAAATGTTATAAATTCAAAATAACGGTTTACACTGTACACATCTTTTAATTTTGACATATTCTTATACTGCTGTATCTACACTGTGAATATCTTTTTATATTTGCCATATTTTTTAGATCTCTTCAGACTTGTATATGAGGGAAATGTTATTTCAATTCCTGTATGTCCTGTACATTTGGCACAATAAAGATGACTTGACTTGAAATGGATGCTGCTGTTAACCTGCTTGCAGTTTGTGCTCATAATCCTGCACACACTTTTCTCCTGTCCTGCCTGATTTTTGTCTCGACACAGCAGCAGATTCCAGCAGGTGGAAATCCATTCAGAGCGTGTGTCATTCATTTGCTGTGCCTCACTTGGGTGGCTCCACCCTGCTGTACACAAATTTTGGAGTAAAACGAGACCTTTACTTTCCAATTCATCTTACCACACCAACCATCCTTGGACTCTCAGCATCCAACTGAACTCAAATGGTCGCTTGTTCCAAACTTTGTCCTGACCCGTCATCATTCTCTCAAGTGCTCGATCAGTACCACACATGTGCAACTCTCAACGGAGATGAGAAGGAAGCGAGATGGGTCACACGTTTGCAAAGGAAAAAAAACGTAATCCTTTTTTATACTTTCCCGGGCAAGTGAGCTGCTTTATTTACAGACATGCCATTTTAGTTGACCCAGGTTGTCGGGTTGAGCCCTGCACTGGCAGCGGTAATGGGGCTCAAATGTTTGAATATGATTGTAAATGTCAAAGGAGCCAAGATGACTCAAATATGTTCACTTCATAGAGAGTTTTTGAGGATGTAATGTATATTTCTATATGTTTTGTGTGTCTCTGTGTGTTCTTTCAGTCATTTCTCTATTTTCACAGCAGTAGACAATGAAAAGAACTTGTTCAAAATAAAAAAAGTGAATTCCATTATGACCTTATAAAAATGAGGTGACTTAATCAGTGTGAGATGTAACGCTGCAGTAAGTAAAAGGCAGTAAGGTAAAATCTCCCTGACTCTGATAAAAACAGAGCTGTTATTACTGCAAATGATCCTTTTAATCTAAGAAAGGATGTAGCACAGAGCGAACCTCGAGTGTGAGATACTGAGACGTGATCTTATTTATTTAGCGAAGGAAAGCTGAGAGAACGCTGTTAAACAGAAGTGTTACATTTTAAACACCAAAGCAAACTTTCTCGATTACTCCACTCCACTTCTACTCTTATTCATCCTCGCAGTACAACGGATTCACACACAGCACACGTACACACACACCAATACACACAGATATAGTCTCTATAGGTTTTGTGCTTGTCTACTTTAATCCTGGCTGGTTTATTCTGCTCTGATCAATGACCTAAGACTAAGAAGTGATCACCCGGCTGGAGGAAAATCTTGCCCTAACATCATCCCTTTTCCCCCTCTTTCTGCCTCTTTGTCTCTAATTCACCTTAATTTAATCCTGATAGCATCGAGTGCTGTCGGCCGGCCTGGCAGAGCTGTAAGTCTCACAGTAGAATTAGCTTTCCTCCAGAAACATTTTGCTGACGGCGGGCGCAGCTAAAATATGGCCTCTATTTCCCCCTCATGGCTGCACGAGGGGGCTGCTTTGCATTTTAACAGAGCTTTGGTTTATTCTGCAGGACACACACGAGGAGAAAATCACACAGCAACACAGAGTTTCCTCCCGCTGGAGATAAAAACTGCTTCTCTAACTGAAACTCAAGATTTAGCAGACAAATTAGAAGTGATGGTTTAAGTAGAGCAGGGCCATGTGTCATTGTAATAGGAAAAAGACAAAACAAATATTGCTAACTTTAACATTAAAAACACGCCCAGATAGAAATAAAAATAGTTCCTGAACAGAGCAGAATAAATAAAAAAGTTGTTTAAGTAAAGCAGAGCTATGTGTTACTGTAATGGCAATGTTTACTCACAGATAAAATAAAGCTGCTTCCTAAAGGGAAAATAGGGAAGGAAGAAAAATAAGTCGTTTTTTTAACAATCCCATAAAGAAGGAGAGAGGTGGTGCTAAAGGAAGGGCCATGCGTTACTTGGACAACGATACAGCTTCAATGGGTGGTGCAACAACAACCATCTCCAACTAAACATCAGGAGGAGCATCACAATGATAGTGGCTGCAACTAACAGATAGAATAATTTATAATCATTTAGAAAAGGCAGCAAATTCATCAAAATTATTTATGATTCATTTTCTGTTGATTGTCTAAATGATTAGTCGTTACAGCACTACATGCAGGGTAAACAAGACAGTCTGTTTCACACTAACTAGTTCATATTCTCCTGCTTCCCCCTCCAGGCCTACTGTCATGGCAATGTTTACTCCCCTCTAGTGCAGACACTGCAGGGGTCTTAAACATCAGCAACAGACTGCCACTCCCACCATGTAAAGAAGGAGCTCTAGCACAGGTCCTACATTCCAACAGCTGTCAGACTCTTTAACACCAACAGACTTCATGACTTTTTTTTGTATATACAAACTGCTGTGACAAGTGAATTTCCTGCTGTGGGATCATTAAAGTCTGTCTTTTCTCATATCTTATATGGCGTGTGGTCGACCTGTAGCGGAGATGACAGCACAGCACATGCTACCACAGAATGAAGAGAAAATGCCAAAGAGCTGCTGATTCTATACAAGTCATCAACATTCTGATTTGAGCAGCAGACAGGGAAACAGTCATTAATATCTTCTCATTGTTTCAGGTCCTATAACAGCACTTTAAGGCTAAATGTGTGATTTTCACTGTCAGGTCTTGATCAGGTAAACTTATGAGGCAGTTTTAGGTTTTAGATTATACCAGTGATCAAATCTCCTCCTGATGAACAGAGGTTTGTGAATCCTGCTTCTTGCACAAGCAAACCTCACAGAAAAATAAGTGAGGAAGAATCTAAAAAAGGCAGATAGCTCTCCCGTGCACAAAGCATGAAGGCGTTTTCCCTGTTTGGCATGGGAGAGCTCGACTGGCCTGCATAGGGCTCTAATCTCCCCGTCCAACACCAGACCAAACGTTACTGCCAAACATGAGTGTGGGGTAGCACATCTCTGCAGCAGGTTCACATGTGGCGGAAACCAGCAGAGTGGAGGCTGCTAGCAGCATATTGATGTCCATGGCTTTGGATACGTACATGCACATACTTTTAATCATAATGTATCTTGAGCAGGGAGAAAGATTGACAGCTGTGTAAAAGAAAATCGATGTCTGAATAGGATTAGAAACTAAAGTATGTTGCTGCTTCTACAGGTGTCCTGCTTATTCAGCTTCTATAGCATCTCACCCTCTCTCCTCCCCCCTCCTCCCCCTTAAATAAGACTCTTATCCTTTATAAAAATGATGTGAGGGCGCCGCCTCGGACAACTGCTCCCCTGACTTCATTTGTCTCTTGGCAAGTTTGATGGCGCTGCGTTTAAAAACCCATTCAATCTTATAAACCAAAAATTAAATGTAGTCGACTGTGATGGGCACTCAGTGCATCTGCTATTTATATGCTAATGTACACTCAGCCTGCCAAGGTCTGGCAAATTATTACTGCACAGCCATAAGTCAGGTGTATGGCAGAGAGGGGAGGGGGCAGGTTAACCATCACACACACTCACACACACACAGGAGGAGAAAAAGGAGTGAGCGGAGGAGGAAGTCAGGGAGAAGGGAGGACGGAGGAGAGGAGAGGAGAGGAGAACACAAGGAGGTGAGACAGCCTCAAGAGATGTCTCCATTGTCTCCCTGACAAGTTAATATAGCTCTGCACCTGGCTACACACACACACACACACACACACACACACACACACACACACACACACACACACAGAAGATTATTTCATTCTACATTTAAGGCTGGAATGGAAAATGTCTTTTGGGAATACTGAGTGTCTCTAATGTCACCATTATCACAGGACATTTTCCTTAAGAGAGAGCAAGTGAGAGAAACAGTTAGCTTAATGAACACATTATACACAAATGTATTCATAAACACACAGTCATCTTCCAGAGAATATTACACATAAATTACACCCACACACTCACACACACAGATATGAGAAGTTAGGGTAACTGGAGACTGTGGACACTGTGTGATCCTGTATGTGTCCTGAAAAATGAGCATCTTTGTTACTTTTTTTCAATTTGTTTTTTGAGGTGAGGGAACCCCTAAAACGTTCTACTGCTAAGAGTTCCTAACTAACCTGCCTGGGAAAGCATTGGTGGCAAAGGTCAAAGGTCTCAATACTTTTTTGGTACCAACCAAAATATGACGGTAGTACTGATGTTTTCAATGTTTTCCTCTTTGACCTATTGTGTGTCATAAGTATCTACAATAACCAGGCCTCTTAAGACGATAAAGAACTGTGGACTTAAACTTTTGAAGAGGATGTCACCACTGTAGTAACACACACAGTGTTGATCATTTCATTAAAATGGATTAATATTAGACTCATACATCGAGCCCTTCATAACGAGGATCTGAATGGACTTAGCAGCTCGGTCAAACATTTTGGAGTTTCTGGTTCAGTAACTCGAGGTGCATCTCGAAGGAACTGGAACCTCCGAACAGATGACTTGATCTGTATAGGAGGTCAGTAAGTGAGCACAGAACTCAAAAGGGATCACGAGGAGAGCAGTTTAAACTGAAACTCAAACAGAGAGGAGGAGAGTCGCGTGGACGAGGTGGTTCATTGAGTTTGTACTGAGGTTTGGATTGGATGTTTTCCTGTTAAAGGACCAGTGCGGAGGATTTAGTGACATCTAGCAGTGTAGTTGTGGATTGTAACCCACTCGCCTCATCCTTCATGAAGGAGAAACTACAATGGCCCTGAAAGTGCAACATGAAATCCCTATCTAAAGTCAGCGTCTAGTTTGTCCACTCAGGGCTACTGTGGAAACTTTGTGATTGAACATTGGAGAAAACTGTGGTGTCTTTAGATATAAAAGGCTCATTCATCATGAATTCTTCTTTTCAGGTAATTATACACTAATAAAAACATAGTTATGAGTATTATATTCTGTTATTAGACTGGACCTGGACCTTTAAGTTCTGTGTATTTGTACAATGTATCAGTGATGACTTGTGAGTGAGGCTACACATGCTATGATATGTGGCATTGGTTGATGGTATGTTTCATGCCTATGAAAGCACAAATTTAAACAAAAACAAAACAAAAAAAAAAAATCAGGTATGGAAAGCTAAAATAAAACCAGCTTTCCTAAACTCAGCTTACATCTTGGCTAATGTGCCAGTTACCTCTGATGTTTAAAACATGATGTGGCAGCAGCTCACAACTTCCTGCCCTTTAATATACTTCATTTCTACAGTTTTATCAGAGTACTAAATCGTGAATTCACTTACAAATCAATCTGTGGCCGTGTTCTCGTCATTACACTGTTACAATATATTCTTCCTATACTGTTCTCTGCTCTGTTAAAGGGACTGGAAGTCCACTGTCACTGATTGATTTCAACATATTTACAAACTAATTAGGCCTAAAGCTTCCAGTGGAGTCTGACCTGTTCAGGGCTTGATTTGCCACAACATCCCACATCTCTATTACCACCTTGCACTCCTATTCATTACCACCTTGAAAGGATCCCATGGGATCCCACACTAATGAGAAAAAAGCTTTCCACTCCCCTCGCTGTCTCCCCATAGCTTCTTCTCCACTGTTTTACCCCATTATTATACTCCTCCACCCCCAACACCCCCAAACACACACGCATAGACGCACCCTTTGTCTCTGGGGAGCAGTCAGCTTATATGATGTATAGGGTGACATCTTTATTTCACTAACCTAGCCTGGCAGGTCTATTAGCCAGCCCAGAGCTTCCCAAACCTTTCCCTGTCAACGAGCTTATTCTCAGCTGTCTAGTTCAGTTCCCCCTCCCAGCCTGTCTCAATCTGTGATCAAAACAGTCATTATTATACACTCTCGCCTGCTGCCAAAGTGAAATTACACACTGCTATTCTTCATTTTAACGTGGACCTCTGAAAGCTCTGGGTGGACACCTGAAAAGGTGCATGAGCCCTTCAAAGAAATCCCTGGGGGATTTGTGGAGCCTACCAGCCCAGTTTGGTCCTGTGACATGAGACTGGTCCAGAGATCTCAAGTTAAATCAGCGCACACACACACACACACACACACACACACACACACACACACACACACACACACACACACACACACACACAGCATGTCAGTCCCAGTGGATCCATCAGTTCCAATTTGGAAACCATCTCCATTCACATTATCAGAGACTCGTGATGGAAGCAGACTGTGTCCGCACTGATTTACTAAATTTAACCCCAACAGCAGAAACATTCACTTCCACACACAGTGTCTCATTTTTAAAATCACAGTGACGCTAATTTATCCAAAATCATATCCAAAGTCGTCTTCTTGTTGGCGATGAACTGACACCAAAGTGGTGTCCTGAGTGGTCAGATAAAAAAAATATCATCAAATGAAACGATCCCTTTAGTCACCACCACACAGTTCATGTCCCCAATGTGCTCATAAATACCTTCAGGCTACCTCTGATCATCACACTTTGGCAGCAGTCAGATAAGCTCTCTTCAACAACAATCAGAAACACAAAATTCTGTTGAACACAGTCAAGCTTTCACAACGTGAACACATCAATGTGCGATTAAACCTGTAATTAAAGTCCGTGTAAAGTCAATTCTGAGATATGTTATTTTGGAAAATAGTTGCTGAAAACATGTGAAAAGACTTCAAACGATATATTAGTGAAATGTGGAGTTAGAGGTTCAAACAGTTTTTCACCAGTTTTCAGTCCATGGATTTTGGGGGCGGTCCTTAAAGGGTGGTTCGATGACACGCTGAGGCCACCCTGAGCAGAGAGATAGAGATGAATTCATCTCGCTCAGAGTTTCAAAGTTTTCAGTCGCTTCAAAATGGCCGCTTGACTGCTCCCACAAGTGGGCGTGGCTTCAGCGCCTTTAGTGGACACGCCCCCACAGTCCTGGAGCTGAGAATTCATTTTTACTTTTTTTAATCATTCAAATTTGGCTGGGTGGTTAATGACACTTTCTTCTTTAGTCTGACAAACTCAGAACACATATTTACCACATATGCCACCCTGAGCATAATCCCCCGCCTCCCTAACCCACAACAGTATAAAAACCTTCAGCGTGTTAGCATCTGTGCTTCTCTGTATGCTAATTGAGGACAGGGTCAGATGGCTGCATCACTATTTGAGCATTTATTTGTTTACTGACCTGCCTCTCATGCAATATAGCGTATAGCGTCACGTTCCAGATTTCTGCATTATGGCTATTGTGGCTAAAACACTATGCGACAATCAACCAAGCGGAGGTGTCACATTTTGTGTCCATTTTAGGTAGAGTAAGTAAGTAAGTAGGCACTCCTTTAGACCATGTCAGTATACTTGTATTCAAACAGCCTTTTTTATGCCCTTATTGCCTTAAATTCTTTACTCCTTGCAATTACCTTGTAAGCTTTATTCACTACATGTACGGGTGTAACTGCCCAACCATTTCTGAGGTGCAATAACCACAACTCCAAGACTGCCTATGAACATAATGCATAAATAAATCGAGAAATGGAGGCAAAGAGAGCAAAAAGAGAAACATATTACTTGTGTACAGAAGGAGACACATTCAGAGAATGATTGTACAAATGAAAAAGAGGGAGCGGTGGAGGAGAGAAATAGAGGGATAGTCTTTCTTTGTTTATCTCCAGTGAGAAACAGGCGGCCACATCCATTGTTCTGTGATAAGATGGGTTATCAGCAGTAAACAAGGCCTGGGCCTGTATGAATGGAGCCAGGAGTGACTGAATACACTCTTAAAAACAGATATGTTCAAATAAGTCTGCATGTCTTATCCTTTCCTAAACACGAGCTCATGTTTTCAGTTAGCAGCGCTCAGCGGATGCATATGGGATTCTCCTGGTGATAGCTCTTGTTGAAAACTGCCTTCAAACATATTCACCACGACAAAAAGTATAAAAGACGGTGTGAAATCTGCTGCTTTCCCGACAATGTGATACTTTCCTGAAGATACAAAATAATTTTAGTGAGTAGAGCTCTCAGTTTGCTTCAGACAAATTAGGTCATACGACCACAACTAAAGACAAACGTGTCCTGTGGCTGTTCTGAACACAACCAGAAAGTCTGTCATCATAGAGACACATTCACATGGAGTCAGGCAGACCTGGATCATTTCAGTGGAGAACACCTTCAACGGTTGCCACACATTGTTAAAATGTTTGAAATTTTTGTCATCCCATGTGGCAAAATTTACAGCCCATAACCCGTCAGCCATTATGTCAGTTATCAATTACATTTCTTCAGTAGCAGCAGGCAGACAACATACTTCACAGCAACCCCTGGCCTCGTGTTATCTCACATAAAAATCATTCAAAACATTTTAAATTTAGGACTGCATTACAACTCTGTATCTGTATCGGAATCACCTATTGGCCAGGTGTGTGTACACACACAAGGAATTTGACTCCGGTTTGCTCACAAAGTACATACAGATATAGACACAGGTACAGTTAAAAAACAGAAACAAAGAACTTGACAGGGAAACATAAAACATAAAACTATGTACATATAAAAAGGTGTATATATATATATATATATATATGTAGGCAAGGATTAAAAAAAAAATACACTGTATAGGAACGTGCAATGAAATGGTGCAATGGAGCATAGTGCAGGGATGATATAATAAATATAGACTGTACAGTAGGTTGACTTACAGACATTAGGTTGATATTTGGTATATACAGTGTGCACAGTATGAGTGTAGGTGGTGATATTTACATAAATCATTTATAATTTACAGATCTTGTACAGGCAATGTTACTGACATTGTGTGTCCAGTTTTAGCTGTTCATCACAGTGACAGCCTGTATGAACAGATGCCCTGTGCTGAGAATCATTAGCACACTGGTTCATCCCTGATAGAAAGAGCTAAAATGTCGTGGAGACACAGAAAGTACTGGCTGCTGTTCACACCTTTCATTTTACCGAGAGATGGCTTACAATACAGCTCAATGCAACACCATCCAGTCCAGCAGAAGCTATAGGCACAAAAACAACATGCAACTTGAGTAGATCCACCCTCGTTACCTCACACACCACTTCGGCTGATCAGACACGATGAGCTGAAAGATTCAAACCATAGAGTCCAGAACAACGGAGGTAACAGGATGTTAGCCTGCTGCTCTTAGCACAGATCTCAGACAGTGGCACCATCCTCTGGTCTGAGGGTGTCAGGACTGTGTGCTCCATATAAGTACATAGCTGCAGTCTGTCAAACTAGCATGACAACAGTATCAACTTTTATCCACATGCTATATGCTATATGTTAGCTTTATAAGACGCAGCTAACAGTAAACATTCAAATATTAGTCCACACACTCAACAGTCACCCACTGAAAAATAAACAGCCTGGTGCATTTCTATTTTCAATAGTATTCTAACTTCATGTAGATGCTTCACCACCCAACCCTCCCTCTCATTCAATAAACACGCCTCTCTATCTGCCTCTATAACACTCCTCTTCTCTCTCTCCGGCTCCCCCGTTATGGGAGACTATACTGAGAGTCCCGTTGAGAGAGAAACCAATCGTGTGGTGTGTCAGCGGCCCGATAGAGAAGGACCCAGTAATGGAAGGCCTTTTAAGGCTAAAAAGGAAAAGCTAATTATGATAAAGGGGCTGTAAGTTGTGTGGTTATCGCAGTGCTGGGCCTGCTGGTGCAGCAGACTGGTCCCTGACAGTGATAACCAGGCAGAGCGAGACGCCCGGCGCTCTGTCACTGTCACTCCGCCGCTCTGTTCAGCTAAAGATGGATTCACACGCTACAACTTTTATGCCTTGCGGTTTGCATTCACTGCTCCTTTAAAAACCTGAAATTGCACGCTGCTGTCATTGCTCTCGGATTTTCTTTTCTTTTTTTCTATCTCACAGCACCACGAGCATGCACCGGAGTACCCCATCTCTAAAACACAAGACATTTCAGCAGCAATTAAACCCCCTCAAATAAGCAATTAGTTTGAGTGAAAGGCTTTTCAAATGACAGGCTTTATGACTGGTTAGTTTGTGCCTCCGTTTTGGGCAGGCTCAAACAGCAGCAGAAGGACGATGCTAAGCTAGATACGGAGGCAGCCAGATAGACATATCAGCTGTCAAGCCATGGGGCACATTAGTGGTAGTGAAGTGAATGAATGGGTACATCCTCCCCCTTGCTCCCCAATTTCTTCTCTCTGTCTCTGATGCATTATGCATTATGGCTGTGCCTTGCTATCTCACCTCTCCCAAATGTCTTTACTATTAATATTTCCATCCTCCCTCTCTCTGTCTCTATTATGATACTTCCCTCTGTGGGCTCATGGGAACGCAGGCACGAACAGAGACGTTTGAAGAAGAAAACAGGAAGAGAGCCGTGCAAACAAACAACAACAATAATGAGAATAAGCTGTTTTGATTCATTTGAACTGTATAACTTCATGCAATCAAGTCATTTCACTTCCAAGCATCATGTTTTTTTTTACCTATAGGAGATACAACACAACCAAAGAGGAATTACTGAGCCTTTATCCACTTTATATTACTGAAATACGTCTTGTGGCAGCTCAGTAACAGTCTTAAGAGGACTTCAACTTTTAGCCTGACTGGTTCCACTCAAGCAGCGAGCGCCTCGGCCGAGTGGTGACGAGCATCTGGAGCTGCAGTTCTTTCAATGGCCACTAGATGGTGTGATGAAACACGAATACAGAATTCTCTTTGATTGGGTGTTGTTGTTGTTCACCATGTTTTTATCTATTCTTTATTAAACCACTGAATATTTTCTTCCTCGTTGATCATCTTATTGATGATATTGTTTATATCTGTATGTTCTTTTTGACCTTTTTCAAACGCACACAATGTTTGTTTGTACTATTGGAATTATTCAAGACTTGGACTTGGAGGTGTGCATGTACACAGGTAGCTGGAGGCACACAAAGATCATTTTCAAACGACACACGTCTGTTTGATTCCTCTGTATCCATCAAAATTTGGACCTAAAATGTTGTTCTGTTCACAGTGTGATAAAACTGTTATTAAAGGAGCAGACGACGATGGTGACAATCTCTCTGTTTGTATGTGACTCCATTAAAAAAGGACAAACATCTCTCTCCAAACACAAAGCAAAAGCTTCATTTGTTTCAACATGTGTGTGTTTTGGGTCAAGAATCACAGTTCTGCTATAGAGATGTGAAGGCTGTGGCCACGGGACAATGAGAGAAGTCAGCTGATGTCGTAGCAGACTTTTATCCAGGTTGAAGGAATCAGACAGAGATGGAGTCAGTTATCAACACTGCACTGCTCTACAGCTGTTCTAACTACATCACCTCTCTGTTAGAGGAACATCTGTACAGTTAGAGCGGAGTGATGACGGGTTTCTATTTGATTTGTAGTCGCATGCTGCCCTCTACTGGCCACGTGCTAACATATACTCATGTTGTGTAAAACGGGTCTTCAACCAAGGACCCCTTGGACAAGAGACAAACAGAACAGGAACACCCAGGTGTAATACATTTTTTAAAATATGTCACATTTTAAGCCTAGAATAACTTTTATGTTTACTTTAATCAACTTTTATTTTACCTTATTACTCTATTTATATACTGGGTTATTAGCCTGTATGTGTTGATAATTGATAAAAAAAGTTCATGCACAATTATTATTGGTTATTAAATGCCAAGAGCTGTGCTTCTTTGGACATGTCCACTGATTCATCCAATTGGAGTGCAAATGCCTCCGCTGTTTGTAGTTTCTCAATTATCTGCACCATCACCATTATTTTGGTAAAAATGGTCAATTATTTTATTATTACATAAATTGGGGGACCCCCTGCAGTACCTCTGCGGAGCCCCTAGGGGTCATGGACCCCTGGTTGAAGACCCCTGGTGTAAAAGAAGTGTGTCAGCGCTATGCTTACTTTCTGACACTATACCACGAGTGATTTCACTCCAGAACGGTCAGCAGGCGGATAACATCGACCTGCATGTGTTGTGTTGCTGAGCAGATTACTCGATGCACCTCGAATGAGCTCAGCTACAAGTCAGCACGTATAATTGTGTGTAACTCACCACTTTGCGGACCCTGGTCTTGTAATCAATGTGAAGCTCTTCGTGCTTCTGCAGAGCAGCTTCCAAAGACCTCTTCAGATCCAGAGCTCTCCTTAACAGCTGCTGCTCAGCACCTGACTTGGTGAAGACCTATACACACACACACGAACACACACGTTACTGACATAGTTGGACAGATCTGAGACTTTCCTCAACAACCAATTAGAAATAAGATAAGAGAGACAGGATAAGAGTTTGTATCAAAGCATTTATTTGCTGAACAGAACTGAATTATAACTCTGTCTGAACAGCAGTAGTAGCAGAGAGACACTGTGGTGGGTAGGCGATGTGATCATTGATTACATGATACATATTGAGTTTGTACCAACCTGAATCCAGCCCTGCACAGCTGGTAGATGTTTGGTTTTTATCAGTTTGTGGAGGTCTATCACCGTGGAAACCACTGCCTCATTATCCTCTGTCTCCTTAACATGAAGACCTGGAGGAGAGAGAGGGAAATACAGGAGTGGACTGTTAGGTTAAAGTGAGGTCACTGTCAGAGAAGTGTGACATCTGACATTACACCGCATGTAAAAATATGACTCAGAATCAAAGGTACTTGTGGAGTTTCATCGGTCTGTTACCAACCAATCACCTACCCTGTGTCCAAGATGTCTTCACACTGACTGCATGCTTTGTATACTAAATGATTTTATTACATGACAAGCAGTTCAACTCGTGCCAATACATCTGAGGTTCTAAGCTAATGTATGAAATGAAATGATACTCATCCTCAATAAAACAGCCTAAAGTCGGAACCCACTGGGTATTGAGGTCAGATTCCTTATTCATATAAACCTTATGTTGCAAGTGTATTATATTATTGACATGTATAATAATACACAATGTGTGAAATAAAATCAATAATAAATGCAGTACATTTTGATTGACTTCTAATTATTCTGTGGTGCTGTTGGAATAAAAATGTACTGAATGAATGATGATGCTGAAAAGTGCCTCTTGATCGTGAGCTTCACAGAGGTACAATGTGTTGTATGACAGTGTTATTAGTAATAACAGCATCAGTAGTATTAGAGTGTGTCGACACATGGATGTGACGTGTGGTGTACCCACCAGGACTCAGATTCAGGTCCAGACTGTACGAGTGAGAGATGAGCCCAGAGTTCCGAATAAACAAGTCTTCATCACCCTCCTCCTCCTCCTCCTCTTCTTCTTCTTCTTCAGCACTACTTCCCTCCTCCTCTTCCTCACTGTCTTCCTCCTGTTCCCTGTCTTCTACCTTCTTTGCCTTCTTCTTCTCGTGCTCATTCCCATCTCTCCTCTCTTTATCCTCCCCTTCCTCCTCTTCAGACCTCTCCTTCTCTTTTTCCTCTTCCCCGTCGTTCCTCTCCTCCTCCTCTGTCGTTCCTTTGTCTTCTGTTTCTCTCTTTTCCTCACCATCGCTTTTCTTTTCTTCCCTGCCCTCCTCCTCTTCTAGCTTTCCTCCTCTCCTGTCATCCCTCAGGTCTTTGCTGCAGCAGGGCTGTTCATCAACTGGTGAGCGTTCATTGGCTGGTTGGGAGTTTGGAGAGCTGCTATTGGTTGTCTGGATGCCTGTGAGTTCAAACTCAGGGAGAAGCAGCCTCATACAGCACTCCATCTCTGTCAGCGTTGCCTCGATTTCTGGGTATGACTCTGACCAAGAAATAATCAAGAAGAAAAATCAATTGTTGCTATTATTGTTGTTCTAATGACTAATCACTAGCAGTGTTGTTGAATGTTTACCCTCCATGTCTTTGAGGGCTGCCTCCACTCTCTCCTTGTAGATCATCTCCATTCTCCTTTGTCTGTCCTCCGCCCTCCTCCTCTCTGCTACCGTCCTGGCCTCAGCATCCTGGAAGTCCACCTGACGTCATAGACACGACATCACTCACAGGTGGGTCACAGCATGGGAAACATCATATAGTGCCATCATAAAGTCAAAGTTTGTACACTATTTACTTTATGGTTTATTAATGTCATGCTAACACCCTAAACTAAGATGGTGTTGGTAAACATGGGGTGCTTTCTATTCTGATAATTATGCTTCCTCTTCCTTGCTCCTCCACCCACCAGCCCCTGACCAGGAAAGTGGTCAAGATCTGCGAGATGTTCCACTCCCTTAAATCTGCCTCCGAGGAGGAGTCACAGGTGTATCCTGTCAGATGTTTTTTTACTGGATGGCAAAATATAATCAACTGATCTGATGGTAGTGTAAATAAAGCTTCTCCTCAAAATGACGCTGGAGTGAGCGTGGATGACCCGTTTGGTAAATAAAACATCTAAATATGTGATTATGTGAATATGTGTGATTACATGTGACAATCAAAGTCAACTCAATTAAAATCCCTCTCACCTTCTTAACCTGTTTGAGAAAGTGGTAGCCCAGAGCTAACTTCTTATAAGCCCCTCCATACGAGGTCTGCCATGACTGGATAGTCTGGATGGCAAGAGACCTCAGCTTCCTGGCTACCTCCTTAGGAGGGGGGAGGGGCTGCTCCGAGTCCGTCTCTACTGTTAACTCCAAGAACTCCTGAAGGATGAGAGAGACGAGTGTGAGCGTGACCTTCAATCCTTCAACTCCTCATGGAAACATACAGCAGTGTTTACATCGACATTCTAAAAGTACCTGGAAGTTGTCCACCAGCAGAGTTCTGAAGTGATGTGATCTGGAGAAGAGCTCACTGGCTATCTGGAAGGCAGACAGTCGGACCTCAGCATGTTCTTCGTTGAGCTGTGACAACACTGAGTGGTACACGTGGTCTATGCAGTCATTGGACGCTCTGGGAGGAAAGACACACACAGATAAACTCACACAGATTAATTATTTGAAGACTTGGAACTACATTTGGCATTTGTGTTTAAAGCCCTTCTGCTACTGTTTCTAAGTTTTGGCTTCTTTGTGAGGAAGACCTAGTGATTTGAATCGCCTGTAAACCTGCGTGCTGTCAGCTCCCCACAGTGCACAGGTACTTATGGCTGAACTGTCCCTGTGGGGAGCTCTGTTGCCCTTCTGTCAGTGACATACTTGCAGATCTTCTTGATCTCCTTCATCTTGTCCTGGTTGAGCTGTGGCTGTCCCGACGTGGTCAGCTGCTCCACCAGCTCTGACAGCCTGTCCCTCTGAGACAGCTCCATCACTGCTCTTTAACACGCCCACTGATGACAGCCGTACAAGACAGAAGACAACATCTGATCAGACAAAGAAATGATTAAGGTGTTTTCTCATTGCTAATACTGATGCCTAAACGGTAACAATAATACTATATTTGCTATATTACGCACAGTGAGTCATATTTCCTGGTAGTACAGGTGTTATAACCTGAAGTCTAATGAAAAAACATGGAGGGATTCACACCTCTCGAACATTAACAAGAGAACAATTAAAAATGTAACAAAGCTAACTAGCTACATCAAAATATAATGACTTATTTCAAGTGAATTCATGTTAGCCTTCACAATTGACTCATTTACATGTTTTTAAATAAATAAAAGCATTAAGATATACTAGACAAATCCTGTCGGCAGTCTGTTTTTTCTCTACTAAAGTCCAGCTAGCGTTAGGAATTCATTTAAAGGCTAACAGTCTACTAGCAGCTACATGCTAACAGATGTAAACACAGCCTGTCTCTTTAAACACTCACCGGATGTTGTCTCCTTCTTTAGAAAACTCACTAAATTATCCCGCCGTTAGCTTCGAGGGGCCAACGCAGCTCGAGCTCCATTCATGACAAAGCTGTTATATTATAACGTATAATAATGGCGGCTGTTTGCCCCCTTTACTTATTGACATCCTTTCAGTCTCTCTGAGATCACTCAGCTTCCTTACGTCGAGCAACACGCTCTCGCCCACTGCTAGTACTACCGGTTTGGCTTTCCAGAATAAAAGCAGAATATGCCAACTAGAGCTGCATCTAACGAAACATTTGTTTATCAAATGTATAGTCAAAGGTGACGTCTTCAAATATCTGACTTCTTGTGAATAATAATAATAGTAATAAAAATAATAATAACAATAATAGTAATAATAACAATAATAATAGTAATAGTAATAATAATAATAATAATATCAATAATAATAACAGAACAGCCAGATTCTACAGCAGCTTCATCCCCCACGCCATAAGAATATTAAACTCCCAATAATCCCCCTCCCATATTACACTAGCCACTTTACATTGATACTGTGAACTCTATTGCACTGATAATTCTGTTAACTTTATTTGCACTATACATATTGTCTATGTATAAGTCACAATTTTATTCTGTTTTTTTTTTATATATTTAATTCTATTCTATTTTATATTTCATATACGTTTATATTTATACTGTTATTACCGTGTCTCTTGTTTTTATTCTGAGCCTTTGCAACGAAGTTTCGCTCAAATGTACATTGGAAATGTGCAGCTGGATGACAGTAAAGTCTGTCTATGTCTATGTCTATGTCAATAATAGTAATAATGGAATAGAATACATTATGCCAAGGCTCTGCCATCAGTTCCATGTGTGCTGTGGCTCTGAAAAATGTCTTGAAAAAGACCTAATCACAATATGAAAGTGTTATTGTTAATGTTGGCATACAGACACTCAAAGCTACATTAGGATTTATTAGAATCTAATATTGGTTCATAATCACTCTTCTTTAGTTCTGGTCTCTTAGAGTCTGTCAGTGACAAAAGACATTTTCTGGTGATACATTATCTCAAGAAATTTGACTTTTTTTTCTTGGAGATAATGACATAAATTAACCCAGAAAATGAGCTTTGAGGAAACAGCATTAAAAGTATTGTACAGTCGAGTACAAGAAAACAGCTGTTTTCAGTTTCTATACAAAATTTTGTTTACACAGCTCATCTCAACAAGTACGTTTATCAAATGGAACTTCTGACACCATTGTTTCTACTTTAATATGAAGATGGCCAAAATAAATGAAATATGAGCACAACACAATCATTTTGAATGAATGAATTTATTCTTAAATTAATGAAATGAAAAAAAAACTATTCTGTATCAACAGAAAGTAAAAATATTTTCAAATCATGACCCTGAAAAAAGAAGATGTCTCTGTTGTGATCTCCACCACGCTGGTGTGAGGTCACCAGTGAGATCTTCGATGGTCATGTTCATACTGACCAACCAACTGGTGGATCTGTCACCTACAGGATCAGTCCAACCTGTGCGTCCTCATCCTCGATGCATGCGTCTCTTGTCTTAAAGCTGCAGTAGGTAACTTTTGGAAAAATGTGGAGTGTCAATCACTGCTTGTGCACACACTGCGCAGCCCCCTTCACCCTGCTCATCCTTTGCCAATAACAGTGTGGAGCTTCAGGATCACGTTCAATGCCATGGCACTCGTGTCAACAAGCAGCAGAGGCGTGATGATAAACAGACAATGGGGCATGATGGTAATAATCAGACTGTTGCTGCAGCAGTCTCATCCCGCTGTTAGACGGCGTTGGAGCTGCCTCTGGAGCCTGGAGGAGGGTTCTGCCCTCGGGCCACGAAGCGCGGCGGGGACATCTTTAAGAAAAAGAGCTGTGGTGACAAGGAGCAGGGTCACGGCGAGGCTCACGGTGTGGAGAGGAAGTCCTCTGCAGCATTAGATCTTTCCTTGAAAGGTCAAACTTCTGCTGTGGGTCTGGTGGCTTAACAGTGTGAGGGTTTTCCTTGTGTTTGTTCAAACTACCTACTGCAGCCTTAAGGAGTTTGTCCTCCTGTGGTTGGTCGGGCACTTGAAGTGGTTGTTTCATCCCCACAGTCTGTGTGGTGTCCCCCTTCACAGTCCTCCCATCATCATTTCATTTTGACTTGTAAAGCGTCTATAAGTTGTACGATCTCTGCAAAGTAGCCGTTCTCCTCTCCGAGAATCATTTCGGACTGGACCATTTCCTGGTACTGGTCTCTGAGATACAGGAGAGAGCCCAGCAGAGTGCTGTCTGAGCGGTACTGGTCCAAACACACAGGAGCCATCGCCAACAAAGCCCGCAGAGCCTGAAAGACACACGACACACGACACACGACACGTTCACACCCTGTGTTTATGTGTTCATTCAGTCTGGGGTTCTTCAGGGTAATACTCTTATTATGTTAATATGTTGAGGTCAGCCCACCTTCTCTCTGTAGTCATGCTCAGTGGACTCCAGCAGCTGTGGGACCAGACTGCACCAGCCCTTCTCCAGCAGCTCCCCCTGCAGGGACACCTTAGAGTACTGACGCACCCGCTCCTCATGGGACGCATCCAGCGCCGGGTCCAGACCTGCCTGAGAGATCAGCTCCTGGTGGAGCAGCAGACACCAGCGTCATATATACAGTAAGAGCCAGCAGTGACCCCTGATCTGAGTCTCAGATGGCTGGGTGAGCTTTTAGAACTTAAACTGCAGTTTATCTGTTGTACCTTCTCGCTGATCATGTCGTACAACATGGTGACGATGCGTGTGCGCAGAACTCCACCTCTGTCTGCCCTGAACAGCTCTGATAGGACCTGCAGCCCTCCATGTGACAGGAAGTGACGCTGCGCATAGGGGAAGTGACGTAAGAGGGAGGCCACTGCAAACAGAACCTGACGCACACAGAACACATCACACATGAGTCGGACATGTTTGTACACACACACCTTCTCAACAAGAAATGTGTAGTGTGTGTGTGTGTGTGTGTGTGTGTGTGTGTGTGTGTGTGTGTGTGTACCTTCTTTTTGACTTGCGGTGGTTGTGTTGTGGCCAGCATGGTTAAGAGCGTCTGCAGAGCACCACTCTCCGCAGCCTTCACCTGAACCACGGGGTTACTGCAGGACAAGAGCACATCCGCAATTTATTAGGTCTACTTAAAAAAAAAGAGAGACTCAATTTTGTTGCATTATGGGAATTGTAGTACTGTGTTTTTAAAACTCAACTCATACGCGGGATGAAAAGTCAAGATGTCTTGATCTCTGTCTCTACGAGTCGTCCAGCTTCATGGAGGTGCAGTACTAATTTGCTGTAGCGCCCCATTAATATTCATACTGATCATATAATTGTTTCTTTTTATATTAGCCAACATGTGGTGCCAGTAAAATGCAAAAATATGAACCTGAAAACACACAAAACACTGCAGCATTCAGACTGCATTCAGAACGCAGGTTGTTCCGTTCATTTGAACAGGGGTAGTGCGTTTCGGGTGTGGTGATGTGAGCTGCGGGGTCTATGGACAAAATTGCAGCAACCTTGAACCAGATATATCTTCTGGAAAAACACAACTTGACGTCACGCTGCAGTGGCCAATCAGCCGGTCAAACCCTCCAAAGGCTGAAATGTCACTGAAAGTGACTGACAGTGCATTGTTTGGGTGACATAGACAGCGAATGAGAGTGAGGGAGCGCTGGTAAGTTTTTTTCTGATTCTTTTCTGTTTCAAAGTGGTTACATTTAGCACAAACAAACACACCCACCCTCTGCATGCCCTCCACCTCCACCCACTGCTGCACAACCCTGCAGCAATTTGCAGCAACACTGATTTGGTCTGAATACAGCAGACATGTCAAACTCAAGATAATTGCATACATCTATTATTAATGGCCCGCGGGTAAATCGCACTCGCACCGCACATACTACAAATCCCACAATGCACTGCAACAGCCAATTCAATTCAGTTATGGCCCACTGAGTGATTTGAGTTTGACACCCATGGAATACAGCTTAATGCCCATCAACAGGTCTAAACTGCTGTTGTTACTTTCTTTCCCTGCCGTTAGTGACGGCGCTGCCTTGTGGAGAATCTTTAACAAGCTAAACGTGAGCGAGTTGGTGAGTGTGTGACATTAAGTCAGGTGCTCCGGTCACTGCTGACACAGTGCTGATATAACTTTTACATTTTGAAACTGCTGTCTTTGTTCATACGCATGCAAATCTGAGCCAATTCTCATGAACATGTTGGCGTTTGTACCTGGACAGAGCTGATCCCAGGACAAAGGCAGAGCGCTCCTGGATTCTGAAGTCAGAACTGTTCAGACCCTGGAGAATGTTCTGGAGACCCCCCATGGAACACAAGGTCTGAGCGTTATCCACCTGACACACAGACACACAGACACACAGACACACACACACACACACACACACACACACACAGGCAAATTCAGAAACACGTGTAAGCTGACAGCTTCAGAGTCGATGTGTGTGTTCGAGTGTGTGTTGTGTTGTTACCTGATGCACCAGGTACTCCAGCTCCAGCAGGATGCTCAGCTTCTGCTCTGTAGTCGAGTTGCTGCTGTTCAACTGATCCAGCAGGCGCCTCATTATCTATACACACACGAACACACACACACACACACACACACACACACACACACACACACACACACACACACACACACACACACACACACACACACACACACACACACACTTCATTCAGTAACAACACAAACTGAACTCGTGGAAGACATGATGAGTTGACACAGCGCTGCTCTCAGACCAGTGAACAGGTTCAGGATTTGATGCGCTGATGTAAACTGTATTCTAATCTCAAGTCCATGATTACTATGACTAATATTTGTATTTTTAGGGCAGTGCTGACTGATTTATTACATGATCTATTAGTCTATCGATTTTTTCATCAATTCATTTACTTTAGAAAATGTAAAAAAGCCACATGTGACTTTAACCCACCAACAGTCTGAAGGCCAAACATCAGACTGGTGTCATATATGAAAAAGAAAAGCAACTTCAACAAGTGACTCTTTCTGTCCATCGAGTGTCTGTCGCGACATCCTCGAGCAGAACTCTTGCACCATCATACACGAGGTCGACCAACCAGATGCTCTTTAACATTCAGAGGCACAAAAACAGAACAGCTACATATTCAACATAATCTTACAAGAGCTGCACAGAAAGACATTATTACTTTGTTATTACATTTGTTGAATTGTTATTTTAATTCTGTTCAGCACTTTGCTCAGCTGGTTGAGTTATAAATAAGCTTTATTAAGCTGATTTTATCAAATTTCAGCTGCTTGTTTCCAGTTTGGTTTTTATAAGATTCAGAAACAACACATACTCTGTGTGTCTGGAGTTTATCATTTTCAATAAAGAATCCTTTAATTTGTTCTTAAAATATGAGTTTGTACTGAAAGGGACGTCTTGTTGAACAGTGCTCTCTGGTGGACAAACTATGAACTCAAGTCAGCTCTTAAACATTTCAAACATGTTTTCAGCTCTGCGCTCATTTCTTGACTTGAATGACTGTTGTGTACAGCGCATGTGGTAAATGTGACATCTTGGAACAACATGTGATAAACTGGAACCCCTGAGACTCTGGTTAGCTTCTGATCATTGCAGGTTTTCCAGGTGACGTGTGACAGACTGCTGTACCTGAACATCGGTCTCCACCAGCAGGTCCAGCTGAGCCATGTCTCGCTTTAACTCCTCCAGAGGACGATACCGAGAAGCCACAGAGTCCTGCACACACACACACACACACACACACACACACACACACACACACACACACACACACACACACACACACACACACACACACACACACACACGCACACACACACACACACACAGTTTAGTTTGAGTGTGATAAGTTGTTTTAGTCATGATTAGGGTTGCAAAGGGGTGGCAAATTTCCAGTAAATTTCCGGAAACTTTCATGGGAAGTTAAGCTTGGGAATTTTGGAAATATTCCAAATCGAAATTCCATGGGTATTATAGAAATTTATGGGAATTAACTGTAAATTGGGCGGAATTTAAACAAACTGTATCACATCCAAACATAAATCTAAACATTTTGTTTTGTCATAAGCAGACATGCAAAATAAAACAATTAAAAAACATTTCAACAGATTTATTTGTAAGTAGAACTTTATAAAGTTTGAATTATTTTATTGAACAATATTATGTAGTCCACGAGCTCACGTGTGTCTTCAATAGTCTCTGTGTGCTGTGGGCTCTAAAGTGTGGTCCAGGTACAGAAATCACCTGTGCAGGTAGGGGGCGTGGCCTCAATAGCACTGCAGTAAGCAGTGCGCTATGTGCGGAAATTTGCCCACCCCTTTGCAACCCTATGTATGATTGAGGAATAGCAGATATTCAAGTGTATCTGCATGAAATCTGGTTGTTTTAGTCAAGATTATGCTAAAATATATTTTCCCAAACTATATTTTTAAGTTCCCTGTTAAGGGCCAACCTTCAAATTTGGTAAATTCCCAGTTTATTCCCATTAATTCCCATAAATGCCCATTAATTCCCATGGAAAGTTTCCAACTTTGAAAATTCCCAGAATTTTGCAACCCATAGTCATGAATAAAGATTTTAAATATAACATTAGATAGCATTATAAACCTTATACTGTTACCTGCTGCTCAGTGTCTTTGCTCACAGAGTTCATGTCCTCCTTTATCTTCTTCATGGCTTGTTTGAGCTCCTCAGGACTGAAGGAGGACTCCACCTCTTCTTTCTCCCTGCAAAGACACACTTCAACTGCTGACTTACATTTAGGTTTTGTCTAGCTCTGACCATCTGCTTCTCTTTGCTGCTGGAGGCTGTGATCAGTCTCTGCTGCTTCCATGACATATTTATTAAAGTCAGCCTCACCTGTGTTCCTCTGTCCAGTACTTCAGCTTCTCTTCTCCCAGTCTGACCTCCCTCTGACCAGTCTGCAGATTCAGCCTCACGTGGGAACCTGCTGGCACTGCCTGGCCTGCACACACACACACACACACACACACACACACACACACACACACACACACACACACACACATACACACACACACACACACACACATAGTCAGCCCAAAGCTGATTCAGTTTGTTTTTTTGACTCGTGTTCAGCCTCCCGTACAACCAGTACCTGGTTTGAGTGTTTGCCACTCGTCAGTGGGCTGGACCACCTCTAAATCTCCTTCATCTTCATCAACTGTCACCTCCTCTTCATCACCATCTGCTCCTTCTCCTTCCTCCGTATTCTCCACCACGGTTAAAGCAGAGTCAGACTGCACAGACACAGAAACAACATTATCATTACACAACTTTCCAGACACACAGAAAACTATTTATTATTAATAAGAATACACTTATCATGCATGCTGACACATTAGGGTTTGATGCTAGTTTCCAGTGATGCTCTTATATTATCATAAAACTTAACCTCCTTCTCATGACTGCCCAAAGAATAAAGAGAAACTCCAGAAATCAAAAGGCTGACACAGCTCTCCATCTTTGCATCGACTTCCCTCCTTTGATGAAACTTGAGTTCATCATAAAAACATAAGTTCAGGTTGTTGTTTTTTAACATCATTTCTCATGAATATTAAAGTTCAGCTCACCATCCAGCAGCTAACAATGTCGCCGCCCCAAACATGATGTAACATTACACAGTTCCAACATTTAGCTATGGGCGGGACGTCACCTGTCAATAACACCAGCACAGCCAGACTTCTGTCTCTCAGTCTTTCCTATGAACTTTTTTACATGAGGATTCTGTACCTGTCCTTTACACTCAGTGACTATTGTTTTCACTTAACAACATGGTTTATTAAGAATGTATGACATGCTAAAAATACATAAATAAATAAATAAATATAGCTCACCTTTTGGCCAAGAATGCTGCTTATGTGACAGCAAAGCAGCAACAAGAGAAGAGCCGGGGCAGCGCTGCAGGAGCTCAGCCTCATGGTGACTGAAACACAGCAGAGCACAGTGAAACATCACCATCATCATCACATCCACCATCACACCTGACACCTGACTGACCAAACTCCATTCACAAATATGATGATTTCATGCCACAGTACACAGTGACAGTGAGTCAGATGTTGAACAGAGTCACAGTCACTGGCTGGACGTCACCACAGACACACAGTATCTACATACCACAGCTGGCCGGGGTCTGATCTGAGGTCAGGCTCCGTCAGTAACACGTCACCTGTCTGTGTGACGCTGTGCTGGTGAAGATGAGACGCAGACAGACACACACTCAGCCTGTCTTCGGTGTTTAATCCACGCACAAACACACTCACACACAGTTCAGTTCCCGCATACATCTGAAGGCTTGCGTGACTTTACACTCAACTCTGATTGGTCCACGTGAATCCCCTTCTTCTTCTTTACAGAGACGTCCAAACAACTACAGTTAGCTCTACTGCCGCCTGCTGGTGAGGAGGTGAAGGACAGGTGTTCAAACAGGAGCACCTGTACTGTAGTGCGCTGGTTCCCAAAGTCGGGACTTTTCCGAAATCAAATACAATTTAAAAAATTTAAAGGGGGACCTATTGGCAGAAATGGAATATTATAGTCAGAACTATGTGTTTAATAATCACCGGAAAATAAGAATTATGTTTATATTACCATAGAATTTACTTTTTATATCTACAGAGAGCAGGTCCTCGTCCATGTAGTCCGCCATGTTAAATCACCATGTCTCTACAGCAGCCCAGAACAGACAAAGCAAACAGTGCTTATGCTTGAAGTGATGAGGGGAGGGATATTCAGTCAGCTGCATTCTGTAACTTCACCACTAGATGGCACTAAATTTTACACACGTGACCTATAACTCTAAGTATTCGTGGTAAATACCATACATTTTAAATGAGCTGGAGCTTCAGTCTAACTCTAGACATGAAATAAAGTGAAAATAATTCAGTCATTATTATGAGCGGTCAGCTTTACTTTGGCTTTGGCTTGAGAAGCAGTGCGTTACAGTTACTGGCTTTTGGATCGATTACTGAGCACAATTATTTATTACAGTTTTAAGTAGCTGAAGCTGCACATTGTCATGAGAACTCTGTATGATAAATCTCTCAGTGCAGCAAACAGGTGAATAAAGAGAACAAATAAAGAAGACTATGTTGCACAATGTTTTTAATACTGTAACATTTAAATATATTGACAGTACAGAGGAAATACAGTGAGGTCAGCAGGAAAGTACAGGTAAAGGTAAAGACTAAAATATATTTGAATGAAAAGGGTACAGAGCATTCTCAAAGAATATCAGACGCACACACAGTTTATATACACACACATCCAGCACACAGCAGAGTCTACTGCTGAGCACACTGGTTCTCCATGCTGCTGTTGGAGTTGACGTGGATCACCTCCACTGTTCGCTTCTTTTTCCTGTCCTCTCTCTTGTTCTGCTGCAGGTTCTCCTCCATCTCTTTACACTCGGTCACAGGAGAGCTGAGGGACCAGCACAAACACACAACACACGACGACTCAGTATGTAATGAAACTAATGAAACTCTAGTGGTGGACACACAGCACACATCCTACCTGATCCACATTAGTTAGTCCATCCTGATGTTGGACTAAGATGTAGACAACTTATTGTTCACCCCAGAATGACGTGGACACACACGCACATGCACACGCACACACACACACACACACACACACACACTGACCTGGGGTTGGGGATCACTACAGGCTCATCTCCACTGATCTTCACACACTTGGCCGGCCGTGGCTCAGGCTCTGAACCTGTACACACACAGAGTGATGTCATCACATGATGAGTACCTCACACTGGCTGTTGTTGTGTAACTTCTTGTCCTGATTCTGTGTCGACCAGCAGAGTTACTGACCTCCGCTGCACACGCCTTGAGTGGCGCTCACTGCTTCAGCTGTAGGAGAGGTGTGCGCTGCAGGGTCTTCAGTCTTAGCATTTGTTACATCCATCTCCACGGCAACAACATGCTTGCCCTTGTCGACTGTCGTCTCCTCAGAGGGTGTGATGTCGACAGGAAGCTTCTCCTTCTTTCTCTTCTGGATCAGATTCTTTTTTGCATCTAGAGAATTCAAAGAGGCAGACGGTCGTACAGCGACATGAAGACTTCTATCCAGAACAGCAGACCAACATACAAATAACGTTTTGGTTACATTCTGGTTACCTTTTGGTTCATATTTGTGTTGGAGCTCCTCCACTCGTAGCTGCAGTTTGATCTTGTCACTCTGAGCCTGGAGCAAACACACAAAGTGAATAAACAAAGAGTCTGTTGTGTATTCAAATGCCTGTTTTGGATGATAGAGGTATTATAAGTGCTTCCAGCTGCATTTCAGTGTGACGTGCAGCATTCATGAAGTGTCAGAGCTGCCTGTCACCTGTTTGAGCAGCCGTTCAGATGAGAAGAGTTTCCTCTCCAGTTCCAGAGCTCTCTGACTCTCTGACAACGATTTCATCCTCTGCAGGGAAAGCTCATCGCCCAGACGCTCTGCATCCTTACTGAACACACACACACCAATGCATATAAAGACAAAGACAAATCCACTGCAAATGGAGCAGTCTTCTAGCTTCAGATGGTAGAAGTATCTGATTCTGTGAGGCACAGTGCTGCAGAGGTTCAACTCACACTGTGTTGTTCAGCTTCATTTTGAGCAGGTCAGTGTAGTACGTTTCATCTTGGCCGTCACAGCTCTCTGCTGGAGCGGGGTTAGCCGGCTGAGACTTCAGCATCATCTACAAACGCACAGACACACACAACCATCACCATCAACTGTCCATGTTATTTTCACTTCAGTCTTTTTATTTGTGGCGGTGTATTAGCAGACTCACCTCGACCTTCTCCAGTCTCTGCAGTTTGGTCATGAGACTTTGGATCTCCCCGTTCTTCTCTGACAGCATGGACTGCAGCCGCTCCAGCTGAGCGGGATCAGCCCTGGAACCCTGGAGCTGCATCAGAGTGGCGATCTGGACCTGCACAACGCACACGCACAACCCATGCTGTCAGTCCAGTTTACAGACAAACAACAGTGCACGTTACATGCATTATCCGCTCGCCCTCACACACACTACACAGTCAGTACCTTCATGCGCTGCAGCTGCTGCTTGCTGAAGGCGTGTTGCTTCTGCAGAGACTGATACTGGACCTTCATACTGATGAGCTGTCTCTCCATCTCAGCGCGCTTATCCTCCAACTGCAAAACAAAAAGCAAACATGCTTTTACCTTGTCTGACACATATTTAGTTACATAATGAAGTTCTCACTGTATATTGTTAGATTGTTATTGTCAATATGGAGAACACTTTTTAGGTTTATACTTCAGCAGAGAGGTTGTTTCCTGGTTTTTACCTCAGCAAACAGAGAGTTCCCTCTGCTGTTGGGATCCTGGGCCTCCTGCAGAACCTGGTCCAGCTGGATCTGGAGGTCCCGGTTCGCCTCGCGAGATTTCTGTGGAGAGACACAGAAACACCAAGACGTACAGCATGAACATGTACTGATACAGAGAAGCACAGACACTCACAGACGTGTGTGTTTACGAGCACTTTCTTTATGGAATCAGGTTACCGGTGTCTTTCTGGAGTGAGCTCATCTGTAAGTTAAACTGTCATGAACAGGGCTCCGCTAGGTTTCTTCTCATCTGTTTGTTGCAGGTGTAGGACAAAGACTCTTTAACATTGAGAGGCTGATAAAACTTGTCAATATGAACTACACTGTGTGTACTTTGTGTGGTAGTTAGGTGTAGTTACTGGCGGTGTGTTTACCTCTAGAGCATTAAACCAGGAAACAGCCTCCTTCTCTCTCTCCTCCTTCTCCTCTGTGATTCGCTCCAGGTGACGCTGCAGGCTGCTATTGGTCAGCTCCAGCTGCTGCTCTCTGTACTGAGAGTCCTGCAGCGCCTGCTCCAACTCCACCTGGAAGACCAAAAAATATTCACCTTACTCATTAATACATTAATACTGCACCTGATGGAGGAATACAAGGACTGATCAGGATCAGGACTTGACAAAGAAGCAGCAGCAGAAGGTTTAAGATTACATCCTCACCTTCACGTTCTCCAGCTCCATGATCTTCATCTGCACCTCCATCATCTCAGACGTCATGGAGCTCTGGGTGTGTTCGTTCAGAGCTCGCAGCTCCTCCATCTTGTTGCTCAGAGTCTCAGTCTGCACCTCCAGTTTGTGTTTGAGCTGCTTCTCATTCAGCTGGGACTCCTCCAGAGCCGACTGCAGCCTCAGCATCTGACACAGGAAGACACGGCAACGGTTACTGGATGGATACAACCGCCTTGATATGGTTCTCTCACACATAGCACGCACGCACACTATGATAAATCAGCTGAGAATTAATTCTCATGTCAAACTGTGTGCTGGGAAAGGCCTTTGATGAGGGCATAGTGGTTGTCGTACCTTGTTGTTGAGCTCATTGACAGCTGTGCTGTGGCTCCTCTCCAGATGTTCTTGTTGTTCCTGAAGCTGCTGTCTCTGCTGGTTCTTCACACAGTCGTAGTCCGACTGCAGTGACTCGAGCATCCGAGTCTTTAACGCCACCTCCTTCTGCAGGGAGTACTTGTCTTGCTCGAGGACCTTTGACACACACATAGGGAGAAGTTTGAAACACAGGCCTCACTGTGAGAAGCTTTCCGAGCATTCGGTCTGCATATGCAAGTGATGTGGGTCAGCTGACCCTCTAAGGTGCAGTGTCATCATCACCTCGAGCGCGTTGGTCATCTCCACTCTCTGTTCGTCCAGCCTGTTCTGCAGTTCCATCTGCTGGTTGAGGAGATCCAGGCCGGCCTGGGCTGCCTGGTGGACCTGCTCCTCTCGCTCCCTCAGCTGGCTCTTCAGCCGCTGGATCTCCTCCTCTGCTGCCATCTGGACAGAGGACGGGGTGAAGGGGATGTTTTTTTTTTTATTTCTATTTATTATTAAACCTTTATGTAACTACGAAGGGTCCCATTGAGATTAAAAATCTCTTTTTTAAGGGAGTCCTGGCCAAGACAGACAGCAGCACAAACTAAGAACAGGTCAAACCAAAACAGACAAGACACACAGACAATATTACAACACATAGCAGTCTAAAAATGCTAAAAGTACAATATGAGCCATGAAATCAACAACATCAGCTAAAACAACAACACCCCAATGATTCAGTCTCCAGGTCTTTCAATATAGATTTAAAAAAGAGATTCTGTAGGACATTCCAGTCACACGGTGCTGAGTACCCAAACTCCCTCTTCCCTAGCTCAGTACGAACATTTGGTCCAGATAAAATGTAAAAGTCCCCTGAACGCAGCGAATACTGTCCATCACACTTTCTAGAAATAAAAGAACAGAGGTATGATGGAAGCAACCCGAGAATCACCTTGTATATGAAAATATAGCAGTGGGTGCGGCTGCGGGCGGGTACACAAGGCCATCCTACCCGAGCATAAAGCTCACAGTGGTGAATCAGAGCTTTACAGTTTGTGATGAACCTGAGTGATGCATGATAAGCTGTGTCAACACACCTTGTTTCTGAAATAGAAACTTAAGTCTCAGTTTGTTCACCAAAAACTGTACATGTGGCTTAAAAGTCAGAGAATCATCGATTAGATTGCCTAAGTATTTATAGGACTTAACCCTTTCAATGATTTTTCCTTCAAGAGTGACCACTGAAGGAATATTCTGGGTCTACTCTTGACATTAGAAAATAACAAGGTTGTCGTTCCTCTTGTCGTTTAGCCTGGCTGCATTATGCGCAGGTCTGAACGGTAGCCGTCGTTACTGACGCTCGTAGGTTAAGTCTTCGTTAAAGAGGTGGAGTTCAGATATCAGCACCGTAATTCAAACAGCTGATAAACCACACATATAGCTAAACCACTTCTACTTCATAGATAACGTGTGAAACAGGCTTCACATACCGACAACAGACGTTTAACGTTATATCTGATGAACTACGTACTGTAGTCACCGAGCTAAGTTAGTTAGCTTTAACGTTACTCTCCCCAACTTGTTTTGAATCGGACAAAACGCGGTTAACTGCTGTTAATGTCCTTCGGTAACTCTGTACAGAATGTACTGAACTGGTACAGACAATGTTTATAAAATAAACATAATATAGTAAGGAGAATAACTGAACTCTTTGTGTTACCTTTAGTTAGCGATCAGAAGTCTGTCAAAGCAAACCGCCACAGTTCAAACCAGCTCCCACGAACTATCGCGACACAACGTCTCATCTCAACGAGAGTTGGCCCTGATTCGTCAGGCAGCGCTTTTGGCCCCCTCTAGTGCCCTCTAGGGGGTCCGCAGAGGTACTGCAGGGGGTCCGCCAAGTTTTGTCATAATAATTGAGAATTATCACCAAAATAATGGTCCAAAGACGCACAGCTCTTTACATTTAATAACCAATAATAATTATGCATGAACTTTTTTTATCAATCATGAACACATACAGGCTAATAACCCAGTCTATAAATAGGTTAATAGAGTGAAATAAAAGTGGAAATAAGTAAATATAAAAGTTATTTTAGGCCAGGCTTAAAAATGTGAAACATTTTAAAATATTAATTACATGTGGGGGTCCCTGTTCTGTTTGTCTCTTGTCCAAGGGCTCCTTTGGCTGAAAGAGGTTGAAGACTCCTGGTTTAGTGTGTCATTTTACATAAATAGGAGCTAAACACTGTATGAATGTGTATTTTAAGTGTCACCATTTATTTTTATAAGGTTTTATAACATGTTGCTTTGTGATGGCTTACTATAAACATTTTTACATATACATTTTGTTATTAATGGTAATCATCCAAATTCAAAAAACTAAGATTTTTAGATCATTTTGTTGCACAATAAATTGTGTAAAGCCTCGTGGCTGACACAAACCTTAACATGGCATCAACTGTGTGGTAGTGTATTATGCACATAATGTGAGATCATTCTGTGGTACATGTAGTGTTTTTGGACCTGACACCTGAGCCACCGCAGCACCATTTTCTCCACATGTCCACCAGCGATGGGTGGATGAAGCTTTGTGAAGCTTTGTCAAACTCAAACAGCAAAACAGATCGCAGACCGTCAGGACTGGAGCTGAAGCGCTACAACACCTCACTTAAATAGTTAGTCTCATATGTGCAATAAAAGTCAAGACAGCCTGTGTGTTATTACAGAGGAGCTGCATTTAATGTCGATGTTATGCATCATTAGCATTGTGCAATATGATAGTATGATAAATGTATTGTCTAAAAAGCCCTGATATAAATTGATTTAATTAGCTCATTACATTTCTTCTTATTTGTTATCAGGAGGAAATGTTCTCATGTATTGTAAATGACTATTCTCAGTTATTTTGAGACTCTTACAGCAAAAAATAGCTTCTACATTTCTGTGGTGCAAAGCATTGTGGGGTCAAATTTGAGTCTTCATCTTGTCACATGAACAGCATAAATACAACACATAGTTAAACACTGACACTGCTCTTTGTATAACACACACGGAACACGTCTAGTTTACATCACTTCATTTTAATTAAAATTTCATCACATTCAATTTTCATGTATTACACTCGACCCAAAAGTCCAACATCAGATTCATCCATGATCTTCACTGTTTCATGAACATCAGTTCATTCACGGGCTCATCATGTCATCACATTCACTCTGAACACAAACATGTCTCCTGATGTTTGCTCATCACATGAGACTCCCGGTGTGTTTTTACACAACAATTTCAAACAAATAGTGTTAATACGGTCATCTGTGAGGAATCATACATCTACAACAAACCTACACAATGTTGCTTTCTTTTCATATTTACAGTAAACAGTTTGTGTTCTTCTCAGGCTGCAGCGATGGAGGCATCGTCCAGCTGTCGACCCTGAGGCTGAGGAGAAAGAGGAAGAACAAGATGGAACGTTGAATACCTTCATGTTCACGTAACGATGGCTTGGTGGTGTATCAGTGTGTATTTGTGTTACCTTGACAAAGATGCGTTGAGGCAGGAAGCGTCTCAGTGTGTGTGTGTTGGTGGTCGGGCACCGTGGCAGGCTGATGTTTAGCTGTGGTAGTGTTTGGTAACCAGCCATCAGCGGGTAATAGTTATACAGCATCTGCTGCTCAGAGCCGGGAAGGATACGCAGACGCACCTGCACACACAAACACACACACACACACACACACACACACACACACACACACAAACACACACAGTGTCAGTTAATATTCTGTAAACAGAGCCCCCTAAATCTGATAAACTGGACCTTTAAATGATCACAGCTGTATTTAAGAAACATCGCCTTTTATTTGCCAAATCTAAAATTAAGCCCAGTTGTACCTGTTTGAGTCCAGAGAACATGAAGGCGTCCGAGGGTTCCACAGCCATCTCCACCTCCTGCACCAGAGCCGTTCTGTTCTCTATGTGGTAACGCACTGACAGAGACTCTCTGACTCGCCCGAATGATGGTAAATCTACAAGAAGATCAGAGACGTTAACACACAGCCCTGTGTATCGTAATGTGTACGGTGCACGTGATGCGTGTTCACTTGACTGACCGGCGTGGATGTAAAGAGGGACAGACTCCAGGATGACGTGAGGTAGAGTGACTGTAGTTTGGATGAGAGGACTGTCTGCACTGGAGGACTGTCTGCAAACAGAATCACAAGCCTGTTCACACACACTGATCATCACTCTGCAACATCCTCTTTAACTGTGTGTGTGTGTGTGTGTGTGCATACCTCCTCCATGATATCAGGTACTGCCCTGTAGCTACAGTGCTATTGCTGTTGGTCAGTGGTGGACATCGGAGACAGAAACACTCACTGGCACTCTCACCTGTCTGCAGAACCACTGATCACACACACACACATATATATAATGTTATAGTCAAGGGGTTGATGTGTTTTAGTCTTCACACAACAGCAGTAAAAGCTTGTCATGTACCTTCCTGCAGCTGGGACTGGAGCTGTGGTGTGTTGCTGGTCATGGTGAGCAGCTGCAGAGAGGAGGAGGCCAGCAGAAGAGGCCAGGGAGACGACGAGAGGATGTCCGTCATCAACAGGAAGGGGATGTCCAAAGCTACCCGGTCCAATGGCTCAAACTGTAAACACACATACAGAAGCACACATAATAATAATAATGAGACTAATACAACTTCATAAACTCTCAGCAGCCATAAAACACGCTAAAGCAGCACCACAATCACCAAACCACAATCACAGCTCCAAACACTAGTAAAAAAATGAACTGTCTTCATTCACACAAATATCCATAATCAACAACCTGACCAGCAACGTTATGCATTATAGTCGAACAATTGTGAGGAGTGAGCGCTGTGATTCTCCAGTGGTCTGATTCAGGCCTGAGACTAAGACTAAGCTTAAACTTGGAGTGAATTCCAAAGACTGCACTGGAACAGAAATCAACTACAGACCTTTGTGGACACAAACTTGACAGACACCTCAAATGGGACCACTGTCTCTATGGTAACCGTTTCATCCTGGAGGACAACAGAACAAGAGAGGAGTAAAGCAGATGAGAAAAGTGCTTGAACATGAACAGAGAAACATGCTGCCTGTGAGCTGCGTCTGCTTCTTCACCTTATGACATTTGCAGACTATCTGTCGTCCTTCCACTGTGGTGTCGATGCTGTAGGCCACGTGGAACAGGAAGACCCTCGGTCCGGTCGACACACACTTCACATACACATGTTTCTCCAACTGGAGACAAACACACACACAAAGACACTGGTATTACTTTTCACTGTGGGGAAGCTGAAAATGACAGCAGGTCTGTAAATCTCAAACATTCTCTCTGAATGTGTGTGTGTGTGTGTGTGTGTGTGTGTGCACGTACCTTTTCGCCTGGTTTCAGATCTCCTAGAGGTACGTCAGGGAGAAGGGCGGGTGCAGTGTCGTCACAAACCTTTGAGCCGTCGAGTGTCACGTGTGTGGTCTGGCCTAGATTGGCATCTTGGCCTGGACAGACCAAACAAGACAAACACAGAACCATTGACCATACAGCTGTTGAACCGTACATTTGAAATGACAGCAGTCTTCCCATTCCTGTTCTCATACTGTTGTTCATGTTGTTGTGGAAAGATTAAAGGAATGGTCACAGAGCTGCAGATAATACAATAAAAACAAATATCTGTGGTTCAAGCAGCATCAGTGTACCTGGTTTGAGGCCAGCTGTCAGCTTGACATCCTTTGCCACGCCCTCCTCCTGTGATTGGACAGTGAGGCTGATGCAGTACATCTCATTGTTGAGTGCAGGAGGCTGGTGGCTGAGCTGAACGGAGATCTTTGGGACTCTGGAGATGATCCTGAACGACGAGCAGGAGCAAACAAACATGAACATGCAGAGTGACGCACACATGATGGGATAAGGAGGGGACAGGAGGTTTGTGTCTGAAGGCCTTACATGGTGCTGTGCTGAATGGTCAGGCTGTCCCAGTCCAGCTCCTGACGTGCCTCCATGCTACGCCCCCATCGACGTGATGACCTGCTAGCCTGCAAGGCTTCGTGGGTAGAGGCCGCGTCTCCGCCCGCCCCTCTCCAGTTCACGAATACACAGCGGCCGCTGTCACCGCCAAGCATCACCTCAATACCGGTCATCTAACCCAGAAACACACACACACACAGTCAGTAAAATCTTTCTGTCTCTCACACCCACACACACACACCCACACACAATTGCCTCACCTCTATCTTCTTGCCAACGTCTTCAGTCTTTGCTACAAAGCTGAAGTTGTAGCATTTGGTTTTTCCTGGCAGAAGGCTCATAGTCTCCTCCACCACACACCACTGGTTGTACTCCTGCACGCGCGCACACACACACACAGATTAAACACACAAACACATACTTGTTTTATCATTTTAGGAAAAAGATGGTGACTGCTTTTAATTCAAGGGACTGGATATTTGTTTTGGGTCAGGTAAATCCTACCTGCATGTTCCTTCATTTATTCTCGTACATACTGCTGCCACTACTGTTCGTTAACACTCTAATAAACCACACTGCTGGATTAAAATCAAACACACCAGTTGAAAAACTGTACAGGATCCAGAGGCAGCTCAAGAGAGACGACCATTAAAATCCTCTGCTGACTAAAAGTTCTTTTTGTTGACACTGCGTCATGTTCGTGCCTCCATGTCTGATGCTGGAGAAAAGAAATGTTTTCTGAAAATGTGTAGTTACCTGGTTACTGAGGCTGACAGCCAGCTTGTTGAATGACACAGGATGAGGACAGTCTGCTCGGAGGAAGACCTGCAGCTGGATGGGCTGGTCTACGTGGAAACTGGGAGACTGGAATTTGGCCTTACACTGGACTGGAGTCAGAAAGGAGAAGTCAGAGTGGAAGCACCCTCATACAGTATACAGGACAGTAATTATATCACACTTTATCTTCATCTGTGCTTCACTGAACATAAGAACTAAATTATAAGGATCATGCTTGAAGTAGCTTAATTTAATTGGTCCAAAAAATAGTGAAGCAGGAAGAGAAATGAATCATGTGAACAGCTCCTCAGTGTGTGTTTACTTACTGAATGGGATGTAGTCCTGCACTTCTAGAGTCAGCTCATTCGATCCGGCCAAAGCCATGCGGTCGCTCCACAGCGACCTGGCTGCGCTGACGGAGGATGAATCGCACTCCGGCTCAGCGTCAGGGACCTCGTTCTGAAAACAGAAAGACAATTAAAGTGTATGAACGAATCAGAAATACATTTGCTGGAGTGTGACCCGCTCGCCCTGTGGGTCAGCTCATCAATTACTGGTCCAAGTGTGGCCCAACATGTGTGACTATTTTCACTGTACAACACAGCTCCAGACTGCAGGAGATGTAACTATGAGGACACTTTGAATAATAAGAGGTGAGATATTCTCCAGCAACCTGTCAAATGAAGCACAAACATTCTGACATCGCTGACTGTTCTGTTAGCTCTTTGATATTTGAATGGCCTCTTGGTGAAATGAGTGAATCCACTGCGTGGCTGTTTGATTTGGTGACCATGACATGCTGAGCCGGGTGGAATCTACTCACCATCAGAACTTTGATGAGATTCTTCTCAATCCTTGACTTTTGGTCCTCCTTCAAGGTTGAAGCTAGAAGACAAGATGACTGAAGCATTAGCTCTCCTACCATATAATATGGGACCAGGTTGTTTCACACTGAAATTCAGTCTTATGTTTTAAATTTCAAACACAGGAGACTTTCTGGCAGCTCTCTCACGAAAAGTTTTGTAGATTTTTCAGGTGAGGGACAGAAAAAAAGCAACAATTGCTTTTTGTTTTGTTCTTCTGTTTGACTGTTTTTATGTTTTTGGTTTTTCTAATGACATTGTAAGCCACTAAAAGATGTGTGATGATTAATAGTAACAATTAATAAGTCGTTGCTGTAAGACATTTGTATTGTGATTTTCAGCCATATTGCTGCTGATATAAATTTCTCTACACTTGTGGCACACGTGAGGTATTTTATTGAAATATCACAGAAATCAACTGAGTTAAAGTTAAATGATCAATAAAAAAATCACCTATATCACCACCATGGTACCAGACGTGGGCCCAGTCTAACTGGTATATGTTGCTTACCTCTGCCCAGCAGTTCCATGCAGTATATGATGTAGTCTTTGACGCTGGCCATCAGATAAGCACAGCGCAGAGCTGTGGTCAGTATGGCAGTCAGGAGGCCCCACCATCGCTCTGTGCGATAGTCACACATCACGTAGTCCAACAGCCTGATAACACAACACACACACGCACATGCACGCACACGCACACACACACACAGTCATATAACTTACTAACAATCAGATGAAGAAAACAATCTACTGACGAAGACTGTCCACACGTGCAGCGTGCAGTTTTTGACTTACTTCAGGGCTTTGGTGTAGTCCTTAGCATGGTAGTACTCTTCTCCCATCTGCACCACTGTGAAGGAGACAGACCACGAGACAAACACAGTGAGACAAACAGGAACAGGAAGTGGTCCTTGATGTCAAAATAAAATGTTTAGTAAAGGATTTGTCGATGAGCTCTCCTCACTACGTGATGTTACGTGACAACATCAAAATAAAATCAAACTGACTATAAAATACAAGCAGAGTAGAATCAGGTGTAATGCCTTTGATAATAATGAAATGTAACATCCCTCATGGAGGAGACACTAAGAGACTCACTGAGGTGACTCTTCATTCGAGGACACTTGTACTTCTTAAACTGGGCGACAGCGTTACTGAGAAGTGCTATTATCAGCTCCTGTGGGGGAACACAGACAGAAGCATGTCTTCATACAGCAACAAGTCAGCCTGACGGCAGCTGGAGGGGGAACACGTTGTGAATGTGTGGCTTGAGACAAAGGATCAATACTGAGCAGCAGGAGGTGCATCTTTCTGAAGTGTGTTGCTTCAGATAAATTGAAAACATTGTTTGCACCGTGGCTGATAGTTCTTACAGAGTGTGGTACATCTCTCTCTTTAATCTGCAGGGCCAGAATCCCTGTCCTCTCCTTCTCTGCATCTGGAGGATCAATACCTGGAAATACAACAGCACAGACGTCCTGATGCACTCATACATCATGTCATGACAAAAACATGTCATCCAACACTTTTTAATTGTACATCAAATAAACTGTGAACATACTCTGGTGTCCTTGTCTCCAGGGTCTCTGGCCGTAGAAGTCCAGTGCTCCGCTCTGGGTTTCCAGAGGTTCGGGAGATGGATAGCTCGCTCCAGCCTAGAACAACCAACCAATCAAAGTCAACCATTAATTGGTGCTTTATATCTTGCAGCAGCACTTGTACTTCAACAGAAAACTGCAGTCTAATCTCTCTGTTGGCTGGTTCTTCACTCCAAACCGGCTCTTAGAGCAGTAGTAGCGGTAGCTGTGGTATCATCACCTGACAAAGCTGCTGTGCCTGTTGTTTCCTGTCCTGGCTGTAACAGGCAGCCTGCTGGTAGTAGAAACCAGGGTTCTGGGTCTGGATGGCAGTCAGACCCAACTTTATGGCTTCATCAAACAGCTCACCAAACGACTGGAACCTGTTAGGAAGCAGATGAAGCAGATGAACAGACAGCTGGGGTTCATACAGTAGATGTACAAGTCCTCCTTCATCAGGGATAAAGGTTAGAATCACTCTGATAACACACACTGAAGTATTTTGAGGTTCAGTTTTTTCCATTTGTAATAGATGTAGATGTACTCATGACTACACAGTGTATGTGTGTGGTTTATGTGTATTCATATACAGTGTGTATCTCACTGTTTAGACATCCACGCGGCGTGCTCGAAGGCCAGTTCAGCACTGCCGATCTTCTTCTTACACAAGTCAATGTGCTTCCTGAACTGGGCTATAGCATCTAGAGGAGTGTTGTGCTGGAAACACAGACGACAGATCTAGAGGGAGGGAGGGAGGGAGGGAGGGAGGGAGGGAGAGAGAGAGAGAGAGAGAGAGAGAGAGAGAGAGAGAGAGAGAGAGAAATGGAAGGTGGTGAGTGATCAGTAACTGCAGACTTCCATCTGTTTTGGGGCTGCAGCTTGTTTTTAAGCTGCGTCACTGTACACAGAGCGTTAACAGGATGGCAGTCTGTAAACTTTTACAAAACTGACTGCATTGAAAACAGAGAGGGGTGATGGAGACGAAGCACACCGTGACACAGAGCAGTGCAGAGCAGTGAAACTCGTTGTTGTTGGCCACTCCGATGTTCTCAGCTCCGGTGCTGAATCCTGCTACATCGACAACTACAGCAGCCCTGTCAGCACGGCACCAGGAGAGAATTTTATAACTGAATTCCGAACACAATTGTTATTTCTCTAACTGTGTTGTCCACAAGCGTCTGTACAAATGTTTTATTTATTCTATAGAGATGAAAAAGTCAAAATATCAGCCTCAGAGTCAACATCCTGATTCAGGCACAGCCCTGCTTCCATCTCTCTCTCTCGCTCTGTGGAGCTGAAATCTATCCACAATTCATCATCTTTGTGCCTGACAGGTACAGCGCCTACTCACTTCCTCAATCGATACATCCATTAGTGTTTGAGACACTTTGTCACTGACCAAAGTGTTGACCAGAAGAACATTTCCACCTAACAACTACACACAGACAGACAGAAATGTACCTTATAGTTGATGAATCCAGCCATAGTTTTGATCTCCAACATGTTGGTCTCATGGGCTCGGAGCTCATGAACAAGGCTGTATGCAGTCCTGTAGTACCTACAGACACAAACAAGCTTAATATGACGGAGTAGGACATACAGGTCTGCATGTGTCACTGCTACCAGCAACCTTTAAACTGTTTGAAAGAGTGTTTAAATGAGAAGAAAAGAAAAGAACATGAGATAAGAATGGATCATTTTCATGGCACAGCAGCAGTGTTTCTGTTTCTTTGGTCTGTGTCCTGAAATCCTTTCCATTTTTCTAATGAACAGAAGAGTAGAAGACATTCTTCTTGAGGTCTTACAGTATTTCTTTACTTCAGTCTGCTGATGGATGTCTCATAAAGTTCCAACAGGAGCTGAAAGTATCATTTTATCCATTCTGAAAAGAGAGGCTCAGACTTACTTGAGAGCATTCTGGGTGTCCTGTTTCAGCTCACTGAAGAAGGCGATTTTAAACTGGTGTCGGACAAACAGCAGCTGAGAACCAGAGTGGAGGAGAGATGAAGAGGAGGAGAGGAAGAGGACAGTGTGAGGAGGGGGCATTTAAAAATACTTCAGGAGCAATGTCAGGTTACACTTGAGTTCACCTGTAATGCCAAACAGTTTTATTTAAGCACAGAGCAACTATGGTTGTTGTCTATTCTTTTATAGAGATGATTTATTTGCCTGTGCGTGTGTGCGTGTGTGTGTGTGTGTGTGTGTGTGTGTGTGTGTGTGTGCCTTCCTACCTGGTGTGTTGTCTTGTTGAGGAACTCTTTATGTGATTTGACTCGACGGATCTCAGTATAGTAGTACGTCTGAGCATGTTCATAGAAAGCATTCTCCAACCTACAGAACCACAGGGAAGAATACAGTTTAATACACACACAACAACAACAGATCAAAGATCAAACAAAATGTTCAACTGACTGTACTCCACTGTTCAGGAAACACTCTTCATGTGCAAAACCAGAAGAACCACTGACAAAATATTCATCAATAGAGCATTAGTGAATTGGTAAATACCGTATAATGTAGCCCACTAAGTGGTCGGTGTGTGGCAGTACGAAGAGACTCTTGCCAGACAGATCGCAGCCGTTACAAAGAGCTGCTGCTCTCTCTGATGCTACCAGGTCCTCTCCTGTACAAACAAGAAGGTCAGTGATGAGTGGCAGGTAAAAGCAAAGTCTAAAGCTGGTTTGACTGTAGTTTTTAATTATTTAAAAATAATTCAGAATAGGTCTTTACCTGGAGGTAGAGGAGTTTTCTTCTGGATCAGAACCACAGCCACCTTGGTGTTCCTGCCCTGCAGACTGGTCCTAAAGACAAACAAACATAACACAGATGAATGCTGATCAAAGTTACTGCAGTTATGTTTCTGCTCGGGACAGAGCTGATAGGGTCCATAAAATGTCAGAAAATGGTTAAAAAGGTGATCAGCGTTTCCCAAAGCCCAAGGTGACGTCCACCTACCTGACAATCTCCACTTTAGTTGCACATTCAGACTGTTTCTCTTTCCACTGTGGGTCATCCCAGTCCAGCTCATAGAAGAGAACAACCAGGGCCGGTACCAGGTTCAGATGTTTATTCATCCAGCCTGTTTTCAGGATGCCTTTAGGGATGTACCACTCATATGATGTTCGCTAGACAGGCAGACAGAGAAGATAAACAGTTAAGAGAGACGCTGACACACAAAGCAAGCTGCTAGACAGCAAATGCAAACTGAAACTGTGTTATAATTCCACACCACATTAAAGTGTCCTCTCTATCCACTGCTCACCTTGGTGCGACATTTGGGATACTCGTGGTCTCCGGGGAGGACTTTGAAAGAGATCGGAACTCTGTCAGCTCGTCGGTTGGCGCAGAAGGCATCCCAGATGGCCCGGTGCACGGCATTATACACCACGTCCAGACCGGTCAGAGCCACAAAGGCCATGGGCCGACAACAAAGCTCTGGAGGAAGCTCCCACTGGGAACCTGCCATCATGATGGTTCAAGAATGGACGTACCTTCACAAGACAGAGCAACAGTAACACGTCTTTAAGATTAGAAGAAGAGATACTTTTTATTAATCCCTCAAGGGGGTTTTTTATACATACATTTTAACCCCGAAACCCCCGAATACCGGGTTCGGTATCTTGCTCAGGGGCACCTCGGCAGTGCCCAGGAGGTAAACTGGCACCCCTCCAGCTACCAGTCCACCTTCCATACTTTAGTCCATACTGGACTTAAACCCGCCACCCTCTGGTTCCCAAGCCAAGTCCCTATGGACTGAACTATTGCTGCCCGCAACAGAAACATGTCTTTAAGATTATTAAAGAAGAAATATTCTGGAATATTCCTGCACAATAAGGTTATAATATTTTTATAATGAGCAATAATGCTTTTAATGATTTTCTGTTCTGTTTCTACAGTTTGGGAACAGCAAATACTTTAAATTAACTTCTTGCCATAATAATTTAGTGCAGGAAGTCAGATGGGTATGATTAGGGAATTACAAAATAAAATGCTGCTTGAATCGCCGACAGGAACAGACAGTCTTTGTGGAGAACAACCTGCAAGTCACAAGACCTGAAGGTTAGCACCGGCTAAGCAGCTGCTAACAGTGACAGCTCGGTTGTTTACATCCTTCAGGCTGGAGCTCGACGGTTTAAATCCCTCCGGGGTACACACGTTTCTCCACACGGAGACATGTCTCACTGATATATAAAACTACAGTTCGTTCAAAAGCGGGTGACATGTTGTTCTCTTTTCGGTTTATGCTAGCCAAGTAAACACACGAACACAGAAACCGTTAATACGAAAGCGGAAGTGAGATATCGGCTGTTTTCCTGTTAGCATCCTTAGTAAACCCGTAATTAAAAAATAATTACACGTTCTAACTCGTGGATATAATAAACAACCACATACCTTAGCTGCATCACTTCAAATGAACTGGTAAAGATGTTAGGTACAGCTAACTTGGTTGAGTTAGCTGGCCGCACAGAGCAGAGTCTATCAAGGTTAACAGTTAGCTGTGCTAGTGGGCGAGGTTTGTAATGTAACTGTCAAACAAACGTCAGTGCACGTTCAGCTTCCAGCTGCCTGGCCTCGTTTCAGCCGAGTCCGAGCAATGCTCACCATCCAGCGGCCAGTCTGCGATGTGTCACAGCCGGCAGAGGCAGAAAGTAAAAGCTAATGTAGCAGCTGAAGCAACTGCTAACCAGCTAGTTAGCTACCTGTGGCAGAAGTTGAATAACACTTCCGGTTCGACTTTTCAGAATAAAAGGCGCTACCCCATAAACTTCATTATGTGCGAATGAGCACGCAAATTATTTTTAACAGGCAAGGAAACGAAAAATGTATCTTCATAATAATTATGATAACTATAACAACAATAAAAATCTTGTCTCTCAACACTGCATCCTAAATAAACAAAGCTAGGATGTCAGGATGCATGTATGATGCATTACAGTAAAAATAAATTGAATGTCGATGACCTCTTATTCAACCTTTCATACCTGCTGTGGCACAACACTTGTGCTGGAAGTGTGCTTATCGTGTCAAATATTAACACCTGGAGCTTAGAAACAGCCTAAAAGGACAATGATGAGTTGAGCTCAGGGGGGTTAGACTTGGAGCATATACAAACAAAGATTTTAATGAGACGCAGTACCATCATCTCAGTAGGCATAACACCTCTGCTGCAGGTTTCTTTAACTTTCTGTGCGATGAATAACTGTACAGGAAAATTGGAGGGTTAGATGACAAGAGTAGCAATGGGTCAGGATTAGACTGATGGATAATAGTCGAGAAAGAGCTTCATTTAATCAAAGGTTTAGAAAATCCCAAGGGTTGAAACACATGAAAACATGATTGTTATCATTAGGACGGTGGATCAAAATGTGAATCTAATGATTAAATTAAATAAAGGCAAAGTTCATTATAGAAGTCAAAAATTATATTGAATCTGAAGAGGTGATTGCATGACTCAGTGTGAAATTGCAAGGCAAGAAGGATCATTTAAGGACAGAATAGAATAGAATAGAATAGAATAGAATAGAATAGAATAGAATAGAGGGTGGGTTGGCTTTGCCACACAGTGGCGACAGATTCAAGATGAAAGCTTTCAGTCAGTCCTCTGATAGTGTTGTTATCTGATGTGATGATTTGTTGGCCTCAGAGCACTCAGGGTCCCCACCTCTATGACAAATGTGCATTCTGCCATTAAAATATACTAATTATGGATAAAAACATACAAACATATAGGGTTTGATTTTGGAGTTATGGCACTGTACCCCGAAATGTAATTATTATTTTTATTGTAGTGACCTTATATCATATGGATAATCATCATACATACAATGCATTGTAAAATACTGTGTGCTGCATTTGATACTTGGATGCGTGGAGGGTGAAACCTCTGAATAAAACATAAACACACAGCATGTTTCAGTCCGTAGAGCTCAGCTGACTCTCTGGATAAACAGAGGTTAAATTCAAACTTGCAGCAGGAGTCATGGCGCAGACAGACAGGCACATGCCCCCCAGCTTCCTGTCGTTCTGCCCTCCTCAGCAGACCGCCGCATCCTCCTGTTCCTCCGGCCAGAGGACACGGAGGAGGCTGCAGCCATGGGACAGCATCTCAGCAGCAGCAGGATCACCGGAGAGCACCGGGCTGTGTGTGAACCCTGCCTGTCTGAGTGAAGGTGAATATCCCAGCTAGATGTCTCTGTTTTGTGGTGTATGTGGACCAATCAGCTTAATTTACTGGCTCATTAAGTATTTAACCTTCAGGATGCAGATAAGGTCTCACTGTGTGCTCAGCGTTGGCGCAACGAACGGAGCGTTTCTCCTCGCTGTGCGCCCGCACACATGAACGTGACGGTGTGGTTTGGGTGTTATTGACTGGGTGGGGAGGTTGATGCAGTGAATCAGCGTTACGGTATGTGTATGGTATAGTTTAGACTTGGTGTACGGCGTCCTGTATCCTGCATGAGAAATGACACGCCAAACTCCGAAGAAAACTCTCGGACTTGAATGTTTTCTGAATGGTCGGAGGGGACACTCACAGAATACAACGACACCAAAGAGATCATCGGAATGTGTGGAGCCCATTGCTTAATTCGGCATCATTTGATCATCCAATATCTCCTCATGTCGCTGTCCTAAACTTTGTTATCTGAAGTCTTCCACCAAAACAAAGCGCACATCGGATGGCCAGTTGCGTGCCAAAGGTAAGAGACATTCAATTATTGAATGGTGTTGAGAGGATTTTGTGTGAGCCGAATTCTAATAGGCTCGCCGTGTGATTGAATGAAAGTATTGAGATGTTTATAAGAGCTGACAGGCACAGCAGAGGAAGGGTGAAATATTTTCGAATGGCGTCTGCTGTGAGCTGGAGGACGATAAATTACGCACAGCTATAAATCCCTCCTAAAGACCAGTGTCAGCTGAGCAGCGTCCGAGTGTAGATCACTCAAGCAGGTCCATGAAAGAGATTTGGATACCACCGTTGATTTTCATTGAGTCTTCAGTGATTAGAGCGTACAAAGCTGTAGACAGCTGGATGAATTTCACCTCTTATGGAATGTAGACGAGAGTCTGCAAAGTTCCCAGCAATCCCACAGGAAGTCAAATATTTATCAGATGAGACCCTGAGATGTTATTGTTGATGTGCTGCGGGCTGTGAGGCAGAATTCGTGCACAGAAATGTGAATGATATAACCTGAATATTCTGTTACAAGATTTGTGTGTTGTGTGTTGTGCTGTTTTACATGTTCATGCGCCTCTTCCACACCAAACCTGAAAAAGGGAAAAGAAGAAGATCCATTACATATTATATTTATAAGTCTTCACATGTGGATTGTTTGTTTTATTCAGAGATTAATTGTTTGAACAGTATTTCAAACAATCTTCTGTACATTTTTCCATTATTTTATCAAACCTGCTTATTCCTGTTTGATCATGATGGCCATGTTGTGTGGAGGATATGCCACTCTTGTGCACTGAGTGGAGGGCAAGGATTAAACCTTGACAAACGGAAAGAAAACACTATGGAATGTTTTTATGTTTTCAGTTCACCTGAGATGCATGGTATTTTGGACTGTTTTGGACTGCAGAAACAGACACAAACACAGTGAGGATAAGGGCTGTCATTCAGATCAGTCACACAGTGCCCAACATTAAGGCAAAGAATACGAATAGTGCCACTGTGAGGCGATTCACACTCTTAATGTGTGAAGGATTCAGGGAAATATTTAAAGTCCTAGTTCGATCTCAAGTCTTCTTTTGACCAAAGAGTTATGTCCTTTTTATGTCTATCAGGACACCTGGCATCAGTATGTATCATTTTTACATAAATACGTAACATAGACAAACATCTCTAAAAAGCAGTTTTACATTTAGTTATTAAAGAAGATGTGTAACAAGAGGACATTTGAAAATGGAAAATTACTGCCAGAACTGTCTTGTAAACGAATAAAGTTTTTGAGACACTTTCTAAACTACGTCAAAGATTTCTGTACTTTAGTATCTTGTTATTGGCCACCATTAATGGAGATGGAGATTTATCTAGAATAAGATGATATCAGCTTATATATTGGTGTGGTGCAATTGTCGGTCTAACTCTTGTTCAAATGCCACACACGTGGCACTGCCTGCATATCGAATTCATTACCAATCTAAAGAAATGCCACAAAGACTCCAACATCCTTCAGTCAGTTAACTGACTTGGTATGAGACTGGCATGGCATTGTTTGAGACTTGTACAGCTGCTCTAACCTCATGTCAGCTGACAGTGAAGAAGTCACTGACTATATGGTCCAATCTAAGTGCTTAAATCATTGTTTGAAAGCATTTCAGTCCCGTACATCACCTTCATACCACTGCAGTCTTCAGTTCATTCGTACGTACAGTCTGTTTCTGGTCCAAACTTTGTCATGTTAAAGATAAAAATTGTCTATGGTGCATTGCACATACATGTGTATATGTATGTATATGCTGCATATGTGTATGTGTGTGTGTGTGTGTGTGTGTGTGTGTGTATGTGTGTGTTCGATAGATGTTTCAGATTATGATGATGAACATGATGTTTCTGTGGGTTCTGTGGTCTGTTAATTGTCTTTTAAGAAAATAATAGTGTGAGTCATAGCTGAGATGACAACAGCACACACACAAAGCAGTCCAGCTCATCGGAGACACAAAACATTCTTCACTTAGTTCACAGGGAATGGGAATCAGTCTACGGTCGCCGTGGTAACTCTGGCTGTCATTATCCGTCACTGGTCGGTTGTCATCTTGTCAGTCGTTGACGTCGCATACAAAAGACATTTTTACCTGCATTTGGCTGGTTGCTGGTGCTAATTTTATGCCATGACAAAGGATGTTCAGCATAACAACATGGGATCTGACAACTAACGTAGTTACATTCACACAGAGAGAAAACATGCAGAGGAGAGCAAAGGTGAATAACATTGACACTACACTATAAAGTCCTATAAAGTTACTTGATCAGGTAAACTCTTATAGTAAAATGCTTACATTAGCGACAGACGCAGACATTATCCGCCAAGTCAGTGTTTACAAACCACGTTAAGAGTTCATTTTAACCGAGTTAGACAGATTTGAAAAGGGTTGAGAGCACCTAGCTAGATTGGCAGATGGTGTACAGGTCACGAGTCTGACATGTTGTTGATGACGTCACATTCCCTATTCCCTATTGTTTTCATCAGCACACCTGAAAGAGCTAGCCTTGTTCTGAGACACTGCCGCTCATAGACATTTGCTGAAAAAAAACAAAAGATAGGCTCAAGGAACTCGTTTATCAAGTGTTCAAGAAGTTTTAGTGAAGACTGTGTCTGCTTGACACAGCTAGTTCGTCCTTCTATCATTGTAACCAAGCGGCAGTGAAGCCAATGTAGAAGTGCCAAAAACTACAGTTCCCCAAACATCCACTAAATCCTGGCTACAGAACATCTCCATAAGTCCCCATGTTAAAATGTCCAATTTCACAGCAGAAATAAACATGTTTACAGCCTGGTACAAAAAACAGTTTTGGTCTCTATAGCTAATTTCCTCGTTCATGACAACTGTACTGAGGGTGAATTTTTATAGAACTCACCTGTTCAGATGATATTGAGGCTTAAAGTTATCCAGAATTAAGAGCGTGGCTGCTTTGATTGACAGGTGAATGCCGTTACAGATGGCTTGTTTGAGCAACCAGGCGTTATTCAGCCTGTCTTAGAGCTGCCAATGATCCACACCTTTGTCAACTGGCAAGAAGGGTTCCTCAGCTAAGCTAGCTGCCCTCACTTTAAGTTGCTATTTGTATTGTACTTGTAGTATTTTAGGAAAAATCCCAGTCTCCTGTTGGCTTTCTACAGGCTGAACTTTGCTGAGCATGCTGAATAGTTTACTTTGAGTCGCTGTCTGGGAACATTGGGCAGGTGTGTGAGCATTTGGGACAAGAGTGACTGCCCGTGGTTTTAAAGGATTTAGCACTTTGGTTTGAGATGATACCAAAGTTGGATGATGATGATGCAACTTTACTGTCAAAGATGACAGTAAAGTTGCAGATATTGGTTTTTCATTCGTCCTTTCACATTATGGAGAGACTGGATTAAGCACAATACATTTACATTTTGGACTCACATTTCAAATTTTGTTAATATTTTTTGTTTCCACAAGAAAGAGAAGAAGCAGAGTACAGACTGCACCCATGATAGCTGACTCACAATTCATCTGTGTAAAGCAATCAATATATGCTGAATTGCATGACCTTACTATTATTAGCCATAATACTATTCATAGTTTATACGACCTTTTTCAAACACAGAGGTGACAAATGAAATGAGGGAAAAGACAAATGAAGAGGAACATCTCTTATTTTTATAAATTCCTGCAGTAAATATTACTTTTGTTAAGTTCATAATGTAACACTTTATACATTTGAATGGAACACAATGTGACTTGTGCAACTTTTCACACACTTACTTTACTGCATCACTACAGTCAGTGGTGTCACCGCCTCTCTCTCGTGACGCATGCAAACTATTCCTGATCCCCGTGATGTCAGAGTTCTCTGACGTGATTACTGCGCCCAAACACGCCACCCCTCATCTCACACACTCGTCCCTCCTTCTCTGTACCTCTCTTTTACTTTAATATTTGTGAGGTGCAGCTATAAATCACTGAACACACACAAGCGTCACTGGGAGGCAATTCTGTCGAGGTCATGATTATGCTGAGTCATCTCTCTGCTTCTTTCAGCTCTTTGCCTCTTTAAGCTGTGAGTGTGTGTCAGAGAGAGAGACTGTGTGTGTGTTTGTGTGGGCATTCTTCAACTACCCTCCTCTCAGTGTCAGACTGCATCTGTATATTCATTCTTTCACGTTCTTGGACAGCAGTTTGGCATAACAAGAAGTGTTGTTACCCACATTTTGTAGTTGATTGTTGAGTGTCATGCAAAGCAAAACCTGCTGTAAACCACTTAACAACCCATATAAGGTGGTGTATTAAGAATAAATGTCCCTTCTAAGCTGGTTTGGACCTGTAATGGACAGGTAATGGACTGGTTCTCAACCTGTTAGCAGAGGGCAGATACGACATGTTACTGCTCCCGGACCGGTGGGGTCATGTTGTTTCAGATCCAGTCCATTAATTTGAAGATTTTTCAGACACAAACCCACGATACAGAATACAGTTTATTATATTCTGACAGGTTCTCTGAAAGTGCTGGCAATCAAGCTAAGCTGTACCAGGAATGTGTGCTTGTATTTGATTGGCCAACACAGCACCATGTCAGACGACGTACATTGTGTCGCAGCAAAAATTGAGCCAGGTTTCATTTTTTTTTTTCTTTTGCTGCAGCTGTCCTGTTTTGGTCGAGCACTGGCAGTATAAAGAATTGACGGTATGTGTGACACCCACAGGTTTCTGAAGAGCAGCTCTGATGCTCAAAATCTGCAGTGCTGCCTCCCGGCTAATCTAAAAAGATGTCAGCAAGACGTGGATAACTGGTGGTCCTATGGCAAGCTGAATGACGCCTGGGTGCTTAAACAAGCCGTCTATGACATCATCTACTACACCCTGTCTATGCAAGTGGCAACCTCTGTGGCTACGAAATAAAGCCAATGCAGAAGTGCCAAAAAAACGCAATTCCTCAAACATCCACTTGAGGCTGGCTATAGAAATTAGTCATCTGTCTCCGTAAGTCCCCATGTAAAAATGTCCTGACTTCACAGCATTGTTGCAAGCAGTGTTGTCATAGGGCGTAAAATGTATACCAATAGTCCAAAATCTTTTTTGCACTCTTACTATGAGTAAATAGCAGTTAGGGTAAGACAGGAACTCAGCTGTACGACCCAAAATTATACTATGCTGTGCACGCATGCATGCTGCACTGAAAGCAGCTCAGTCATAGTGTATGCTCACACGGGTGTGTGTGTGTGTGTGTGTGTGAATGACCCCTTACTCTCAGGTTCCAAAACAGGAAATGGTTTTACTGTTGACACGGACAGCCGCGTTACGTGACTGCATAATGTATCCCTAATGAATATTTAACACAGTCTTAAGAACCATGAACATAATGTACATGACGTGGACAGTGTGTAGATCGGATTCTTCCGACATGAAAATCATCAACAACAACAGCAGGCCGAGGCATGTGACAGGTAGGTGACAGTGAAGCTTCGTGAGCGAGGTTAAAATAATAGAGTTAAGAAGAAGTGAAGGTTTTGGTCATGTTTAGATGAGAGGAGTCAAACTGTCAACTTGAGTTGGGACGTAGATTGGACTTGAGGGTAAATATATCTCCACCCATGGGAACTTTCCACTCTACTAATACTACGAAAATGTATCTTCCATTTATAGTCTGTCCTTCATGGCATTTTAATTGCACTTTAAAACATGCTTATTCCACACATGTTAAGAAAGAATAAGAACACTTAAGAAAGATATCTAAAGAATAAATCAATTCAGTGCTATGATCATTTTCATCAACAAAATAGATAACCCAGTGTCTAGAGACACTCTCTCATCCCTTCTCTCATGTACTCCCCGAGGTATTCGGTCTGAAAAACAAACATTAATAACCTTACATGAGAAGGGGAGGACAGAGGGATGAGACAGAGATAAAATCAGTACTAAAAATGGAGTTTGGGAGAGGAAAGAGGATTTTCCCAAAAAAAACACAGCTCAAATATATCACTGCTGTAGCTCCCTTAACTCCAGTTATTAGTAGTAATAACTGAATATAAATAAATATATTGGTAAGTGGCAATATATCATATATATAAAATATACACAAAACACATTTTATGAATCAGTATTGCATTCAATAATATATAGATCTACCACTGGCTTGAAGCTGCATTCTTTTATTTTGGATCCTGGAGGCAGTGTGAACGCTGTAAATCAGAAGCTCAGTCAGCAGACACAGAGCAGTCACTGATTTGGAATCCTGTTTGTGTCATCTGATTAATGTAAGTCAATATTAATTCCTTTTGGCTCGGATTTTGGTCTCCACCAGCTCCTGAGGGAAATATCTGTCTCTTTAGCTGCTAAATGCTCCACTATGTTCACCAGCTACTCTCTAACTGTGTCTGTCTGCTGTGTGATGTTGAGCAGGTAGTGTACAGAGGGTTTATGCTCTGGAAACAGCTGCCTGCTGCTGGAAACTGGATTGATTAAAGCTATGAGACTACTCCAAGACCAAAAGGCACAAAAAACCTCAGTAGAACTGCCTGTTGCTTCGTCACTGTATGCAAAATCTTATTTTATCTTATTTTAATATATTAAGAAAGAGAAATTTGTTGTTTTAATTGTCATAGGATTACATCGCTGTGAACGTTGTAGCAACTGAGCAATCACAAAAAATGTCAACTGTCTAGCCTCAGTAGCCACCCATAGGGTCATGTATTCCTCTGGTTTTCTTCATGTAATAATAATACATCTTAACTGGAATTGGACTTGGACAATGTTGGGACATCAACAATGCTTGGTTGGTTCCAACAAACATTTGGGTTCTGAAGATGTTTCAGCTTCACTTTTGTGTTATTGTGCTTCACCACTTATGAATCCAAATCTTCACCCTGTTGCAAGTCCTTTGGGAGAAAAGCTTATTGTTTTGAGTGTTGCTTGTACTCATCGTTCAAGCTCACACACAGCTCCATCTTCAGGCTGCCATATTTTCATCAAACTTTGCTGAAATAGTTTTTGTATCACAGGACTGTCAGCTTTGTTATCAAGTCTGGAATAAACGATCAATAAAACGCTTTTTTCACACAAAGACGAATAAGCTGTTTTGAAGATGTTTCGTGGTGACTCCTGATGATACGTACTATCACTGCTAACCACCCTAAAAACGTGGGGAAGGAAGTGCTGATAAGTGTGTGTGTTTGTGTGTGTGTGCGTGTGTGTGTGTGTGTGAGGGGTGTTAATGTACTGATAAGCCAGCGCAAGGGCAACACTGATAAGTGCTATAGGTTAACCCATAGTCTACACTGTGTGTGTGTTTGTATTCACTGTTTGCACATTCACAAATACATGTTATGTGACATATGCACATAATTATATACATATATCAATAACTATGTGTATCTAATGTACAGTACCTACATGTAAAGCAGAGAATGTATTACAGCTGTAAACTAGTGTCAGGCTTCTGTTGTGTATACAGACGTGTTTTTCATTGTTAAACCAATAATGATGAGGTTCCACCACATCTTTATCTCTTTTCTTTCTCACACACAGCGTCACACACACACACAGTATCACACACACAGTGTCGCACACACACACACACACAGTGTTGCACACACACACACACACACACACACACACACACACACACAGCGTCTGCTTCTTTCTGTGCAGATAGACAGAAAAGGTGGGGCCAAGGCGAGCCCATATTGAGGGGCACACGCAGTCCACTGGATTCTGCTTCATATCCAACGCAAACACATTTTTACATTGTTTACCAACCAAATGTCAACAGCTGTTCTCTGTTTTCTCGCTGGCACATTTAAAATTGGCCATGCTGAATTTCACATGTTTGGATGTGTCCACTGATGACAGGCGGGAAAATGGTAAGAACGCTCGATTTTGTCAGCTATCAGGCGAGAAGAAGAAGAAGATGTTACCGAGTATTTTACAAGGCTAAGCATCTGTAGGAGAGGCTGTAGCTTATGAACATGCATGAAAAGGATTCTTGCAAAAAGATTAATAACAAAAAATAATGTTAAGCAGAAAATTAAAGAAATTAAAGCACAGTACACAAAGTACAGTTTAGAGGTCTGCAGATGTGTTTTCTGTTTAAGTTATTTTTGTTGTTTAATGTGAACATTTCACTGCTCTCAAGGAAAGTCTCTTTTGCAAGAAATAACTCACTGGACTATCTATAGTATAAATAAAGTCAAATAAAAACTGTGGTCAATCTGCACTAGAGAAGACATTTTCTGATGAAAAAGTAGCTATCAATGGTGGATGTTGAAAGACTGATGCTTTATTCTTCAACAGTATCAATCACGTATGAAAGATGTGGAATATTTTAAGGTTTCTGATGCTAAACTTCCTTTAATTTATAGATAAAAAATGGCTGTGAGCTAATCTGCATGGTTTTCTTTACTTTGTAAAGGAAGAAACAACTGAGTATTCTACATAGAAAAGTGAGAATGACTATAAATCAGACTAAAAGTTGAATGAATTTGACAGTTGAGTTCGTAGATGGAAGTTTATGTGTTGAAAGGAGTTTAAATACTTGTAAAATCTTGTGTAAACTGGAAGATGAATTTGCTTTATTAATGGCTGGGCGTTGAACTGAATGGACGCAGCAGGCATTTGGACTTACAGTGAACACACAGGTGGACTTGATGAAGTGTCCCAGTAACAGTGATGGTGAACCAGCTGTCACTGGAGTGCAGCTATCATTAATAAACCAACAGGCTTCCTGCTGTGACGTGACTGTGCATCCAATCCACTGCTGGCTTGATTTGTATGAAGGAAAAGCTGGAAATAGTCTGAATACACTGAATGGGACTGAAAAGTCTCATAATGTATGAAAGATGTGATGAGCATGAACATTATAAAGTTTAAATTGAGTTTAAGAATTGAAGAATGTTTTAGGATCGTTATGTGTTTATGTGTATGTATTTGTATGTCAAACTACAATCATTAGCTCATCTTAATCAGTTCTGTGGTCCCAACTGCAATTAAATGTTGCCATGGTGATGGCATTTGCAGTGTGCCTCTCAGGTCAGAGAGTTCATTTCAGAGATCTGATCTGAGGCGCACATCTCATACTCTTGCTTGCCTCTCAGAAAGCAACTTCTATTGCCTAAGAAATAAGAGACCCAGCTGAGAACACTGTGTGAAAACTGTGTATCTAGTGTAAAAATGTGAACACAAGCGCAGGTAGACCAGGAGGGAGCTGGAGAGCCCAGACAGTTGAACAGTCATAAGATAGCACCAACACGTCTTTTGAATAAATTTTGTTAATTTATTGTCCTGTTTGGACCGAGCTAAGCTAATATGCAAATACGTTTAACTTTCTGTTAGCAAACTCGGCTGTCAGCTGTGCAGATTCACTCATCAAAGCTCACTAAAAATGAACTTTGAGTGAAGCTAATCCACAATTGTACTGTAATCAGTTGCTAAGTTTTGTCATTTAATGCTTGAGAACATTAATAATGACTTCATGCTGGTTCTCTGGCATTAATTTATGGGACACTTAAATGGCCGTCAGGAATGGGATTAGTCATGCCTGTGCTCTTCTTGTGGAGACAGCTTCAAATAGCTGCTTTGAAAAAGAAACAGGAATGTTACATATTACGTGGAAGATAAGATAAGAACGCGTTCTTCCTCTTTTCAGTCTCTCTCAGGGTCTACAAAGATACAGAAGTGACAGGTTCAGGTTCATTCATATTGATTTATGGGAGATTCTGATAATCTGATTGGCATCTCTTCGTCCCTTTCTCTGTTTCCCACAGACTGACTCATAATGTTGACCCGTCTGCAACAGAAGGCTTGAGGATGATTTGAACAACCAGAAAACCTGTACGTTATTGTTTTGTTTGTTTTTAAATGGGAAATACACGAAAAAAGAGGCACAACACTTACATTACAAGAGACACAACTACACACAATATTATTGTATACATGGATCCAATCCATGTTCATTGTCCCCAAGTCACTTGTCATTTTGAGTCCTTCCATCCACATGGTGTACGATTTTTTCTAGTCACAACCTCAGCGATCAGAGATTTCCACATGGACATAGAAGCAAGGTCATCCCCGACCCACTTCACCATGATGGCTTTCCTCGCCAGCGATTGAACCATTTTCTCATATTGTTTAAGAGATTCAGGGACATTTCCAAGCTGATATAACACCCGCTGACCTCTTGTTGTACTGATGTCCGTAATAATTGTTCTTCAGAATTTTATAGCCCAGTACTTAAATGAGTACATTTGAGGCAACTTGCTGAAGTTCCCTGCTATATACTTACAATAAATATTGTCATGTCATCCCACACATCATTGTCTATCATACATTCAGCACACACACACACACCAAGCCATGTTCTTAGCCATGCAAGTCTGTCTACGCTCAAGCCTGTTTATTCAACTCACACTGAGGTTGTTGGTGGGAGATATTAAAGTGTCTTTAAACAACTAAATGGTAAATGGACTGTACTTATATAGCACCTTTCTAGTCTTCTGACCTTTTACACTACATATCTCATTCACCAATTCACACACATTGATATACTGATGGTATTAGCTGCCATGTAAGGTGGCAACTGTTCATCAGTTTTAGGAGCTAACCATTCAAACACATTCACACGCCAACGGCGCAGCCTTCAGGAGCAATTTGGGCTTCAGTATCTTGCCCAAGGACACTTCGTTGACACTTCGAACATCTGCTCTACCCCCTGAGCCCACTGCAAAACTACATGTAAATGTCTCCATCACATTCAGTTTCTTGGACCCTCGCACTTACTGAAGGCCCTCACATCTCGACAGCAGCGTCATTAATCATCACTCTGTCGATAAAGCTCTGGTGTATAGAGATCCTGCAAAACGTTTCCCATTCTCTGTTCCTCAGTAATTCTAATGCGTCTGTGATATGTGGTGCTGTATAATGTGAGTGAAGACAGCCACTCACATTATACAGCACCTCTCTCTATATCTCACCTTTCTTCTAAATTAGAGCCAAACAGCATGGCATTTTGGGTAATTTATCAGAAAAAGAAGCAGTTGCAAAACTGTTACATAATGTCTTCACACTAATGTCTCAGTCTATACAACCACTCAGCAGAGTCAGTAATTTATTTAGCTAAACCTAATTCGAATCTATCTACCTATCTATCTACCTAAGTCTATCTCTGTAAGTGCAAGGTGTTGCCTTTAAAGCTGTAAAGGAGTGAAGACCAAATAAAACAGTCTCACAACATTTTCTCACGAGTAGCTGTAATTCAAAATGCTGAAAGTACCTGATAACTAATAAATACTGATGTCTCTCTCTCTCTCTTCATATCTCAGGCTGAATCTACATTATGACTGAATTAGAAGCGACGGTTGGGGAACACCCCCCACCCTACATGATCTTTGTGGTCGTCTTCCTCTTCTTCCTCACCGGACTGTTCGGCTTTCTCATCTGCCACCTGCTAAAGAAGAAGGGTTACCGATGCCGCACCGGAGACATGGACGATGAAGAGGAGGGGGAGAAGCTCGGAGGAAATGCAGATGGTGGGTTGAGAAAAAAAAGTAGAGTAGACTCAGAAGTCTGAAGTACTTAGATAAGAAGATCGGTTTACTTGTTTCAGAGAGCTTTGTGATGTCAAAAATAACCCTGGTGTCACCATGGTACAAATTCATAGCAGAGAGTCTGCATGTCAAACAAGACAATGAGCGACATGCCAGCACACACAGGGTGAAAAACTCAAATACTGTTATCAAAAGGACAATGTCTGCTGCTGTGTAAAGTATTGTTGTCATTTCGCCACTTCCTGTTTGAGCAGTGACTCAAAATGTGGAGGGACATCGGGCCATATTTCAAATCAAACTTGTGATCAGTGTGCTCATAAATCAGCCGGCTGTAGTTAAAATAAAGAGGAAGAAAACTGGAGGTTGCATCAGCAAGATTTATTCTGCAATCTCCTTAAACACAGGAACCAAACCAAGACTCTGTAGCTACTAAATGCTCCACACATTCACCAACTAGTCGTGGTAACTTTGTCTTTCTGGTGTTTGGTGCTGTGTTTATTTTTTTACTGAAAACAGCTGGGTGCTGTGAAGATGAGAATGATGAGAGACACATTTGTTGCTATAAAACCAAAACAATGAGCTAAAAGAGGCTAAAAGGTTTCCTAGAATGAACAATTGTGTTTGTGATAGTTATGTGATAATTCCTTGTGTTCATTATCAAAAATGACACCTTTCACATTACACACTGTATAAAATGATCCATTAGTACAGCATTAAAATAAAAGACAAATGGATAATGTAGGAAAGTGCCAAATTTGTGTGTTTGCATAAGAACATATAAGAACAGTTGATTGAGATGATAGTGGTATTGATGCTGGTGGAGAGGCGCAGAAAGAGGAGGTGGTTTGGATGTGGTTTGGATGTCCCTCCTGCAACACTCGCACAGAAATACACAAACACTCACAGACCTATGTGGTCTTCTTTGAAGCCTGTGTCACACGTTCTCTCATGCAAAGTTATTCAAACATACACTCACTTTCATACATAGAACTGTCTATTCACACATATAGACATTTGCACGCATGTAAACACACAGACAGATAAAGCCAGTAGAAGGTGGACTTCCCCGATGGGCAGAATGTGACGAAAAGTTTTGCCCGAATTATACACAACACACAAATGTCTATCTCAACAATTACATACTGTATTTATACTCAAAGTGGACGCCTCTGCTGCTGGATTGAGACATAAGCGGACGTTCTGAAATATCACTCACAGCTCTGCTCTCAGCAACATCCATAACCACATAAACAATAACATCAATAATGAATCTGTTGTGATTGTGGAGTGCATCAAATACCTCGGACTCACCCTGCACAATAAACTGAACTTTGATCAACACACCACTGACATCCACAAACGCAGCCAACAAAGACACTCTTCCATCCGCAAACTCAAACCACTTTGTGTTGCTCTCCATCTTCTGTTACTGTTGTACAAAAGTATAGTCCAACACATTCCACTGTGCTTCTTTAACATGCTAACTGCCTCCGATAGGAATAAACTGACCTCAACAGTAAAGCCATGACCCCATGACCCCAGCCACCCCCTTAACTCATTCTTCATACTGCTCCCATCTGGTCACAGTTACAGGTCCCTGGCCTGTAAATGAGCACGCTATGGCAGGAGTTTAGTCCCTTCTGCCATAGCATCTCTCAACAAAGCACCCTGGTAACCACCACATGTGGGAGCTATGGGCATAGGATGGGGTGGAGAAATTTGCTGAACGTTTATTTCTGTGGTTATGTTGTGGTGTTTCTATGTACCTTATGTATGAGCGTGAGGCTTTGTGCAGACTGCGGCAACAAATCTCCTTGTAAAGACAATAAAGTATCTAGCTGCTAACTATCTATCTATCTTACTGTCCGTGAATTTTCAGTACTAACAGCAAAAAAACTCAACAGCAGCATGTATTTCCAGGCTAGATCTCAATTCCTGAACAGTTCTTGGTAATAGTTCACAGAAGAATTAATATAATCCACAGATCTTTAATCTGTCTGTTGTTGTGCTGTGTTTCAGAAGAGGATGAGGAACACCAGGATACAGTGGAGCAGATCCTCAAATGCATTATCGAAAATGAAGGTAACAAATATAAGAATCACTCAATAATATTTTGAGTTGAGTTTTATTTTGTTAAAGTTTATGAACTTCATTCTAGGCTTTGCTTTATTTTACTATGTTCTAGTTTATTGTTCTCTTCTACACATGTGATGTAATGTTTCACGTTGCTTGATTTAACCATTTCATGCCAGGAAATACAAAAATCAGATTAGAGCAGTATGTAACTAACAACTATCGGTTCTTTTTGTTATCACTTCTAGCGAATATGGAAGCCTTCAATGAGATGTTGGGGAATCACAAAGTCTGTGTGCGCCATGACCCCAGGTAAGCTCATCCAACAGGATTAGTGTGACATGTTGTTGCCCGTCTTGTCATTTACATAGATACATCCAAATTCTTTCAGGATTGTTTCACAGATGCAGCAGTTTTTTTTTACCAGGGTAAAAAAAAAACTGCTGCAAGTGTCACTGGGGTGAAACTGATATCTGCATGGATTTAAGTTCTCTGTCGCTACGACAGATTTCAAATTGGAGCAATTGGAGGTTTGAGTGGTCTGATCATGGACATCTGACTGCGGTGTTTGGATCTGGTTGATCTTGTCCTCATGTTGCTGCATTTTTTAGCAGACACTGTTTCTACCTTGTTTAGAGCGGTTATTTTCCATATTTCACGCTGCTAAACGGATTTCTTCCACATTTTTTACATTGTGGTGTTCTAAACATGACACTGCTTCCTAGTGGACCTATGTTACACCCTTTATCTTTAGAAAAGTAGAAAAGAAACACAAATATGAATGTGTCACACATGTGACACTTGAACATTCACTTAGATGCAGCCTGGAAAATAATAAATCCAACTTTAGACTACATGTATTACAGATATGTATGATAGACATATTAATATAATAAGAATAATGCTAACTATAATAATAATGTTGATGTCCAGGTTGCGTAAGGAATCCATTGGTGGTATTCCTCCACATCACCACACAGTTCACTCAGGCGCAGACCACAACTCCTGCCATCTCTGCGCTCAGGGGCGATCTAAAAAGGGTAGACGTCAAAGCCGAACCCCGCGCTCCAAACAACGACCTGGAGAGCAGACTGTCTTCTCTGTTGGCAGGTAACAACACATGATTAAACCACTTATCCTGAGTGCATGCTGGGATATAGTGGCTGGTGGATTTCATCCAAAATGTATTGTTATCCATTCAGGTTCCGGGTGACACATAATGATAAGAAGCCCCATGGAGGTCCTAATCCATTGGTCAGTTCCGGGGACCAACTGGACCAATCCCAGGACAGTGAGGAGCGGAAGGAGAGTGGGTACAATCTGAGAAGCATGTTCAAGGATGTCCGACCGCCTTCAGAGAACTCCAATGGAGTTGCTCTGAATGTGGGAAAACGAAGGAAGAGTTTAACCATATTTGGGCTGAGACGGGGCAGTGACCCCGTTGGTATTAAAGTAGGAGAGGGCATAGGTAGGGAGACTGGAGGAATTAAATTCGCTATTAAGCAGCAACCTGTAGTGCTGGAGGAACTGCAGTCAGAGAATGTTGAAAGCACCCCTGAACTTTATATCAAACCTGAATCCGAGCCCCAAAAGAATCAAATTTCTGCCTCACCTCAGCATGACGCTAAAACTCAAGGTTCTGTTAATTCTCCCTCATCCCAAAGTAAGATTCAGACTCGTGGTTTAAGCCCTGCTCCTGAGGATGGCTTTAAACGTGATCCCAGTCCTGAACCTTGTATGTACCTCAAACCTTCTAGGAGTACAGCAGCTTCTGCTCCCAGCTCTCTTCCCATCCCATCTCCTGCTTCATCTGGACAGACATTTAAGACATCGGAGAAAGAAGGAGATGACGAGGATCAGGTGTTAAAAATGAAAGATGCATATGATCCTGGGCCACTGCAGACCTCCACACCCATTGCCCCGATGCATGGATCTATTCCAGGTTTTATTCCTGTCATTCCTACTGGCCAACTTGAACCCTATTCTAGCACAAGTTTTCCAGTTACTCAAACACCCCCAGATCCAAGCTCTAGCCAAGCTCTGGAACCAGGTTTTGGTTCTAGTCTAGTTTTAATAAGCTTAGGTTCATCCCCTCCATCTTCAACCCAAATGAAGACCCCATCATCAGTCTCTTCATTAAAAACTCCTACCTCACCTCTGGTGGTCACACCGAGCCCAAAACTAAGTTCAAGAAATACCGCGTCAGAGGCTACAATACCTGACTTTTCCCCGGCCCTCACTCCAAGCCCCAAATTCCAATCAGGTCGAAAGATGTCTAGCCAATCCCCTATTCCATCTTCATCCTTTGGAAAAAGTACTAGCCCATTACAAGTCCGAACTCCCTCACCTGCTCTTACGGCTAGACCTAAACTTGACACCATATCACCACAAACCCCCTCTTCTCCAGCTGACCAAAATCTGACGCTTGTAACATCTATGACCCAAGGGGATATGGTTTCAAACCTTTTATCGCTAAAGGAACAAGAGCTAGAAGGAGTCCCAAAGATAGAAGTAAAGACAGAAATAAAGAGTGTTGGGATTCTCAAAACAGCTAATCTCCCAACAGATGAGCGAGATTGTAAAGCTTCTGCCCTCTTTTCCCCCACTGATCAGATTTCTGAAGACAGACTGAGCAGTTTGCCTCTGTCCTCTTCCAGTCCACTGTCCCCCTCCTCACCAATAGGGAGCAAAATAAGTAGTGTTACCATCGTCAAAGCCAGCCCTGACAGCAAGAGAGAGTTTTCTGTTGTCACTATGGTGGAGTTGGAAGAATCCTCTACTTCAATAAAAGACCAGAAAGGAGAGACTTCTGAACTTGTGGTTAAATCAAAGAAAGCAGGAATTAATCCAACAGTTGGTCAGGGAGAAAATTTTTCAATTTCAGGTTTTGGACAAACTGAAAGACAACTTGAAGACACTTCTGGAGCAGAGAATAGGCCAGCAGTGAGCCAAGAGAAGGATGATATGATGGAGATGGAAGATATTAGAGACTGCAAAGTGACGCAGGTGGAAGAAGCAGAGAGGGTGGATGAGGAGTTGGAGAAGAGGGTGGACAAACAAGTCTGAGAATCTGAAGTCTCATATCAAGATGGTCAAAAGTTCAAACTGTTCTCTGATAATCCAAAGACAGAAGTGAGGAGGAAAGGAAATATAGTAATAATACAATTAAGTGATTATGAACTTGCCTTTAATTATTAAACCACTGCAGTGACTGTGTTGCAGTGGGACTACACTGGTTGGTTAACAGGCTAGCCAGTTGACTAATGGAAAATAATCACATACTCTTCCAGATTTAAACAATGATACAGTTAATGTTGCATGTTTTCACCCTTTCACCACAAATCACATATGCTTTACATAATGACCAATTTGTAAACCATTTTCGGGTTTTAGATTTTAAATTGTTTTTCTTACATTGCAGGCAGCCATTGACCTCTGTTCATTTCTGTAGAGTACGTAAGAGTCCGACCCTGTCTGTCATCATGATGCAGTAAAACATGCTAGCTGTTCTGTGATGGTGTACCTAGGCACAGCAGTGGTTTGAGTGGTTAAGTGCTAATGTCAGTATGCTAACATGACAATGTTTTCCATGGCCAACATGTTTTGTTTTTTTGTTTGTTTGTTTGTTTGTTTTTTAAAGATATTTTTTTGGACTTTTCATTCATCAAGTTTATTGGATAGAGACAGCTGAAGAGTGACAGGAATGTGGGGAGAGAGAGATGGGGAATGACATGTAGCAAAGGGCCGCAGGTCAGATTTGAACCCTGGGCCGGTACGGCAAGGACTGGGCCTTCGTACAAGGGGCGGATGCTCTACCAACTGAGCTAATAGACACCCCATGGCCAACATGGTTTTGCATGTTAGCATGGTAACATTTACTAATTAGCACTAAACCCAAAGTGCACCCAAGTCTAATGTGAATGTCATTAGTTTTGCAGCTATATGGTCATAAACAAATTAGAATTAAGCAGTGTGTAAGAAGTTATTTCAATTAATCATGGCTGTCTGTACCAAATTCCATGGCAGTCTTTCACAAAACTACAAACGTCAATCCTGTGGTGGTGTTGCAGGAAAATTTAGGGGATCACCAAAACCATAGGATACATCATCTTGGAACCATAAATATCTGTAGAAAATATTTGCCAATCCATCCACTGCTTTAAAGATATTTTAGTCTTGACCGAAGTAGTGGACCCACCCCCACCACCAACAGAACACAGACCAGCAGGCTAACACTGGCATTCCTAAAGCCTTGTATGGCTAAAAAAATCAGTGGCTTAACTTGAAGTTACTTGTCATGGATTTCACAGTTTAAAGAAAGCTTCAAGATTTTTATACCATACAGAATGAATGGAAACAAACAGTGAAACACCTAGACGTTAACTAGTGATTAATGACTTCACTAATCACTAGTTAACATCTAGGTGTTGACTTGCTAACAGACTGGGTACATTTGAGTATTTAATCAGAGGTGTGTGATTAACATATTGATTTGTCATGATTATTTATTGTATAAAGGTGCTAAGGGCTGGCAAACTCTAATCTCATTTATTGTTTAACAAATTAACAACACAGAGGACCAACAGTCACTTTGAAAATGGAGATGTATCCAGATGAGTATGAAACTAGTTCTTCTTCTAGTTCTAATTGCTTTTGGCAAGTACAGTATGCCTTTTCATTACAAATGTCCCTTGTTTTTCTTCATATTTGGGAGTGCCATTTGCGCTTTGTGCTTCATTTTATAGCACAGTGAAGATTTTCACCATGAGTATATAACCCATATAAAGGCGGGGAAGTACATTTTTTAGCACCACCAAACACAGCACCAACAGTCATTGATGTGACCATATAGAGTACTTACAACATATTGTACTAATGTAATCAGGTACTTCCACTGGTTAACATATGACATGCTGTATACCAGTCATTCCATTCCCAGACTATGTCATTTTAGTTTTCTGAAATTGTCCTAATAACACTTATAACAAACACTATAGCAAACATGGGCTTTTTAAGAGTCTTATTATTCATAATACTTCTTTCTGCTCATGCTGTTTTGTCATGTGTTCAACAAAAATTGAATGCTAAAGAGGAAACTGCAAAACACCAAGACATCACAACAATGATGACAAGTACAGCCATACACTTTGTACTAATTACTGTATTATCAAGCAGTACATGCCATGGCATGATAGTGTTGGAGTTTTATATGTGAAACTCTCAGAAAACAGAAACATGAAACTTCCGCAGAATAAATAAAAGCTGTGAAACTTAATAAATAATGGTAAATGGACTGTACTTATATAGCACCTTTCTAGTCCTCCGACCACTCAAAGTGCTATTACAGCACGTATCTCATTCATCCATTCACACACATTCATACACTGATGGCATTGGCTGCCATGCAAGGTGCCAACTGCTCATCAGTTTGAGGAGCTAACCATTCACACACATTCACACACCGACGGGAGCAATTTGGGGTTCAGTATCTTGCCCAAGGACACTTCGACATGCAGACTGGAGGGGATCGAACCGGGGATCGTACAGCCGATCTTCAGATTAGTGGATGACCCGCTCTACCTCCGCCGCCCCATAATCTAGAATGTATGTTTTGCATTTGTTTCACCAACATGCACACTAAGAAGATTTTAAGTATTACCACTTTAAGTAGTTTTGAAGGAAAGGCATGCAATGTAGGTAAAAAGTTAAAAGTTAAAAGTTGATTTAAGAACTACAATGGAGTGTTGACCACTGCAAGGAAAAAACAAATCGAGAATAAAGTTGAATATTCACAAGAGAAATGTCAAAAAGTAATCCATTCTGATATCTAGTCTAATCACAAGACATTTTGTCTCCAAAGCAACCTTTTTTTTGTAAAACGTATAATATACGTATAATTATAAAAGTTCTTTTAATATAAAATTTTCTTGTTATCATTACAAGACAATCTGACCTATTTTCCTAAATATTTCAACTTCATTCTCAAAATCTCAAGAAGTTTTTTTCTTGACAGTGGCTCTAATACACTGCTGTGCAGAACTACAAATACTCAAAAACAAGAGTGGCACTATTACACCCTGCACAAGGACAATTCTCAAAGGGTCTGTTCAACCTTTTAAAACAACAAAATAATACACTCTAATGTATAGCTTTAAATCACTTACCCACAGTGGTTGGCAAGATCGTTTTGGTTCTATGTCTCAGGTTATGAGACATCTGCCTTTGAAAGTTTAACCCAAATAGCAAAGATGAATAAAAATTCCGTATCAGATAAAATTAGGGTTAAGTGAGAAAATATGTACATATTTTATATAGTTTGAACAAACAGAACCTTTTAGAATTGCATTTCTGCATAGCGTACCAGTGTCCCTCTTGTATGTCGTAGAAACACCGTGGTGACTCTATTACACTCTAGACAGGAATCTGTGTTTGTTAAGATTTCCATTTGCTGGCATTCAGCCCGTTAAGTCGAGCCTGTGGCCCTGGAGACTCCTTCTGGATAAAACAGAGGGAGTTTACCAGACACAGTTCAAAGGTTTCATGTCAAAGGTCAGCTTCATTTCCTGGTCTTTATGGGAAACCAACCAGGAGGTTTGTAGTCCGCTGTCCCAGTTTTCCTCTCACTCTGTGTCTTTCATTTGCCCCCCAAAATTTAAAGTTGTAGCCTTGTCTGTTTGACTTTGTGACATCTAGAGCCAATCAGAGGACATCCTAAAACACTGTTCAGCTGGAAAAAACAGTACAGCATCTTTACCCAGACCTCTACAGTATATTTATATATTTTTCATGATCTGTTTATGAATGTTTCAAAGTGTGAACCAAGATAGATCGTCTCCCTCTGCTGGACACCTTCACATGTTAGAGTGTAGTTCCATCATTTACCTTCATCACTTCGGTAAACAAGCTCCTAAACTGCTGCGTCACCCTCAACATATTTATTCTATTAACAACAGGTGTTACTTTTCAACACCGTATGTGTGTGTGTAATCTTGTAAAATGCACTGCTAAAAAATAAGTATGTACAATGAGGACCATGTTGTTTTGTATTTATGCACTATATCTAAAGCCATTTAGAACTATAACAATGAACTAAATGCATCATATATGTACATTACACTGCAAATATAGAATCACGCACATAAAAACATATGAGACGTCTTAATGGTGCAACTATCAGCCACATCATTGAACACAGATCTATGTGAAGCTCTGTGTGTCTCTATTTTATCTTCCCTCCATCAAACAGCACTTTACTGTTTTGTTTTTTTTTTGTTTTTGTTTTTGTTTTTTTCATTGAGTGTCATGGCCCATCACTAATACACAGAGCAACTATCCAGACAAGTTATAAGGTTGTGAAGATGGCTGCACTGCAAGACACTGAAACAGGTGATCCACAGTGATTTTAGTTTCCTCCTTTCTGTCCAGTTGTAGAAAAAAACGAAAAGGGTTAAGATTTGATTTTAGAAGATGTTTAAAAGAAGCAGACTTTTAAAGAAAAAAACAACATTCTAAATTGATATCGTATTGCTGTAAGTCTGCTAAACCCAGGTACACCCAACAAATATGCCTGCAGTTGACAAAATCTTACACCTTAAAAATTTGTCTGGTAATTGTGTAAAATAATAGCACAATTTTCTAAATAACCAATGTCCTTTTGAAGCAGTCAGGAGACTTGTTACTAACTGAATATGTTTGTCACTAATTCAGAAGCTAGCTGAGTTATAAAGCAGCATTAAAGATAAAGGAACATATATCAGCTAAATGTAAATGCTTTGTTTTAGATTTCCAGAGAATGAATGTGACTAAGGTAATATTAGGATAGTCTATGCAGGGGATTTTATTCCACTGAGGCATGTTGCAGATGCATACATGGAAATAAAATGGAAGGTTATTTTCTGAATGTTATTGTCAGTATTTCAGAACTTCCTACATGTGTTTCTATGAATTCTTCAGCAGGACAGCTGCCTCTTAAAGGCTGGGTCACAATCAACATGAGGGTTTATACACCAGCAACAGTATGAATGTAAGAAGAGTATGCAGGGCAAATCCAGTTTCCTTCCAGTTACTGAGTTGCTTCTAAATTCATTTCCGCTTTAGCTTGACACATAACACAAACACTGGTATCTGTGTGTACCCCATGAAAATACATGGTGTTTTTTTGTTTGTTTGTTTGTTTTTGTCTTTTTGACAATGGGACCAATAATAAATACACTTTGGTCAGCTTGCAACATAAGCGCCATGTTGCTGCCCGACAATGTAAAGAAAATAATTCAGTGTTAATACAAAAATGGTGAGACGCCAAGCATTGCACAGATAAGCAGCGCACTAAAGCAAAGCTAAGAAGGCTCTAACCTCATTATTCATTCCTTCATAACTTACTATAAATCAAATAAATGGTCGAACAAAAGTCAAAATCAAAGTCTGCAGTACATGTACAGCATAATACACATGATGTGTGTGAGAGACTTGTAAATATGCAGTTGTATCATAATTTACTCTAATGAAATAAAAAATAGAACTATGCTTTTCAAACCAGTGTGAGTGTGTTTTGTCCTTGTTGAGCTTGATGACATCACAACATGACATCAGTCAGTGACCCAGTTAGGTGTGAGCTGTATACCACACCCACATGTTATATAAATAGCCATTCCATTGATATAATGCAGCAGTGGTTCGCAACCTTTTACCTTCAGGAACCCTTTTCTATCATTGAGTAAACTAAGTGACATATTTTATGGATATTCCATATTATATATAATTTATAACAGTAACAGAACTGATGAACTGTACAATTAGCACAAATAATGAACACAATAACTGCAAGAACTTTGTGTCAAACGAGAATTATTGATTATTTCATCCTGATATTTTTGGGGGGAATTCTTCATACAATATGTATTTATTAATAACAATCATACATATGTAACATTCTTCAGTTGGACAGAGGTTTTCTTCTTATTGTTTTTGGAGCTCTTTGGTTGTTTTAACTTTTCTCATGCAGAACGAGGCTGTTTAGCAGAGAGTGAAGGTTCTCTAAATATATCTGGTGGGCAGGACCACCAGATATATTGAGATTAATTTCATTAAATGGCAATTACAGTACAAAAACAGTTATACAAAACAGGGACATTCATAATTAAATTACTTTTTTGCATAAGATGAAACAGTTTACTTTGACTTAAATGCAAAGTAATACTACTTAATAATACTATACTGTAGAGATGGTATATAAACAAAAACCTCATTTCTGGACAAAATTATAAAATATATTCTCATAATGTAATATAAAGTCATTATGCAGATGTAATACATTATTATTTGTGGAAGAGTCTGTGACAAATCTGTCAATTCAATTAGTGTAAACTGGTGGATTCTACATGTTTTCTTTAAATGATATAAATACTTTTTCTTATAATATTCCTTCAAGGAGTGTTTCGGCAATTCACTGAAAGTCAAATTAGTATAAAGAAAATAAAATAGGTTTTAAGTTTTTTTCATGGCATTTTACATACCTTAGATCTTAGATCTAATGGATCACACACTGATAGTGAACATAGTAAAAGCTCAGTTGCCAGTAAAGCTAAAGCTACACAACACTTGACTTTTCTTATGCCATGATTGTAAATATTCATGAATTTTTTCCTAATTACAAAAGGATTTAGAAATGAATTAGAATTCTACTTAAATGTTTATCACTGTTACATTAAATGTTGATGCACTGATCAGTTAGAACCAACTAGTTGGTTCCTGCTAACAAAGAGTATTGTACCACTGTTCTGAAGAAGTAATACTTGAAGGACGCATGGATGATTCTGCTGTAAGTTCACATCAAGTGTCCCGAATAGGAAAAGCTGACAAACGAATACAAGTTATTTATCAAGTCAAGTGTCTTTTGACCCTTGACAGTCACTTCACACGCTGTCTCAAGGTTGAGGTGAAGGTTTCTGTGTTGGAGGAGGAGGAGGCGCCCGACACTAGAGTCCAGAGGAGAGAGAGGAGGGTTGATTATCACTGATGTGTTGGTTCAAGGATAATATCTACAATTATAATTATCATTCACCATTCACCATCATCATTTGGGACAATCAAAGCTCACAAATAAAGAAAAAGGCACATACTGGTCTTGGTCTTGGACTGCTGGAGAGATCTGGACAGTTGTGGCTGCTGCTGCCAGTTTCTGATGGGACGACGTACACACAGATGTACACATTAAGTAACACATTTCATGACATTAGAATGGAAGCTGATGAAATGACAAAAACTCTGGATTAAAGTTTGACGCCACTCACCTATTGTGACGTCCCCAAGCCTTGGAGGAAAAACCTGCTGTTTGTCTTCCACACCGCTGGGAGGAGTAGCACTGAGTGCTGAACTACAGCCAGGGTTCGAAGGGCTTGTGATAGGGGGAGAGAAAGAAGGCATGGTTGGGGTGGGGAGAGGCTGGAGAAAAAATATATATGAGAGGAGCTCAAAAGTCAATCAGAAAACAAGCAATAAGATGTGAAAGCATACAGTGAATACAGTCTCACCTCCTCTTCATCCTCCTCTTCCTCTTCCCCTTCATCATGGACGATCTCCACCACCAAAGATGGGAAGACACCGATATGCCCGTTCAGCTCTCCCTCCCAAAAACCATCATCCACCTGCAAAACCAAACAGTCACATAGATAATAAAGTGAGAGCCATCACATGACTAATAACTAACAACTCCAACACTGGCTCATGAAACTATTGATTCCTTGCAAAAAGAATTGCCTACCTCAATGTCAACTTACTCGCTAAAGGTCCACGTTTCATGGTCTTCATCAGTGACTGGAATTTACTCAGTCATACTTTGTTCATGTGATGGCAGCTGAATGCATTTTATGACGACTGTTAGAAAACTTGTCTCTCAACTCTAACTGCATTGTCATGTCTCTAGTTGCTTATTGGACTGTAAACAGTCAAGAAGAGGAAGTTTTATCTGTTATCCGGATATTCGCTGACTACACCAGAAGCCCAGAAACATTGCTCCTAAAGGGTAAATTGTTGTCATATGATAGCTGATGGGTTGAGAGATTGTTCTCTCTGCTGCCTGAACAAGGCTCACTCATGAATACCTGTTGACTCCTAGGAGAAACAGGAGTTTATGGGCGAAAGAGTTTGGGAACAGTAGTTTAATTCAAGGTTCACTCAACAGCCTTTTCCAGACCTTTCAAATACACTTCGCCGTCTTAACCAGCAGATACTGAATTTAGAGTTATATAACTGGATTGTTTCACAAGATATAAAAGTAAAAAGCTAAATCGTCGTCAATGGGTTCCAAGATTTCGGCCACTTCTTTTGCTCTCCACACGGACTGTTTACCAGCAGCTCAAACCTGATTGGTCAATACTTCTTGAACCAAAATGTTTTTGATACCAAAACCTGACAGGTAGCTTGATGTCACTTTATGTCAGCCATGATTCATCAGAGCACACTGGGTTATGGGATGACATCTGCAAAGTCTGCATTTCTCTATTTTCAGTCAACAGAAGACTGCATGTCTCTGAGGGCTTCAACCCCTGATTGGTACACAAAACACACACCTCTCCATGTCGGCAGCGTATCAGGTGGATTAGCGCCCCCTCCTGGAAGGAAAGCTCCTCTGCACTCTGGGCCTGGTATGAGTACAGAGCTCTGGCTACACCTGACACCGGATTCAAGTCAGACTGCATTATTATCATGACATCATCATCTCATATCACATACAGTATGTAAGTACTGACATATTTGGTGATACTATACGTAACACACACATTGACCTCTGCTTGCTGCCCTATCTTTATTTCCAATGGATGAGGTGGAGCTGAACGAACTGTCCAGCTGAGTGGTGTCCTCTGCTGGTAGACACAGGAACTGCACGTAACGCTCAGGAACGTAGCCCACCTGACCGCACGAGTTACACACCTGCACGGAGACATGAAGGTGTTCACAGATGCTAAAAACACACTCAGTTACTCAGTACTCAAGGTTTATGAACTCTTGATGTTTCCAAGTAAAAAAACAATGTTATCTTTTTTTAGACAGTTCACACCGAGATCAAAAATAGATATAGCCTATATTCTAACCAAGTGGCAACCGCCGTGGCTGTGAAGTGAAGCCCATGCATAAGTGTAAAAAACTGCAGACACCTCTAGAGCTGAAGTCTCCAAAACTCAGCAACACACACCAAATCTATCTAGATGGATAAATATCATTTTATTATTAGTGAACTGTCCCTTTAAAGGCTGATGTTGTCCTGATACTGTATATCAACACTCAGCAGAGCAGCTGTTACCTTCAGCCAGTCCTCCATGTCTCCATCCTCAATCACTTGAAGCTCCTCCCCTTCCATGATTGACAGCTCATCCGATTGGCTCGCCTACAGGAAGTAATGTGTAATTTAGAGGCACTCTCTTTCTCTATCATTCTGCACCGCAGCGCTCCATCTGTGTACACAGTAGGCTACACGGGACAGAACACGGCCTGTTACGTTTGCAAAACTGATTCCACATTTCCTGAAAATACCACATTCTGTATCTTTTCTGAACCTGAACCGTTCCCACTGATTTCAGATAAGGTCAACAATGTGTGGGATAAACATGATATTCTACATGCTTTTAACAAGATCAGAAATACCTGAGTTATCTTTCTACATAGATCAAACTAGCAGACATGATTTTAACATCTTCCTTTTTCCATCTTGGTTGTGCAACAACAATGTCTCAGCATTTTCTGGCCTATGACTTCCCAAAATTGTCACGACTGCAGCAAGAGAGGTGTCAAGTTAAATATTTCTTTTTGGCTGAAATCTCAATAAACCAGTCTTTAAAGTCTCCCACAACACCATTTGTGAAAGACTGAGTAAAGACTGTAGGGTTGCTGTAATACTGTTGAAGACCAAAGATCAAAATCACTACCTGGTAGCTGTAGATAACCCTGCAGGCTGCAGGGTAAACACACACTCCGGATGCTGACACTGGATCTGCAAAGATGTCTCCATTTTCATCATCGTAGTCTTCAAAGTCAGTCAGCTCGAACTCATCCTCCTAAAAAAACCCATACAATTAATACATCAGTACGACATGATTAGGAAAGATATCTTCCATATTCTACTGGATTATATCTAAAGAGCATATTTGTGTTGTATAAAGATTTATCTCTTCAGTAGGAAGCAGTGGTATTGGGGCTAAAAGCCACAGAGTGGATACTTTTGTTGACAATAACATGCATACATATTGCAGGCCTTATCCTTTAAGTGCTGTTTTTAACATAAATCTAACTTGGCTGACATCATTATCTGACCTTCAGAATATATGCTTTTATGCCTCTTACTGGCCAAGAAAAAGTCAACGCACAGGGGAGCAATTTCCATCTGAGCTCCTCGTCTCAGCTCCTTTGCACAATTAGGGGAGCTCCAGTGGGAGACTGGTGGCCTAGTAATGTACAGTGTGCATGTTTCTGCATACTAATTTAAAATGGAGAGAAGGCAACCGTGTCACACTGGTGTAATGGGATGTGACAAAAGTTCCAGGACCTCAGACCACTGAGCCATCAGAGCTGCCTATAAATTCAGGGAAGTTGGTTTTTGTGTGTGTGTGTGTGTGTTTGCATACTGAAAAGTCTTCAGTAGACTTTCTCTGTTCACTGAGGCGTCTCTCTCTCTCCAGCTCCTCCTCTGCCTGGTCCATGGCGTTGTGCAGCCACAGTTCAATTCCCGAGACGCTGTCCGACAACAGAGCCAGACGGGCCTCGGCCTTCACCCTGCTGAGCTGAGACAGGAAGAACATGAGACATAAGGTTGATTTTTGTTTTCAGTGTTACTCAGTGTTTCAGTATGTCAGATTACCACTAAACACATGTCCAAGTACATCATCTCTGTTTAAAGCAAAGCTCTGAGGGGTCCCACAGTGTCAGGCTTCGAACTCCTGCAATTGAATGTCTCATAAACACTCATGTGCATGTTTGATTGGATGGTTGGAGGTTTGGACATGATGCAGTGCTTACATTTTGGGCAATAAATAATGATAACACAACATTAACTGCAATAATAGTGACAAATAATAATGAACCAAAGTAATGTTCTGCTAATGATCACTTTTCACTGACTGCTTGTGTAACATTGCAGTGACGTCTGAAATCTGTATGATCTATGCTGCTGGTATATGTGGAAGTTACAAGGAAAGGAAATGGTGTAAGTTTGTGCTTAACACGAGGTCTGAGGCTGAGTGAGTGTCCTTCTTCCTAACTGCTGGGGAAATCTCTGTCTGGGATTTTGACTAAGTCAACCTCTAAAATACTGTCAGATGCACAAAGATTGTTCAAGACCAAGCACCAGTCTTCTTGGATATGATTCAAGCCAATGCTGAAGTCCCAGAAACTGCAGTTCCACAAACGGCCCCTTGAGGTTGGCTTCAGAATGACTCTACTTCCATAAGCCCCCATGTTAAAATGTCCAACTTCACAGCAGAAATAAACATGTTTACAGCCTGGTACAAAAAAACAGTTTTGTTTCCCCATTCATGACAACTATACTGAGGGTGAATTTATGGAGAACTCACCTGTTCAAATGATATTACGGCTTAAAGTTATGCAGAATTAACAGCATGGACGCTTTGATTGACAGGTGGGTGTCATTACAGATGGCTTGTTTGAGCATCAGGTGATTAACTGAGAGCCAATACCAACACCAACCAATATGGCGGTGGCCAGAGTCACATATTCTGAGCCTCAAAGCGGCTCTTCAGAAACCTGTGCGTTACATCACACACACGCCGTCCATTCTTTATACTGTCAGTGATTAATACACATTTCATATCTGTAAAACAGTGGAGCACAAAGAAAGTTTTGTGTGGCTGAACCTGGAATATCGGTTAAAGAGCAGACACTTCTAAAATGGATATCTTTAGTCCCACAAGGTGGAGCCTACATGTGAGGACATATTAGTTTATTATCATTGACAGCTTCTCATTTTTATTCAATTCAATTCAATTTAATTCATGTTTATTTTACCAGCAACTTAATGACAGGCCTGTGTGCTCTCTACGAGCCAGTGTCTGTACTCACCAAAGCAAGTTTTTGTTAATCTTATGTTCAAATCAAATCAATAATTAAATCTTATGTAAGGTTTCTAAAACAGAACACTGTCACGTTATTTGTAGCTAATAGCAGTTAATCAAAAATAAGGTTAGTCAGATTAGAAGCAGTACAGCTGTTATTCAATATTAAAAAACCTGAATCAGGATCGGGGCCGAAAACTTTGATTGACTCATGTCTGTGGTTTTTAGTACTCGTCTGAAGTTTCCTCCTTCACATCTATTTTTTTTTCATTTCATTTTTTCCACATATTCTTTGTCATAACTGGAAGTCTACTGAAGACAAACCTAAACTGTCTTATCGCTTACCATCTCTGCGTCTGTCAGTCGAAACAGTCACGCTTTCTTCTGCTGTAGCAGCTATTTCTATATATTTTCATTTCCTTCTTGCATATTTTCCACCTCCCATATATAAATAAACATGCAATTTTTTTTCCGATTTTACCTGTGCAGCTCTTTACTAAACAAGGACAGTTTTTCTTCTCTGCATGTATTTAAATAACAGTGTTGATTGTCTTGAGTGATGAAATGTCATCAGCTGCTCAAATGATATGACAGTTTTGCCTTGTGGAGACATTTTGATACTGTTTTTTTTTGTTTTTTTGTTGTTTTTTTTTGCTTTTACTGGAAGGGCATGAGTTTGGCATGTGTGGCATGACTATGAATGAAAGGACGAGGGAGAGGCTGACAGCTGAATGCTAACAAACGAGGTGCAGAGGAAAAAGACACTGTGAGAACTCACATTTTTCCTGAGTGGAACAAACCCATCAAAAACAGTACCTTGGCTTTCCTGACGCTGTCCTGCACCTCCGCTATCTTCTGCTCCACACTGAGCCCTGTCTCCCCCGACAATAGCTTCAACCGACTCTCTAACGTCTGTAGGGCCTGATGGAGAAATTGACACATATGACTCTTTTATTACTTGTTTCAGATAATACTTTTGTTTCTAGTGTGGATGAAAACAACATCCCATTCCAGTTTGATCTGATCCATTCACAAAAATACTTCGACATAGAGTGTCTTGTTAGAATTCTAAATATTTTGCAGAGACCAGAATGTTTCAATCCAATGAAAGCTCTGAATGCTGCACTAACTGCATCAATAATGCAGATGTGCTCATTTATCCACATTGTCGCATTATTGTTACAGAAGTTCAAACTCTTAATGAAGTGATAATGTTACTGCTGATTGTTTTACACATTTCAAGATGTAAAATATCACAAGCAAAAATGACTTCATGAGCTCAGGAGTATCTCGGTTTTCCAACTTAAAAAATCCAAGTGTCACCCTCTCTCCGTGGGTGACGATCTTGTAGTCTTTAGCAGCTTTTGTAGCCCATTTCTTGGCCTCCTTAACCAGACATCCCTCTGCTTCTGCAGCACACACTTCCTGTAGAGCAGACACCTGCAGGAAATAGAGAAAGACATCCCTCTGCTCTTCAGTCCTGAGCTTTCCATGCGTCAGCTTTCAGCATAATGCAACTCAGTCGCGAAGATTATTATGTTAAATGTTTAATGACACTGCAAGGTGCTGATTCATCTCATTTCTGAAGCTGCAGATGCACACAAGGTTATATTACTAATGTTATTATGTCCACATGTCTACATGCACACACATGCAAGCTTGTTTTAATTGATGATGAAGTCTTGAGAGTTTTTCCATTTTTTTTTTTTTGCCTTCCCAGAGTTCACACACACACACACACACACAGATGTACAAACACAGATGTACAAACACACCTTGTCACGTGGAGCTGGCTGAAAGGTGAATTCGGGTGTTTTGCTGAAGGAGACAGATTCTTGAAGAAACTGCAGAACGTTTCTTTCTCTGGTCACCTGACAACGCAGCAGCGCATCAACGTTAACCAGGCAAAAAGTAACACTATTCCTCCTTCACTATTTAAATGGATCTGAAGTCAAGCAGTTTTTTCTTAAGTTGTCTTGTCTTGAAGCCAAATCGCACTGTGTCAAACAAAGTGTGCCAAAAATGGAGAACTGGGTGTTAAAATCTTTCTACCCACTCACATTTTGTAGGGAACAACTCATGATGTGTCTCCCACCCGCCACCCCCTGAGATTTCACTTAGTTGCTACATTAGTTCAGACATTTTGTCCATGTGTTGAATCTCCCTCTGTAAATGTCTGTTCCTTCTAAAATCTACTCGTGCCAGCAAACAAAAACACGTCTATCTTGGCTAACGTTTCTCTCAGACATGGTCCTCTTATTAGTCCTTTTCTCCATTGTTTAATTCGTGTCTTAATTTTCAACTTTCCTGCATGTCTGTCATCTTGCCTATAACCCTCTGCCCCCACCCCCTCTAGAAACAAGATGAGAAATGTCTGGTTTCTGTGGAGCCACTGTGGGATACTTTGCATGTATAAAATTCAGACAGTTGACAAAAGTTTGGACACACGTTGACTTTTGAAGGCCTGTCAGAGAACATCCAGTATGGCACTCAACATTCTGATCAATGAAACTGGTAGTTATGATAGTTATGATAACGCTGTGTGATGAGAATGTGGCATAAGATCCCCTCAAGGCCAGACCATGAAAACACAGAAACATAGTTAAACTCTCTGTTTGAACACACTCACATCTCTAAATAACTCAAAATATGACACAGACACACACACTCACATACCTTAGCAACACTCTCCCATATCCTGCTGTACTGTTTGTGTATGGCCAGACAGGTATCCATCTCTGTCCCGCACAGCAGGGTAAAATGGCTCCTCAGATCTTCATAAACATCACCGTCCATTTGCTGATGAGGGAGTCACTTTTCATAAGTTTAAAATAGACCTGACTGAATCACAATATATATATATAACAGCCAGTGTTCTATGCTGCCTGACCAGCCTGACCTCAGATTTTCTGTGAAGTCAATTTATAAACCACATGAGCAACATAAACTAAAAAAAAAAAAAAAAAAAAAAAAACATAAAGTATTTTGACAAATTGTGTTTAAATGATACTTTCTGCACACTCAAAGAAATTTGTAATTGAGCTCCTGGGTATATTGTACTGTAATTTATAGTATTGTTGTACAATGCTGCTGTTGTACAGAAGAATTCTCTCTCTCAAAAAAAGTAAACCACGATCTCACGCAACTATCGTGGTTATCAAAGATTAAATAAAAATATGTGAACGGGTAATTTATTTCCGTTTGTCAAGATCAGTCACTTCCCTCACATGTCTACCTCTGAGCAGTTCACTAATCATCGACAGATGAAAACAGAACTTTCAAAACTTTCAAAAACCTGAAAGTGTGTGTTTGCACTCTGCAGAGCAAACTCAGCACACCACGAGCCTGCAATACGTCAGGAAATGTGGTCAGTGTTTCAATACATACACAACACGATGTTTGATAACTTCCTTTTCTCCCCTGTGTGTGTATGTGAGTGTGTGTGTGTGTGTGTGTGTGTGTGTGTGTTTTACCTCCATAATACGTGGTAAGTCATTAGTATAGTAGTGTTGGTGGTGGGCGTTGACTGCTGCTAACGCCAGCAGATACTCGTTTCTGACTTCAGTCAAACGGTCGTCACACTCTCTCAACCTGGCACTGAGCTGTGCACACACACACAAACACACAACACAAAGAAACACACGTTTTTCAGTGTACCACACATCACAATCTTTAACATGAACAGGAACAAATATGTAGATTTTTTTATGTAGTATAGTTTCAACTCTTTCACCCTTTTCAAAACTAAATTCTATACATCTTACAACCAAAGTGTTCTGTGTGATACACTGGCAGATTACATAAAAGGTACCTGCTTCTGACAGCAAATATAGTTTTTTTTTTACATCTTTTTGTTTTGTCTAAAAGTCCTGAGAACACCACAGAGTTCAATTTTGGTGAACTCTGACACTAATAGCAGTCTTGAAGGTTTCGTTTAATTTCTGGATGCCCAGGAGATCTTGAGTTATTTGATCTCATAGACACTCAAATAGTCAAATATTGCTGTTTGTTTAGTTTCTGACTCTGAGAAATTAGGAAAAATTGTCAAATTCCTCCAAATCAGGGTACTGTGTCTATGAATTATGTCTTTAACCAAATCACATTTCAGCTATTCTGCGATTTTATTTTAATAACTAATCTAATATATTTTTTCACTTCCATTCACTGAGCCTGAAATCGTTTGGAGCCTCCATGGAGAGCCCCACCTCCCACACTTCCCACACCTCACACACCTCACACACCTCCCACACCCACATACTGAAAACCTCTGCAGTGGAACATGTTGCAACCAAACAGATAAATATTTTTTTCACAAAACCACAAAGAACAGTTTCTTTCTACAGGTCATCACTCTAATTAACAATTACATCAGTCACATAGTGTCAATAACCCTGTAACACTAAAGCATACACTGTACCTACAAATGATCAGCAACACACATTGGTGTGTGTATATGTAAGTATCGCACATTACTGGCAAATTTAAATTCTATCCACTATACATATACATATACATATACTGTAAACAAAGAACAAAACAACAGAGCAACACTGAGAGTGTCGGATTCCCTGGATGTGATCTACATACCTGGCCAAGAAAGCTGAATTAGATTCTGATGTTAAAACTTGAGTTTTATCAGTATAGAGAGTCAGACAGCAGTTCATGTTTCCACATGAAGATTCATACCTTAGCAGCCATCTTATGTAGTCCTGACTTAAAATGGAAAATCCCATGTTCACTTTTTCTGGCTCTGGAAGGAAAAGTTCAAATAAACTGATATCATAAAAGACATTTTTAAAAACAATACAGGCAGTTCTTAGTGTTTAGTGAGCAGCTTCAGTCAAAAACATAAAATAGGTGTCAGGCCTGAATATACCACATTGGTTGAATCTGATCTGTGTTCACATTGGTAGCATGTGAGGCTCAGATGTTATTCTGGTGTAGCAGGAAGTTTATGTCACAGAACAAATTAGCAACAGTGTTTTTTATTTCCCACATGTCTTCAGTTTTAAATGGCAACTGCACTGTGTGTTAAGTTCAGTCAAAAGATTTTCCAGTAGCTTACATCTATAGCTTATACAGAACTCTTGAAGAGGTGCCAAAAACTGCAGTTCCTCAAACGTCCACGTGAGGCTGGCTCCAGAAGTGAGTCAGTCTCCATAAGTCCCCATGTTAAAATGTCCAACTTCACAGCCAAAATAAACATGTTTACAACCTGGTACAAAAAACAGTTTTGGTCTCTATAGATAATTTCCCTGTTCATGACAACTGTACTGAGGGTGAATTTCTATACAACTCACCTGTTCAAATGATATCAAGGCTTAAAGTTATGCAGAATTAAGAGCGTGGCTTCTTTGATTGACAGGTGGGTTGATTGAGCAGCCAGTGAACCTAATGGCTCTTCAGAAACCCATGGGTGATATCACAGACACTACGTCCATGTTTTAAACGGTCTGTGATTAACATAATGACAAACATTACTTCTTTGTCTCTGTTCACACACTTTCAAAAGTGTTGAAAACACTTCTGAAAGTCCTCCTCTGCCTAATTTTCACAGACCTTACTGTACATCTCAGATTTTTTAACTGCATATGAACTGATTCATGATTTGAAATCTGACCTGGTCTGTGCATCAGCAGCTTTCTCTCTGGCAACACTGGCGATGTGACTGAGTTGATGGTAACTCTTCTTGATCCTGTGCAGCTCCCGCAGAGCATCCACCACTTCCCCCTGTACCCTCTGGAGCCGCTCCAGACCCTAACACACATACACACATGCACACACACACACACACAGCAAAATGAGTCATTCATCCATCAGTGTCCTTTGGTAAATATATCAGTGTGTGTGTACTATGTGCAGCTCTCTCACTCTCTTAGTTCGGATGTCTTTTGCATTGCGAAGACTTCTGGAGGCTTGTCCAATCAGTCGGCGGTATTCCTCTGTAGCAGCGAGTCGTGATGCGGCAGACTGAGCTGTAGCATCCACCACTGACCGCCACATTCCAAAAACACTCCTGAAACACACACACACACCAATAAAACGTTTCTGCCCGTCTTAGCCTGGATTTCCAGAAACATCGTCCACAAAGGCTAAGTCTCCATCAGATGAGAGCTGAACATTTGGCTATGACCATCCTTTCATAGTTTTGGTCTGCAACAGGGATGAGTATTTAAGTCTTACAAGTGGTTATTTGTCTTGAGTTATCTCATTTATCACTTTCTATTTCCTAAGTAAGGTGTCATGTGTCATAACAGAGCTTTGACAATTTTCTCCAAGGTGCACAAATATAAAAGACGGTTAGGACCAACCAACGCAACTTACTGAAAATAACGTCAGATAAATCTTTCTAGTGGTTGTTTTTTTGAAAATAAAAAAAATCACCCTGAGTGAAACACAAAAGGTCAGATGGGAAAGCTGTGTGTGCGATATGTGTGTGTGTAGTTACCCAGAAGTGATAGCATCTGTATTTCCTCTTTGCCAGTCTCTCTTCTGGTACTGGACAGCTAACCTCTGAAGAGCCTGAAAATGCACATTTTAAAACTGGAGCACAGCGTCGAGGAAAGAAGTTTACTGAGGTTTTGACAGTTTGGTGTGACGAACAACATTGAGCTTTTTCATAAAAGATGTTCATTTAGCTGATGATGACGTGTACCCACGATTACATCCAACAATTAGCAACGCCTCATAATGGAGTACATTTGGTTTGTCATTTGATTGAGACTCTTCAAACACAAGAACCACAGGGCTCTAACAAATAGAGACATGGAGAGACAGTTCCCCCACCCAGAGTCTCAAATCCCTCCACGTTCCCTCCCGTCTTCCCGACACCGGTCAACCTACGAACTCCTCCATCTACCAACGACCCTGTTTTCTCCTCCCATCCTCTACCACTTCATCCCTCTACCTTCAACCCCTCATCCCTTGGCCCTCATCCCTTCATCCTTCAACTTTCATCCCTTCATCCTTTGACCCTCATCCCTCCATCCCTTGACCCCTCGACCCTCCTCCCTTCTCCCCCCCTACAGCACATCACCTCAGCGCATCCTATCCATAACCTGTTCAAACTTAAATCCATACTGGCGTGGTCCTTGTTAGTGAACTTAATGCTGTGGCTTATGACATTCCCACAAGCCTCTATCAGCTGTGCTTTGTGTACTTTAGTGCTAATTAGCTAAATTAGCATTTAGCTCAAAGCACAGCTGTGCAGCCTCGCATAATATCTGGCATGACTGTAGAAAGTACCTCCCAATTTTTCGAATAAAAATTTGTCTGATGATGAAACTATGATCTAAACTGATTGATATCCCTGGACGATATAAAGTGTCTGACATTTTCACCACATAGTTGGGTGATTATTGTAGTTATTCATTCTGTAGAGCTCTTTGGGAAACCATTGCCCTTTCTTTATTTCTCTCATGTAAAGTTGGGAATGCATCTGTCAGCATTAGTGTGGACACACACATATGTGACACATTCCCCACCATGGTGCAAAAACACACAGCTCTCCTTTTTCTCGAGTTTGCCCAAAAAGGAGGAAACATACACACACACACACACACTGTGAGTGTCACAAGAGGCAACAAACAACATCACAGCACTCAGGTACTGATATGGGACCTCAAATCAATACATGATGAGCATTTCCAGTAAAATATAAAAAGTTCCAGTCAGAGGACTGATAGTGGACCAGAATAGCATTTGTGCACTCACCTGACCATACTCCTTCTCTATCGCTGCTCGTTGTTTACTGAAGGACCTGAGGAACACAGAATACCATGACATGAGCAACATCAACAGATCTGTGATTCAACATGATCCCTCCATTTCTGTGTTGATCTCTCTGTGTCTCTGGATTTCATGCAGGTATCCACAGTACAGTGAGGCACACACACACAGAGTGTTGTACCTGATCTCCTCCAGCAGCTCGGTGTCCTGATGTTGTTTGCTCTGCAATTTGCCGAGCTGCTCTGAGAACACCAGTTTCACCTGTTGGCTCTCCTTTACCTGCACACACACACACACACACACACACACACACACACACACACACACACACACACACATGCAAAGAGACATGTCAAATTTTATCTCTTTTTGGACTGCTCACTGAATGAACGGGGAAATTAGCTATAGAGACCAAAACTGTTTTTTGTACCAGGCTGTAAACATGTTTAATTCTGCTGTGAAGTTGGACATTTTAACATGGGGACTTATGGAGACTGACTCACTTCTGGAGCCAGCCTCACGTGGACGTTTGAGGAACTGCAGGTTTTGGCACTTGCACATTGTCTTCATTTTCCCGGGCACGGAGGGTGCCGCTTGATTTGGATGTTAATACTTTTTGTATTTTTACTTCGGCACAGCTTCGAATGCAGGACTTTTACTTGTAACAGAGTATTTCCATACTGTGGTATTGATACTTTTACTTTCACTTTTAAAGTAATAGATTTGAGTACTTCTTCCCCCGTCAGTTTGAGTATATTATAAAATATTATGAACTGGCTGCTCAGACTTATCCTTTAACATCACACTGTCACAACTAATGAGATTTTCAATGGACTTTCACGTGACCTTTACCCTTACCAGAAATTTGTTTTGTAGTTAGGCAGATAAATCATGATGATGATGACTTCATACAGTACATGAAGGTAGCTACTGTGCCTAACAGCTCAAAATCTCACAGCAGGTAGCCTCCATCAAAAGTGGCAAAACGGGCTACAAATTTGGTTCCAACAACCAGTATTATATAGCCATTGACAACCACCTGACTGAACTGTTCACTCTCTGCAGCTGAATGACAAATATTTTCAAACATAAAAATTGGAGCAATATTAAAGTGAGAAATAAGAGGTTGCTTCATCTTAAAGTCTCCTTCTGATTGCAATGCAGGATGTAATGTCTCAAATGTCATAGATCTGAAATACCAATATACACACATAAATCATCTTCACATAATATTTGTTTACAGTATGTATGAAATACATTCAACAGTCAGTACATGTACAAGAAAAGCCATTCACACAATGAGCCAAAATACATTTTCAGTATTTGCAAACAGATGCTTTCACTCTTACAAAGGATCAAGAAAATACACCTATCTATCTCTCAGCACAGCATTTTGTCCTTTCAAAGCAACTGATGTAAAACATCATGAGTACATGAGTTACTTTACCTTTCTGGGTGGTGGTTGCATAGTTTGATGTTGATGCTGTCTGTTATTGGATCTGTTATTGTGTTAGTTCCTGCTTCCTCAATGTTTTCACATGTGCGACTTTCTCTCTCTCTCTCTCTCTCTCTCTCCCTCTCTCTCTCTCTCTCGCTCTCCCCCGCCCCCTCTCTCTCTCCTCTGTATCCTATAGAGGGCAGCAGACAATATGACAGGGCAACATGTTCACATGTGTTCACGCCTAAAACAAATGCTCTTATGTACTATGTATTTTATTATGTATTTCAGTGTCAGTGAATGGAGACAAAATCAGGCACAGTTCAGGGTAAATTCATGTGGAAGTCTAGCAGAGTGTAATATGAGGCTTCATTAGGGTGACTTGGACAAATCAAGTGATCAAAAGTGTCAGTGCCATGGCGACACATGCCTCAGTGTTTTTTCCTCTTCCTCTGTTCCCTGTCTGTCCCTGTGACTGTGTCTCAATTCACAGACCTCTATACTTAAACTTGATATTTTGAAAAATGCAGTGTACTGTGAGTGCCTCGATGGTGCATTCCCATGGTCAAAAAGTTGAGTGTGGAACGCTGGACACTTCTCACCCTCACTGGTTGTTTTGCTATGTAGCAGAAGTGGAGGGATCCCTTATATTCATATTTTGGCAGTCAAATGCATTAATCAACATTTAATCCGTTGAAAATTAGCACACTACAACAGGTACATAGCATACTACATAGAAGTATCCAAATAGACCTTGTAGCAACCAATAATGTAATAATGTCCAATAATGTAATAAAGACACAAGCCAATAAGGTAATAACATTTTGCTAATAATGTAATTAAAGTTATTAAATCATTGGCTGGTTATTATGTTATTGGCGTAGCATTAAAACAATCCTTTGAGGTGGGTGGGGTATTTGAAGTTCGTGTTGTATGTCCATGTCTGTATAACTTACTCAAAATGTCAATAAACATATGTTTAAAAAAAAAAAAACAATCCTTTGAAAATGTAATAACTGCAGCCGATAATGTAACAATACATAAATAGGACTGCATTTCTTGGAAATGAAAGATTATTTTGCAGTTCTTGTGCAGTTTGCTCAGCAAAAATAGATATAGTGGATGGCATAGTCGTCATATCCATTCATCAAGGGTACGTACTAAGCAGCACTCTCTCTCCTTAATTATGGTTGTAAGAGCCAATTTGAGAATTATTTGTTGTACAAAATCTTTATTTAGACTATTGTTTATTTGCTTGGATATGTAAATTCATAATTTCATGTATGGAGTAATATTATTTAATTCATTACTGTGAAGTGTATATGGTAGTTAGATCACTTAGTGGAAAAATAACAGTGGTCATGTGACCTATATGTGTTTGCTCAGTGTTAGATGAAAATGCAACAACTGGAGCTGATAAGGTAATAATATATGTATCATTTTTTTATTTTACGCCAATAATGTAATAACCAGTCATTATGTTACTGGCTTTGTTACATTTAAAATGGCCAAAATGATTACGTTATTGGACGTTATTGCATTATTACTACAGAACCTTTTCCACAGCAGCCATTCTGACATGAAATGGTAGGTCAACACAGGTGTTTCCAATGATACTAATTCCATTTATTGCAGCAGAGCCTTTCCAGTGAGCCAACATGCACCACAGCAGCACCCTGACTCTGTTAGACCTGAATGGAACAGAACCTCAATACAGTCACAGCCTGTGTGTATTTGTGTGGGCGTGGTCTCCCTCGCTCTGCTCTCTACACACCTGACAATCATCAGCAATCTGCACATCTGTCAAACTTACAGGGTTTTTTTTGTGTTACGTGTCCTGCCCAGAACCTAGATTATTCTGTACCAGTCTAGACAAGTTTTTTTCCCGTCTCGGGATTATCTGCCTGTCTGTCTGTCTGTCTGTCTCGCCCACCTCCAAGCCTCTACATGGAATTCCTGTCACCTCAGGCTGCCGCATCTCTCTGCAAGTTCTCAAAGACTTGTTTCACCTTACCTGCCGGTCCAGTGTCTGCTTTGCGGTTGAGTTTGTGCTTTGTGTCTTTGAGAGTTTAAAAACTTATTTTCTGGTTCCACATTACATCTTTGTTTACCGTGGCGAAACACTATAAAGCAAAATGATAATTTTGTCAAACTTTTGGTTTGTCTGTTGAAGCCTCATTGTCTTCAGCTACACTAGTCATTTTTCACCAGTACCAGGACTGTGGATTTAGTCACCATTACTTAAAATTAAGTCACTATGGACATATGGAATGGCTTCATCAACCAGGAACGTATTCTAAAACATATTCCAGTAATCTCCTGCTATTAAGAAAATATAACAATCATCGAGGATGGCTGTCTGACAACAAGGTAAAGAGGTGGAAATATGAATATAGTGTACACACACCTTTTTCATGTCGCTAAAACATTTTTCTGCTGACTCCACAGCAGTGCTTCGTTCTACTTCCATATTAGGACTGTCTCCAAACTGTGAGGGCTCTGACTGCCGTCTACTGTAGGTAACACAATGAGTATGGATAAGTTTCTCATACAAACCCACTTCAAAAAACCCAAACTGTCTTCTAATTAGATGTGAGAGTGGAAGACTGGTCTACTCATTTCAAAATGTATGCTGATGGAGACGCATTGTTTACAGAACTGCGTGCCATATACTTTTTTCTTTTTGTCATTTTCTAGACCACTGGTTCTCCTACTGTGGTAAACTGTATGTACCTGGTGGTACACAACCTCCTAGTGGTGGAATCTCAAACAATTGAAATTGAAATACATTTTAAACACATATTGTAATAAATACTACAGTGGTATATAATTTAAAACTAGACAATTTTTTTTTTTGCAATACTTTGTTTCAACACAGCCTGATATGTAGTCACCTTCATGTAGGTATGCAGGTAGCGTGTAGCACACATTCATCCATGACAAGTTACGAACTAAAATGCGAGATTGTGAGCGTCAGAAGAATGGTTTAAAAAATGCTGCAATCGTGGCTTCAAAAGGAAAATATTAGGAAGAAGTGTAAAGCCTTTAACACCAAATAGTAGTGATGGGAATTTCGGTTCTCTTTAGTGAGTCAGATCACTCGCCAAGAAGAGACGGTTCTTTTGGCCCCTAAACAGCTCTTTGTTTTACCACTTATATCTTTTATAATTCAGCCAAATTTAGCACTGTTTTGACTTATGTATGTATACACATATCACTTAAATTATTCAATACATCCTTTGTACTGAAGTATTCAAAAGTAGAAAATCACATTTTCTGATATGAATAAATTGCTGTCGCCAATTGTTTTCATTGCATTTACAGCACTTAACGGCTCGCGGACAGGAGCTGGCTCTCATCATTCACTTCAAAGAGTCGGCTCTCTGAACCGGCTTGTTCACGATCGACACATCACAACCAAATAGCTCTGGTGTTTGAAACGGTTCCATTTAGGATTCAACATCAAATAATCTTTGCAAACTCTTGCATTCTGATATTGGCTGAGCTTTACCAAGCCCCCTTTTTAACATAAATGCTAGAGGGGGTGAGGATTAAATTATACAAACAAACAAGCCAACCTATTGAATTAATGAGAGAAATAATTTTATTTTTGTGGCACTAAGTTAAAGATGACAAAGGGATGACAATGTTCAGTCTTCATACACTAATTCTCATTTAACATTGTTCAACTTCAAACTGTGTTTCTCCATACCCATATGGAGACAAAAAAAGACTAAATCAGTTAGCATTTATCCTTAACACAATGATAAATTAATAATAAATAAAATAAATAATAGGTGTAAAACAATACATTTGCAAACACACATCTCATCGAGCATTAATATCAACAAATGGGTTCAAATCATCTAGGTTCTGCTGTCATACATCTAAATATCAGTCACAAAGCATATTGAGAGATAATGTTTCATCAATCACTAATTGATGTGTTTGGTTATCAATATTACACTGTATCTATCAGTGATTATTGATCAAATGTGATGCATGCTCATTAGATAAATTAATCACAATCAGATATTGAGTTCTTCCTTGAGTACCTATTCCTGCTGATATTTCATTCATTCATTTTTTCATTAGCTAATCAAAGTCTGATTCTTTTCAGGAAATCCTCCAACCTGTCTTACAAGTTTTTCAGAATTTTTTTAAATTGTGGTTTATCTTTACTTTACTAAATATGTCCTACTATGAACTATGAAAATCCAGACAAACATTTCAGAATTGTCCAATCAAATCTCAAAATGCCTACTAAATTGAGAGACCGCTTTCCTGAACGGCGATGCTGACTTTTAAAACACCAAAAAGAAACAACATGATTTGAAGCGTAGAGACATCATGATGACGACTGCTGATGTTATGTTGCTGATGTGGATACAGCTAATTCGTTTTGGATCTGTTGCATCACACTTTCCAGTTTCTTATGGAAGCTTTTTGGTGAAACGTCAGACTCATACTCCACCGTCAGCGAACAGAAGTTGATTTCCTGAAGGAAGATGAAGATGTTTATCTTAACAATGAATGAAATGACTGAATGTGAAATGGGTTGTTTGCTGTGATGAACTACTGAAAATCATTGTATTGTGTGTGTGTGTGTCTATATATATATATATATATATATATATATATATATATATATATATATATATATATATATATAAATACACAGCATTTTAGCCTCTCATTGTTGTATTTATAGTATAGTTCACTCTCACCACCCTCATTAAACAAGAACCTGTTACTGATATGTTAGTCAAAATGTCAAGCCTGAGTACAGTTAGAGTATAGATGTATAGTTGTAATTTCTTTATTATATTTCTATAAAAAACACAAGTCATCAACCATGATCACTTACCTTGCAATTCTCAACCAAGTTTTTCAGTTTTCTGACCAAAATGTCGGTGTAGTTGACTGAACGGGATTTCAGGGATGTCAGGCCATTTAGAAAATATTCATAAAAGTCACATCTGTGATCCTGTCCAGAGGACACACATGGCAACGTTAGTACACACAACCGCACTTTGAGAGCATATATTGTTGTTGATAAATATTATTTGGTCACAGTGTGGCTTTATTTTTTAAGACATGCCACTTTGCTAAATGGAAAAATCTGACTGTTCTTTGGCATGTTGAGCACCATGAGCATTCTCTTCCCATCTGACTCTGTGTCAGATACTTTATACATGGTGTTAATATACAACACACTATGTGACTAAGTATCAGGATCATTTTCCATCACAGCAGACATTATTGATGATAATGATAATCATCTCTCTGTCACACACACACACACACGCAAAAACACACACCACTTACCTTCTCTGCTGTGTTGTCACACTTGCATGTTATGTTCTAAGAAGATAGAGACAATATAAAATATAATCAAACCAATGTCGTCTTTGTTATAATCAATCCATTTCACAGTTAATATAACTTTAATGTTGATGATAAATATTATTTGGTCACTGTGTGGCTTTATTTTTAAATACATTCCACATGCTATTGAATTAAACAGGTCATGATTTAATATATTATATATATTAGACTGTTATTTGGACAATAATAATAAAAAATGATTGTGTGTTTTCCTATACGAGCATTGAAACAACCATAGTCTAGTCTAGTTGACATAAAATGGGCAATCACAATACTTTTGAGATGCTGCACACACTTTAAGAATTGGCTCTATTGCCTAATTCAAATTGAAAAATGGGACTGCTTTAAAGTTGCTGAAGGTATGTTTTTCACTGTTGACAGAGCTAGGCTAGCAGTTTCTATCTGCTTTCAGTCTTTGTGCTAAGCTAAGTTAAACATCTCCCATGATGTATCTCTGAACCGGATGCTCAGTGCTGAAAATAATCTGTCTTCTCATCTAACCCTGAAAGTGTCAGATAGTTAATACATGATGTTAATATATTCAACACACTATGTGACGGAATATATGCACACCAAGTATCAGGATCATTTTCCATCACAGCAGAAATTATTAATGATAATCATCTCTCTGTCACATACACAAAAACACACACCACTTACCGTCGGTACCGTTATTGTGAGGTTTAAACACTTGCATTTCTTGTCCTAAAAAAAAAGAGACAATGAAAAATATGATCAAACCAGGTCCAATGTCTTCTTTGTTACAATCAATACCTTTCACAGTTAATATAACTTCAATTTTTAAAAACTAAGAATGAAATAATTAAATTCATTTTAAATGAGACGTATGTTTCCCAAGGTCGAAGTTGGACGTGGATCGAGACAGAGGCAAGGGAACAATTATTTAGCTCTACACAGAAATGTAAGGAAAGTGAATGGAAAACTAATCTAACAGCTATGCAAGAATAACTAAAATTGGTTCAGATGAGATAACAGCGAAGCAAAGAGGAAGTGGTAACGTTGTCATCATGCTGAAGCTGTGTGAGTGTGTGAGTGTGTTTGTGCACATTGCAGAATAGAGCAACAAAATCTTACAGGCATAACACAAAGAACAATCATCTCTCATATTTCAGTTTCACACAGAAAAATAACATTATTAGCTTCTGATCTGACTGCAAAACATTCTGTGTGTAAAAACTAAAAGTGAGACTTTCTTTCGTTTGACAGATAAACTTATAAAGTCATTAATATATTTATCGTGGTTTCTTCTAGGCATGCTTGAAAAAATGTAAAGACTTAAGTTCTAGTGAAACAAGATAGAGCTTCACAAGAAAGTGACAAAGCAAAGAAACAGAGCAGGTGGAGTGCCGAGATAAAGAGTTCGAGCAACTGAAGATGTCAAAGTGAAAAAAAATGAAGAAGATCAACTTACTGTGTCTTGAATTGAGCTGCAGTTCTCAGCACAGTTCTGTCAATCCAAACAAGAAACAAAGTTGAAACAGTCACACCAGTAGCTTTGGCATCAGATAATTAAAAGGCGGTGATGGAGTCCCAGCGGCTCCAACTGAAGTGCTGCCAACTAACTGCTACAAAGGGCTCTTCAAGCATTGACACGCTTTTGATTGCTTTAGTCTGGATTCACGAGTGACCTCAGACGCACACCCACAAACACCACGCTAGACCACGCTTCACTCTGAACATACTCAAACACTGCGATTATTAAATCTATGTCAATATGTCAATATACTAATATCAGTGATTACATTTGTGCTACAACTGCAACAGCTGGAAAAATAAAAAGATAAAAAAGTGCTGCCATATCGGATCGGATGGCCCTCAAAACACTGTTGTAATCTATGTGACATACAATGTTAGAGTTATTCCACCTTACCTCCACATCTTTTCCAAAGTAGCCTACACTCTTAGAGAACTCATACGTTTTGCAAGTTGTAGTCGGTTTCGACTGATTTGAAGAGACGAAAAGAAATAGCAGCAGAAGAGGCAGCATCCTTGTAGATGACCCAGTCATAGCTAATGAATTTTTTCCCTAGTTTACGAAGAAGATAGATTCCAGTAATGTTTTTGTTTTTTTGAGTGTATAAATCACTTTTCTAGTCTATATATCAATTCTAATATATTAGCTAGGCTGTCTTTATGTCTACACCTGTATTAGTTTTCTGAATCTTGTACTTGTTGTCTGTGTTAAATGCCTGACGCTTTGTCAATGGATGGACGACAGGTTTGCAGCTTTTAAAACACCAGGATATGACATTTTGGGGAATCCCTGCTCTTTTTGTCCATGCTTTGATTATTTGTCTCCCACACAGGACAACTTTACTCAACAGGACCCTGTCATGGTGGCAAGACTGATACTGCATGTGTCTGCTGATCCTAGCCACATATCAGTGAGATCTGACTGCTTATGACTGTTGCGGCATTTCCTAATCTCTGCTAGGGCTGGCCGTCACTACGCAGAGGAAAACAAGTATCATACCTCATCTTCTGCAGTTTATTGACTGCAAACTCATGGTGTCCTCTATCACTACTTCCTCCGTACAGGTGAAGTATAATTAGGCCAATTTTAGCCCTTTTTACAGTCACTCCTTGAGCCATTTCAGTCAGAGACCACTTGTATCCATAGACCGATTATGAAACAGAAACATGTAACAAACATGTAAAAGGCCCTCCACCTCTCTGACATTGTAGCAAGAAACCCAGACTGAAGACACAAATCTTGTGTTTACAACATAGACAGTATAAATATGGACATCATATCCATCACCCACAAATTTCTGAAGAGCCGTATGTGAAGCTCAGTGTGGTGGCTTTGCTTGTCGTCATCTTGGCAGTCAGCCGTGATGCGGACTGAATGACGCCTGGTTGCTCAAACAAGCCACCTGTGACAGCACCCACCTGTCAATCAAAGTGTCCACACTGTAAATTCTGCAGAACTTTAAGCCTTAATATAATTTGAACAGATGAGTTCTATAAAAATTCACCCTCAGGACAGGCTGTAAACATGTATATTTCTGCTTTGAAGTTAGACATTCTAACATGGGGGCTTATGGAAACTGACTCACTTCTGGAGCCAGCCTGAGGAACTGTAGTTTTTGGCACTTCTGCAATGGCTTCACTTCAAGCAGGTTGCCGCTTGGTTTACAAGTGCTATGACGTTTACTGATAATTTTGTGTGTCTGATCGTTGTGTCTCCTTTTAGTCATTTTGTGTCTACCTGTAGTCAGTATTATGTCTCTTTTCAGTTGGTTTATGTTTCACTATGGCTTTCATTGATACCAGATTAGATGTTTTAAATATGGCCTGCTGCTGGTGGTTTATGTAGTCAAATCAAATCGCACTTTGCAATTTTATTGAGTTTTTTATTTAAACAATGTTACTTTGTTTGGCTGCACTGTCTCACAAATGTGGGAAAGAAGACTGCTAGCAAGGAAACATACAGTTGTGCTGATCATATTCCAATATTTGGGAAACAACACACAGCAGCTTTACTTTGGTCTTTCTTCTGTAACGCTTGCAGTCACTCTCTGGCTCACTCAACCACACACTCACTACACCACACTACTCTGACCAATCAGTGGTCTGTAGCGTTGACACATTTTCCCCTAGCATCAATAACAGAAGACAAAAAAGAGCAGGTATCATGCCGTGTACACAGCTTAAAACTCAGTTTCTTTGTGACGATAGGCCACATCAGGATAAAGGTGCTGTCCTTGTGGACCAGAACCAGAGCCCAATATGTGAATTATGGCTGCTTGACAATTTGTGGTGTTAATGAACACATATGACATCATCCTGTTAGATATTTCTAATACATCTTCCAGGAATTACCACCTGACATAATTGTGGGTTACAGAGTGAGTTCAAACCTCATACAGAATTCCACTGACAAGTTGAAAATAATAAATGTGGAACTTTGTTTTCCACAGTAACCTTTGTTCAGTGAGATAAAAAGAAAATTAGATCTAGGGAAAGCCATGTTCCCCTCAAGCTGTGCCATTTGTTATGTGACAGAAATAACGAGACTAACTCAAAAAGGTCACTTTTTTTCTCAAGCAGATAATATTATTGACCAAAACAGCAAATCTTACTAATTTCCACATCAAACAGTATAAACGAAGCTTTTCTCCATAGGTAAGAAGGACCAGTATTGATCAGAGGGAGGCTCAGGAAACAACAGTGATGCAACAGATAAAAAACTGTGGTGGTTTTCTTAGAAAGTAAAACCATCTTGCCGCATCTGAAGCTTGTAGCGCTGTTACTATGTGTCAGTGAACATAGTAGGAACACTGAAAGGCTCATTTTGAGCTTGGGTGCTTGGTGCAGACAAGACCACTAGTGAAACAGACTCAGATCAGATTGTGACTTGTGAACAGACTGTGACTTACAGCTCAAAATATACACTGCCCTCATGGGATTGCACCCTGTTGTTTTGGCAAGAAGGAGACAGAAGTCCTGGCACAGCAGTAGAGCAAAGCACTACAGTGGGCATGGTCAGCAAAGAATTGTGTTTTAGCCACCTAAGAAAGATCAACATCAGTTAAGTGTATGTTTAGAATATATTCACTTATTTACCTTACCTTCTTGCCATACATTCTGTCTGTTTCTCCAAAATGGGGGTTCCCTGACCATCTTCTACTACAGGAAACACAGTGTTTTTTGCTTTTTTATTGCTGCTGCTGTTGCTGCGCTGCTGTTATGTGCACATGTGCAGTAATAAGTTCAGAAAATTCATGTAATAAACATTTATTATTTACTGAAATTTCCTCACATGCATGAAAGAAAACATAAATTCTTGGGTGGCTCCGACTCAGTGTCAAACCCCACAAGAGGGGTTCAGGAGGAGCAATGCGGATTCCGTCCTGGCCGTGGAGCAATGGACAAGCTCTTTACCCTTGCAGGGGTGCTGAGGGGGTCATGGGAGTTTGACCATCCAGTGTGCTTTGTGGATTTGGAAAAGGCTTACGACCGTGTCCCCCAGTCGCTCCTGTGGGGGGTACTAAGGGAGTATAAGGGTACCGAGGCCGTTGGTATGAGCCATCCGGTCCTTGTACAACCAAAGAGTTGTGTCCGTATGCTTGGCACAAAGTCAGATACGTTCTCAGTGAGTGTTGGACTCCACCAGGGCTGCCCCTTGTCCTCAATCCTGTTCACGATATTCATGGACTGAATCTCAAGGCGCATCCACGGTGAGGAGGGTGTCCGGTTTGGGAACCTCAGGATTGCATCTCTTTTTTGCAGATGATGTGGTTCTGTTGGCTTCATCAGACCTTGACCTTCAGCACTCACTGGGGCAATTTGCAGCCAAGTATGAAGTGACTGGGTGGGGGGTCAGCACCTCCAAACCCTCCGGGTTGGGAGCCAGTTGCTGCCCCTAGCAAAGGAGCTTGGTGTGTTCCAGGCACATCCAACTGGGAGGAGACCCCAGGACAGACCTAGAACCTGCTGGAAGGAATATATAGCCCATCTAGCCTGGGAACGCCTTTGGATCCCCCAGGAGGAGCTAGAATGTGTTGCTGGGGAGAAGGATGCCTGGAGTGTCCTGCTAAACCTGTTGCCACCGCGACCCGACCCCGGATAAGCGGAAGAGAATGGATGGGTGGATGGTTGGATGAATGGATGGATCCTCACATGCATGTGAGTCTATTTATGATGCATTCACCCCATAAATCCTGATAGTACATTTATGGATTATCCATGATTCTGGCCTGGAATCGTAATGAATTTTCAAATTCATGCCAATGAAGGAAGGAGGGTGGTGGAGGTGAAAACCACGGAGTCTTAAAAATCAAAAAAGGTTTCTCCTGAATATGCTCAGTAAATGTTACAGCATAATGAATCAGACTTTGACATTTCTTGCATGTGTAGAGTGTAAACGTGCAAATTTGATGCAAATGAATTTTTTAAGACACCTTGTCATGGACCAGAGTGTTGGTCAAGGTGATATTGATCTGATGGTGCTGCTAAAATAAAGTTAAGGGGTTCATCATAATTATTCATCATGAATTTGTTTTAATGAGGCCTTAGCAACAGAAATCACATTATTACTGAGGTTAACCTCCTTTTCCAGCAAACATGAAAATGTTCTTTCTGAATAAATACCAGGGAATGTGAATGAGTAATAACATGTGTTAAGACATCTTGCCCAGAGTCAGACGATAAGATAAAAGTCAGTTTCACCTCTGTGTGTCCAGTACAGCAGAGTGGAGTCATCTGAGTTGGTGATGAAACTGAGTCACTATGAAATTCTGGGGAAACTGGGTCAGCGGCTGTCTACACATTTTGACTTTGGAAGATGTAGGGAGACACGTTGAACACAATCCAAACACATTCAAGTCTGACAAAATGTCCATTCCATGTTTTTCTTCTTTTAATGGTGCGGCTATAGACACTAACCCTAACCCCTATCCCTGACTCTGATTACTGTTAATGTAACATTATGTTAAATATACATTTTACAAATGTGCAGTGAGATTTATCATTTCTATCTTTAGAAACACTATGTTGTATAGTTATAACTGCCTCACTAAACAAAAGCAAGAATTGTGATGTGATGCGAGATCAAAGGCTACTGATTTGCAAAAATGCATCAATATGACATAGTACAATATAGTATAAAGATTAGACAGGTAATATACAGTATATAGCTTTAATACTAACATCTGGTTTATGATGAAGTTAAGTTACACTCAAGTATAAATGGCCTCATTTAATAGACTGTGCCTGAGGTACAGCGGGTCGTCTCCAGTTCCTCCAGTCTGCATGTTGAAGTGTCCTTGGGCAAGATACTGAACCCCAAAATGCCCTTGGTGTGTGAATGTGTGTGAATGGTTAGCTAAAACTGATGAGCAGTTGGCACCTTGCATGGCAGCTAATGCCATCAGTGTATGAATGTGTGTGAATGTGTGAATGAGATATGTAGTGTAAGAGCTCTTTGAGTGGTCGGAAGACTAGAAAAGGCGCTATATAAGTACAGTCCATTTACCATTTACTGTGGTGAACAGACATGTCTGAAATGAGTGCCATTCCACAGTCACATTCCTCATTCATACATGTCGTACATTTTGGGGACATCTATAAGCTGTCTGATCCTCGCTGACACGCAGAGAACAAAATTTATGTCATGTTGACCCTCACTGCTATGCAGGCACATAAAGTATAATTTGATCTTAATGCATTACTGATTAATGCTCTGTTACATCAACATTTGCTGTCTTACTGGGAATGGATACAATTTCATGTTTGTGCTTTCAGCGGACAGACTGGTCTGGGAGAGAGCACCAGAGCCAAGCTACCTAAATCCTCCAAATGGTATTTTAACTTCTACACGTATTTGATACAGAAGAAATACAGATGTATCAACCCTGTTATTGTTATTACATTTTTTAATGCTACCACTGTGGCCCCACTGGACTACTGATTTCTTCACTGGGACAGCACAGTGCTTGGTTAACTGGAAATGATGTAAACATAATAAAATATATTAGGCAAAGAGTGGTATATAAACCTATATTCCAGGAGACAGGCTTGGGTGTGTGAGTGCAGAGGCTTTGTCATTGTTGGAATGTACCCTTGATTAAATTAATCACTTAAGCTGTTGAGTAATTACATAAGTGATGTAATTTTAGTAAACAAAATTTCCCAACATGGATCATAACTCTTGCAACATGCAGATGACTAACTAGAATAAATAATTAATATAATGACACGTAATATATATTTTCTCACATTTAATGCAAGATACAGGGTGCTAGAGCAAGGCTAAGTCATGTCCCAGACCTGTTACAGCTCTGGAGACACAGAGACGATGTCAGTTGTCTTGTTTGACTACAGATATGATGTAGGTTACATGTGCAATAAAATAATGGATGGGTGGATGTGTAGTGGATAAATCATGAATGCTCATTTAATTTACTTTAGTTACAGCACAGCACAGCTTGAGAAAGATGATACTATAAATGTAATAAAAACGTAGTTTAGCAGTGATTATATAACAAATTATGAATCATAATATGAAACAAAATAAGTTCCAAATGAGATTTATTTAATATTATTCAGCAATTCCATAAAAATCACACATCTGTCTTTGTCATCTTTTATAATTCCCCTTCCTTTCTTTTCCCCCTCTCACCTCCCACCTTCTTCCTCTCTACTCCAGGAACTCACTCCTCAGACTGCCCTCACTGTCTGAGAAGTTGATCAGCTCCTCTACCTCATCACCCTCCTCATCTTCATCTTCCTCCTCAGCCTCCCGCGATGTCTGTGCCTCCCCCTCCACTCCTCCCTTTCCCCCCAGCTCCAGGTAGCCCTTGGAGGTTTGGTTGACCGCCGCACCACTCTTTGGCCCTCCTCCTCCTCCTCCTCCGCCGTCAGCTTTGCTTTTGACAGGCTGAACCATCAGGATGCCCTCATCCAAAATGGGGGTCCCTTCAGGGCTGACTCCCTCCCCGGCCACACGGCTGGCTCGTTCTGCACTCAGGGTGTGAGCGCTGGGATCCAGAGTGACGGTGGACTTGCTTGTGCAAAGACCCATGATCAATGCCTTCTTGATTCTATGTCCTTATGAAATTTGTTCCTTTTCTCTTAGGTGGCTTAGGTTTGTCAGTCCATAAAAAAAAGAAGGTAAAAGTTTATTTGAGTTCAAAGGTAGCGTCTCCTTTCACTTCCCTTTTTTGGGTTGGTTAATCCAGAAGATTCAGTATGACGATCACAGTCCTGGTGAAAATCTCTCATAAGTCTTGTAACTTGATGATTGTTAAAAGTAAGTCAAGCAAAAGAAATAAACAGCAGGAACCTTCTTGAAGACTGGATCGCAGTTATTGAAGATTTTGTGGATAAAAGTTAGCTTCTTGTTAATCTCAGAAGATTTTTGCAAATCATTTCAGAGTCCTGAGGCCCAAGGCCAGCAGAGATGCTCCCATCCAAGTGACCATCATAAGTGAGCTGTCGAAGACAGACTTCTCTTCGCCTGCTTTCGGTTCATGGATTGAGTTGGGAAGACCGGATTTCACCTCCCCTGCTGTTGAGAGCTCTGAATAGAGCCAAACCCATCTGGTATATCTGTTCTGCTCATCCTTGGAGGGCTAGGAAAATGTGGGTGGGGAAAAAGTGAAGGGGTACTATCTACTCTGCCTCACCAACTAGCACTGAAGGACTCTTGAGCAAGCGACTGAGCCATTGCACTCATCTATTGAAGTCGCTGTGGTCAACATCAGTTGGCTCCCATCTGAAGCAGGGCAGATCTGCAAAAATCAGATGAACTTTACTGTTGGTAAAGTTAATCAAAGTATATGTTTAGCCAACAGAGACCTGTTTAGGATGATCACATGTCCCTTTTCCAAATTCTGTCTTTTTATGGCTCGCAGAGCTTTGCCACATACGGTTTTAGCAGCCTGCATTGTTCACTCTGTCTCAGCTGGTCTTCTGAGGGTCCTTGACATTAACCCACCCAGCTCTTAGAAAGCACACAGTGTCAGAAAGGGACAGTCTGTTTGTGACAGGTCAGCTAATTTTAATAGCCAACAATCACAGCAAATTACACCATGAGAGAACCGTTTGATGGGGTTTGATGAGGATGCAGTTTATCATGATGGCATTGTCATTGTGATTTGGCTTGCAGTGGCACAACTGTTGAGTCATTACTATTAGTCGGCAACCTATAACCCTACACTGCTACATGCCATGATTAATAAATAAGAATTTGAGCATGGAAGTTCATGGAGTTAAAGTCATCAATATTCACAAAACTGAGTCTGAGTTAAGAGAAACTCCTCAGCCTTAGAGAGGTTAGAGGAAGCCCAGAGGGCTGCTTACAGTCAGCACACTGCTGCTGTAAAACTACAGTGAATATGAACTTTTAAACCATATTTTGATGGTGAATTTTTTTTTACCCAAAGTACTGTTACACAACTGAAATAATACTCAACTACAAGTAAAACTACTAAAATAAATGTTAGAAATACTATACTATACTTACTTTCCTAAAATATATTAAATACTTACTAAAGGTACAACGTATTTTTCTCCAAAATTACTCAGAGTATTAGTTACTTTTTAATCACGGATTTGTTTAAGACGAGATCAGATCCATGTAGAAAATATTAACTTTCAACAGCACATTTTTCTGATAAATGATAAAAGATATGAAATGATCAAATATTCAGATAAAGCAGAATTTTGTTTGATGTTGATGAACCTGCGTAGAACTCTGTGATAATTACTCCCAATACAGTGCAAACAAATAGTCAGTCCAGGGCCTGATCTGTCTCAAGTTCATAAAATATTCCTGCTGTTCTGCTCAGTGTGATCACCTCTCCAAACCTGTGCCAGCTGTGCAAACCATTTTTTCATGCTTTCCATTGGTCTGCAGTGTGTTTTCTTGCCAGATTGTACCAGAAAAGTACACTTAACAACACTCATGATGTCAGCCTCAGCCATCTGACAGAACTGTTCATCAAACCAAAGGTGCCCTTCACATCCCACTTTGTTTGTCAGTTCATTACATTCGATCATCATCAATAAATGTGATTTCACCTCTATCACTGGATGCTGATGATGTTTGATGCCAGATTCAATGTACTTAACAAGTTAATATTTGACTTCCATCAGTTTAGAATGTTTTAGCAGCAGTAAAAATAGTCTGAAACAGTTTTCATAGAATTGTAAATTATAATTTTTTTAGTTTTTTCAAATAGGAAATTGTCAGTCTGGCAGATCATCCTTTGAATTGATTTAATATGACAGACCTGTAAACGTATTTCATGTTAAATGAAAGTGTTATGGCCGTTTTTAAATTCCTCACTGCTTTTGAGAAAGTTTATACGTGATTTTTTTTATATTTGTACAAGCTGGATGCATGATAAATAAATGGCTGATTTAACATTTTGACATACATACTTACATGATTATTATTTTTTGTTGTATATGTTGAAAGTGTTGGAACTCTTTCAAAAAACCCAAGCTGAAAATTGAAAAAAAAAAAAACTTTTTCTCAACTCTGTAAAGCTGACTAATTTCAACGCACAAAGGGATTTATGTGGCCAGCATCAATATGATGGCCGAGATAGGGAGAGAGAAGCGGCTGGCTTGTCTTATCTCTCTGCCATGACAAATAAACCTGAATGCAACGGCAACCGTTTTCCGCCTCACTGTCTTTTCATAAAAGCGAAAATTCACAGCGTTCCTCTGAACTTCCACAGTTCAGTCAATTCTTCTCTTTATGAGAGCAAGTCTTTCTCACAAAGTGATTGAAGTTAAGATATAAGTTGTTTTTATTGGCCATTTTCTGTGTCTGTATTATTAACTGAAGTGTAATTGAGCTTTCATTGTAGCGGCACGTCTGTGAACCACAGTATGTTCCATAGATTGACTCACGTTTTTCCTTAATGTTATCTGAAAGTACTGTTGTTGACATGAGTGTGAGGAATGCAGCTTATCTTAATACTCATCTTTCTATGAGTGGAGCAACCACAGCAACCTCTCTGTTGAGCTTGCAGTAAATCATATAGATGATATGGAATCTGAGGATTCCCCTTTATGATGCTTCGGTAATCCTGGGGGAGTTCCAGTGTGGGAGGTCACAGTGTAGCGACAAATCATTGACCAAAAACTTCTGCAGCTTCTTTCATGTAGGATTCCGTCCTTCAAAAGCTGACTCGTGTCGATGGAAGATAGGACAGTGGTAAATCCTGATGACTTGGTGGTGCAAACCAAGAAGGGCTTTGTGAGCTCCAATATTCTGTCCTCATATAACATTGTCTGTGATATGGAAACAAACAGATTCTAACAGCTATATATCTGTATTAGAGTAGGTTGTCCACTAATGAAAAGTGTGCTTAAGCAATATACTGAACTTTTAATAAATTAGTCAAATCTCTTATTTTTAACTGGGGTTTTATTTATATATATTATTTAATTTGTTGGCTGATTTAATAAGGATAGTGCAGATTAATAAATCTTTTCTGTAATAGAGTTAGCCAAGAGACTATTTTTTATCTTTAGTCCCTGGACAAATGTTACAACAACCCTGACCCTGTTAATATGTGAACTATTTGAACACTTCTGACAGTCTATTCTAATACTTTTTACATATAGTATATACACTGATGTATGTGTTAATATGTGAGTGAGTGTAGTTATTAGACTAAAGTGAATGTGTGTTTTGAGTTATATTATTCTAGTATATATTAGTATTTTGAGTTTGGTGAGTATGTGGAATAATTTTTTATACATGTACACTTATTTTCATTTAGGTTGAATGCTTTGCATTATTTTTTATCAAATATTATCAGTTGGTAACAGCATTTGTTTGATTTGTGAAACGTTTTCATATTGAGTTAATATGCTCTTTTATCAGAGAGTTTAATCAATGAGCCTTGGGCGCATATTAAAAACCCTGTTGGCGGTTCAGCACTTTTCCTTCTTGGACCACATTTGAAAGGTACTGCAAACCACAAGAGCTGGAGTTTTGGAGATGTTCTGACCCAGTCGTCCAGCCATCAAAGTTGCTCAAATCCTGACGCTTCCTCATTTTTTCTGCTTCTAACATATCAGCTTTGAGGACAAAATCTTCACGTGCTGCCTAATATGATTCACCTACTGACAGGTCAAGATAATCAGTGTATAAAATGAGGAATATTAATGTTAATATAAATATGGACTAAAAAGCGATATTGTTATTATCGTCTTCAGGTCATGAAAGTCTTCACTCCATCCTTGTTCTTCTTCTTCAGAGAGTCTTTGGTACCACTGATCATGAAATCCTAATAGACTGTCTTAAACCCAGATCGAGTGGCATTGCCCCTCAGTGGTTTAGGTCCTATCTAAAAGACTGGTGTTCTCAGTGTAGGCATTGATGACTCTATATGTCACGATGGGTATGCACTGTGGCGTGCCTCAGGACTCGTGCTTTGAGAATTTCCTCTAAACATTACAGCGATAAGGCACAGATAGTAATCACAGGTTAGGTGTTTTCTGCATCTCCTGCATTTCAGAGATCAGTCAGTTTGTCACATCTGCAAAAAACATCCATCATGTTTACAGATTATTCAAGAATCAAGATTCAAGAGCTTTTATTGTAACTTCAACCATATACACAGTACATAGTGAAATGAGACAGTGTTTTACCAAGGGGCTACATAGAACATAGTTCTGACAGGACTACAATAAAGTGCACACACATTACAAAATACAAAAAAGGGCTCCGTAAAGTGCAGGATACGTTTAGACAAAACAATATCACAAGACAGGGTGTAACAGACTAGGATGTGTAGGATGTGTATGTATGTGTACAGTAGAGAGGTAGATATTGAGTGAAAGAATTGAGTAGCAGCAGATAAAAAAAGGTGCAAATTGCATGGACATATGTGCAAATTTACATTTTACTGTAACAGGCCTCTTGCCAAGCACACCGCTTACATCGTTTCCTCCCCCAGCAAGCTGCCTCAGGTGACGCCGCAGGTCCTCATATAGCAGGCCGAGTCCACTTAGTGTGCAGAGCAGTCCATCTGCGATGTATATCCCAGAGCGTTGTCCGATCTGTAGCATTGTGTCTAGGTTGTACACATGAGCTCCAGTTGTTTTGATGCACACATGTAACACCAAAAATGAGCCAGCATGGCTGCTGCGTCCTACCGCACCACCAGCTGGTCTACAACAAAACTCAGCTGCCAGGATTTTAACTGGAACTAAGAAATAAGACCATATTTTACTGATCCCAGCATCCCTGCTCTCACTACCTGTTTTTTATCAAATTGATCTTCTTTTAAATAACTTTTCAGCTAACCTCTTTGAAATAATTAGTTTATTATTTAAGGTATTTCTTCCCTGATGTTTTTCCAGATCCATATCCTCAGATATTAGCTGTATAATGAAGTGAGGCAGCATTTGCGGAACCTTGGTCCAGAAAAAAACATCTCAAAATGGGGATATTGGATTCACTGCGCTACATTTTTAAACTTTTTTTATGTGTATCAAGTATCAGTCTGCTGGACACTAGTCACCTAGGTTGACACCTGTTGATCCAACATAAAGGCACAAAGTCATTTATAATAGTAAGTAGCCAGGGGAAAAGCACTCCGTGCACAATAGCTGTTCTTTTGGCCCGGCTCAGTGATTTGTTGTTTTACACTGGCGTTGGTGTTTCTTGGTGGTGGGAAGCCAGTGAGGGATACCGTCCTTGTCACAGGACTACAGACTGCTGCTGGTTGGTTTGTCTATGCTGTCTCCTACTATACACTCTGCAGGGGGAAGTGGCTGTTATGAAAACAATGTTTTTCAGTTGGAGTAAAAGAAGGCACAGAAAAATAATTGCGACATAGAGATGAATTTTGTTCTAAATGGTAAATGGACTGTACTTATATAGAATCTTCTGACCACTCAAAGCACTTTTACACTACATATCACATTCACCCATTCACACACATTCATATACTGATGGCAATAGCTGCCATGCAAGGTGCCAACTGCTCATCAGTTTTAGGAGCTAACCATTCATACACATTCACACACTGGTGTATCTTGCCCAAGGACACTTCGACACGCAGACCGGAAGAGCCAGGGATCGAACCGCTGATCATCTGATTAGTGGACGACCCTGAGCCTCAGCCGCCCCTACTTGTTTTAGACACGAGGGTTCACTTATCATTTCTGCAACATCTCTCACACAGTTAAAACACAACTCACAGCCACGTTGCTAGCACGACCACAGTCTTATCTGTCATCAAATAGTCCCACTAATACTTTAAATGGTTATGTAACTTGCTTAATGGCACCTTAACAGTAGTACTGAGAAAAGGGAAAACCCCTCTTATCTGCAAGTTAAATAGTGGCACTGACTCATTACAAGTAAGGGTTCATTCTCTACTACCGTCCATCAACTAACAGAGGTAAATGGTCATAAAAACACACAGAACATTGCCTCACTACAGGTTAATCCCATTCAACCTTCCCCTAATTCATCAGTGGTAGGATATTTTTTCTGAAGCTGGTCTCTTTATATCATCTCTTTATATATATTTTTTTTTTTACAGTTTTAGCTGATAAATGAGGGGTAGGAGAAAGAAAGACACTAATACACTCACATCATACTGATGGTCATGATGTCATTCTGGTCTGACCTCTAAGGCATGGTTTAACAAACGTGGGACACTTGAAAACTTAACAATTCTCATGGTTTGTCTCAAAGTGAGTAATATAAGAGAGTGACATTTGCATTGTGATAACACTGATTTTGACCAGTGAGATCACCCACTGTGAACAACTGGAAACTGTGGCTTGGGGGGGCGCCCCAAGGATGCCTGCTAAGCCCTTTACTCTTGACCCTGCTGACCCATGACTGCACACCAAAACACAGCACCAACCTCTACATCAACTGTGGTGGGGCTCATCAACAACAACAACAATGAGTCAAACTACAGGGATGGGGTGAGCCAACTGGCGTGGTGCAGAGACAACAATTTCTTCAGACTGAGAAGAGCCAGAGCCCCAGTGTCCACCATGTGCTCCTTCTACCGTGGAACCACCGAGAGCATCCTGACCAGCTGCATCACTTGCTGGAGGACCCTGCAGCATATAGTGAGAGCAGCTGAGAAGATCATTGGTGCCCCCCTTCCCTCCCTCCAGGACATCTACAACACAGCACTCAGCATTGCGGGTGACTTTACACATCCAAACCACTGCTTCTTCAGCCTCCTGCCCTCCGGGAGGAGAGTGAGGAGCCTCCAGGGACCCCCCCTTCTTTCTCTGCCCTTTGCCCCCACAAACTCTGGACACTGACACCTTATCTTGTATCTTCATGGAGGACTGTGTTTTCTTTATTTTGAATCAACCTTCACTCGAAAAATGTAAGATATGTAAATTGTATTTAAAGAAAGAGGAGCAAAAAAATTCATACCTCATACTGAGAGATGATTTTATCCTTTTGTATGTTCATTTTGTTTATTAGATGTTTCACTATTCATTTTATGACTTTTACTTCACCAGGAAATGTCCCAGTGACATTAAAAATCTCTTTTTCATGGGAGTCCTGGCCAAGACGAGCAGCAGCATAAATTAAGAACATGTAAACGAAAAGAGACAGAACAAAACAGACAGTATTACAAGTAACAGTCCAGAAATAAAGAACAAGCCATGAATCCAAAAATATCAGTTCAAGCATCAACACTCTTCATATTGAGAGATACAGTGCATATACATATACAACAAGTGCAGAACTGCACATTCAGTCTAAGCCTGGTGTGACAGCACTATGGTTGACGTGAGCTGGTTAGTGGACTTGTCAAAGTCAGATGTTTTGTTGACCCTCCCATCCACCTGAGACCCTCTTGATGCACCAGACCTCCTCAGTCTGTGGACTTCTTGTTACTCTTTAATATTAATGTAATCTTACTTCCTCCTTTGCATATTAACATATGTTGATAATTTGTGCATGCTATCATACATCTATGCATCATACAATCACCAGTGCAGTATATAACCCTGGCTCAACCTTCCAAAACCAGATCGTTCAGTCTCCTCTGCATTAACGCCATGCCCAAATCTGATGCTCTTGTGTCTAACTTCTCTCTCTGCGCCTCCTGCACCATTTGGATCTCCTCACCACATGACGTCCACCTTCTCCTGCACTATTTCTCCCTTTGGCTTTGTCTAATACATTCTTTTGAACTACTGTATGTACACAGTGAAATGCTGGGCATGATTGTAGATACCGTTACTGTGTAGAAAAGAATGACTCACTGATGGATAAAAAAATACAAAGACGAAGAGGTAAACATAGAGATGTTTGCCTGTGACAAAATGTTTAGTATCTTTGTGTGTATTTGTGTTTGGTGTTTGGTATTCTTAATTATAGGATCTCTTGTGTTGCCGGCTCTCCAACCACGTGGTTTTCTTCCAGTTGGATGTGCCTAGAACACCTCCAGGCGGCATCCTATTATATAATAATAATAATATATATAATAATCAGCTCACACAAAGAAGTTTCTTTTGGATAGTTGGATGCTTCACAGCTCCTACATGCACCTGTCAAACTCATCTCACCCTTGAAGAACAAACCACAGACTGTCTGAGTGGATTGCATATTCAACCACATAAATGCAGCAACCACCAGATGCCACCTCTATCCCAATCAATTTGTTCTGGGATAAATGATTAAACGTTTAGTGTGTGAATTGTCAATGCATACAATTAATCAGACTTTGGACCCAAATGCAGACACAGGAGTGAAAAAACCCTCTGTCTCCCGCCTCTAAAACCTTCTGTAGTGCAGGGAGGAATTTCAGAATCAAGTGAGTTCATCATTGTTACCACTCCCTTTGACATTAAAATTAAAATTCATACACTGTCTTTAGTTTGTGCTTGGTGCATACTCTTGTGGTTGTCAAAAAGGAAGTAAAAAAATACACAGAGCTGATCTGACCTCCCCTCAAACCCAGAGAGCATCACATCATAACTCAAAAATAAAATGTTTCCGGACCTGATTTTACTTCTTTATTATGGACTGACAGTTGTACAAAAAGAACCAAACACAATATAAATAATGCTATGCTACTTTGGAGGAGATGTTTTTATATTCAAATGAGTAACTCTGTCCCTCTCAGGCCTTCATGCAACATAAAGAGTGACATGAGAACGCAGTGCATATGATAAAAGATCACAAACTTAAACCAGTCCACCTCAAATCCAGAATGTCTAATTCATTATGATCATAACCACCGTGGAATTCCCATATCTGATGAAGTCCACACCAGTCAGACTTTACAGCTCACAACTGAAGTGGCTGGGAAAATAATCTTTAGAGATTAAAAAAAAAAGTTCCAGAATGATGTTCAGCATAGAAACCAACAACTGCTATCTCCATGTGAACAAGAACCTATCAGAACAAAACACCTTCACATGATCCAATAAGAACTTCATCTTAATTAAAGAAGAAAATAGCTTTACAATGACACTTCATAACTGACACACACTGCTTCTTTGTGCTAAAGTCATCACAGCATGGGTGAGTTCAATATTTGTCCAAAATTTCCACTTTCCACTCCACAAAGATATGCAAAGACTGCTATGGTATTCTGTGTCCCCCTTATATATTACAGATCAAAAAGCAGAGCTTTTATGAGTTGTGGAAAAACTCTCATGGATTTTTTTCTTCCTGATTGGAAAGACAAAGCAGATGTTTCCATCCAGCTGAGCTGCTGTTGGAAAAGACTAAAGAGCTGCTTATTGTTATCTTTGTTAGTACACAATGACAAACTGTATTTTTTTTATTTTGTCAGTCATTTCTTGTGTAGAGATATCACATACCAGTGACCATATACCAAACTGAAATGCATAGTTCAGGATATTTACAAATACACATTTTTGCTCTCTTGTGTTTAAGATGAATGGACTGGATTCCAATCTCCTGTCTGTCTCTATCTAAGCCTTTCCAGGTGGCTGGGATTACTGTATGTGACAAAAAATTGTATAAAACCTCGAGGGTCTCCAGAGGAAGCTGTGTGAAAGTTGGTGTGGAGTTACAATCTAGGCCTCTGTAGGCTCCTCATCTCTGCTGCAGCCAATATTAGCTGTTACCAGAGGTGGGAAGTTTTTTCAGGAATCAGTGCATCACTTGCAGTTAAATTTTTTTCAGTTTTTTATTTTTATTTTGCAAATACAGCTTTTACCCCCTACAGTCTCACATGTTCCCACAATAAAGACCTGTGCATATCACACAGGACAGACAGAAATTGAGGGAAACCAAGAGAGTACTTGCTTATGTTTGTACATCGAGTTCATTTCAGAGGCTGTACTTTATCAAAAAGTTGAATCAGTACTTCTACATTTACCACTCTTTTTTTTTTTTTTTACAGTATCTGCACTTCCACTTGAGTAAAGAATGTGTGTACTTTTGCAAACTTTGGCCACTACTAGCGTACCTGAGTCACTGGAGTTTCCCAACCAAATGGTTGGTGGCCGAGTTGCATTGTAGATAAAGTTGGCATCAAGTTTTCTTTTTTCTGGTTCTGCTGCATCGATGTTGATGTCTTTTGAGTACAGAGCTGAAGTTAGGACATGGCTCACCAGGAAGCATGGGGAAGCAGCCAGCCTGGGTTAAGAATATACTTTCCAACAACTCTAAAGCTTGACATTTGTTTCATCCAAACACAAACAATAAAGGGCAAAGAATAAACATGTGTTGGAGCTGCTTGTTGGCAAGCAACAGCCAGACTCTTGTCATGACACTGAAAACCTGCTCAGTGACCTTATCTGAAACCAAAATGACAAATTACCACGTTTCATTCTGCTTCCTTATGCTAAGCTAAGCTAACCGCATCCTGACCCCTGTTCCGTACTGAACACATGAGCGTGCTATTGCTCTTCTCATCTCATGATGAATGTTTGCAGACGACTCTGTCGTCTTCTTATTCAGCCTCATAAGATAGTCGACTCATTTTGTCTTGTGCAGTTTTAAACAGCCAACAGTGTGCATGTAATCAGCAGCAAGGCTGCATTAAAAACTGCCATCCTGCTACCCAGAGCTCCATTTTGGCAGCTGCACTGTGTCCAAATGTGTGAACCTCCATCTTTATGTGTATCTCCATGTCTGCCCCTCCTCCTGCCTGCTGCTGCTTCCTCCTTCTCTCTCTCCTCCCTCCATCTCTCCCTGAGCTCCTGCCTTCCTGCAGGTGGAGACAGAGACAAGGAGAAGTTGTCCAGCACAGGTGAGGATGAGGAGGAGTCAGTGCAGTCCAGCCAGTCTGCAGCAGAGGATCGTGGGTATCCGTCCAACGGCGAAGAGCCTGGAAACATGAACTTCCAGTAGGAGTCTCCTTTGAAGAGATAAACGGAGCCTGGGGAGAAGGGAGAGAAGTTTTCACAACCAACGACGAGCATGTTTCTAAATGTTTTAAAAGGCAGATAACAAATTTCATTTTAGACTTTGACAAAAGCTGCAAAGTGCTTTCCTGTTTTCAAACCCTTTCCATCCCTGACCCTCATCTGAACTTGTCAGACATTTTTTCTATGTGCTCTGGTAAATGTATTTTATAAACTATATTTAATCAAAACTAAATGTAAACCTGCACTAACTGATTTTTTTGGCCACCTGGGGGCAGCAATGACACATCATCGCCTTTGAAGTCGACATGGTTAACAAGTTGCTTATTTACACATCCAGCAATTATGGAGAAATCATTCATTTAAAATGTCAAATTGTTGTTTTTGGTCTCCATAAACTCCTGAGAGTTGAAATATCTGTCTCTTTAGCTGCTAAATGCTACACTATGTTCACTAGCTAGTTTCTAATTGTGTGTATAATTGTCTAATTGTTAAATATGTGTGTGAATTTAGTTCAAACTTGTATGGCCAAGAAATAAAAAGAGGCTTTTCCTCATCCAGTCAACTTTAAACTAACGTCTGTTAAATCATGTTGATGCTGCACTGACTTGTATTCAGGTGAATGTCATTGTCATTCATACATATGTATGTAACTCCGGGTACGATCATCTGCGAGTACGTAATGCTTTACGGCATTAAGTCACACACCGCCAACTATTTGACTGATTTTGGTGAAAATGGATCATATTTTATGGAGAAAATGTTTTCTGGTTTTCCCTCTGATGTCCTCCGGCTGCTCTGCCTCAACTCTCTGTGATTTACAGAGTTTCCTGATGAACAGTGAAGTAAACTGCTGACAACTGTAGCTGCTGTTAGCTAATGTTAGCTCAGTTTGTTAGCCGGGCTGCCCTGACTGTGAGCTCAGAGCACCGGGGGAGTGTTAGTGTTTGTACCACAGGCGTTTAACCTAAGTAAAGTGAGAATTAGAATGTTCTTGCCTTACATGATGACCAAACACAAACATGATTACTGTCCTTACCATTACTGTCTGTTGTGATCCCACTGACCCCCTCTCTGAGCAGCTGAGTCCAGGTGTCTTCTTGCTTCTCTTCCTCAGCGCCTCCCATGTTCCCCCATACAGGGCCCTCCTCTGGGTCCCAGACCAGGCCCCACCTCTCTCCTGTTGCCTCCCGCTCCTTCTCCTCCTCCGCCTCATCTGCTCCAGCTAAGTTTACCCCCATCCTGAGGGCAGACAGGGGCTGAGGGTAGTCTTCTTGCAGGGACAGATCCCTGAATAGCCAGTACTGGGAACCTGCAGCAGGACGACTTGGATACATTAGTTAACCTAATGAGTGATTCTCTGTGGAAGAGGAAACTCCCCAAAAAATTACTGGAATATACCACTGATGAAGATGATGGCGTGATCCGACTGTCTCTCCAGCACAGCCTGAAGTCGAGGTAGGTCAGGTGGTAGACCCCTCCACAACCTCCTGACAGAAGCTCCGCGACCTGATACCAGACCGCCACCATTGACTCGCCACATCGTCAGACCTGGAAGGACGGAAACACATGACAGAGGAGGAAAAGAATGGTTGAGGGAAGTGGATACGGAAGCGATCATGCTAACCATTTTCATGCGTTCAGACCTTTGAAGAAGAAAGTCTCTCCGCGGATCCTTGCCACAGTATCAAAACTGGTGTTACAGCGATCTATGAAGGGGCTGGAGGGAGAAAACACATGGTGAGACTTACTTAAAGAGCTTTATGCCTTCATTTAGTAGGATCAAATCAAAGATTACTTTTAACACCCAAAGACAATACTTGAATGAACAGTAGCTCATGGAATGCTCACTTCACAAACATTGTGACAGATTAGTGACAAAGACTAGACACTGACACGATGAAACTGACTTGTCACTTTTGATAAAAGTGTCAGTTAAGTGACTAAATGTAAATGTAAATGTAAATGTTTATATACAGTAGTTATGACCATAACACAATACCAGTAAGACCAGTCTGGCAGAGACGGGACAGGATTGTTTGTTGAATTGTGTTGGTTTGTAATAAATATGCAAATCATGTTTCATAACATGAGCCCAGACACAAGTTAGACTAAATCTAAAAATAGCTGACAAAATTCATACTAATGCAATGGATGCTGTAGAGCTGTGAACAAACTTACTGTGAACAAACTTACACTGACGTGTTTAACATTTGTTGGGGAAAACACTTGAAAGGCGCCTTGAGACAAATTCATTCAGCACTCTCATGTAAAGTCACATAAAGGAGACTATCTCTTAATATCATCTGTTTTATCCGGTGAGTCATACCCATATCTGTGATGATGATGCTGGTGGCCTTTGTGGTTCAACTGAGGCTCTGGGGAGAGGCGAGGAGCATCAGTGGCCAGTAGCTGGTTCCTTTTACCTAAATCAAAATACAAATTTCAAACTAAAGAAGCAGATGGAATAGATACACTGTGACAGTTAAGATAAAACAAAAGACAGACACACCATTACATAATTGTTACAGTCATATGGAGGGACTTTTGCTCTGGTCAAAGTGTTGGCTTTATGAACTCTTAAATGTGAGGGCCAAAATACTCAACAGACATGATTTATCTCATGTCTGTTTATGCTCAGTTTGCTTCTGTTTATCACATGGCACACTTCAAGATCAGGAAATGATTAGATGAGAACAACAGAAAAAGTTAATTATGCTTCTTCACTATAGTTATCAGGCTAATGGTCAACAGCCAAACAAGTGACTGTGTGAGGCTGTACTGAGCTAAATGCTAGCGCCAGCATGCTAACATGCTCACAAAGACATTGCTGATGTTTAGCAGGTGTAACGTCTACCATGTTCAACATCTCAGTTTATTGTCTGGCAGGTATTTCATCATAAACCAAAGTGTGATTTGATGATGTCGCTAGATAAAATGGGTATCTGTGCCAAATTTTAGGGCAACTCATCCAATGTGGAAACTAAAAAATGACTCATGTCAACTTCATGTTCTTCCTCTAAAGTCAGTAGGATTTATCCTCTGGGGGACATTTCATAGCTGTGCATTGAATATTTGTGTTATTATTGTCTGGAGTGGACCAAAGTGGTGGTCAGCTTCAATAAAGGAACAAAATTTCCTCTAGAAACAGCAGCCATGAAGCCAAGTTAGGAGGATGTATCAAATGCAACAAAGCAGCTGCTTGATACTTGTGCAGATGAACAGAGGTTTCCGTATCCAAGCATGCAGCTGTCTGTCTCAAGAGCTGCTGATGGGTGGAGGAAGCATGCACGACATTATGCACAGCCAAAATGAATTAAGAATCGTAGAGATTTTCCTGCTTTTCGCCTTTGATTCTTTACAATACGAGGCTTTCACATGAACATCTAAGCATAATGTGGAGGATAAAAGTGGCAGAACAAATGGAACTTTCTGTTTTACTTCCTCTATAACACACCAGAGGTCAGTTCACAGCTGTCCTCATTTATTCATAAAGACTTTACTTTGATGCCCTTTGTGTTTTTTTTTTAAATATCTGAAGATCTTAAGTCACAATAATGAAGTTATTATGTCTTCTTTTTAAAACCCTAATTCCAAAAAAATGTTAAAACATAAATGTAGAGCGGAGGACACGTCATCTATGAGACCACAGCACACCAGTTGTTGTTGCTCATCTGTTCTCAGGTTGTGTTTCTGGATGTTGTTGATGTCTGTCTTTCTCTTTGCATGGTTGAGTCTTAACTTCTTAACCTCGTCTCGTCCTTGCTTGTGAACAACCTTTCGTGGACGTCCCTTTCATACTCAATCATGATACTATCATCGCAATGAACCTGTTTACCTGTGTTCCACATAGATGTCTTTGGAGCATTCCACAACTTTCACATTTGGCTTTTGTTGCCTAATCTTTATTACAACGTGTTGCAGGCATCAAATTCAGAATGAGTGTGTAATTACAAAATCTAAAAGTTTATCTGTTTGAACATTAAATATCTTCTTTTTTGTACTGTATTCGATTGAATATAGTTTAAACAGATTTTGTAGATCATTGCGTGATCAGGATTAATCCTCATGTGACCAAAAATTATGTTTACCCCCTAAATTTTGACTTTTCACAGATAGGTTTGAGAAAGGTCGATCTACCGTAGAGCTGTGTGATGGTCTCCAGATCTTGGGGTCCCAAGCTGTAGTGGAGAGGGTCTCCAGCAGGACCCTGGTAGTAAGGCCTCATCACTGAATGGCGGGATGAGGAGTGAGAAAGGCCGAGTGCATGGCCAAACTCATGGACCAGCACTGTGAACAGATCAGTACCTTCAGAGGCTGAAAGGGTGAAGAGGGGAAGAGAGAAAGAAAGAGATGAAGAAAATGATGAGCTGATAAGAAGGTACAAGCATTTGTAGTTCTAATATTCAGTCTTATCTTTCACTTTGGTAGAGGGTTAATGTGATGGCACATTGTCTGATTTGGCCTAATGCCCTGCGTTCAGCTACTGAAGGATGTAATGTTCATACTTGCTACAAGATGGAGCTGTTGGACAGAACAAATAACACTGACAATGTTTTTTCTGAGAATCCTGCTATAAAGACATCACATGTAAAGTCTGACCTCTCTGTCCCACTACAGAACAGGCTGAGTCACCAAAATCAATGTGTTGCATCCCCAGGGGACCACAAATGTCATCAGCAAATTTCATGGCAATCCAATAGTTTTCCTACAAAGTCAATCATTTGTATTGGCAGATGTAATGATCCAAACCTACACCGTAAAAATGACTATTTATATTCTTTGGAATGAATAACAAGTTGTTGGGCCTTAGAAAACTGAATTTGTGGCAACAAATGAAGCTAGTTTCCTGCTTCAACAAATGTGAAATCTGAAAAACTGGAATCTTAACCGGAGATTCATCACAAGCCAAGGGAACTTGGGATCCTAGTCCCAGTTTGTATCTTAACAATACAAAAACAATACAAAATAGGAATTACAGAAGTATGGATGTATGATGTCCCTGGACTGATTGTGAAGTAAACCTGTGGGCAAAATGCCTCCTGCGGCCTCCCTCCAAGACGATGATGCTACTCTAGCAGCTAACACCAGCATGGCATGTGATCTGTGTCTTACCAAAGGCCTTGAGGCAATGACGGTGAATATTAAAGCTATGATGGATGAAAAATTAGAAAAGATGCTGCACAATATCACCACAAATATCTCTCAGAGTTTAAAATAAGTCACTGACCGTGTCAGTGAGGCTGAACAGAGAATTTTAGTGGTAGAAAATGTGTGTGAAAAAATCATTAGGATTCATCCTCTGGGAACCAGCAAATCTTGTAAATATACAGCTAGCATGTACATTTTGACTGGACAGATTGGAGAAAAATGGATGTTTGAGTGGCTGCTGATGAATATATCAAAGTGAATTACTGTCAGATGTGGTGATTACCAGCAGGTTCTGGTTCTAGTTTGCACGTCACTGTAAAGGAAAGATGTAATAATGTTACCACCTGGCTGCCTGAAGGTCCACTCCTCCTCTGCATCCAAATGAACCCCTCCTGCCCGGGCAGGGTCTGATGGGAAAAAAGCATGACCGACTGCACCGCCTGCCCCATCAAAGGGATAGCCATCACCGTGGAAACCATGGAGGAAATCTACCTGTAGGTCAGCTGCCTCTGGACTGCCTACCTAAAGACAGAGGGCAATAGAAAGGGGAGGTTGGATGATGATTTTCAGAGCACATGGGTAGCTGTGCCTAGCTACTGTCCCGACATGGCTTTCTACCAGACCATGAAACTCATATCTACCATCATTCCCCTATATGTCATCATTCAAATGTACCAACCTCGTGGAACTCCAGTGGTGTTGGTTCTGCCCACACTCTTAAAGCATAAAAGACCAATGAGCGAATCATTTCCCGGGACAGATGGGAAGAAGACGGGTATGTATGCAACCTATGAATGTGACAATGTGTGAGCAAAAGAGAGACAGTTAAAGACTTTGGTCCAGTTTACTAGATTATAATCTGTCCTAGATTACACAAAATGAATTTTATCCAACCTCCAGTTGATGTTCCTGCGTGTCCACATGGAGATAGCTCTCCTCCTCCTTATCTTCATGTTCCTTGTCTCTGGGTTCACTGGTGATAGGGATGGTTCACTCTGGTCAGGCAGGGAGCATCGTGGACTTTTCATCAAAGCCATTGTCTCCTCATCTGAACACACCAAAGCACAGAAGAACCAGATGAGACTCAAGGAGTTGCGTAAAGAAGACCATATTAAAATGTACCAGTTATTTGGTTGTTTAACAGTAAAGCAGCTTTTCACAGCCCCCCCGTCTGTAATCCTCACCTACAACTCCAGAGTCTTTGAGGCCTGCAAACCTCTGCATGGACTTGACAGCGTTAGTGACAGCTGTCCAGGCCTGTAGCTGACCAGTGGAGGGGTCTGGGGGTGGAAGGTAGCCGTACTTCATCAACCAATCCTATGAGCAGAGAAAAGAGTAATCTTGAATGGGGTTCAGAAATTTCAGCCCTGTATCTAAAATAAGTAGAAAGAACTGTATTGTATGATATTGAAAGTATCTGAGATCTGTTCACTGAAAACCTGCTTTTTATGGTTACATTTAGGCAACTTAACGCACTTGATTATGGTTACAGAATAATATAGTCCTAGTCCTAGTTAAAGAATCAATGCTGGGTTTCTCCCTGTAACATCTGTGCAAGAATGTCACTTTCGTAATCAAAGCACCGATCCAAAGTTTTCTTCAAACTTTAAAACATGAATCTAACCAACAAAACAAACCAATAAGTGGTAGCATCAGATTCTTGGTGTATATTAGGTTTTGCACTTCATTAGCATGTCATCTCACCATGCATGCTTTCAGCATTGTTATCTTCATGTAGACCCATTGTGTTTGACAGATGATGGACTTGGACATATATGTTTAGCCTGTCAATAAACGCTACCATGGTATGATTATTTAGCTAGCTGACCTACTCTGTCTCCGATTGGCGTACCTTAGGATCTCACTCCTCATGCCTAAACCTAACCAACGCAACCAATGAAGGAAACAAATGCTAGCCAATCAACAGTATTTGTAAATGTATACATTTCTAAATTGATTACCCTCATTGATGGTCAATGAGGTGGACAAAACAATAGAAAAACTTCTCTATATAATACAGTACTATTCAACAGCACCTCAAATAGCCTCTGAAATGATCAACCAGTTTTAACGAAAAACTGTAAAACCTTCAAACACTAGTTTTGTTGTTGTATTTAACGGCATTAGTTTTAGCTTGTATGTACCTAATAATATATATATATATATATATATATATATATATATATATATATATATATATATATATATATATATATATATATATATATATATATATATATATATATATATATAGATGAGTTTGTCTGACTGGGACACTTTCAGATTCAAGATTCCTATAAAATAGTCACCTGTATAACATCGTATGTTGCTCAAGTTAAGGCTAATTAGGATTAATCGGGTATGTTAGGTATGTTTACTTCAAATAATTTGATATAAATAAGCTCATATATGTTTCACTGTAACTGATTTATTTCAACATTTGCATCCTTGCCACTTATAAATGTTCAAATTGTTTATTTACCACCAGCTGGGTGCTCTCATCTTCAGTGGGTGTCACGGGTGCAGAGGAGGGCAAAGGGGTTACAGCAGATGTGAAGGCTATTTGCATCCATCCATTACTCACGCACAAAACGAGAATCCACATTTTCATCTTGGCTGCATGTTTTTGCATGAAACATTCACTGAAGAGAAAATTTCAATTTCATTGGTCTGAGAGATGATTTTCTGAAAGTAAAACGTGTTCAGACAAATAAATGCAGCTGTAAATAAGACAGAATACAGCAATGAAAAACAAAAACACTGAGTAAACATGTAAAATGTTCACTGAGGCCAAAAGTTTTAGTACAGGATCACGTAGAACACTTTCCCAGCAGTCATAGCACTTGATTTAAGATGTACAGTGCTTTGCATTCAGTACTAATTAGAAAATACTAGCATGACAACACTAAGATGGTGAATACAGTACACATTATGAAACTAAAAAATTCCACATTAACATTATCATTGCTATTGTGCTAGAGTGCTGACAGGTTATACTTGTGGCTTTAAATGATATGACTATCATATATCGTCAATTTTTCCATAACCTTAAACAAGTTATTTTAGTCACATAGAGTTAACCAAACTAGTCCAGAGCTGTACAGATGGCTTAACCAAGAAGAAGTGAGCTTGCTATGGATAGGGACCAATGGAGGGAGTTCGTTGCAATAAATGATTCCAATATTCTCTCTCTCTTAGCTTTGTTTTTGGTCTCCACACCTCCACACCGCAGCTAAAGGTCTCTTGCGTAATGTTCCAAGATGTTCACTAGCTCTGCTCTAACTGTTGTTTGGTGCTGAGCAGGTAATGTACTGTGGGCTTATATATATTTTTCTCTATGAATAACTGCCTGCTGTGCCCACAAACACTATAAGAGTGAACCAAAACAGTAAAGTGGCAGCCGGACAGCTAAACAATTGTATCAACTGTCATTTTACATGTTTTAATCATAAAAATATTGATTATAGGCACTTTAATTAAAATAAACTCAATTAAATCATAACCATAGAGGTGACAGGTCTCACAACACCATTTTGCCAAAAAAAAAAATGTTTTAATTTTACCCAAATCCTGTCAGGATTTCTGTAAATGACCCTCCACCACACTGTGAAAATATAGAAGAAGCTCTTTTCAGTACGCTCTCATCTCTAGTGTCTTTACATTAGAGGAGAAAGACTGCACTAACAAATGTAATAAATGCCTTTAACATGCTTTGACTCAAATGTGCTAAAATTATTCCCAGTCAGATGACCGAATTCTCTCACTGCAGAATCAGGAACACACGGTGACATTCAATGTCACAACAGCATGAATGAGTCAAAGCTGCCAGTGAATGAAGCTGACGGGAAGCATCCATACTGTATTCCCACTGGGACACAATATACCACGATGCAATCAGAAGATGGAGGGAATTACCATAAAATACAGAGGGGAGGGCAACGCTGACTGCTGTACAGGACACTGGTGGATCCAAGGGTGTGTGTCCGTGTCAAGACAGAGATGCTTCATTTAATTAAGTTAGAGGGTATACCATTTCAGTTAAAGCACGGTGGGGGCAGAGGAGAAAGGATGAAAGGGAGGGATGAATGGATGAGGAGGAGGACAGTGTTAAAGTAATAAGATTAAAGCAGCAAAGAGGGTAGAGGGCATAAGCCAAAAGGGGTAGACTGTTAAAAACCAGCAAACATTCTCCCTTAAATCAAACCTAATATTAATAATAAGCTCATAGCGTCCACTCTCTTTGTAAGAATGGGTTGTCTGTTTATTGCTAATCAGGATTTATTATAATGATTTCAATGGGGATAAGAAAAAGACATTTTCTTTTCTCTTTTTCAGAGAAATAAATGCTAAAGTGAGACAGATGAAAGCTGCAAAGATTACAGATTTCACAGATTTTTTGTTGACTTTGGGCCGTTGACTATCACTGGAATATATTTGAATGTGGATTATTTACACAGTGGATTATTTACCCATCTAGCAGACACAGAGCAACATTATCATTCTTCTAGACTTGATATGTTTCTGGCCTCTTTACAAACGTGAGTCCAGTATAGCTCTTTTTGGTCTCCACCAACTCCTGAGAAAAATATCTAGCTGCTCGAGTTAGCCGTTGCATTTTCTTCTCCACTGAGCATTTAGTGTTGGGCATTCAGCATATAACCGTTTTTTTTCAGCTTGAGGGTGGTGAGGCTGTAAAAAGTAATGCTGTGGGCCATAAAACCAAAACAAGTTGCTGAAAGAGGCTAAAAATGTCCAGACTCTGCAGGAACTGCAGAGTCTGAGATTATCTCCTGTGGGTTCATCACTAAGAACGACCCATTTCACATTACACAGTCATTCGATTCACAAGCGCAGCTTTAAAAATCATTCACCGAGCAAGAAATGAAAGACAAAATATGCAGAATGTGGCAATTTTTCCCCCTAATAGCGATGATTTCACAAATTTAGAATTTGTTTGCATTTTGTAGAGCATGTAAACCAGAGTGCAACCTGTTATAACACTAAGAAGACATTCAGTCAGTGTCCTGACACTGAGGTCCTGACCTTAATCAGCTGATTCCTGAATTTTCTTTACTCACATTTTAGACTTCTACTTAAAAGGGACTCAACACCAGAATTCAAAGCTTGGCTGTTGACTCGACTCAATCTAGATGAGTTTGTGTAACATCAAATCTACAGGCGATATAACAGAACCATTAACTGAATTATTCTAAACTTATTTTGGTTAAAATCTTCTGTCATGGGGTTACCCATGATCTCAGTCTTTCTATAATCCTTGTTACTGCCCTGCAAAGATTCCAGAACATTTACTTTCCTTTTCTGCATGAGATTAAGTAGTTACACTGAAGCCTGTCACTGTCACTGCATGCAGCTCTACAGTAATTCTGATTGTATCGGCACTGACACATGCAATATTGTTACCATCTGGCCCTGCATGGCCTCCAACACCTTTCACTACAGCATACACCAGATAAACGTACATGAAATGTCAAACACTCCAACTCCAAATCAAGTCCAGCAGCAGAACAACACCACACAGCATGAAACACAAGTTCAATCTTAGTGCTTACCTTCCTCCTCCTCCTCTGTCTCTGTCCTCACTCTCTCTCTCTTTATCTGACACTATATGAACAGATGGGTCCTTTCTCTTCTCTTGCTTCTTCCCTCAAAGCACCGCTCCTAACCCCCACCCATCAACCTCCACCCCACCCACTGCCACACTGCCATGATAAATGTGGGCTTGCATGTTTGCAGAAATAGCCTCTTTCTTTCACTTAAGAAGATTTTTGACTCCGGCCTCAGTCGTCTCGCTCTCTTTTCATCTGTCAGCTCCACATCCCGACCAATATTTTTATAAATGCTTTTATTTCATGTGATTCCCTCTGTTCTAAAATGAAAACAATTAAACCCAGCAGGGCACTCTCTCAATCTGGAATCCTGCGTTTTGACCCAGGGAGGATTAGTGAGTGATACACAGCAAAGACGGGTTTAGATTTTGTGTGTGTGTGTGTGTGTGTGTGTGTGTGTGTGTGCATGTGTGTTTGCATGTGTGCAACATCTGTATGTTCATGTGTATCTTCTCTCATGATGGCTTTAACATTTTACACACAATCCTCTTAATGCAAGGATTAAAACTAGAACTAAAACAGACAAAGACAGATCTATCTGTCTTGTTGCACTAGTTCATATATTTATCGGCTGATTCGCATCAATACTAATATTCTTTCTTTTTTCCTCGAGCAGAGTCCTGCTCCTGTTAGTGGCTGAAGCGTTCCCACTGGGATCATTAAGTTCCATTCTAATCTCCACTTTGTCTGCTGCGGAACAATGGCCGATAGTAAAAACATGTGTATGACTGATGTGATGTTTTTGCAAGGAAACCTGATTCCTCTGATCTGTTTCTGAGGCAGGACAGGCAGATCGAGTGACAGCCTTCTCTGAGCTGCTACGAGTGTAGATTTACTTCATTTGTCATGGACATTCTTTTTATCCATTCTCGAGCTCTCTGCTTTCACATTTTAAGCCCAAACATTCGAGTGGAATCACTGCGAGCGGCAGGTTTGTTCACAGCAGGGTGGTTTCCACTCAGCTGTGATACAATGCAGGAGCGTATAAGTGTGAGCCTGTTTACAGCTGGCATTAACATACGTCAATGGTGATTAGTTCACAAGTGGACAGCTCTAAGTACAGGTGTAAATGACGTCCTTTAAGAACACATGAAACACTCTGTCTGATTTCCATTTGCTTCAGTGTGATGTGAATGACATGTCTGGGCTCTCTTACCTGCCAGGATAAGCAACAGATGTTTGTGAGCGCACCGTCTGTTTCAACTGATTTCACCACTGATCTAGTAACCACATTATCCAGACTCCAGACTCCTTGTGCAATTTTGAGAGTTGTTAAGTGAGAAGAAACTTAATAAACTTTGCAAAACAGTTCAGACAACTTCTTGTCACTTTCTTGCTTGTTGCCTTCTTGTAAATTCTGCATTAAATTAAACACATTAAGTTTTTTCTTTCCTTGTAAAAAACATTGTTTGTCGAGGCATCACTGTACCGGGTTGTCTGAAGCTCATCTCACTTGCCAACAGTTAGCAAACCCACTGCTGTTCTGACACCATTTACACCACATTTATTAAAGAGGATGAGAGTTTATTGAACATATTAAACATTTCAAATTTTATGAATACAGTAACAGTGACCAATATAGACTACTTCTTTGCAAAGCGTAGTCCCTAAACTCACAATTCTCACAATTTTGCAAGTTGTTGAGTTATGAAAAACTTTGTGAAACTCTGTCTACGACAAATTCTTGATATTTGTCCCTTTCTGGAAATTTAAGAAACTCACAGTCATCGTCAGAAAATGAAGCTGGCTCACTGCCAAGCAGCTTAAAATGTTTTACATGACACATTAAAGGCAAAAGAAACATAAGGGGCTATTGTATAAAAAGACACATATAAGAAGGAGAGTGAAATAAAATAGAAGATAAAGATGTGTGCTGCATAGAAATTGAATTCTGCTTCTCTCTGTTTAGTTTGGATTCTGGGGCCGACCATCTGAGGTTTGAACACATCTGATGTGTATTTTGGTTCTAAACCATGCAGTGTTTTATAAACCAACTGTGTTTCATATTAATTAAGAAAAAAATTATATTAGCCCTCTCATGCATTTTTTTCTTAATGGCTAGTTAGCCTGATAGCTTTGGTGCCGCCTTGTAATAACATGCGGTGCAACATGCAGTGTGGAGTTTTACCATGTACATTTTTCTGACTGTATGATCTACCTGTGCAGCACCAAACAGCACACATTAAAGTTAGTAACAGACTTCTCCAGAGTTCCTGGGGGTAAATGGAGATTAAACGTTTCCCCTGTCACCGTGACAACAGGCTACTTCCTCATGAATGCAGCTGCTGGGAGAGGGTCAAAGGTCACTTGGGGTAATGGGTGATGGATGCTGGGTGGGTGGCTTGGGTGGGGATCGTGTTAAATACATGAATGGAGCTGTGTGTCTGGGACTGTGTGGGGCTCATCTTGTTGTTGTCCATAGCAACAAAAATGCTCTTTTTTGGACTGCATGGTGTCTCTGTTAACTCCTCTGAATGACCCTCTCTGAATGCCACGCATTTTGTTCCAATATCCAATATTTTCAACAATGCCTTTTTGCTAAAATTCACAAAAACAGATAAGCAGTCATTCCACTAGAGTTCTATTTTGGGTGAACTGTGGATATCTGATGATAGAGGATCTGTGGATACGTTATCCCGGGGCTAACAGGCTAGTACACTGAATAAAAATGTTATTGACAATGACTCGCCCTGACGCTGGTCTGACGAGGCTGACCTGTGGTGACCGGTGATCAGATGGTGGTTAACCGCCAGAGGAGCTTTTGGGTGGAGGGAGAGAGGTCGAGGCTCCGGCTCCACAAAGCGGAGCAGTGTTACAGTTTTTCTCAGTCGCTTTGGTGCATTTCTCACATCACTATTTACATTTGCACAACAGTTAATGCATTTCTCAGAACAATTAGTACAAACTGCAAAACCTAGTGGATAACCTGCAAAAGCGTGTCACTTGCTCAAAATAAATAGTTGATTCCTCAAAAGCAAGTATTCATGTCAATGAAACTGTCTGTGTCATCAAAATAATAAGTCCTGACACCATTTGTCATGGGCTACGTTTCCATTCAGTTTAAACACTCCCAAAAAACTCCAGGATACGGATGATTCACTTCCATGAAGTTTACTGGGAATCTTGTGAAACTGTAACACAGTACAATGAGATATTGATATCATTAAAGAAGCTAAACATACAGTAGCAAGGTAAATAAACATAAGGCTAACTTAGCTTAGCATAAACTAATTAGCGTCTTAACCATCACAATATTCTTAAAAACTCAAAAATAAGTGATGACTTAATGTTACAAGGTGAAAAACACTTACAGACGTTGCCTTAGCAAAGAGGGAGAAAGAAAAGCAATCAACTAAGAAGCTGACGACTGAGAGAGCTGACAATTGATCATAGCTGATCACGGCAGTTGGCAGTTGGTAGTTGGCAGTTCTATTCTTGTTTCCCAGCATGCACTGGTTCTAGGTTGCTATGGTTACAAAAATAAACAAACCACACTAAGCTGCTGAAACAGAATAATAAACATGTTTTCTAGGGGTATAACACCATTGTTTATGCACAAGACATTCAAATGGCTTTGTCATGTTTTCATTATGACAGTTTACTCTCTCTGTGTTTTCCATTGCAAAAAAGTCAGATCTTGGTGACACTACCTGAAAATGCTCAAGACAGCACTATATACTATTTGCACAGCCATTTGAAAACTACAGTAAAGTTACGCATTACTGTATTTAGTGAGGTAACTGAGTACAAGGCACATATGTATGTTTCACATATTTACTGCATATGCTCTTTGCAATTCTACAGCATTGTGCAAAAAAAAAAAACGCAGTCACTTATTTAGAACAAACATAAGAAATACCATTATGGTAGAACAGTGCACAAATGTAAACAAAAAAGAGTACATATTACTGTAACCTGAACATAAATTATTCCTGGACATCCACACGTTCCTGTCTGTCTGGCCACATATTTTCATCTACATCACAGCGGATGTCTTCCCTTGCAAGGCAACAAGGAAAGTATCTCCTTGAGTGACGAGTCCACCCTCTGCAGGACTCCACTGTGATGTCATCACATGCAGCATCCATGGCTGCTAGCAGGGCCATTTGGGCATGTGGACGCCGGTCATAAACCTTCCACCTCCAGGCAGAAAAAAACTCTTCTATTGGATTAAGGAATGGGGAGTAGGGGGGGGGGATATTCAACCACCATCCTGCCATGTGCTGCAAACCACTCTCTGACCAGATGTGAGTGGTGAAAGCTCACATTATCCCACACGACAACATACTTGCTCAGATGGTCTCCAGTTAGACCCCTCTCATTCTCAGGGACAATGGTTCTGTAAAGAGTGTCTAGAAAAGTAAGAAGATGTTGCGTGTTGTAAGGACCGAGAAGGGGGATATGGGTGAGGACACCATTTTCCGAGATGGCTGCACACATTGTGACATTCCCCCCTCGTTGGCCTGGGACATCAATCGTTGCTCTCTGTCCAATTCTGTTTCTTCCACGCCTTCTGCCTTTGGCCAGATTGAAACCTGCCTCATCGATGTAAATGAATGTGTGCAGTGGTTCCCTGGCCTCTAGCTCCAGTATACGCTTTATCCCAGAAGAGAGGGAGAGAGAAAAAAAACCCAATTGTAAGAACTTTCCCTGTGTAACATAATGCATTTTTGACAACATAGTGTACAGTATGTAGCCTACTGTGAATATACAGAACTGTTAAGTGTACTGCATGGAACTACACAAAGTAAAACAGTTTACAGTGCTGAACATTAGAGTATGCATAGAACGCACACTCAAGCTTTAACTGTACATACTGGTGACGGGTCTTCTTCACTCTTTCACTGTTCCTTTCAAATGGCACATTGTAAAGTTGTTTCATGCGCATTTCATTCCTCCTGAGCACTCAGTCAATTGTTGCGATTGAAACAGATTCAGTATTGCCAAAGATATTGTCATCATCTATAACAGCGCTTTGAATCTCTCTCAATCTTATTGCATTGTTTGCAATCACCATTGCACAAATGGCTTCCTCTTGTTGTGGAGTAAAAACAGGCCCCCTGCCACCTCTGCGAGGTTGTCTTGCAGTCCTATGTGTTGCAGAGTAAAATTATAGTAATGTACAGTAAATATGAGATATAACAAGGTATTGGATTACTGTCCAATACTATACATACCTGTTCTCCCTACAAAATGTTTGAATGATGGAATTCACAGTGGTTCTCCCTACATTTGGTTGCACTCGTCGACCAGCCTCAGCCATAGTGAGGCCGTGATTCACAACATGGTCCACAAGTGTAGCCCTAATTTCATCAGGAATTTGCCTATGTACTTCACCTCTTCTTCCTCTGCCCCTGTTTTGTCCCCTTCCCCTTCCTCCGCGGATTCTCACCCCTCCTCCACAACGCTGACGTTCCATTTTTGTGTCACAGAATTGTAGAAATGGTACACACTATGTCCTGCTTGGTTCATATATGCTTGCCAAGTGAGGGTTCATGGGAGTCAGCTCTGAATGACTGTGGACAAGTGGCTTGTCATTGGTTACAACTAATGCTTCACACACCTCCTCATGAGTGAAAGCTGAAGTTCACCTGAGAGCAATTGTTCAATTTAGGAGACATTTTCAGGAAAAAAATGATAAAGGAATGTATGAAATTAGCTTGACAGATTTTGACAACTAGTTCAAAATTTTTGTATGTAATGACTCAGGCAATGAAATGAGGACTATTAGTTTTTTAGGGAATGATTATGCAGCATTCATAAGTATGTTTCATTTTGACTGATATGACATAAGCAAATGATAATGTTATAAAACAGCAGAGAATTGTATGAAAGTAACTGATACATGTCCAAAAGCATTTGCAATTTGTTCAAAGGAATGAGAAACTGCTACGATGATGTGCACAAATGACTAAATGTTGTGGAGGTTGAACTAATAGTTGTGAGAACTTTTATTCTGATCTGAGAAAAGCACCAAAGCGACTGAGAAAAACTGTAAACTGTGATTACTAATGTAGATGTCAGAGCTGAGAGACAGTGATGGTGTGCATCGCAGTGGACTTGTATAAAAACTATTTTAAAAAAAACTAAAAAATATATAAAACTGTATTTATGTATAACTGTTATATATAGTGATTTAAGCAACTCACAATAAAGGGCTTACTTAATTAGAGTTTAGTTACTTTGATGTTTTTGTCCTGGTTTTTCATGTAAAGCAACAGTTAAAGGGGCAGTTCATCTCCAGTCTTTTGAATTTGAGCTGCAGTGTCTATTTTTAACTGCAAGATATCAATATTCTGCACAATCTTACATATTGTACCTTTATGCATCTTACAACAAAATGCCTTATTTATGAAAAGTGACTTTAAGGTTTTTGTCATGGGTTAAAATAACAAAGTTACAACAAAGTTACAAGTTCACCCAAATTTAAAAAAAAAAAACAAAAAACAAACAAACACATTTTCTCACTTCACTTTAGTGATATCATTGACTGTATAGTGTATAATTGTGGAGGGAGAACAAACCGCATTGTTGCTTATGTCCTGGAAACATGTCCAGCTACCTCTGAGACACCATTACCCTACTTAAATACTTTTTAAAATATTGTCAGAAGTATCATGATTATGTAGAATGGACCATCATTAGTATGTTATATATTTACCTGAAAACTGGGTTATTGCTATTGAGGCATTAATGTGTAAGCAGCTTGAACTGTAGTCAGTTTTAACCTCTTTATATACTGATAGTTATAGTCAGAGAAATATTTCCTCTTTGTGTAGAAGCAGAAAGTATTGGAATGTTCAGTCCACCTCCAAAAACTATGACATTTTAAACAATGAGTTTAGGTCAATTTAATAATACTATCCCATCTTCGCTTTTATTTTGAAGGTTAAACTACCGAAATGTTGTACTTCAAATAGTTACGCCGACAGAAACAACCTTATCTAAAAACTGTTTCGTAAGCCATTTTATAGTTTCACTGGGGCGGGTTATATAAAAAAGTTAGTTTATAAGCTAATTGCATCCGTGTCAGTTATTTTCGGTGCAGTTCACAGTCAGTGGATGGCTGACAGCAATGATCAAAAGCTGGAGATGCCGGGGATTGAACCCGGGGCCTCATACATGCAAAGCATGCGCTCTTCCACTGAGCTACATCCCCTGCCGCTTTAAGATGACGACAACAGCATATTAATACATATGGCAATGTCCTCTACACGCAATGGTTTTACTTCACCACAGCTAAGAAAATCATATCGAGCCTTTTTTTATTATTGAAAGTGATGGAAGGGCAAAGAAAATCAGCGTTTTACGCCGGAAACGGTCTATTGTCCAAAATGTTACGATATTTCTAAAATAACTCCGGTAAAATAAGGAAACTTCATAAAATAATAAGATAACACAGAGGCTTTTCATGTCACTAATACCACGTTAATTTATAAAACAATACCAAATTTCCTCTAAACAAGAAGTAGTAATCTAAACAAGAAGTAAATGTTTTGTCAGTCACTGAAAAGGAGTCCGAGGAGAAGCGTTCTCTGATTCCGCCAGCAGGTGTCGCTACTGCCCACGCATGTCTGCATCGCACCTGCTAATTGTCCTGCAGTAAAGAGCTTTGACGCCTTCAGATTGACCTGTCATGAAGTGACAGTGAACACTTTCGGCCCCCCTTCCTCGAACACAGACATGCTTTTGTGTTGTTTGTTTTTGACGAAACACTGTCAGCCTACAGACATAACATCACGCGCACTTTACCTGAATCTCTCACATTCACCTGCTGCTGCCCGCGCGGAACCGACAGACAAAAAAGAACAAAAAAAACGGGCGGACCGCGCGTGAGAAATGAAATGAGGGTATACACCATCAGGTTTGGATGTGTACTGGCTGCCGCGTGCTTCGTGTCGCTCACTTGGATTAAATCGATCCCCAGTGATGGAGGTAAGCTGTCAGTGTGTGCACAAAGTTTGTTTTTTTTTAGTCTGGAACTAAACTTTCTGTCAAAGACTGTCAAACCCCCAGGCACTGCTCGCTACAGTACAGTGGACACGCACAGGTCCTTCGTATTAGAGTCTATTTACTTCATATCACGTTTTTTTTAGCAGTGTGACAGTTTAGTTGAACTACAGCTGCTGTAGAAGGTTCATTATTAATGCTGTATCAAACACACAGGTAGCTGCTGTCTCACCTGTACAGCAGGATCTGCATTAATTAACGGTTATTTTATTAGGGATTTATTGTGTGCTGTATAAAGCTGTCAAATCTGTCCAGTTCCTCAAAGTCCTTTAAAGTTTCCCCAGTTAGATTCAGATTAATGATATGATATAAAACTGTGACTCGATGGCCCAGTCCATTATTCAGTCAACTTGTGTTGTAGTTACTGGAAGTTTCAGTTCACCAGGCAGAACCTGACAGACCTGTCCACAATTCCTGTTAGTCTGACTCTGTGACTTCCTTCCAGTCTCTGTACATGGTCAGCGAGTTAAGTTTCTCATTGTTATTCACAGTAGTGAACCCCTCCACATGTTTACTTCACAAACACTCTCTGGATGCCCAATCATGTTTCTGACCTGCTGTCATTGTGAGATGTTCCACCAGGAGGTTTTTCAACTTTTCAGTCTTTTGTTGCCACTGTTTCAGCATTTGATGATCACACATTTGCAAACCATCACATTTTGTTTATTGACTTTTCACACAGCATACCAACTTGTCTGGAAACAGGGTTGTGCATGTGTACACCTAGGAAATAATTCAGTTCTTTTATTTGCACCTGGGTGAATGTAAACTGCAGCAACAAGAGGTGATGATTTGGTTTCATGTGTGACATTTGAGAAAGAGTCAACTTTAACTATGTTTGAACGATGTAAACAGACCGCCTCCTCTCGTCCAGTCAGGATCCCGCCCTCTGTCTTCTCAGAACACAGTTCCCCCACCAAGTGTTGATCCAGGATGTTGATGGAGCAGGTCTCTGTCAACACGTGGACACAACAGCCTCGGATTTCTCATTGTTTGATGGGATATTAGACAAGCTTAGACTTAAGTCCAAGCTTGGTCTATCCGACCATCCGCTATTTGACTCATGCAGTGACACAGAGTTGACGAGGCTGCTGATTTATAGATTTTGTTGATGGCTGTGTGAAGTTGTCTGCAGTCATGAGGGCAGTTACTGGAAACAGTTCACAGGAAACAGCTCTGGTGACATTCAGTGAGCATGTTCCCTCAAAACATCTGTGTTGTGGTGTTGTGTGATAGAACTACAGTTGCAGCTGAAGTGGTCTTTTGTTGTGACCATTGCAAGGCACACATGTGGCCCAGTCATGCTGTTTAATCAGCAGCTTGATATGAGACACAGGTGGATAGATTGTCTTTGCAAAGAGGTTCTCACACAGATTTTAACACATTTGTGGATAAAGTGTCTCATCTGTTGTTCCCCGTTGGTGGAACGTCCTACCAGTTCCTACCAGATCAGGGGCGTCCCTCTCTTCAAAAACCTCCTGAAGACCTCCAGCTCTTCAGAGAGGACCTCCTCTCCAACACTACCAACAACTGGACATGATAAATCTATCCCCCTCTACAAATGTCCTTGTCACATTGAACCTTGATTGTTTCCTTTGGATATAGGCGTCAGCTAAATGACTAAATGTGAATAAGAGAAAAAAGCCTTTAGTGTGCAGAGAAGAAGTCTGAAATCTTTTAGTTTAACATGAAAAACAGGAGCTGTTAGGTTAAAGCATCTATATTGCCGTTTACTATTTTTCTTTTTAAACAATTGCTAAGTGACAAAACTATAGACTATTTAAAACATGGACGCAGTCCCTCGTGACATCACCCACAGGCTTCTGAAGAGCCATTGTGAAGTCTGCCTACGGGATTAACTCCCGGTTAATCCAAAAATGGTCAAAGAGGTGAGCTAACTGAAGCCTGGTTGCTCAAACAAGCCATCTGTAACAGCACTCACCTGTCAATCAAAGAGGCCATGTTCTTCTTCTGCATAACTTTAAGCCTTAATATCAGTTGAACAGGTGAGTTGTATATAAATTCACTCTCAGTACAGTTGTCATGAACGGGGAAATTAGCTATAGAGACCAAAACTGTTTTTTGTACCAGGCTGTAAACATGTTTATTTCTGCTGTGAAGTTGGACATTTTAACATGGGGACTTACGGAGACGGACTTGTTCTGGAGCCAGCCTCAAGTGGACGTTTGAGGAACTGGAGTTTTTACTTCACAACCACTTGCTTAAAACTGCTAAAACAACCAAACCAAAACACTTACACTTATTTGTGCCAGAGCACTGACACCATTTGTCTGCTAACAGTAACACACTCAAATCAACAAAGGATGCCATTGAACCAGATTCTACTACAACAAAAAGAAAGTCACTTCTTCGTTGCATGCATTCTGCTGCCTTGGGAGTAATTCCAGTAATGTAATACCTAACTATACATATTCAGCATACATACAAAACATATATAAGACAGCTAGTGATAGACAACAGAAACCATTCTCATCCACATTATCACACCTCGTGTCCTCTCTGGGAAACTCCTGGGAAAGAATCTTTGTGCATGCCTGATCCATCCATGGTAATCACCTGTGCTGACATCCAGCATTCATTGTGTGCAAGAGGGACACCTGATCATGTGAACCTCCTCCAGGTATCATTCACCTTCATGAGGGAAAGAATACCTCTGGGAGGTCTGGAGAGAGTAAGGTGGAGAGAAAAGTGACACCATTACGATCCCAGGATACAAAAAGTTTCCGATTCCACCTCAATTGCGTCCTTTCTTAAATAGAGCTCATCAACACATGAAAATTAGTGCTCAGTGTTCCAGTTAGGATGTTTGTTTGTTTTTAATTTCTCATAGTTATGTAAAATTTTTAACCTAAATCAGTTAAAAACAGTTAAAAACCTAAAACAGTTTTGAAAAATGTAAAAAAAAAAAAAAGTGTATTGTCTTGATGATCACTGAATGTATTTCATGTAAAATCAGTGGAAAGTGTGATGCCTGCTGTGATGCTGAATGTGTGAAGAGTTTGAAGCATGATGTTCAGAGAAACATGACGAAGCAGTTGGGTTATGTTTTAAAAACAAAACTGTGAATTCATCACACAGTTAGTTTTTCAGAGGATCACAGCATCGTACACGTTCACGACTGAGCATTAATCATTTCTTCAAGATAAAACAAAATTATGCAGTATATAAATATGGATTGTATTTATTGAACACAGCATGCTGTGTGAATCTTAATTTAGATAGTGTCATTTGGAAATGCAGTTGCTGCCACAAAACAGCCTGCGTGAAACTGCACAAAGCAGCTTGAAATGGTGAAGAGAATCTGGTCGATTTTCAAACCACCCAGTGCAAACTGACAGTCGTGAAAACAGCCAAAAGGGAAACAAAGTAACCATGTAGCATATTTACATGTTTAGAAGTACGTAAACCAGGAAAATTCGGGCAAAACATTCTGCTTCTGAAACGCATTATGGTGAGGTTCGAAGTCGCGTTTAGGACAAATCGAAACAGCATCGCGGCCACAACGTGACAGACGTGCTCCGTGGGATTTTGGGGTTAGATCTCTGCAAGGCTTTTTCTCCTTATGTTTTTTTAATGAGGTCAGGAAACCAAAGCCTTTTACTCTACTGTCTCACAAGTTTCATTTACTTGCCACTTGAGTCTCTATCAAAGTATGGAAAGGTTATATTATTGTTTTTTTCTCTCTGCCTCTGGCTATTCTTATTTAAATGCCATTGTACTCCTCTGTCAGCCTGAGGTTTTAGGAGTAGAGGGAAAGAGATCATGTGACTACACAAAGAAAAGAAAGAAATAGACCCTGTAAACGTGACTGAGAACTCACGGACGCTCTTTATGGTTTATGGCAAGGACGGGTAATTTCTGCAAACCATGTGAGGCTAACATCAGGAGCAGGTAGGTCATATTTTTTTCCATGGGGGGAAGATGCAAACCAAAATGTGAAAATTCCAATTACTTTTGAGTATCTTAATACTCGTATTAGTTCAGTGCCCTCACAACCACAGACGATGTGTAACCACGCCACGCCTCCACATCAAGCTTCTTCACCTGCAACAGCTGATTTGTACGACCAAAGAGTTTCTGCACGAACTGTCACAAATGTCTCAGGGAAGCTCATCTGACTGCTTGTCATCTTCACAGGGTTTTAATCACGCAGCAACTTCTGTGGCTGTGAAGTGAAGCTTCTGTGGAAGTGCCAAAAACTGCAGTTCCTCAAATGTCCCCTCGAGGCTGGCTACAGAAAGAGTCAGTCTCCATAAGCCCCCATGCATTCTGATGTAGAATTAAATCCCCCTGACCCCGTCGGCTCCTCATCAGTCTCATCCAGATTGCAGCTGAGTTTCCATCAGCTTTGCAAGCTCAAGCTCCCCTGGTTTCTCCTCTCTCACCATGCTCATGTGTTTTGTGGGCGGTTCTTAAAAGGTGGCTCAATGACACGTTGAGGCCACCCTGAGCATACCCCTGTACCCCTAACAGAGAGGTAGAGATGAATTCATCTCGCTCAGTGTTTCAAAGTTAGTCATGTCATTTTCTGAACTCATCTGACACGTTTCAGTTGCTTTAAAATGGCTGCTCGACTGCTCCCACGAGTGGGCGTGGCTTCAGAGGACACGCCCCCACAGTCCTGAAGCTGAGAATTCATTTTTACCTGATTTAGACACCTAATTTCATAAACTTGTCGATATTTTTAATCATTCAAATTTGGCTGGGTGGTTAATAACACTTTCTTCTTTGGTCTGACAAACTCAGAACACATACAGTATGTATTCTTACTGTACACAGACTTTTATTCTAGTCAGTGTGGAATTGTATCATACTCATCCATCCCATTGTTTCTCCACCTTCCTTGGGTTGGTCTGGTTCAGCATCCGTGACCCCCCCATTCACACTTTTCTCCATCAGCACAGGGCCCATTTCCGGTTTCCTCTCTGGCTCTGCGCTGTGAGTGCATGGTTTCCTGGTAACATCCATAACACAAGAATCATTACTTTCAGTTTGCATTGCGTGAGCATTTTTGAACTTGCCTGTCCCTAGCAGGGGGTGAGGTACGTTGCTGGGGGCGTGTCTGTATGTGCTGAATGTAACCACTGTGAAACAAGCAGGAAATTACTTTTTATTTTACTGATGAACTGGCTTTATCAAGGCCGGCACTCTCTCACTGTTATTGACGGTATGTCTCTCTCTCTGTCTGGACTGTCTTTGTTGTGGTTGTTGGTTGTACACATTAACCAAAGGTGAAGGAGGTGGCCAGGGGGCTTGGCATTGTCCCAATCACTAATGTTCTGGACAGCACCATCAGTATGGGGTTGTTTTGAACTTCCTTCTCTCTTGCTCCCATTTTGTCAGTTGCCTTAAGTATATGGCAGGGTCCCCTGTGTCACATATGGGATCACGTTTTAGTGTTTTTGGATCAACCTTCACCAGATATTCTTTGCTCAGACCAGCCCACAAGCAGCCTTGGTATGGATTGAACTCAGTTCCACCAGCCAATGGGCTGATCATCCAGCTTGCCCCTTTGCTGCGCATGATATTTTTCCATTTGTCACACAGTTTCTGTATGAGCATCTTCTGGATGTCTGACTTTTACAATTGTTCCTGGTGCCACTACTTTGTCTCCCTTCATTTTGATCCGCTGTCTTAAACTAGTCAATTGGTTCAGCACGCTTCTTATATACTTACTAGGTTTCGTATATTTCTGAAATTAACTCTTTGGGATGCTGCACATTAACGTCTACTTTTGCAGCTTTAAATGACTATCAACAAAGTATCAGGATTGTACAGGTTTGATTTGCATCCAAGTTAGAAAAAATCCTACAGAGACCTCACAGAGACACAGACACACTGCAAGCACAAAGGGAGGGAGTTAGGCCAGCAGCCTAATCCAACAACTTATTACAACTTCTCCTCTCCTCCTACACAGCAGCTTCAGACTAGGGTTTTTATACAATTACTCAACTCAACTTTATTTATTTATATGTAGCACCTTTCATGCAGAGATGCAGTCCAAAGTGCTTCACAGAGCAGAATAAAGACAGAAATAGACAACACCAGACAGTTTTTAAGCAACAGAAGAGTTGCATGAAAATTTAAGATTAAAACCAAAATAAAAAGCATAAAACTGCAACAATAAAACAAAATAAAAAAAGTAAAAACCTGTAAGGTAAAAAGAGCACAATTTAAGAACAGTCGCACCAAAATTAAAACCGAAATTAATCACTCAACTCAATTTATCCACAATTTACAATGATGTTTCAAACAACAATACACAGAGGAACACCAAACACTGCTCAGTGTAATGTTAGATAATTCCAGGTGCCAGTCATCAGTGCCACAAAGACAAGGAGGGAGGTGGAAGAGGCAGGACTGCTAACGTGTTAGCAGCTCTTCAGATGCCTGTGGGTGACATCACAGACACGCTGTCCATTCTTTATACTGTCACTGGTAAACTGACTTAACTGACTGACTGCTTAACTGACTGTTGAATCTTGCACTGGTTTTCTCTTCACAGATTAATTCCGGTTCACACTGTACCTGACTGATGGTAGACACCGTATATGGTGTTGTGTTTGGGTTATGGTGTAGACAGACAGACAGAAGCTACAGATAACAAACACTGGGGGTACGGTCGAATAGTCAAAAAAATTAGCTCCTAAGTCCTTTCCTAACCACTTTTCCTGGACCTCGATTGAAAACGTCACAAGGTCAAGGAAAGATGTGAAGGAGAGTTCATAAGGAGTTAGGAGAAGACGACCACAGTGTTCAGAGAATCCGACTGCACTTACACTTAGACTACGTCACCATGCGACGGCGAATGTTATTGACGTGCTCTGTGGTAAAACTACAAAGTCCAGAAGATGGACTACAAAACGCGCATCTGAGATACTTACTAGATACTCCCTGTGCGCTCTGACCGTGTTGTTTCATGCAGGTAATATAAACGTGGACAACCCGGTGAAAAATCTGACTTCATTATCAACGTCAGAATTCAAATAATAAATGAATATTGTCCACCTGTCACAGAAGTCAAATGAAGTGTTTGTTACGCTGGTATGGTCGCTCACCCTCCTGTCCACTCATATAGAAACATATAAAGATAAAGATATATGATTAATCAGCAACGGTAACTTCATGATTATCTGCAGGATGCTGGATGTCACAGTTACAAACAGTTTTTATTCCACAGTCAACAACAGAACACACTTCATGATCAAAGTTTTTACATCACGTCAACACGTATGTTCATATTCACACGCTCTCTCTGCTGCAGTCTGCATCACACTGTTTAAATACATTAATGTTTTCTGGTTGTGAATGACTGAACGGTGCGCCGATTTTTTTGTCGCTGCCGCAAGGAATTGTGGGACGGCATTACCTCCTTTCCTTTCGTAAAGGATGGTCCGGTGTATCCTATGCTAAAGGAGATAATAAAGGAAGCATTGAAGCTCCTTTCCTTAACAGTTTGAGAATTCGAACAGCTCTTATCATGACGGCTACGTAAATACTTCCGGGTCATTTCATTCAGTTAGGAAGGTTCCTAAGCAAATCTGACTATTCGACCGCACCCTGGGTCATTTGCATAGAGACAGCGTGACGAGATCCCAGAGCCTATTGTCATGCCGTGGCGATACACGGCTCCCTGCTACAGAGATCTGTACACAAGGCTAAAAACTTCCCAGTTCCTGCATCACCTGTATACTCAGCAGACATGTCACCCATTGAGCTTGTGTGTAATGATGTGGATGGGCGTGTACGACGCGTCACACAGCCATTGAGTTGGCAAACATCCTACAGCCCATAAATCAACAACCTGACTTTGAATTGAATCATTGAGCAGCTGCTGAACTGTCAGTTTAAGAGACTGAAGTGTGAGTTGATGTGGAGGCACTGCATTGAAATGCAAACATGCTAAATCCAACAATATAAGTGACAATTTTCTGCTTTTCGCCAATATAAACCTTGAGGCACAGAATAGGCTACATGTATCGCACAATTGTACTTACATGTTTCTGAACGCACAGACACACGCAGTTCATGCGTTTCAACTTCTCTGTTTGCTTCAATGTTTCCAGGTCCAGGGGTACGGCCGAACCTGCAGACCCTGTACGAGCGCCTGCTGGTGGCTGAGGAGTTGGGAGGGCAGGTCAGCAGGGATCTCAGCAACATCCTGGAACAGCTGAGAAATATTTCTAAACCTGCCAACATCACCAGTAACATCACCATCACCGCCAACACGACCACCACTGTCTTAGGTAATGTTTCAAAGTAAAAGGCATGTGCTGGGCAGTGGTGTGCACAAGGCACCTCAGTTCAACCCTCTAGACCAGAGATCTACAACTAGATTTATCCAAGGAAGGAGCCACTGTCCTGTTTATAAACTCCAATGACGACGACTAAACACTGAAAAGTAGTGAACCCAGGACAGAGCCCTGAAGCACACCATATTGAATTCCTGTTCTGTTCTGTCTTTTTTTCCTTGAGAAAAAAACGCTGCATTTTGATCAGAAGGAATGAGTCCAGTTTTTATCTGTGCCTTGACCAACAGGAATAAATGATAAAGCTCTTAAAACTAGATTTTGACACATTTTAATACAAGATTAAGTAAAAATACAAGATCCACCTTATTAATGCAGATAATCTAAGGAATTTACAAATAAATCAATAAACCAAAAAACTTGTAATAAACTTTGTGATTTGGGTTTTAACCAGTGGATAATCCAGCCGTGTTCACAGGTAATATTTGGTGCTCTTGTACTTTCAAGTATTTTTTTGGTACTGTAAGCTTTAACTACGGCCTAGGGGTTAAGAACCGACCACGAACCCCAACATATCCATTTTACTCTTTTCTGTCACTTCCTGTTGTATCCGAACTAAGTTATTGTGACTTTATTGAGTTTTTGTTTTTTGAGTATGGACTTTTGCATTGACTTCTCCCCTTCCTTCCACGTGGACAGCACCAATAAGGCAGCCCAGAGGGGGTTCAGGCCAACGGGCGTTCCTCCAGCCCAACATTTACATCTACATGCCCCACCTAAGACAACACCCAGACAGTCTCAAGCCCAATGTAGTCCTAGGACAGGGACGCCGTGGAGGTATGAAGCATTCAAACACACCCATAAAAACAAACACACTTGCTGTTATCCTATTATATAAACTCTTCCTTAGTTCGTTTCAGCTTTTGTTTGAAGGGTTCCAGTTTTCCTTTCAAAACCGAGTTAATTAACAATGTTAAAAATTTGTAGCTGCCTCAAAATATATGTCCAAGAAATCATACAGAGCGCTGTTCACTGCTGCTCTGATTTTCTATCCTTATTATGATTTTCTATCCTTATCCTTACCTATTTCTCTGTGTGTGTGTGTGTGTCTTTGTCTTTCTATAGTGTCCATAGTGATGGGAATTCCTACAGTGAAGCGTGAGAAACAGAGCTACCTGGTTAGCACGCTCGGGTCTCTGCTCTACAGCCTGACTTCCTCCCAACGAAAAGATCTGCTTATAATTGTCTTCGTTGCTGAGGTTAACCACACACACGCACACACACACACACACACACACACACACACACACACACACACACACACGCACGCTTTAGCCTCTAAGTTTTTTTTGTTTTCAGGTACTCATTCACGTCTGGCAGAGTCAGTTGATGTACTGAGAAATGCTGTTAGATGTTGGGAGGCTCTTTTGTCTTTACTTTGGACAGAGACAGGCTGTCTGTTTCCCCCTGCTTTTAGTATTTATGCTAAGCTAAGCTAAGCGCTGCTGGCATTAGCTTTATATTTAGCATTCAGACATGAGGGTGAGCCTCCCAACTAAGCGAGCATTCAGACAGGATCAGGGAAACCGGCAACCGGTGGTGGGGGAGTGCGGTGTTGGGGGGGGTGAGGGGAGTTGAGGTGGGTTGCCATGGGCATGAGCCTGCTGAATGTAACTGCTGTGAAACAATCAGGAAATAACTTTTTATTTCTCTGATTAACAGCTTTATCGAGGCCGGCGCTCACTCTCTGTTATTGTTACTCTATGTCTCTCTACCAAAGCTCGCTCTCTCTCTCTCTCTCTCTCTCTCTCTCTCTCTAATCATAGGACACAAATCAAATTAAACTTCTTTGTGTCATTATTTTGCAGTGTAAATTGCAAGTCAGACTCAGATTTAGAAGCTGGTACATGAAATAAACAAAGTCAGAACACACACAGGTAGATTACAGAGTTTAGTCCGTGAATCTACATGGATAGTCTCTGCTTCAGAGACATTTCAGGCTGTCTGTGGAGGTTTGACTGATCTGAGTGTCTGATTGGCTTGCGGAGCATGACGTGGGGCTCCGGTTTCCCAAAAGATGGATTTGGCTCAACTTCTCTCCTGGACACCGGCGACCCCTGCGATGTGGGCTGCCGGTGCGGAAACGCATGACCCCCACTGATATGAATTGAAAGACCTCCAGTTTTGTGGGTTTCCCTGATCCTGTCTGAATGCCCACTAACACTGCCAAAGGGCGAATATGCACATCTCCCAAAATGTCAAACTGTTATAGATGTAATTAAAAATGAAAAGCTGCTGGACTGAAATATTAAAGAGAACATCACAGAACAGCTGTCATAATCTTTGTCTGCAGTCACAACTTCTATTATCTGTAAATTGCCTCAATTGTAAATTGATTCGAGGTTTAATACAGCTCCAACAAAAGAATCTCTCTCTCTCTTTCACACTCTCTAACATACACACCTTTTGTGAGTTGGCACTGAGCCCAACTCATGTCAGTTTGATATACACCTGTACTGTGTGTGTGTGTGTGTGTGTGTGTCTGTGTGTGTTTTTCTGACTTTGGCTTTAGGCTTCTGTCTAATTGTTTTGTCCATTTTCAGGAACAAAGCTGATTTTAGAGTCAGGGTTCAGTCAGTAGTGGTTAGGGTAAGTCTATGCAATGTTGACAAACGGAGCCTAAGTTTCTTACCTACTCTGATATAAACGCTGACCTTGTTGGGACCGGTAGTCCTTATGGGGACCCAAAACCAATATGTGGTTTAATGTGGCAAAATGTCATTTCTGCGGTCCTGATTAGGGTTAGAGTTAAGCATGATAAACAAAGGCTTTACTGTACGTCATTCCTAACCCAAGGGCAGCCCATGCACGAGGGCTTCAATGGAAAGTCCTAACAAGAATGGTTGTGCAAACGTTGTCGTTCGTGTTTTAAACATTTGTGAGGCTAAGATCCTCAAACACAATGAGGTGAAAGGCTCTCATATGCGTTGAAACTGGTTTTACAAGGTCAGGCCTTAGATAAACACAACAAGCTATAAGACCACGTACACTCACACTGTTCACTGGTGCCGTTTGGCATGAACCAGCTGTACCAGAAACCTCCCTTTTCACCAACTTCCTCCCCTTTCTCTCCCCATCACAGACCGACTCAGACTATGTGGGCAGCGTAGCAGAGACCATCAGGAAGAAGTGAGTGGCTCAATGTTTCTTCCCATGATGCAGCAGACTCTTCTGTCACTGTCACTCTTTGGTTTCATGTTTTTGTTAGCTGTGGTTTGTGATAGCAGTCACTTCTTGTGTCTTTGCTTTTAACAAAGGTAAGTATATACCAGTGTTATTATCAGACTGCATCACAAAGTGGGATAATTCACCTAAAACTAAGGTCAAATTAATAAAAGTTCTTTTTATTTCTGTTGCATCTCTTCTTCTTTTAGATCAATATAATGTCTGAAATCATTCATTTCATCACACGTCTTTTCACAGCCTGTGGGTAACTTTTGTGACCTTCTTTACTCCCAAACTCCACTGGGCATCGCGTCATCGCAAGTAATACGCGCCCATTCTAGTCAATGTATTAAACCACACCGGCTCCACCGTGGTCCGTTTCAGACGTGTCCCAGAAGCGTTGACGCTCGGCTATGCGTGAATTAAGCCTAATTTCCACCGGAGCCGTTCCGCGGCGCTTACGTCCCCGGTGGAAGTTATACGCGACGCTCATGCAACGCGCTGCGGACGGGCCCGGTGGGGTTTCGGTATGCTGCGTTCATGTAACACCAAACTGACCATTCAAAGCAGTTTATATTTTTTTTGGCCTTTTTAGTCTTTATTTGACAGAGACAGCTGAAGAGTGACAGGAATGTGGGGAGAGAGAGATGGGGAATGACATGCAGCAAAGGGCCACAGGTCGGATTCGAACCCTGGGCTGCCGTGGCAAGGACTGAGCCTTTGTATATGGGGTGGTTGCTCTACCAACTGAGCTAAACGACACCCCGCGTTCAAAGCAGTTTAAACATCTTCAGGCTCGCCTGGAGCAGTCAGCGCACCAAGACAGAAGTTTTCTGTTCTGTGACATGTTGATGCATTTTAAACAACAAATTACAAGGAATCAAGAAGTCTGTAGTTAACCAGCTGTGTCTTTGTAGTTATCCCAAAGAGGTGCAGTCCGGGCTGGTGGAGCTGGTGTCTCCTTCGCAGTATTACTACCCAGACCTCTCCACCCTTAAGGAGACCTTTGGAGACTCCAAGGACAGAGTCAAGTACGTCTACCGTTTTCCTCCCGTCTATTCGAAAGGCTGTGTTAGATATGATATGTTTTATCTATATTTACATTATCTACAGTATATTACTCCCATTTGTTTAATCATTTTCTTTGCTACTGCAGTGTGATCATTTGCATTTCATCCTATCTTCTTCACTAGAGAAGAACAAAGACATTTGTGTAATGTCCTGTGTGTGTGTGTGTGTGTGTGTGTGTGTGTGTGTGTGTGTGTGTTCCTAGATGGCGAACAAAGCAGAATCTAGACTTCAGCTTCCTCATGCTCTATGCTCAGGAAAAAGGAACTTACTATGTTCAGGTAAGGCTCAAAGGTCAGATTCCAACTATAAATATGTTTTCAATACTTTATGAGTATAAATAGATTTAGAAGAGCCAAACAGATTAAAAAGAAATCAATCAAATCAAAGTGTAGCATGGATGAAACTTTGCCGATGCTCAGACGTGCCCCACAAACAAACACTCACTCGCTGACATGTTTAAACGTGACCAGCTATCTCCAAATGTGTTTCCCAGGAGCCACTTGTGATAAATGGAGTGCTCTAGATGCTTAAGAAAGATACGATAAGATAAGATACATTTCTAGCAGCAGCAGCAGCAGTTTGTCTGAAACAGAGGCAACAGCTGGGTAGATATCACAAGCACCGTGTTCAAACGGACACAAACAAAACCTCAAAGTTCAGCAGAAGAACGCGTCACATCACCCATGCTGCTCCACTGACAATCATTGGCTGGCAAAAGAACATAAAACAGAGATAAGAGTAATAATGAAAGAGTGACACGTTCATCTCTGATCTTTGTGATTTGGCTGGGAACTCTTTCCAAGGTGCAAGCTTAAAATAGTTGTTAGGGACTGACTGAAATGAGTTGTTGTGTTTTCCAGTTAGAGGATGACGTCGTTGCAAAGGCAGGTTACTACAATGACATGAAGACCTACGCCACCCAGGAAGCTTCCAAGCAATGGCTCTACCTGGAGTTCTCCCAGCTTGGATTCATAGGTGTGTGTGTGTGTGTGGGTAAAACGTGTGGATTAATCCACATCTTGAACCTGGTTTGATGTGCCTGTCTGTGTGTAACCATCCAGGCAAGATGTTCCGAACCTCCGACCTCCCGATGGTTGTGGAGTTCTTCCTGATGTTCCACAGGGACAAACCCATCGACTGGCTGCTGGATCACATTCTGTGGGTGAAAGTTTGCAACCCAGAAAAAGATGCAGTAAGTCAGCTTTGAACTGACCGCGGTGATGCAATGAAACTGGAATAAAACACTTTCATTACTCTGTAAGAAACAGTGTTAAAAGTTTTACTTAACTGTCAACATGACATTATCGTTTCAGCTTTACTAAAAATGTAGGGCAACAGAAAAAGGGTGATTTCAACATCACCATCATAAAATACCACTGAGATTTATTCCACTCACCCACCCACACATGACAGATTGAAGCCTAGATGTTAAGACTACAGGAAATCAGTAAAAACAGATGACATAGAAAATACTAGAAGAAAGGAAACAGAGAAAAACATTAGATAGAAGACTTTATTTCACACATTGTAAGAACTGTAAAGCAGTTTAGTTATGGTTCTGTAATATTCACATTTATCTGGTAGTGAAGTTTGTGTGTGTACAGTATGCCGTGTAGTGACCCACACGCTGCTGTGTTGTCTTATCCAGAAACACTGTAATGAGCAGAAGGCACTGCTCAAGCAGAGGTACAAGCCGTCCCTCTTCCAGCACGTCGGCCTGCACTCCTCTCTGCCGGGAAAACTGCAGCAGCTGAAGGTGAGTTCACCTCCACTCAGTGTGTGTTTGTGCCGGACGTTAAATTGTAATTAGATTACTCAGAAATGCCAAGTCATTTCAATTTGTGATCAGCTAGTTACATTTTTCAACAGGCTCCGTATGGGTATTGTTGTGGCTGTGAGCAGGCCCGCCTCACAGTACGTCACACACCAACAAATCAAATCATAGCAGAAGTTATCTCATGACACTGTCCGTACAGAGCAGGTCTAGACTGTACTCTTTTAAGTTTTATGTCAAGATTATTTTTCCAGCAGCCCTCAGATGACTCTTCTGTCCACTTCCTACTGCACAACGGCCAGCTAGTGAGATACAATAGCCAGAAAATAGCCTTACACCACATCTATCACACGCACAAACACCTTTCAATTAATTTAATAACACTAAGAAGAAATTAATGAAGAAATGATACCATGTAATTCCATTTATCAGTGAAATGTGTGGAACCACTCTCAGCAGACTGGAGTTGATTTTGATTTGTTACGTGTCAACCAGGTAATAATCAGTTGTAAATAAGAACCTTGATGACAGGAGCTGTCCTGGTTCCTGTTTGATGTGGGACATGGGATGTGGGAAAGTTACTGATAATGTGAACCAAACTGTAAAAATTAACTCTTTATTGATGGGATAAACATTAAGGCCTGTAGGCAGTGGTTAATAACGGCTATTTGATGTATTAACAGCTCAGAATGGGTCAAATGTGTTTAGATGTCTTAATTCTTCTCTCTCTGGGTCTCTCCTCCTGTCCAGGATAAGGACTTTGGGAAGCAGACGCTGTACCAGGCCCACAGTAATCCAGCTGCAGAGGTGAACAGCAGCATGAAACATTACCAGCAGCACAGCCTGGACAGAGCTTACAAAGGAGTGGACTTCTTCTGGGCATTAACACCCCTCAAGAATGACTACATCCTCTTCAAGTTCCCGCAGCCAATCCGAATATCCGGGTCAGTTTCAAATCTGTTTCTAAAAGTTGATCATTTTCCTAAATCCACTAGGGCTCCATCAAGGCCGCTAAACTCGTTGGTAGATCTTATAAAAGAGATAATTCCACTTTTTTTCCTGATGTGTCAACTTCTTCAGTACATTGTCTGGATCAAGGAAGGTGACACAGTCTGTACATCGTACAAACTGCCTCCATCTTCTGCTGACGGTGCTGCAACAAACACCTCATATCAGTGAGGAAATGTAAACATGGAGGTGACAGATATTCATTCACATCAGTGACCCAATGTTCAGTGTCACAGCCTTCTCTTGGTGTCAGTAGGATGTGCGGTTCTGCTGCAGCATGTCTTCACTTTTTGTGTTGCGTTCATCCGAGTCAGTTTATTTAACTTAATGTCTCCCTGTGGGTGTGCCAGGGAGTTGAGGGAGAAGCTTGAGTGTGAGGTAAATTCGAGTCAAACGTTGTGCTGAGTCATAACTTGCTCTAATCTGCTTACACATGAACACAGAGTGAAAATATTCAGTTTTTTCCCTGCTGACCTTTGCCCTCGCTGACAGCAAGGGCTGTGTTTCTCGGGTTGAAGTGGTCATTCACACACATTTACTCACTCCGCCTTTGACTAACACACTCAGGTGTTTTATTTACCCTGCTAACATCCGTTTCTGAAGGATGGAAAAGCCACTGAAGAACACACAAATATGATATGATTTGTTTTGATTCAGTATTCAGTAGATCAACACGATCTAAGCAGTACAGCCTGACACCCCTGTACTGTGCTGCAGGTACCTGTTCCGCAGTGGAAATATCGAGACCAGTGGAGACAGATTCTACAACACCACAGTGGAAGTGCTGCCCAGCAATGTGAGTAACCTGCCTCGCTGTGTGTGTGTGTGTGTGTGTGTGTTCTTTGGTTCCATTACCGCCGTTGAGCAGGTCTTGGTTTTCATCTCAGGTGTTGATGCCTCGGAAAGGAGTGGCAAGGCAACAGGAAACAGCCACCACAACAAACTATCTGTTATCACTCCACCGCCTCCGTCTCGCTCCGTGTGTGTGTCACATGACACTTCTGTCACACTAAAGGGGAAAAGTGGTCATGCCGTAGGTGACCTTTGAGTAAAGTTAGACAGACATGGAATCGCTGTTTGGAAGATAAGAGGGTAACCATGTTACAAAAGATGAGACCGAGTCCAGAGAGGGTTCACATTGCAGGTGAAACACCAACGGCCTGAAGAGTGAACCACCTCTGACCAAATGGATGAAGTGCGTCACATATTTATAGAAATGTAGTTATTTAGGTCGAGGTGAAATCTAAGCTCATTCCTAGTGAGGGTGGAGACGTCATCAGGTCATTGTTGCCTGTTGCTGATGCCAAATATCATTATGAGTGACACACAGAGTATTTCTTACATCCAGCCCATTCCATAGTCTACATCATTCACAGAGCTACACACACACACATAATAAGTTTTTATGATACCTGTGATTTGTATAAAAATGTATTTTTTCTTTTAAAGGTCAGAGTGTGTCAGATTGCGAGGGCTCTATTTACACAATTTGGCAGAAATGGAATATAATATTCATAACTATGAAATTAAAATTGCGCAATTGAGACTTGGTTTGTAAAGTTTAGTCAACATGTGAGAACTCGTCTGACACAGAGAGTCTCCTGTTGTTGCTTCATGTGTGAATCAACGACTCTACTCGGACTTTGTCCAGACATTATCGTATAAAAACGGCATTCAGCGTTGCTTCCTCTCCTCGGGCACTGTGAGTTACCATGGTTACGGGAACGCCCTGAAACTTTATAATGATTAATAAGAAGTTTTTTGGTTAGTTTGACTGTACAAAATCATGAATGTAGCCTGATTGTAGCTCAATGTTGAAATCTTGTATTATAACATATATAACATATGTAAAGCCTCAGAGCTTCACTTTGATTATTAACAGTATGGTTGTGACTTGTCACAAGGCTGCAAAAGTTTCACTTATTGTTATTTAGTCCTGGTGCTGTTTGTATGACGCATTTTTCTGTTAAATGATAAGAGGCTCACTGAAAACAATATTAATAATAATAATTAATGATAATAAGTAGAAAAATAACGTACAGAAAAGTTCTATAAATGGTTAATTATTTGAAAGAGTAAAACTTGAGACAATCTTTGCAAAAAAAAAGTGTCAGTTTGAATTCATAGATTGAAAATTATATTGAAAAGACAAAAAAGAAAAGTGTGAATAGAACAGCTCTTTAAAGCATCCTCCTGTAAAACACTGTTGGTCAAGTATTTAAACTTGATGGCTGCATTTGAGAACATGGTTATGGGTGGAGTGGGGCTGTATATCTTATTTTTTTAGCAGGTGTTAAGTAATGTAACCTGTAACTGTTTCATTAATTGCAAATGGGATATGAAATGAATATGACTTGGCTGCAGCTCGAAAGAATTTCAGTCAGAATAATTTTTTTGCTGTAATCCATGATTTTGTTTTTGTCACCTTAGAATGAGTCTTTATATCTACAGAGGGACCTTAAAGTGGACATGTTATGAAACTTTTTTCACATATATTTGTGTATCTGGGGTGTGTACCAACCCTCCACATTAGCTTTCTGGCTGGCCCATGCCAGTAACAACAATGTACACGGTAAAGATGACGATAGAACTCTGACTGTGGATTGGCCACATCTAATTAACTAGTAAGTAAGTAAATGTGTTGCAACCAGTTAGTCCACCATGTCTTTACAATAGCACAGAAGGGACAAACTAAACACTCAAGTTTCCAAGATACAGTTTTTTTTTTTTCCATCAGTATCAGTGCAAGAGTGAGTATCGGTACAGTATTATCAGGCCTGTGTGTTCTTTCTTTCCAGAGCTCTCCAGATAACAGGGGAGTGTTGGCACAATATTCATAACACAGCCAGTGTAAGGGTGTGTGGACTGTAGAACACTGACACATGAGTCTCATGCTTAATAGTGATAACACTTTCTTAAGTAAGTAAAAAGTGGTCACGTACAGCATCAGCTGGAATGAGCACCAACATCTCTGTGAAAAATGGTTTTGGTCTTGATGTAAGAAAAGAGGCAGTTCAGATGTTATTTGAGCGTTGCTTATATAACTTTATATTTAACTTATAGTTACGCAGATTTTTATTGTAGTTTGTAACTCAGGTCGCGATCTGTCGATCTAAACGTTTCCCGGACACGAAGGCTGTTTTTAATCGACACTCTCCACAGGAGAAAGTTAGAAGTCAGTCTGTTGGCTTCTTCTCAGTAGCTTAATGGTGATTTTGGAACTTGAGCTTCATCATAAAAGTTAATGATTGCATGTAACCACATGTGCCATGTGTTTAAAAAGGTACAATGTGAATTTGCATTCTTATCTGAGCCCAGCCTCAAAAAGGATGACTTTGTGTTGTTTCAGTATCATGCATTTGGGTGGACAAGTCATATGCTGACACTCCTTGACTTGTGGAGGAGTGCCACACCACTTTTGCTTAAAACTTAGTTAGATTATTCAGCTGAAAAAGACTAGAGGACACCTCACTGTTTCACCAGTAAGATAACGTCAGCGGTATATGACTCACCATATACTATATAACTATAATTTTATTTTATTTTTTTGGCCTTTTTGAGCTTTATTTGATGCAGACAGCTGAAGAGTGACAGGAATGTGGGGAGAGAGAGATGGGGAACGACATGCGGGAAAGAGCCACAGGTCGGATTCGAACCCTGGGCCGCCGCGGCAAGGACCGAGCCTTTGTACACGGGGCGGATGCTCTACCAACTGAGCTAAACGACACCCAATTTGTAATTTTATCAACAGGGCAGTATTCTCACATATAACACTAATGGTGACACACATAATTATTTCAGGAGTCAACTATGATCAGTCTTATAAGTCTCCATGAGTAATGTAAATGGTGGAGTAAGTTACTGGAAGATTCAACTGTTGCAAGAATGCGTTGGATTGTGCTCATAAGGTACCATGCCCCTCAGTGGTTAGCATGGAAATGCCTGAGATCCTGATTCAGAACTATTAAGGTCATGAGCTAATTAATAATGTTTATAATTAGATTCTTCAGAGTAGCCACCTTTTCTTTACTGACAGCTTCGCACACTCTCGCCATTCACTCAATCAGTTTCATGAGGTTGTCACCAGGAATGGTTGTTCAGAGGTACTGTTTGTATACAGTAAATGTAGACTGCTGTAGCAATCCATATTTTGGCAAGAACTGCTCATCTAGAGAAACAACAGCTGACCACGAAACACAAAGAATGGACATCAGACCAGTGGAAATCTGTACTACTGGTGAATGAATGATATCTGCATGTGTGGTTCCCATCATAAGGAATGGAGGAGGTGTGATGTTGTGTGGGTGCTTTGCTGATGATCTATAAATCATATTTGCTTTGTGTACCACATAATTCCAGATGTGTTAGTGTTGATGTCTTCAGTGTGAATCTAGAATGTAGAAAATCATAAAAATAAGAGAGATTATTGAATGAGAAAGTGTGTCCAAACATTTGACTGGCACTGTATATATGCATAAAATATTGATTATTGCATAGTTCAGATTGTGTTGGTGTAGATTATATATAATCAGTTACAGTATACTGTATTAAAAAGCTATCTGTTGTTTTTTCTTTCAGGCGGCAGCACGAGATAAACTAAAGCATGATTTATCACAAGAATCTAATAACGGCTTCATCATTATTGGTAAATATTTAACATGAGTGTGTGTCACAAACACATTATATAACTATTTAACAATGTAGTTATTTTAAGCCCTTTGGGGCATTGAGAACAGTCATGAGTGAGACTTGTTTGATCACATTCCACATTCCATGTCGGTGAGTAAATATTCACCTGCCAGACTGGAACACATCTTCAGGGTTCAGTTGTCAAGCGTCTGAAAGACAGTTCCATTATTTGTGAAACAAAACAAACTGATATTAGTTCACAGTTAGCTGCAGCTGTAAAGATAGCAACATTGGTGGGTCAGCTGGTTCAGTTCAGTGCTATTTAACAAATATTATCAAGCTAACATGAATGACTAAATTATAACCATGGTCATAACAGTATGCCTGCTAAACATCATACTGAGAGCTCATTAGCATTTATTTGAGCCTCACAGAGCCAGCTTAGCACGCAGATTCTTTATTAGCTTTGTGATCTGTACTCATCACCAGAGACTGGAAACAGTTTGATCACTGTTCTCTGGAACATTGAACATGTAACCTGGGGGAAGATCTGATGAAATGATCTCCTGTTGTTAACAGAAAATGCTAAGAACTGAAAATGGTTTTGCTTTCAATGGGTGACTATTTCAACTGGTGGTGGGATGTTGTGGAAAAACTAGAAACTCAGCACTGTGGTCAACACATGTGTGCATGAAAAACAGGCAGTGTGTTTTTTGTGTGTTTCAGGCGCATTCGAGAACGGGATAGCTGAGGGTGAGATTGAAGAAGTGCTGCAGCCAATCTCAGCGCTACGCCTGGTGGTTCACTCTGATGCTGACGTCTGGGCTCTACTGAGCGAGGTCTGACCTGTGTGTGTGTGTGTGTGTGTGTGTGTGTGTGTGTGTGTGTTTGTGTGTGTCCGTCAGGGCTTAAAATGAACTTTAATCCTCAGTTTCTCACAACTGTCCCAAATTGAAATTTATTGGTAAATAAGACATATATTGGTCGGTATACAGCGATGGACATTTATTACAATCTAGGGATGTAATGGTTACCAGTATTACGGTAAATCTCGTTGAAATTTTATGCGATAAAAATTACCGTTTATGTTTAAATTAATCTCATTATCTTGGTGGATTATCGGGATATGTAATAACAGCCTCATCCAAGATATGCATCTTGCAATATATGATATGCCTCATACATTCTGACACCAAAAACAATCAGTGTCTTTTACGAGCTGCGCTCATATGTCATCAAAACCTAAAACAGCCAGTGGATATGTGTTAGACAACCATACCATTATGTTATTTCATATTATAATCTAATTGTGGATGATATATAGTATGGAAGAAAGCCTGGCTTCTACCTTTATACTTGATCACCAACAAGGTTATGGTTATCAATCATAAATTCTATCCAGCGAAAGACGATGACAAAAGAAAATGTAATTTGCTCTTATTGCTGAAATATTGATGTTTTGCTTTATGTTGTGGGAGGACGGTGCATAGAAGGACTGTTGTGTGTACATGATTAATCTTATTATTTGTAATGACCATATCCATAAATGTAAATATACTGGTAGGAAGCCATGCTTTGTTGCACATTATCAATCTGACAGTCTCTAAAACAAATTAAAATGATTAAAACTCATCATATAGATCTTAGTGTTAGATGCACATACATTTGTTTTTCTTTTCTTTTTATTCTTTTATTTATTTTGTCATCTTTTACGTACCTTCTTTGGTAAATAAAGCTGATGTTAGTACTTGTTCCAGTGGAACAGCGCCAGTTATATTATCATGTAGTCAGTTATAGTTAAGTGTAACGTCAGTTAAAACCCAACATATATTTTTCACAGCTTGGCAAGTCAACTTGTGTTGGCCATTACTGTATGTCATTAGTCACATTAGTGTGTGACAGTGGCAGAGTTTAAAGTGAACTGAAAAAAAAGATTGTCATTGAAGAAGTTTTATTTTTTAGCAGAACTTTTTTCAGTGGAAACAGATTAGCATGAGCCGGCACAAATGACACTGCATGTTTATCACATGGTAATCAGCAGCAGGTAGAGAAGTGAGTAGCCGAAGCTGTGGTCACACTTCCTGATAAGCATGAGCCGCACTAGAAACGGAAAAAGAGGACGAACATGTTCAACCTCTTTATAACTTTAAACAATCAAAGTACAGAGCAAGGACATGTTAGTGCAGCAATAAGAACTACTCACATAGAAACAAGTGACAGTTGTAGAGGGGGGTAGATTTATCATGTCTAGTTCTTGGTAGTGTTGGAGAGGAGGAACTCTAACTTGCTAATTGTTTCCTACAAACTAGTCTTCGGTTCTGCATCCACTTACTTGTTAACACTTGTACAGGCAATTGTTACCAACTGTTGCATTCCTCCAATCAATGGCTCAGATGCCTGGCTCTGCCACCCGTACACTCAGGGCAATCCAGACTTTTCTCATCCGTTGTTCCCCGTTGGTGGAACATCCTACCACTTCCTACCAGATCAGGTGCGTCCCTCTCTACCTTCAAAGACCTCCTGAAGACCTCCAGCTCTTCAGAGAGGACCTCCTCTCCAACACTACCAACATCTGGACATGATAAATCTATTAGCCATTGAAGCTGTTTAGGCCAGTCGCATTGTCCACTTGCCTGGCTACAGTACTGGCACATCACAAAGACATGAAGACTCTTCTGATCCCAGTGAAAAACAGCAACACTCCCCCAGTGCTGTGAAGACCCAGTCCCAGGCACAATCTTTTCCATTGATGCCAATGGAATGACCCGCCTTACTTTGCCACTGATTGGTTGACCTTGATATTCTTACCCTTAAAAACCTAACCAGTCTCACTCCTGATGCCTAAACCCAACTAACGAAGGCAACTTACTTGCCAATCAGAGGCAGAGTACGGCGAGTCATTGGCGTAATTGGCGTCCTGTGCTAAGCTAACTAACAGCAGCTACATTTTACAGCCTTTAACATTTCCGTCCAATAGGAATCCTCTTGAGGCGGAGCCTTCTCCATAAAATATGATCCAGTTTGACCAAAATCAGTCAAATAGTTGGTGGTGTGTGTGTTACACACTTACCTCAACATGGAGCCTAAAGTTACATAGCGTGAGAACAGATGTACTGGGCACAGAAGATGACAGAGACACCACTCACCTGATCACAAGTCAGTGTAGCATCAACATGATAATGAGGCTGTTATTTGAAGGTAGAAAAACAATATTACATAATGTTGCTGTTATGTAAGAATGACATTTTGTCAGTTGGGTTACGGCACATTCTCTTCATTCGTCTTTCTGAGCAGCTTTAAATATGATACTACTTTAAAGGTCCAGTGTATAGGATTTAGTGCCATGTGACTGTGACCAAATGAATAGCCCTCACCTCACATTCCACTTCCAAGCATGTAGGAGAACCTACAAAATGCATAAGGCCTAATCCAGAGCCTGTCTTTAACTGGTCTGTTCTTGGCTACTATAGTAACATGGCAGAGCCCATAGAAGAGGAACCACTCCCTCTGTACATATAAAAGGCTCATTTTAAGTTGATAAGAACATAATGATTATTATTTTCAGGTGATTTTACAGTAATGAAAAACAGATATGAATATTATATTCCATTTGTGCCATATTCTATAACACACAGGACCTTTAAACACCACTGTGGTGATGTTTGATTAAAGTGAGATCATCTGTTTGTACATACAGTTCTAATGTTTGTGATTAAAAAGAAGCATTTCCATTAACTGAGTGGTGACAGTACGGCCACTGTTATCTACGGATACGTCACAACTGTGTGTGTGTGTGTGTGGTTTTACAGTTGCTTGGTTTTGCTTAATGCTCTGTCTTGTTCTTGTCTGTTAGATACTCATTAAAGTTTGATGACCACAGAAGAAAGGACACGCAGTACGCTGTTATCAAGCCCTGCACTTCACCTCCCCCTGCTGGACAAAGACTTTCACTGCACTGGACTTTTTTTTTCTTTTTTCTAGTTTTATTTTAGTTTTTAGTTTTTTACAAGGATTACATGAAGTGCCTAAAGACTGATGGACGAGGATCCATGCTGAATGTTTGTTCTGAGCCAGACAGACATCACTTATTTTCACTCCAATTTCGAGCGAGTTACGAAGGGAATCCACTTCGCTGAAGGCTCAAGAGTTCATAGCTCACACTTCATTTTTCAAAGAGTTCATTGTTAAGACAGCCGAGCTGTGTGAGGGGTAACTTATTGCATCAAACTTTGTTGTAAGAAATAAAGAAAAAATATCCAGTACCACCTTTTCTTGTCAGCTCCTCTGGGTGTTTTGTTTTTTCCTACAGACATTTACATGAAATCTAAAACTGCAGAACGGGTTCCTCAAGAATGCTGAATGGAAGTCGTATCATTTACAGAACAAGCACAGAGA